>OW026366.1:106001341-106666492 GCA_932273885.2 Leucozona laternaria | reverse complement strand
TAATAACAACAATAAAAATAAAAATAAAAATAATAATAATAATAATAATAATAATAATAATAATAATAATAATAATAATAATAATAATAACAATAATAATAATAATAATAATAATAATAATAATAATAATAATAATAATAATAATAATAATAATAATAATAATAATAATAATCATAATAATTATAAAAATTATAATAATTATAATAATACTAATAATAATAATAATAATAATAATAATAATAATAATAATAATAATAATAATAATAATAATAATAATAATAATAATAATAATAATAATAATAATAATAATAATAATAATAATAATAATAATAATAATAATAATAATAATAATAATAATAATAATAATAATAATAATAATAATAATAATAATAATAATAATAATAATAATAATAATAATAATAATAATAATAATAATAATAATAATAATAATAATAATAATAATAATAATAATAATAACCCCCCCTGGGATAAACCTTGAAGTGGTGGGGGGGCTTAAATACTTGTTTCTGCGAAACTGCGAGCTATGTTGACTCAGGGCCACCCATGTCAAACAGGTCAAAGTGGAGAAACAATGTATAACTAATTATCTCAACCCATACAAAATATGGAGAACAAAATAAAAAGAAATGAATTTAGAAAACCAACGTACAGAACACCGAGTGGGGATATACACTCAAACGTCGATAGGAGCCACGACTACCGGCGCGGGCTTGGCTCCGAGAGGAGATGAGTCGCCAGTGGCGGAACATCACTTAGGAACAACTTCACAAACACGTCAAGAAGATAACCAACAACCTTCACTGGATAGAAGTGCTTCAGTGACTGCACAGCCACTGACCACCCTAGCTGGAACTACTAGGCGGAGAATACAATGGAGCAACCAAATGAATGAATTCATCATAAGAGCTTACTTCCGCACCACCCGTTGTGATACATCCACATCAGGATATAGACAGCGGTTGCACACGATGTTTGTAGAGAAATACCCAAACCTAGGACACGTAACTGAACAGAATATAGCAGACAGGAGACTAGCAATTACTCGAAGAAACCTGGTACCAAGACCTTTAGTAGACTCGATCAGGCAAGAAGTGGCTGCTGAACTTGGCGCGCAAGCACAGGCCAATAACGTAAACTTTCTTGACCCCATTGGGCAGGACAATATTGATGAAAACAACAGCAATATCGTTTTGAACAGCAGTGCTGATGTGGAAACACAAAAACTGCACCAAGAATTTAATAGCGCACTTATAAAATATACATCGCTAGATCCAGCCTTAAGACCGAAACTTCCGAAACAACAGCAAAACTGTGGAATGAGCTCCAAAATCAAGAGGATGAACAACGATATCCTGCCCAATTTCCTTCCCGAGATCTCCACCTTTAAAGAACTGGACGTTTTCCTCTACTGCAGTGCATATGCTGTTATAAAATCCACTGGCAGAAAGATTCCAGGGGAACAGCGAATACAGAGATCACCACCTGTAAGAAGAATTCCATCATGGCTGAGAAGGCTCACCAATAAAGTCGAATCCCTTCGGAAAGATGCTGGAGTGCTTACAGCGTTTATTACTCAACCGAACAGGAAACTTGAAAGAAAGGCTCTGAGAATTAAACGCAAGTATATAACGCACACGCAATATGATGGCAGAAACAGCACTGTTGCGGAGGCTCTTGATACAGTAAAGCAGAAGATCAGCTTATATGCTAAGAGATTAAGACGATATAAGGAATCGAAACAGAGGAAAGAAGACAACGCCCTTTTTAAAACATCGCAAAAAAAGTTCTTTGATAAATGCAGAGGCAAAATCGGGGATACTAACCAACTTCCTAATATGAGGAGCTTTGAAAATTTTTGGACGGAAATTTGGTCATCAGCTTCACATCATAATCAATCCTCTCAACTATTAGAACAAAGTGAGAAAATGTCCGAAATAACACCAATGCGTGAGTTCTACGTATCGCCCGAAGATTTCCAAATAGTAGTGAAAAAGCTCCATAGCTGGAAGGCTTCTGGTATTGATGGCCTACACAATTATTGGTTAAAATCTTTTTCTGTTCTTCACGATATCATGAGACGTGAAGTAAACAGATTCATACAGGAACCAACTTGTATTCCGGACTATCTGTGTGAAGGAATTACCTACCTTATTCCCAAAAATGACACTGTCCAGGATCCTTCAGGGTTCCGACCTATCACCTGCCTTAACACTTTTTATAAGCTAACAACATCATGTGTCACCGAACTCATCAATAAGCACTGTTCAGGTAATAATATCATGGCTGAACAGCAAAAAGGCTGTGTGAAAGGAGCACTTGGCTGCAAAGAACAGTTAGCTATTGATGCCGTAATCACTGGTCAAGCGTGTGCTGGGCAAAGAAATTTGTTTGCGGCATTCATTGATTACAAAAAGGCTTTTGATATGGTCCCACATAGCTGGTTGATAGAAACTCTGAGATTGTATAAAGTCAACCCACAACTCGTAACCTTCTGCGAAACAGTAATGTCAAAATGGTGCACGAAGCTACGAGCACAAAAATCAACATCTGGATTAATAGCAATCAAAAGAGGCATTTTCCAAGGAGACAGTCTCAGCCCAATCTGGTTTTGTCTTTCCCTCAATCCACTCTCATCTCTTTTAAATAAAAGTAAATATGGTTTTGAGGTTAAAAACAGTATCCAATCCATTAGGATTACTCACCTTATGTACATGGATGACATCAAATTATATGCCAGCACCGCTAATAGCTTAGAACAACTACTAAAAATTGTCGAGAAATTCTCTAATGACATAAGAATGGAATTTGGAATAGAAAAGTGCAAAACTACCCAGATCATAAGGGGGAAGATGTCTAAAGGATTGGATTATATAACAACCACCGGAAAAGCTATCAACTCATTGGAAGAAGGAGAGTTTTACAAATACTTGGGAATGGAACAGTCTAGAATGATAAACCACACGTACATTAAAGCACGTTTGAATGAACTGTTTAAGAACCGACTGGAAGAACTGCTGAAAACCTTCTTAAACTCCAAAAATATGGTGACAGCTATAAACACATATGCTATCCCAATAATAACATATTCTGCAGGCGTAATAAAATGGAGTACGACGGATTTAGATGGTTTAGACAGAAGAGTAAGAACGCTGATGACTAAATATCGCCAACACCACCCTAAAGCGTCTGTCGAACGACTGGTGATTTCCAGAAACAAAGGAGGAAGAGGATTAATTTCCATACGAAATCTCGTTGAAAGGCAAAACCACAACCTTTTTAGCTATTTCACAGAAAAGGCATCAACGTCAAACCTTCACAGTGCTATCCTTCATTCAGATGAAAATTTCACCCCAGCGAATATGAAACATGCAAGCCAGTTAGACCAACTAACACAGTCTACACAACAACAACTTATTAGCAACTGGAAAAGTAAACCTCTCCATGGAAGACACCCGAACGAGCTGTTTGCACCTAATAATGACGTTCTAGCGTCAAACTCTTGGCTGCGTTTTGGAACTCTATTCCCGGAAACGGAAGGATTTATGGTAGCAATCCAAGACCAAGTTTTACCAACAAAAAACTACCTTAAGTTTATAGTGAATGATCAGAGCATCCCATCCGATAATTGTCGTCGATGTGGTACTCAACGTGAAACCATACAGCATATCCTCGCTGGATGTACTGCACTCGTAAATGATGTGTACAAACGTAGACATGACAACATCGGGAAAATTCTTCACCAAGAACTTATGAGGAAATATGGCATCCTTACATCTTTCGTCCCATATTATAAGTACATCCCTGATTCGGTAATAGATTGTCCTAGCTACCTAATCTACTGGGATCGTACAATCTTGACAGACACAAACGTACCTTTTAACAGGCCGGACATTGTAATCTTTAACAAATCCACAAAGGATATAATACTTGTCGATTTTGCTGTTGTCAACAATAATAATATGGGCTCCACACACACTCATAAGATCCAAAAGTACACAAACTTATGTTTTGAACTCAAGGAGCTGTGGAGAGCGAAAACCGCCATAACTGTACCAGTTATAATTTCGACAACTGGACTCATCCCAAAAACAACGATTTCAGCTTTGGAAAGACTTGGAGTTCCGAAGAAGATAGTCTATGACATGCAAAAATCTGTTATCCTTGACAGCTGCCGTCTAGTAAGGGAATTTCTCGCTCTTTAAATAAAAATTTGTTTTTCTTTTATAACGCCGTGTTTGGTCTCTCTGACCCGCACGTTCGTCCGAGCCTAGCCTTTGGCAGGTGAATTTTATCCTACATATGTAGAGATAGTGAGAACGCTAAAAATCGATAATAATAATAATAATAATAATAATAATAATAATAATAATAATAATAATAATAATAATAATAATAATAATAATAATAATAATAATAATAATAATAATAATAATAATAATAATAATAATAATAATAATAATAATAATAATAATAATAATAATAATAATAATAATAATAATAATAATAATAATAATAATAATAATAATAATAATAATAATAATAATAATAATAATAATAATAATAATAATAATAATAATAATAATAATAATAATAATAATAATAATAATAATAATAATAATAATAATAATAATAATAATAATAATAATAATAATAATAATAATAATAATAATAATAATAATAATAATAATAATAATAATAATAATAATAATAATAATAATAATAATAATAATAATAATAATAATAATAATAATAATAATAATAATAATAATAATAATAATAATAATAATAATAATAATAATAATAATAATAATAATAATAATAATAATAATAATAATAATAATAATAATAATAATAATAATAATAATAATAATAATAATAATAATAATAATAATAATAATAATAATAATAATAATAATAATAATAATAATAATAATAATAATAATAATAATAATAATAATAATAATAATAATAATAATAATAATAATAATAATAATAATAATAATAATAATAATAATAATAATAATAATAATAATAATAATAATAATAATAATAATAATAATAATAATAATAATAATAATAATAATAATAATAATAATAATAATAATAATAATAATAATAATAATAATGCATTCATCTCTTGCACGAAGTTTCAAAGTCGGTCATACTAAATACCTGCAGGATTGTACGCAAGTTCATAGAACATTCGTAAAAACAACGATCAATTTATCATCAGAGCCTAATCCCTTGGCATAGCCCGGGATAGGTAATTTCCAACTTCATTGAGGTTGAGAAGTATAGCAACTCTATAATAATAATAATAATAATAATAATAATAATAATAATAATAATAATAATAATAATAATAATAATAATAATAATAATAATAATAATAATAATAATAATAATAATAATAATAATAATAATAATAATAATAATAATAATAATAATAATAATAATAATAATAATAATAATAATAATAATAATAATAATAATAATAATAATAATAATAATAATAATAATAATAATAATAATAATAATAATAATAATAATAATAATAATAATAATAATAATAATAATAATAATAATAATAATAATAATAATAATAATAATAATAATAATAATAATAATAATAATAATAATAATAATAATAATAATAATAATAATAATAATAATAATAATAATAATAATAATAATAATAATAATAATAATAATAATAATAATAATAATAATAATAATAATAATAATAATAATAATAATAATAATAATAATAATAATAATAATAATAATAATAATAATAATAATAATAATAATAATAATAATAATAATAATAATAATAATAATAATAATAATAATAATAATAATAATAATAATAATAATAATAATAATAATAATAATAATAATAATAATAATAATAATAATAATAATAATAATAATAATAATAATAATAATAATAATAATAATAATAATAATAATAATAATAATAATAATAATAATAATAATAATAATAATAATAATAATAATAATAATAATAATAATAATAATAATAATAATAATAATAATAATAATAATAATAATAATAATAATAATAATAATAATAATAATAATAATAATAATAATAATAATAATAATAATAATAATAATAATAATAATAATAATAATAATAATAATAATAATAATAATAATAATAATAATAATAATAATAATAATAATAATAATAATAATAATAATAATAATAATAATAATAATAATAATAATAATAATAATAATAATAATAATAATAATAATAATAATAATAATAATAATAATAATAATAATAATAATAATAATAATAATAATAATAATAATAATAATAATAATAATAATAATAATAATAATAATAATAATAATAATAATAATAATAATAATAATAATAATAATAATAATAATAATAATAATAATAATAATAATAATAATAATAATAATAATAATAATAATAATAATAATAATAATAATAATAATAATAATAATAATAATAATAATAATAATAATAATAATAATAATAATAATAATAATAATAATAATAATAATAATAATAATAATAATAATAATAATAATAATAATAATAATAATAATAATAATAATAATAATAATAATAATAATAATAATAATAATAATAATAATAATAATAATAATAATAATAATAATAATAATAATAATAATAATAATAATAATAATAATAATAATAATAATAATAATAATAATAATAATAATAATAATAATAATAATAATAATAATAATAATAATAATAATAATAATAATAATAATAATAATAATAATAATAATAATAATAATAATAATAATAATAATAATAATAATAATAATAATAATAATAATAATAATAATAATAATAATAATAATAATAATAATAATAATAATAATAATAATAATAATAATAATAATAATAATAATAATAATAATAATAATAATAATAATAATAATAATAATAATAATAATAATAATAATAATAATAATAATAATAATAATAATAATAATAATAATAATAATAATAATAATAATAATAATAATAATAATAATAATAATAATAATAATAATAATAATAATAATAATAATAATAATAATAATAATAATAATAATAATAATAATAATAATAATAATAATAATAATAATAATAATAATAATAATAATAATAATAATAATAATAATAATAATAATAATAATAATAATAATAATAATAATAATAATAATAATAATAATAATAATAATAATAATAATAATAATAATAATAATAATAATAATAATAATAATAATAATAATAATAATAATAATAATAATAATAATAATAATAATAATAATAATAATAAAAATAATAATAATAATAATAATAATAATAATAATAATAATAATAATAATAATAATAATAATAATAATAATAATAATAATAATAATAATAATAATAATAATAATAATAATAATAATAATAATAATAATAATAATAATAATAATAATAATAATAATAATAATAATAATAAAGTAGAGCGACAGGGACAGCAAATGACGCCATATTTCTTGCCGTTCTTTTGACATTTCTCTTCAGTAAGGTTTGCCATTTCATGATGGAAAGATATACGAGCCAACAACGAGTCGAAATTATTAAAATTTACTACCGAAATTCAGAGTCAGTGGCCTCAACGTCAGCGATGAGGCTCATTTCTGGATGAATGGCTTCGTCAATAAACAAAATATGCGGTATTGGTCAGGCAGCAATCCACACGTACTCCATGAGTCATCATTGCATCCCGAAAAAATGACGGTTTGGTGTGGTTTATGGGCCGGCGGCGTCATTGGGCCGTACTCCTTCCATGATGATCAAGACCGGCACGTTACTGTGAATGGGGATAGCTACCAATCAATGATTACCGAATATTTTTGGCCCCAATTGGATGATATGGACTGGAAGAGATGTGGTTCCAACAGGACGGCGCCACAAGCCACACAGCGAATGTCACAATCCATTTATTGGAAACCAAGTTTGGGGAACTTGTTATCTCACGAAATGGTCCGGTCGCTTGGCCGCCTCGGTCGTGCGATTTGACGCCGTTAGACTATTTTTCTTCGCTACTACGTCAAGTCTATGGTCTATGCCAACAAGCCAGCGACCATTGATGAACTTCGTACGAATATCGAAAGTGAAATTGCAGCAGTATCGGCCGATTTATGCTTGAAAACCGTCGAAAATTGGGTTCAGAGTCTGGACTTCTGCAAGCGTGCCCGTGGTGGCAATGCAAAAGAAATCGAGTTCCATACATAATGGCATCGAACGTACTTTTACAGGAATAAAGAATTTTATTGATATCCAAAAACGTTTTTGTTTTATTTAAAAAAAACTTTTGTAGCGCTCTTATTAAAAAACCCGATATAAATGCTCTATTCTTGATGAACATGGCTATATCATCTTTATCTACTATCCTGGCAACAGATATCAAGTTGGTGCGTAAATCGGGAACGTGCACCGTGTTATTAAGCTTTATATCAACATTTTCGTTTCCGTTCCATGGCTGTGATGGACGACGATGGAGACGTTGCCAACTTCAGACTGGATCGTGTGAGTACCCGGTTTTGAAGAAGTAATACAACCTTACAAACATGTGAGGTGCATCCACTGTCTAAGCACCACCTTTCGTCTACGGGATCTTCGTTGGAAGTATCGATGAGGTATGATTTGTAGGAATGTCCTGCGCTCGTTTTCGTTTCTTTCTTCTTAAAACAATCGGCTGCCTTGTGTCCTTTCTTTCCACAGTAATTGCAGTTATATCTGAATGATTGATTTTCTGTGCCATTGCCGTTCCTGGTTTTTGGTTTTTGGTTGGAATTTTCTTTGTGGTATCGGCTACTGGTGCAAACAGTGCCAAAGAGGGTCGGTCATTGGTTTTGCGAATTCTTACGTCGTATTCTTCGATGATTTTCGCCTTTAATGCTTCAATGTCGGGGAGATTGTCTAGCGATTCAATCGCACATCTGAAATTTTCGAACGAATCAGGCAGACTGTACAACAACATAACAGATGGTAACTCATCATTAATGTTGACTTCCATGTTTTGGAGTCTAACTACGATATCAAAAAATTTACAAAGATACTCCCTTAAATCGTCTGCTTTCGTCATCTTCTTTTGTGTCAATTGCTTAAATAGAGTCGCCTTTCGAGCGGGACCTTTTGATGCGTATACTGCTTCGATCTTCAGCCAGATCTCTCTTGAAGTTGAACATCCCCTAATCTGACTCAGTTCGGATGGACTGATATCCAAGATCAGATCGGATTTGGCCTTACGATCTTCTACTACCCATGTGTCTAGGAGATGTTGTGATGCTGCTTGTTGAGCGGCGTCCGCTCCAACTAATTCGGGTTTCGACTTTTCACCGCAGACGTAAAACAAAAAGACAGTAGTTGAAAAATAGGTAGTTACTATTAGGTTGTGCAAGCCTTTTACAAATTGTAGAGTTCAGCTGGTGTTTGCCAAGCTCTAATGCTCGCACAGAAAGGATTAGCGAAAAATCCTAGCTGAATGTAAACACCCTAAAAGCCATGTTAATTGTTAAATAGAATTACAATTTAAGCTGAAATGAACTTAAAAACTATTTAAAAGAAAACCACAAAATTGCAAAAGAAATTCTTTCTGCCAAGAAGTTTTAAAAAAATAGAAAAACAAAATTGTAGTTTGTAAACTTGGTTTAGTGTGCATTTCGAAATGTTATGTTTTTTATAGCTTTACATAATGTATGTACATTTAACTTATATTATTTAAAGGCGTATTTGCTTTCTTAAAGAAGAATGGATTATTTTAATGATGAAATTCAAAATGTTAAGTTTTAAGTTCTGCTTTTAGTTGTAAGTTTGTTATGTTACATTATAATCTATAGGGCACGAGAACGATAACTTTGGCGCCAAAAATTGCTAACGGATAAAAGACAAAAACAAGCATTTTTTTACTATGGGAGGGGGGGTCCATCTCGCCCCGTTTAGGAGGTAGGGGCAATTTTAGAAAAAAAAAATGACTTAAAATGAAAAGATAATTATTAAAAAACAACGGCAACACTTACTATAAATTAATATACCGTTTTTGAAAGCTAGGAATCTATACTTTAATCATGCATTTCAATTAAATTATTTTAGCCGATAGTTTTTTAGTTTTTAGAAAAATCGCATGCAAACTCAAAATTTTGATAAAAAAAATGGAAAAAAAGCTTAGACTAATTTTTCTCAAAATTGTGAAATGATGCACTGAATTGGTTTTTTGTGGGCAAATATCAATTTTGAATCGACCACAAAAAAGCGAATTGATTTATGTCTTCTAGTTTTTGAGAAAATTGATAATTACTAAAACTACTTTTGTACTTTTGAGATTTTAGTTTTTTTTGTTGCTTACATATATATACAATGCTAGCACCCAGCATTACGGCGCATAAATAGTGAGATATGTAAGGGGGGACATGCTGCCCCCTGCAACCCCCCTGCTTGACCCACTATAGGACTTGGGGTATGTGCGAGGTTGGGTGTATGCAAAGTTTGTTTTGCATTTAAAGAATCTGTATTCAAATTTCTTTTGCATTTAAAGAATCTGGATTTAAACTTTCCATTTGTCTTATATATATCCAAGTCAACAGCTGATTTCTAAATATACATATACGTGGCCCAAAGTTGCACATTTAAAATTTTCAGACATGAAAATGTATTGCATTATAAAAAATTCACATTAGGTAATACTGTACGACCGCAGCAAATATATAAATTTCTTAATATGTATGTTTGTGTCTTACATACCTATATAATGCAATTTATTGTAATGTTCAAAGTTTATGTACATACCTATATCATATGAAAATAAATGAACAAACATCCGAATTTCGTACCGTTATTTTGTTTATGAAAATGTGGTACAGGTTATTGTTTACAAAGGTCATTCATTATTCAACCTTTGTAGAGTGAAGTGTTTTTTTTTCTGTGAATACAAAATGGCGGCTAAGCATCCACTACTTCATGATAAACTAAATAACCTCTCAATAGTTTGTTCGTTCGGGGATTTGGTGTCGACAAACGAAAGAAGCATTGCTTTTTGGAAGAAATTGGTCTAATTCCCACTAAAACGTCAACTCCCCCACTTTGTTGCAACTTACCAATGAAAGTGGAAAAATTTAAAAATATTACGTTCGGTTGGGTGTGGCGATGCTCAAAAAAAAGCTCTAAAAAAAGGTGACAAAAATTGTAGGAATACAATCAACCCATCTATCGGCACATTTTTCCATGGGCCTCAATGTCGGCTAGAGATTCGCGAAGTGCTTGCGATAATTATCTCTTTTGAGATTAAAATACCTGTGAATACAGTTTTTCAGGTAAGTTAATTAAATCTTAAGCTACAACTTAAGGATGTTTTTTTTATATATTATTTTATAACATTATTTTAATATAAGCATTTAATCGCTTGGCGCCATCACGACAATAAAAGTGAGCTTAGTACATCTACTATAATAGATTACTTTAACTATTGTCGTGAAATAGCCGAAATAATAGCGTCTCACGCTGATGTTAACATTGGCGGCGAAGAAAAAACTGTTCAAGTCGACGAGACTTTTCTTACAAAAAGGAAATACCACAGAGGTCGTGTAACCGAACAGATGACAATCGTAGTGTTAGGATTGTTTTGCACAGAATATAAGATCGGGAGCTTCTTTAAACTGAATTCCAAATGTAAGGAAGATTTGTTGCCTTATATCCATAAATACGTCGACCCCAACACCAGTCGTATTTGTATAGATAGCGCACGTCAGTACATGGGTGTCGAGAAAATGTTCCCTAGTTCTAAGACTCATGAAGTTAGGAACCACAGCAAAGGCGAATATGTTGACAAGACCGATGCAACAAACACTATAAATGATTTGGAAAACCAGAACAAGCTTCTAAAAAAAACTATTTTATGCCGGAAAACAACGCACCACCTTCACCAATATATTGAACATTGACTTTACTCCTCGTGGTGCATTCTGGGTAACGCTAAATGAATTGCTGTACTTAACATACAAAGATGAACCTAATCAACGTAAATACCAAAAAACAAAAATCTCATAAAAAAGTAGTTTTAGTAATTTTCAATTTTCTCAAAAACTAGAAGACATAAATCTTTTCGGTTTTTTGTGTTCGATTCAGAATCAATATTTTCATTAACTTTTAGTAGCTAATTTAGGGCATCATTTCACAATTTTGAGAAAAATTGGTCAAAACCTTTTTTTCCATTTTTGTATCCGAATTTTGAGTTTGCCTGCGATTTTTTTAAAAACTATCTGCTAAAACAATTTAATTTAAATGCAGGATTAAAGTATAGATTTCTAGCTTTCAAAAACGGTATATTAATTTACTGTAAGTGTTGGCGTTGTTTTTTTAATAATTATTTTTTCGTTTTAAGTCATATTTTTTTAAAATTGCCCCTACCTCCTAAACGGGGCGAGGTAGGTCCCCCCCCCCCCCCATACTAAAAAATGCTTATTTTTGACCCTTCTACAAGAAACCATTATCATTTTTTGGCGCCAAAGTTATCGTTCTCTCCCCATCTATTGCATTGTTCCTTAATGAAACGGCTAATATTTTTCAGATTTTAAAAATTTTCTCTTTTTGTCCCGGGTTTTGCTCCCAGAAATATGGTCACCTTATCTATAGTACCTATCGCAAGTAAAAACAATTGACCTATTTCATTCCTAACAAATCTTATGAAAAAACAAAGAGAAACAATAAACAAAAAATCAAATGTGACTTGTTTATTAAATGAAAACTTCAATTTTGTTAGTTTTTATAGTTTTTTAGAAATAACTACGTACCTGGGCTGCATTATGTTTGTTAATACCTACGATCCCATTCCTCCTGTCTTGGGGAACCACTTGAATGAACCAAGATGTAGTTTAGTTAGTTTAGTTTTAAGTGACTCTTAATTATTTCAAAATAGAAAGGTAAAAAAGAAACTTGATCTATCATCTATGTATTTAAACTTAAGTCTAATTAGTATGGCCTTTGGCCGTCTACCAGACTGACATAATGAATATATACATAAATCTTGAACGATAGCATAAAACAATAAGATTAAAGAAAAGTAATCCTGGGCCCGTATCGCGTAAGACTAAAGCGATCGCTTTATTAAGTGATTGTCGTTTTTACGATTGCTCTCTCTATCTTTCCCTATACATAGAATAGAGACAGCTATCGTCAAAGCGACAATCAAAAAATTGATAATCAACTATCACCTTAGCCGATTCCACCCCTGTATTGATTTAAACTTGAAAATCCCCTTCTTTATACATTTCCTATACCGCAGTGCAGCAACAACATATTTGTAAAGGGCATCCCATCCTTTCTCTCTGTTGAGAATGTTGAGTAATTCATTTTCATCTAAAGCCTAGTACGCTGCTGATGCGAAACGAAATTTTTCGGTGGTCTCCAACACGACAGCGAAATGCTTACGAAAACCTCAGCGAAAAAATGACAATTGAAAGCGTCACCATTAGCAAAAAAAAAAAACAAACACAAGAGCAAAAAAATCACAGAAAGCCATGTTGTATTGAAAGAAACAACAAATACAAACACGAACCAACCTCAAATGTCACTTTTCCGCACACAATTAATGTCCCGGGCAATTAATTGAGTGCGAAAAAGAGCGGAGACCTCTCCAAATAATCTGCTACAATTATCGATTTCGCTCATCGAACAGCGTACTGCAAAACGAAAAGGAGGACGAAATTTTTCGTTTATGATTTCGTTGTGTCATTTTTGTATGGGATTTTTCGTTTCGCAACAGCAGCGTACTAGGTTTAAGCAGGGTTTAGCAAAGTAACTAGCAGGGCCGGCCCCAGCTGAAGTTAGTTAGTGGGTAAGAAGTAACTTAGCACAGTTGTGATGGATGTTATTTTGGGATTATTTAAACAAGTTTTGTGGTTAAAATGCAAATGGCAGTGCATATTTGTTTGCGCAAGTTCAGATTACATTTTCTTGCTCCTGGTAATGCGCCCCCCAGAATCTTGCGCCCTGTGCATTTGCACATCTTGCACATATGGTTAGTGCGGCCCTGGTAACTAGTCCTAAATTCTCTCAAATACGGATTTTAATTACATTGAAGAACTCTGTAAAATGAGTCCATCAGCTCGTGTGGTGATACCATTTCGATATTTCGAAAAACGAAGGCCAAATTCGGCCTCGTGATAATTCATTAGAAAATGGATTTCTTCAACTGCAGAGCGAGAACCGTCGTTCGTATTAGAAAACTGTTAAGGCAAAAATATAGATAATTGAAGGATCTACAACTTTTGTTTTGATAGTTTTTTTTTTAGTGACAAAAAAAAAAGATATGACGGATATAATAAAATCCACCCTTACTTTTTTTAACAAAATGCAGTGTAACTTTTTAACGTGATTGAATGTAGAAAAAAGTTACTTAACATATTTTGTAGGAAATTTTGTGTTATAGGATCAAAAATACGCAAGTTACGTGCAAAAAGCAAGATCACCGTTAAAAACAAAATGCGGTTTTCGGCTCGTGTACTGATACCCTTTTGAATATCGAAGTCAAAATGCGTCTCGGAATAATTTCTCAACAACATCTAAATGCCCCGTTCTATATACAAAAATGAGCAATATAGCCCCGTGTTGCACATATTAATGAATGGAAATTTTAATAAAACTGGAAAATTGTCTTAAATCAACAAAAAATCTTTCAAAAAATAATTTAAAAATTATTTTTAAAAATCCAAAAGCAAATTTTTTTGAAAATTTTTAAAAGAAATATTATTTCAACTTATTACAAGATTCTGTATACAAAATAAAGTAAAGACAATGAGATAGTCGAAAATAAATATAATCGTTCTGTGAGAGGTAGTGTTAATAGTTGTAAAATGTAAAATTTATTAATTTTAGATGGTAGATGGTACTGGTTTTGATACACAAACACATTTTAATCAAAATCGTGGGAGTCGTTTTTGAGCAAAAAAAGATCTACCTTAACCGTTATTTTTGGTGATAAGAATAATTTTTGTTTAAAATATTCTAGATAATATTAAAAAAACCTCCTTTTTGCCAAGTTTAATAAAAATCGACCGAGTCATTTTTTAAATATGTATTAATATTGAAAATAAAAATTAAAAATTAAAAAACGCTAGCTACCAAGTTTAAAGAAAATCGACCCATCCATCTTCGCTGTAGCCGAACAGACAGACAGACGGTCCTACCTATCATCCTAATGTCAAGTTTGATCAAAATATCGATTTCGATTTTTTTTACGAACTCATAACTTGTCATATAGTATTAATATTTACAATACATCGCAAGTGAAAATAGTAACATTGAATGTTCATTTTGGATGAAAACTAGTGTAATATTTTTTACTCCTCATTAGTATTGTTATAAGGAACTAAATACGAATTTTCTGCCTTTTGTTTTCAAATTAATAAGATAGATATTTTTTTTGCAGTCAAAACAGAAACCATTGTTTGATTTAAATTGGAATTTTGATATTAAAGAAAAGATTCTTTAACAAGAAAATATACCCTGTGGAATTTAATACAGCTATGATAAAGGATTATCTTACCTCAAATCTAAATTGATGATTTGATATTTGTTCTTTTTGTTTTTTTTTCTTTTGAAATAATGTAGTAGTTTATCCAAAATATATTTGGTTGATATACATACAATACTTTCATTGTTAAAACCGATGAAGATTAATTTGTTAGAAGCATTGTTTTTTTTTCATATATTTAACAATAAGATAATGTTGAAGTGAATTAATATTTTTGCCACTATGAAACAAACGTTATTCAAAAGGTGACCAAGGCTGAGTTTATCGCTTTTATAACATAAAACATTATATGTAAGCACACGCATAATACATAATATGTATTTATAAAAACTCTTTAATTTGCAACACTCAAATAACAATAAAAGATACACTGATTAAATTTTTTAGATTTCTGGGACTTTGAAGAAAAAAATTGGTCATAATATTTTTAAAGAGTTTGCGCTGTGAAAAGAAGTAATCGATTTTGTACATTATATTTGTCATGACTTTGCTTCATATTAGAAAAGAAACAGACGAGGTATGTTCCAGAGAATTTGTGCACTAAAACCGTCAACTTATCAAAAGAGATTGGAAATGTTTCTATAGAGCCTGGGCTAGCTATTTGGTATCAAATTAAAGGAAAAGTTGGCTCGTTATATCAATAAAATATTTCCATCATTAATCGCTTGAAATTGCCACTTGCAAAAACAGTATTGATTTGTTATGTTATTGGTAGGCAGCATTTTTGTTGGGAGTAGTTTCGTGAGAGTGAAAGTATTTCATTTTTATCTTCTTAATGAGTGGATCTAAAATGATGACTATTTATAAAATATGGATCGTGGTGTGTTCGTGGGTTTGTTCGGAATTGTTACGCGAAGGTTTAGGAAAAAGAAAGTAGGAACATTTTCAACAGTGGTGGCGCACATTTCGTTTTTAAGTTAAATTTACTTACCTTTCAACAGGTGGCGCGGTATGCGGTTAGGAAATGGCTTTTGAGATATTATTTTTTAATTTTTGTTATTTGTGCGGTGAAATGGGGTCAAAATAAAATAATTGTCTAATGTAAGAAATTCATTTTTTTGTTTGAAAGGTTTTTCTTAGGAAATGGCTTAAGGAATATTCTTATTAGAAATTTTAATATTTGTAGGGTGAAATGGGACACATAAAAAATTTATAGATTTCAGAAACTCTTTTTTGTTTGAAAGGTATTTTTTCGGATATTATTTTGCAAAATTTTAATATTTGTAGGGTGAAATAGGGTAAAAAAAAATTGCGAGTTATAAGAAAATAGGCTTTTCTTATTTTGTTATATGTAGGGTGAAATGGGGTACAAATATAAAATTATGCGATTTATGAAATTCTTTTGGCGTTTGAAAGGTTGTTTTTTTAGTGGATGGCCTTAGATATTTTTCAGAAAATTGGCATTTATAGGGTGAAACGGGTTGAAAACGAAAAGTGGCATCTGATTTCAAAAAATATTTTTATATTTGAATGGTTTACTTAGAAAAAAATTGCTATTTATAGAGTAAAATGGGATAAAAACAAAAAAGTGGTTTTTGATTATACAAAAATTCCTTCTGTGTTGCGAAAGTAATAAAGGTTGTACTTAGATGTTCATGTTTTTTATACATATTTAGTTATTCATAACGTGAAAAAATATTTATTTATATTTTCTTTTGTAATTTTAATGAAAAACTTAGGTTTGTCTACCCGTGCAAATCCGGGCGGGCCAGCTAGCAGATGATAAATATGACTGATCTGGATATAGCTACCTATGTTTGAAAATAAATATATATATAATCCTAGAGTAGTGTTGAGAGGAAATAACAGCAATAAAAGAGCGCTTACACATATAAGTTCATGTCTTGAGTTCAAGCTTGAATTATTTTGGTTTTACTTAGTCCGTAATAAAACAATTTCTTATTTTGATACCGCTTTACAATCTTAACTGTATATGCAGTAATGGAGATATTAGAGAAACCATCATCCACCAGTTAGTCTAAGTGGTAATATTTAACTTTTTGGTATGAAAGTTAACCAAAAACGAAGCTTAAATGGTAACGGCTTAGGTTATTTATTTTTAGTTCAATTAAATGCTGACACATTAAGGGTATTCATGCAACGCTTTAGAACCCTGAAAAAGTTTACCATTTGCGTAAGTTTACCTTTTGGTTAATGAACTGCCAAAATTTGTATGGGAAATGATTTACATAAATTGGATAATATTCCTCAGAAAATTAGCTGCGGAAAATTATTTGGTTAACTTAACCAAACGTCATTGTGACTTTCAAAACAAGGTGTGTTCAAAAATATGATTTCTAGAGTATATGGATTTGACGTTTACATTCAAAGAGAAAGTATTGTGAAGTTTTAGCTCCAAATAAATTAAATAGTTTTTTGTAGTAGTAGTAGTAGTTCTGAGTATTACAAAATTTGCTTTTAATTAATCCTAATCAATCACTTCTTACACATTTTATACTATCAAAATCGCACTTAATTATAAAAGGTAGGAAGATATATTAAAAATAAGAAAAACGCAAAATCAAAGTCAGGACGTTGGCAAAACGGTGTTTCTCTATGAGAGGCATTTCAAATTTCACTCGAACAAATTAACAGCAGCAAGAAATATATTTCACATACAAGCAAAATGGCGGTTGGAAATATGTCTATTTGGCAGTATAAAGATCCCCTTAACGAGACAATCTCCGAACAAATGCCAGTTTTCACAACTGAACTTAAAACTTCCTTGTCACTGGAGCTGGATGCATTAAGATCAGAGAATCAACAGCTGTATCAAAAACTGTCTGTTATGACGGACCGCTGCTAGCTATTTGAGTCTCGGATAGAACTTAATGCTCGAAAAACAAATGAAAAATGTCTGGTGATACACCTTCCTCTAGATGGACAAGCCGACGCAGTGCAGCTAGCAAAACAAACTTGCAGACGGCTTCTCAAATTAAAAGAAGGAAAAGACATTCAATTAAAAAAGTCGCGAGTCACACAAAATATGCAAACAAAGCGCGGAACCGTGTTCTTGGAGTTGCATTCGCCGATGGATGCCGAAACGGTCCTGGTAGCCGCCAATCAACTCAAAGGAAGTGGCACAAGTATCCATCGCGAGCAGACTCTTTTGGACCGACAAAGAAAGAAAACACTTCACTCATGGGTAACCACATAATGGGTGATTTTTTAAGAGGCTTAGAACTTTAAAAAAAAAAAAAACACAAAAAATTCGAAAAAATGAATAAAATATTTATTTGAATCGATAGTTTGAACCTTGCAATTTAATGTTTAAAGATAATTTCATGCAAATGTTGACCGCGGCTGCGTCTCAGGTAGTCCATCCGCTGAGTCCAATTTTGGCATACTTTTTCACACATATCGGCCGGTATCTCACGAATGAATGCATGGATGTTGGCTTCCAGTGCGTCAATCGAAGCGGGCTTGTCCCTATAGACATTAGCCTTGACATACCCCCACAAAAAATAATCTAATGGTGTCAAATCGCACGATCTAGGCGGCCAATTGACCGGCCCGAAACGTGAAATTAACTGTTCACCAAACTCGCCTCGCAATTGCGCCATTGTTTCGCGTGCTGTGTGGCATGTGGCACCGTCTTGTTGAAACCACATATCATGCAAGTCAAGAACTTCGATTTCGGGCAAAAAAAAGTTTGTTATCATCGCTCGGTAGCGTTCACCATTGACAGTAACGCTGCGATTCGCATCATCTTTGAAGAAATATGGCCCAATAATGCCGCCGGCCCATAAACCGCACCAAACAGTGGCTTTTTCGGGATGCATTGGTAGCTGTTGCAATGCTTCTGGCTGATCTTCACTCCAAATGCGGCAATTTTGCTTATTTACGTACCCATTCAACCAAAAATGAGCCTCATCGCTGAACACAATTTTTCGATAAAAAAGCGGATCCTCGGCCAGCTTTCCAAGAGCCCATTCACCAAAAATTCGGCGTTGTGGTAGGTCGGCTGGCTTTAGTTCTTGCACCAGCTGTATCTTAAAAGGCTTTACGCCCAAATCCTTCCGCAAAATTTTCCACGTAGTGCTGTAACAAAGGCCTAACTGCTGGGAACGGCGCCGAATCGACATTTCGCGGTCTTCTGTCACACTAGCTGATACGGCCGCAATATTTTCTTCACTACGCACAGTACGTAAACGTGTTGGTGGTTTAATGTACAACAAAGTAAATTTGGTGCGAAATTTGGTCACAATCTTCCGAATAGACTGCTCAGAAGGTCGAGAATGCCGACCATAAAATGGAAGCAGCGCGCGATGAACATTTCGAACCGAGCACGAATTTTGATAGTAAAATTCAATAATTTGCAAGCGTTGTTCATTTGTAAGACGATCCATGGTTAAATTGCAAACCAAACTGAAGCTGTTTGACAGTGACACAAGGTACTAAACACACGTCAGCTGTCAAAACCAGTGTTGTTTATAAAACAAAGTCAGCTTAGTTACAAAAACGGCTCGACCAATTTTAATGATCTTTGTATTGTTGGATTCTCCTCCCCCCCAAATAGCAGAATAACTATACAAATATCGGAAAAATTAACTTTGTAGGGTGAAATGGGGTAAAATAAAAGAGACGTATCTGATTAAAAAAAACTCTACCTGCGTTTGAAAAGTTATTATCAGGAAATGGCTTCAAGGATATTTTTATTCAATTTTGAAATTTGTAGGGTGAAATGGGGTAACAATTAAAAAGTGTTCGATTTCAAAAATTCTTTTTTGCTTGAAAGGTTTTTCTTAGGAAATGGCTTTAGGGATATTCCTTTTTAAATGTTGTTATTTGTGAGTGAAATAGGGTAAAAATTAAAAAAATCGAAGAATTTCTGTTCGTAATTGAAAGGTTTTTTTGAATGGATGGCGTTAGGGATATATTTTTTTAATTTGGTATTTATAGGGTGCAGTGGGGTAAAAACGAAAAGTGGTTCCAATTTTAAAAATTCTTTGTGTTTGAAAGATTATTTTTAGTGGCTGGCTTTGGGGATATTGAAAAAAAAAATAATATTTAATGGTTAAAGTGGCGTAAACAAAAAAAATTAATATCCGATTTAAAAAAATGCTTGCTAGAAAGGATAGTTTAAAAAAATGCTATTTATGGAGTCAAATAGGGTAAATATAAACCAGTGGTTTTCGAATACAAAAATTCTTTCTGTGTTCGACTTGGAGGATCAAATTTTTACAAATTTAGCCATTCATAACGTGAAGTGGGTTTCAACTCAGAAAGTAGTATGTATGTATGTATGTATTCATTTTATTAATTATAATATATATATACATTGTTTTAATAAATAATGAATTTAAAAGCTTTGGCTATGCCGTCAGCCAGATTGGCCAAATTTTACTTAGTGATTTGAATTTGCTATAAAACAATTTAAATAAATTCAGTCATTAACAAGTTTCTATATTTATAAATTGAATTTAAAAAACAATACAGTGATTTCCAACTAGATCCATTTAATAATTGTATCGTTTCTTGCATTGTTAAACTTTTTTTTCCTAAATATATCGTTCTTTGGTAGTTAAATATACGGCAAACACTTATGAAGTGGAAGCAGTCTTCTTTAGCTTGTATATTGCAGAGCGAACAAAATTGATCAAATTTGCCGTTGTATGGGGTACCGTTTAAAGGCAGGAGTTCACATCTTGATTTGAATATAAGTGATACTTTTATATAGCTCAAGGCGTCATGAAAGTAGTTATTATTTAATAAATTGTAATTAAGCTGCGAGTAAATTATTCTACTATTTGACTGATGAGCTTCGGTTGTTATTGTTTCCCTCACAGAATCTTCGTATTTTTGAATGATCATGTAGATGTTTTCCTTAAGTTGAACTGGGTTGTTATAATTGAACTCCAAGACTTCTCCACAAGTACATCCTATAGTCTGCCACTTCATGATCCACCAGTCTTTGTTTCTTATTTTATATAAAAGTATTTGTTTGGTCAAACGTGCATCTGGGTGTGAAAGAACTTTAAGGATATAGTCTGCTTGGAGCTTTAGGGTGTTGGTAAAGAGTTTTGGTAAGCCTGTTTCTAAATACAGCGCATAGTTCGGTGTTGTCCTTGGAAAGTTGAAAAGTTTTCTTATGAAGTTTCTTTGGAGTTTTTCCACTTCTTCAAATTCATTTATCCCCCAAACCTGAGCAGCATACAAGAGAGATGTTTTGACAACACATTCAAATATTTTGAACTTTGTAGACATTAACACATTTTGATTTGAAAAAATATTCCTCCATGTCATGTTTATCAAACTTTGGGATGAATTCGCCTTTTCTCTTAAATGATTTTTGAAATCCAATGCTGGGTTTAGTATTACTCCTAAATACTTATATTCTTTGACAGTTTCAATGTGAATCCCATTAAAAGACCAACTTTCTCAAATTTGACTATGTGACGACCGTGTGAAAACCATAATTTTGGATTTTTCGACATTTATTGTAAGACCCCATGCCTGGCAATAATTTGACAACCGGTTTATCATTAGTTGTAAGTTTTCTGGTGACTCCGAAAGTATAACAAGATCGTCTGCGTAGAGGAGAACATTGACAATAGTATTGACGATCCTAACGCCACCGGGTAGATATAGTCCAATATCGTTGATAAATAATGAAAACAGTAAAGTCCTAAGAGGGCATCCTTGTTTCACACCAGAATTCGTATCAAACCATTGTGAAATACATGATCCATCCCAAACAGCAGCTACTGAACCGGTGTACATATTTTTAATAACATTAAGAAATTTCGAAGAGATACCAAGTTGAGATAATTTATACATAAGTGCGCTTCTATTCACAAGATCAAAAGCCGCTTTAAAGTCAACGAAAAACGCGTAAATCTTCTTGTTTCTGGCATGGAAGGCTTTGACTATTGAAGTCAACACGAATATCTGGTCCACCGTTGAGTAGTTTTTCCTGAAACCAGCTTGGAATTCAGTTAAAATATTGTTGTCATCAACCCATTTTTCTAGTCTATTTACGAGGACACCACAAAATATTTTGGCCATAACGTTCATGAAGGATATTCCACGATAATTTTCAACGTTATTAGGATCACCTTTCTTATAAATAGGAAAGATTACGGATTTTTTGAACGACGAAGGGATAGTTCCAGTTGAAAAAATGATATTATACAGTTGTTTCAGCTCATTAATGAGAGCTGGCTATGCATTTTTGAAATACTCATAAGGAATACCGTCTTCTCCTGGTGCTTTTCCATTTTTGTTTTTTTCAAGAACGCTTTTGATTTCTTCGATGGTTATTTCGTTGTCCAAGATTGCATCTGTAACAAATGGTTCTGCATATGCAAAAGATAGGGTTGAATTGTTAAGTAACAGTTTTTTGAAGTAGATAGAGAGATCATCTGCGGATACACATGTACCTATGACAAAACTGCAACCATTTAATTCTTTTGCTATCTTCCAGAAATTATTTGAACTTTTGGCGAGACTAAGAGAGTTAGCCTGTGTATTTTCGTATTCAGCTTTCTTTGATCGGCAAATTTGTTTGTATCTTGAGTTTGATTCGATATACCACCTTCTTAGTTCTTCGGTATAGCAGTTACGTAGTGCTTTTAAGAGTGTGAAGGATTTTTTCCGGGCATTCATGCACTCCTTATCAAACCACTTTTCTTTGAATTTTCTAAAATTTCCTTGAGATTGATTCCGTGAAGAGTTCTTGATACCTATTACAATATTATTTGAAAACAACTCAACAGATAGGTTAGACATTACATTACTTGAGAAAAAGTTATCTAGTTTTTCTTGGTAGTCACTTGCGTTTTCATTTTTCCATTTTAACTTAGGTAGTAGTTTGAGATTTTGATGTTGCACTGCATTTTTACTTGTCCATTCAACCACAAGAGGCATATGATCAGAAAATGTTTTATATTCAATTGTAAATTTAATAATAGAGTCAATCCAGTTATAGTTCCCCTGTCCTCCTACAAAGGTATAGTGGCCTTCCGAATCTCCATACGTACAACCATTTAAGATGATACTATCATACATTTGCAACATCTCCAAAAAATTCTGACCGTTTTGGTTACAGATGTCGTCTTTGGACAGTCTGCTGGATGGTGAGATTAAAGTATTGTTTATTGTGTTCGCGAGTTTGGTTTGGATGTTACTAATTCTACCATTAAAATCTCCAACCAGAAGAACGCTTTTATTAGCAAGATAACTCATTACGTTATTCAGTTTTTCAAAATCTTCGCTCCACTTATTGCAGTTAATATATGCTGGGATAATATACATATTATTTTTTTGTACGAGTTTAACTATAGTTGTTCCTTCATGTTCTACAAAATCGTATGTTTTCAACTGTGATGTTTTAATTCCATAAACACTTCCACCACTTGCACGTCCTTAAGCTGATGTTTTGACTGCTCCACTCCAAAAAAGTTTGAACCCATTAAAAAGACTTTTAAATGTAAACGAATTATCATTAATTACATGTGTTTCAAATAAGAAAAATACATCAAATGTTTTAATATAATTGAAAAAATCAGTAAAAAGAAGTTTGTTGCTAAGACCTGATATATTATAAGCTAAAATACTAGATTTAAAATTATTTGAGCTGACGGCTTCTGAATCTCAATTAAGTACTATATTACTACTATTTGTTGCGGAAGACATCATTGGAGAAAAAGAGTTTGATGATCTAGTACAATCATTTTGACGTCTAGAGTTTGTTGTTGACAGCATCGTGATTTTGACAGGTTCAAAGTTTATTTTTCCATACATTCGCTCTAGTTCTTCTTCTCCATCATCATTTTGATTAATTATGAATTTATTAAAAGAAATTAAATAAAATGATTTTTTTCCAATTATAAGATTGTTGTTTTTAATTTGAAGCTTTTCGTTTGGTTTTTGCGTTTTAATTATTCGACGGTACCCAAGTAAAATTCGTCGTTTTAGTTGCATCTGTTTTGACAGATCGCGTTGAACATAAGCACCTGTGCCCTTGAGCTTTGAGGAGTTCCTCAGTATTTTATTTGCAATCTCGTTGGAGCCGGTGTTTATCTTAAGTTTAATGAATGAGCTATTCTCACTTAATTTTGTAGCTTGGGGTAAATTTTGTGATTCTTCACCATCAAGACGAAGTTGAGTCACACTGCGTACTCTTGCCTGATTCGCTTTGAGATCTCGACTCTGTAGTTCAAGTTCATCTTCTAGAAGATTGCAGCGAATTTCAAACTGCTGTACTTTCTTTGAAAGTTCTTCATTTTGGTTTCGCAGAAAATTGATCTCGGTATTCAATTTGTTGACGTCGTCCTTTGAGGCTAGATTCGCGGTTGCTTTCGTAAGCTCTGCGTGGAGTGAATCGTCAATAATTGATTTCATTTTCCGGAAATCAGTAGAAGATAACGACAATTTTTTGGGTGTGTTTTGTAAATTTTCGTTGCCCTTTCAATATTTGTATCAGGTTCCGAGTCAGAATGTTCCCCCTGTGATATTTGGTGGTTTTTTCTTTTGTTTTCGGTTATGTGACTTGCGACCAGATAGGATTTGTATTGTAAATCTAATTTTACCTGAGATTTTCCAATTGTTTTCTTAAGTATAAGTAAATAAAAAAGCTAATGTCGTTTTAGATGCTCCAGACCAGATATGAGAGTTGTATTCTAGCTTCGGACGTATGTACGCCTTATAAATTGTTGCCAGGTCGGAGGGGGGAAAGAAATTTGTACATCGCCTGAGGAAACTTCAACATTTCGCTGCATTTTTAGCACTAACTAATAAATATGTGGTCGTTCCACAGAAGGTGATTGATTATGGACATACCAAGAATCGAAAGTTTTTCAGTATCCTCGATTAATGTACCATTCATGAATAATGGTAGGGGAGGAATATTTCGCTTTAACGACAGAGAAGAGCTTCGGGTCTTAGATGCATTGAATTCTACGCGATTTTTCATACCCCATGTAACAATGCTACTTAAGTCGGAATTTAGCGAGTTTATCATACTCTCTCGTTGCAATTCAACACTCAAAGAAGATGGGTGTGAGTTTGCAAACAAATATGAAAAACTGGGCTGTTTCAGACAAGTGATCGTTAATGAAAATGAGAAATAAAGCCGGAGACAGAACGGAGCCTTGGGGAAGCACCAGCACTTATTTTATGAACTTCAGACTTAAAACCGTCCAAAACAACTTGAATTGAACGGTCAGAGAGATAATCGCTAATCCACTGAAGAGGTAATTCATCGATGCCAAAAGCACGCAACGTTGATAAAAAAGCTTGATGCCAAACCCTATCTAAAGCTTTTGAAATATCGAGCGCAACAACTTTACTTTCACCAAAACGAGGTAGTGATTCTTCCATCTTTCGGTTAGATATGCCATCAAATCACCGGTGGACCTGTTGCAACGAAAGCCGTACTGACGATCATTGACAAAGCTTTCGTTCTTCAAAATATTTTTTAAGCTGACGATTAATCAGTATTTCAATGACTTTAGAATGAATGGAGGTGAGGGTGATTGGTCGGTAATTAAATGGTGAGGAAGATTCGCTTTTTTTAGGAATTGGTTGAACAAATGCTTTTTTCCATCCACTTGGAAAACGACCCGAAGAATAAGATAGATAAAGAGGTTACGAAAGGGTATCGCCAACGTGGAAAAATATTTCTTCAAAACAAAGGGGGAAATACCATCTGGACCTGCAGATTTGTAAATGTCCAGATCTTTGAGTACTCTAGCGACTGTACGAGTGCAAAAATGTATTTGTCCCATGAAAAATCTTACGTTCTCAAGCATGTTGCTACTTGGTAGGGTGGAGTTTGCAGAAAATTGTTTAACAAACAAATTGGCTTTGTCAATAGACCTTACAACAGGGTTATAGTTGAAGATGAGCGTGGAAACCGAAGATGATGATGAGCAACTTAGTCCTTGATAAGTTGTTGGAGCAAAAGTCCTCATATATAACCAATATTCAAGATTTTCTAAATATGCTGTTGTGCTAAAAATATTGAAAAAGTACGATTAGAGAAAAAAAAATACAGATATTATTATTTTTAACAAGAAAAACTTTTAATCACAAGATTATTACACATAGAGGTATTTAAAACTAAATCTTAAATACATATATGAAACAAAGTCAGTTTAGTTACAAAAATGGCTGCACCAATTTTAATGATCTTTGTATTGTTAGATATTATTTTTTTAAACAAGAGGAACTTTTAATCACAAGACTATTACACCTGGAGGTATTTAAAACTAAATCTTTAATACATAATATATAGAACAAAGTCAGCTTAGTTACAAAAACGGCTCGACCAATTTTAATGATCTTTGTATTGTTGGATTCTCCTCCCCCTCCCCCAAATAGCAGAATAACTATACAAATATAAAAAATTAATTTTGTAGGGTGAAATGGGGTAAAATGAAAGAGACGTATCTGATTAAAAAAAAACTCTACCTGCGTTTGAAAGGTTATTATCAGGAAATGGCTACAAGGATATTTTTATTCAATTTTGAAATTTGTAGGGTGAAATGGGGTAACAATTAAAAAGTGTTCGATTTCAAAAATTCTTTTTTGCTTGAAAGGTTTTTCTTAGGAAATGGCTTTAGGGATATTCCTTTTTAAATGTTATTTGTAGAGTGAAATAGGGTAAAAATCAAAAAAAATCGAAGAAATTCTGTTTGTATTTGAAAGGTTTTTTTGAATGGATGGCGTAAGGGATATATTTTTTAAATTAGTATTTATAGGGTGCAGTGGGGTAAAAACGAAAAGTGGTTCCAATTTTAAAAATCCTTTGTGTTTGAAAGGTTATTTTTAGTGGCTGGCTTTGGGGATATTAAAAAAAAAATAATATTTAATGGGTAAAGTGGGGTAAACACAAAAAAAAAATATCCGATTTAAAAAAAATGCTTGCTAGGAAGGATAGTTAAAAAAAATGCTATTTATGGAGTCAAATAGGATAAATATAAACCAGTGGTTTTCGAATACAAAAATTCTTTCTGTGTTCGACTTGGAGGATCAAATTTTTACAAATTTAGCCATTCATAACGTGAAGTGGGTTTCAACTCAGAAAGTAGTATTCTATTACAAAAAGAAATTTAAATAAAGAAATACACAAAAACAACGATATTTGTTGTTATTTTTAACGGGGTAAAAATTGTTTAAAAAATTGAAAATAATTTGTTGTTAACTCCTTATGGTACTTAATTTATGTACAAAGTACCATCCTTTTTCACACTTTTACCGAAATTTTAAGTAAAAGACTGAGAAATCTCCTTCTCCATGTATTTTGTATGGGAAATTTCAAGTGCTTGCCGGCACGTGTTAACGTTAACCTTGCTCTCTTTCAGGGGGAAGGGGTCGAAAGAAATTCAAAAACTTGAAAAATAAGCGCCACCCTAATACATATGTATAAGTTATAATTCTTCTGAAAAAAAAATTGTAAGAATCGCTATTTGTCATAACGACGGTTAAAGTGCAGAACCTCGTAAGTCGTTTTCAGAAATAAAAAAAACTTTTAAATTAATTATTAAAAATATAAAAATAACAAATAAATTGATCTGAGGTATCTATTAATCTGAACAATATTGTTGCTCTAAAAATGCCAAAAGGTGGCTCTGATTATTCTGATTTTTTCCATTTATAATATTTTTGTGAGTTTTCGAGGTCCTGCACTTTAACCGTCGATAAATATTTGGATATCGAAATGGGAAGGAAAAATAGAAATGGGTAAGGAAGTCCACATTCTTGTAGTTCGACTATAAAACGAATCCCTCTACTTAACGGTAAGTCCGAATTTTGGTTAAAGGGTATAATGATGGGCATTCCTGGCGTTGCGGGTATTACGGGAAAACTGTTTCAAGGGAGGCATGCATCTGGCAATTTCACTAGAGCACTGACTGAAAAAATAGTTTCTAAGGAAACGAATGTTTCCGAGATTGCCCTATCACCTATCAGCTTTAATGCTCTGTTCTGGACTCTATCTAAAAAAGCTAATGTCGTTTTAGATGCTCCAAACCAGATATGAGAATTGTACTCTAGCTTCGGACGTATGTACGCCTTATAAATTGTTGCCAGGTCGGAGGGGGGAAAGAAATTTGTACATCGCCTGAGGAAACTTCAACATTTCGCTGCATTTTTAGCACTAACTAATAAATATGTGGTCGTTCCACAGAAGGTGATTGATTATGGACATACCAAGAATCGAAAGTTTTTCAGTATCCTCGATTAATGTACCATTCATGAATAATGGTAGGAGAGGAAGATTTCGCTTTAACGACAGAGAAGAGCTTCGGGTCTTAGATGCATTGAATTCTACGCGATTTTTCATACCCCATGTAACAATGCTACTTAAGTCGGAATTTAGCGAGTTTATCATACTCTCTCGTTGCAATTCAACACTCAAAGAAGATAGGTGTGAGTTTGCAAACAAATATGAAAAACTGGGCTGTTTCAGACAAGTGATCGTTAATGAAAATGAGAAATAAAGCCGGAGACAGAACGGAGCTTTGGGGAAGCACCAGCATTTATTTTTTGAACTTCAGACTTAAAACCGTCCAAAACAACTTGAATTGAATGGTCAGAGAGATAATCGCTAATCCACTGAAGAGGTAATTCATCGATGCCAAAAGCACGCAACGTTGATAAAAGAGCTTGATGCCAAACTCTATCTAAAGCTTTTGAAATATCGAGCGCAACAACTTTACTTTCACCAAAACGAGGTAGTGATTCTTCCATCTTTCGGTTAGATATGCCATCAAATCACCGGTGGACCTGTTGCAACGAAAGCCGTACTGACAATCATTGACAAAGCTTTCGTTCTTCAAGATATTTTTTAAGCTGACGATTAATCAGTATTTCAATGACTTTAGAATGAATGGAGGGAGGGTGATTGGTCGGTAATTGAATGGTGAGGAAGATTCGCTTTTTTTAGGAATTGGTTGAACAAATGCTTTTTTCCATCCACTTGGAAAACGACCCGAAGAATAAGATAGATAAAAAAGGTTACGAAAGGGTATCGCCAACGTGGAAAAACATTTCTTCAAAACAAAGGGGGAAATACTATCTGGACCTGCAGATTTGTAAATGTCCAGATCTTTGAGTACTCTAGCGACTGTACGAGTGCAAAAATGTATTTGTCTCATGAAAAATCTTACGTTCTCAAGCACAGGTGGACTAATGTTGCTACTTGGTAGGATGGAGTTTGCAGAAAATTGTTTAACAAACAAATTGGCTTTGTCAATAGACCTTACAACAGGGTTATAGTTGAAGATGAGTGTGGAAACCGAAGATAATGATGAGTTTTTGATATTCTTAACGAATGACCATAAGTTTTTACTTTTCCTTCTGATTCTTGTTTGTATAAGAATTTGGTTCTTTTAATCAGAGCATTACAGATATTTCTTGTTTATTTAAATTTTAATCGGTTTTCCTCAGAACGGTTGGACTTATACAACTGGAAAAACGATTCTTGAACCATAATAACTTTCTTACAGCTGGAGTCAAACCAAGTATTTTCTTTGGGTCTGATGCTCTTTCTTCTGTGAGGCACAAAAAATTTTAACCCAATTGTTATAATGTTTCTTACCATATCAGCAGAAGCGTCAACCTCCCTGTCAAGAAAACAAATCGACCAGTTGAATGTACTGCTAAAATTTGTTGAGTCCATCCCAGTTGGTTTTTTCGTATTGCCAGACAGTTCTTTTGGGATTTTCTTCTTTGACAGCGAGGGAAGAGCAAGAAAAAAGCGCTGATATTAGGGAATGGTCTGACGTACCTAAGGGATCAAGGACGTTTATGGTATTTTTCTCGGGGTGAGAAACCAGAAAAAAGTTCAGGGTGTTAGGAGTTTGGCGCGGCGCCTTAATAATACCGCCTTAAAACATCACAACAGTAGTCACAACGACTAGACTGCACAGCAATACAAATACACAATGGGATATAGAGAAAGGAAAGAACCGCTCGTCACCGATAAGCTTCCACTTACACTGCACTGAGTTGGTTATATTTTGTTATTTTTTTTTTTTTATTTCTTGGGCTATGATGTGTTTGATTTTTTATTTTTTTTAATTTGATGACTATTTCATTGCGGTTTTAATAATGTGGGAAGTTAAGAATTTGTTTTATTTTAATTTAATATTTTGCTTCACTGTATTTAGCTATCTTTGGAAATTAGGGAACAACTTTGGAGCACTATATTTATTTATTTTATATTAGAACGAGAACAATTTTGGTCAACGCAGAGACGACGGGAGCTATGTGGGTGGCCCGTGCGATCGCGAAGAGATGTACAACGAAACTGAGTTATTGACTTTTGCGCAGTATCGGGAGATTGGACGATCTTAGTTGATGATTTTGGGGTCCCCACGGTCCCCCAACTATTCAACACACTTGCCATTACTTGATAGATTGCGTATAGATGAAGAACTTCAGCACGGTAACATTGAAAGCAGTCGGAAATTGCGCTGGGTTGAAAGTTGATATGACACTCTTAAATCAACATTTTGGTTCTCTGCTATAACCTTTGAGAGTGAATTTGAAGAAATTGAAGAACGTATTACGAGGGTAATCCATGCGTCTGCATCGTCGCCAAGCTAGCCTGCCACATACAATAAACTCTCATTTAAGTATTTAAAGCTATTCAGATTGACGAACTTCGAGACATTTTAGACTTTGTACCTGCAAGCTAAGTTCCATCTCCCAGTGATGATTTCATCGTGTTCAATATGTTTAACCGCGATACCAAATTCCGATTTCATATCATGTGTTATCTGCGGCTTAAGCCTTCACGTTAAATGTTCAAAATTAAAAAACAATATTATTGAATTAATTAAAAATAATGTAAACATTTTCTATAAGTGCGATAAATGCAATGTCTATTTCACATGTGTGTTTGCGAACAAAATTTGTGATCTCTTTACATTTATGAAAGAGAACACGGGTATTCTCTTGAATAATAATTTACCATTAGCCACTGAAAGTGATTCAATCCCCACGACTAATGCACCTGCTAATAATAGAAGTCGTTCTGTTCGTGTTACTACACGCGATCAAAGAATTCCAAAAGCAGTTGAACTTATCAAACAATCCACAACTAAGAGAAGTGCATTAACATCTCCAAATTTGGATCATCTTTCGCTTAAAAATAAAAACAGTTCACCTGCAAGCTCTCGTCTTAAAACCGTTTGCTCCCCCGCTGGTGCTCCTCTTGCTCATCCTTCTCCCTCGGGTGTTGGTGGTAGTGCATTCAAAAAGAAAAACAATATAGATCTCCCATCGTCATGTCCAACTCTCTCCATTAATGCCCCCTCTGAAAAAATTGGCATTGATGTTGCTGAAACTTTTGATGCTGGAGTTGTTGCTGGAGCTGTTGCTGGAGCTGTTACTGTTGCTGATGATAATGTTGCCGATTCCTTTGCTGCTACTGATGTACTCAGTGCCGATGTTGCTGCTATTGCTTTGCGAAATACCGACGTTACTTATCCATATAATGTAGCTGGCTCATCTTCTCAACTTATTGATGAGCTGTCAACAGTCGTTCCTAGTCATGATGCTTGGGGTGAAAGTTGCAACAACAACCATATATCACGGCTTGATGTTCGCAACAAAAAACCAAAACAGAAACAGCTGTTTGGAATTGCCGCTGATGCTGATGCTATTACTGCTCTTCCATCTGTACCTCGGCTACGTTTCATACATATCTCTCGATTAAATAACAGAGTAACCGAAGAAGACGTTATAAAATATACTGCAAGCAAGCTTAATTTGCCATTGACAAGTTTGGTTTGCTCCAAATTAATCAAAAAGGACGCAGATATGTCATCTCTCCGATTTATTAACTTTAAAGTTGGTATCCCAGCTGGATCATTTCATAATGCTTTACAAACATCTATCTGGCCAGTTGGAGTTCAGATCAAGCAATTTTTGAGTCATCCAAAAAACGGGTATCATCCACAAACTCCACGTGCCCCCACGTAGTTGATTCTCTACTTCAAATCCCATCTTCAAGAGATAAAATCAAAAATAAACCATGTTTATTATCCACGTCTTCCAAAATGCTGATGGTATACGCACTAAACCAAACCAGCTATTCATGTCATCTACACTTCACGAGTACGACGTCATTATTATTGTTGAGACATGGTTGAATACGAACTTTCTCTCATCTGAAATCTTCGACGATTCTTTTAATGTGTACCGACGAGATAGGCCACCAACAACTGATATGGTGCGCGGAGGCGGTGTGCTGATAGCAGTAAGATCGAACTTCAACAGTAAACAATGCAATTTGATCAACGATTTGGATGACGTCGAACAGCTCTGTGTCTGCATAACCTTAAATAGTTTTTGTTCCAGAGATTATTACTTTATTGTGAGTTATGTTAGACCACGTTGTAGTACAGAAATTTATTCTATGCATATATCTAATATTAATGCTATAGTTAGTGAATTGACAACCAATCAGTATTCTTGTGTGCTAGGCGATTTCAACCTTGGTGAAATTGACTGGTGCTTTATAGAAGATGAACAAATTTTAGTTCCATTTAATGCAAATAAGGAAATAGAAAGTTTGGTTGTCGATTCACTAGCTTCTCTTGATCTATTTCAAATAAACTATTTTAAAAATGGTTTAGGAAGAATACTTGATCTGATATTTATAAATAATGACTTAAAATATAGCGTATATACAGTTGACTTTCCATTATTAAACAACTCTGTTCACCATATTGCATTACAAGTTAACTTAGACTATTATGAATATGCATATGAACCACCCATTGGGGAAAGAAACTTTAACTTTGAAAATGCCGATTTCATTGCTTTAAATAATTTTTATTTGTCATTCGAATGGGACAATATATTCCAAAATAAATCCCTTTCTGAAATGTACACAAGTTCTAAAAATATTCTTTTTGAGGGCATAGAACTTTTTGTGCCTATTTTAAAAAAAAAAGCCATTCAAACTCCCATGGCATAATAAAAGATTAAAAAACTTAGAAAATGTAAAAAACAAAGCCTTCAAACGTTTTAAATTAACAGGGTATATCAGTGATCGAAATCGGTTCCTTCAATTCAGGAGAGAATTTGATTTTCTTAACCGTTTCTTATACAAGCAATATATAGATACCACTGAATCAACCATAAAGAAAAACAGTAAATCGTTTTGGATATTTATAAACTCTTAGCGTAACAGTACCTCCTCTTTTCCTCAGTCGATGGAATACGATAGTGATCATTCTAATGATATAAAATCATCTTGTCAACTTTTTGCAAAATTCTTCAAGTCGTCTTACAATATTGATTTAATTCATGACGTTAATTGTATGTTAAATATAGACCCATTAATTAACTTTGATCTTCCTCGTTTATCTGTGGAAGAAGTTTTGGATGCTTTATCCCAAATCGATGTTTCCAAAAAAGCGGGGTATGACAAAATACCGCCTTTGATGTTATCAAGATGTTCTTCCACAATTGGTGTTGCCATAACTCTTCTTTTTAACAAATCTCTTTCATCGAGTGAATTTCTAGAAGAGCGGAAAACATCATTTATTAATCCGATTTATAAAAGTGGTCCAAAGCATTTAATTAATAATTATAGGCCCATTTCGAAGCTTTCGTCTATAACAAAGCTGTTAGAAAAGATCATAACTGACAAGTTCTATTTTTCTGTAAGAGAGTCATAATCACCGTGTCAACACGGTTTTGTCAAGGGTCGCTCAACGGCCACGAACCTTTGTCTTTTTACTAACTATTGCTTAAACCAAATGGAATTAGGTTATCAAGTTGATGTCCTCTACACTGACTTTATCAAAGCATTCGACCGAGTCCATCATAGTCTGCTTTTACAAAAGCTAATGATGATGGGTTGTAGTAGCTCTTTTCTATGTTGGTTAAAGTCTTATCTTTCTGACAGAAAGCAAATTGTTGTGATAAGTGGACATCACTCAAGTCCTATTCATGTGGACTCAGGTCTTCCTCAAGGTAGTCACCTTGGTCCATTGCTCTTCCTTTTATTTATAAACGATTTACCTTTAGTTTTTAAAAACGCACTTTGTCTAATGTTTGCCGATGATGTAAAAATTTTCTATGCCATTCAGTCGATCTTAGACTGCAACCGACTTCAGGCGGATAAAGACTTGCTCCTTGAATGGCGCAAATATAATCTCCTTGAACTAAACTTTTCAAAATGCATAATTTTTAGTGCAACTAGGTCACATAACCTGATTGACTTTATTAACAAATTCAACACTGAGGTTCTTTCAAGAGTTGAATTGGTAAAAGATCTCGGTGTGATCGTTGACTCTAAATTAGACTTTCGTGCCCATATTGATTTTATAGTTTCAAAAGGCAACTCACTTCTTGGTTTTCTAAAAAGAAATGCATCCGAATTTAAAGATGCTTATACACTTAAAACTTTGTTTAATTCACTTGTAAATACTTCCCTATCTCGAATATTGTTCAATAATCTGGTATCCATTTTATGCGAATGGAATACTTAGAATTGAGCAAATTCAAAAACGATTCACGCGATTTGCACTTCGCAATTTTAATTGGTCAGGTAATATGCCGATTTATCTTTCAAGATGTGCTCTGATTGATATTAAAACACTTGAAGTAGGAAGAAAGACTCATAGCATAATGTTTATAAAGGATATTCTTTCAAATCGTATTAATTCTATTGAATTACTCAATCTTATAAGATTCTATGTCCCCGAGAGAATATTACGGAACAGATGTGTTCTTTTTTATGTTTCAACTCACAGAACTAATTATGGGTTAAATAAGCCCATTTCGCGTTCATTATCTTTGTTTAACTCTATTTGCAATGAAGTCGACATTGTAATGAATAGAATCCAATTCAAACGAAATGTTTTAAATGCTTTAAGCTAATATTTGTAAATTATATAATATTGATTCAATTTCATGTATACAGTATAGTTAAATTATATATATATATGTATTTTATAGTTTAAATCTTAAGAGTATTAAATGTAATCAGCAGATATATATATCCATTGATGAAATAAATAAATAAATAATAAGGAATATAAGCAGCTAGTGAACAAAAGAGATTCTTAGTTTGGCGACCAAAATTAATCAGTCAAGAAATTTCGAGGAATTATGGTGTCATGTTTGTGAGCTAGGAGTGCGTAGCCGAAGTGTTAAGACTGCTCTCAAAGCTGAAAGTCTAGCAACGTATTTTAAAATTCTACTAACAGCTGATGTGAATCTTCATTCTTTTAGCTACGCCTTTCAAAATTAACGTGTTTCTGAACTGGATTGAGTAATAACATTGAATAAACTTGAGATGACGCTGAAATCCATGTAAAACAATAAATGATGGTATCCCCCTTGGAGTTTTTAAAAAGATCTACCTACTTATTTAATTTCTTCAACAGAATTTGCAATGATTTATGTTTACCTACTACTTTTATGAAAGCCACTATTATCTTACTGAGAGGCTGAGCTATATTGCTGCTAGGTGTACATACATTTCCTGCCTTCATAGTAGGTACATGGACAAAATAATACACTTGCTTTTCTACTTTTCTCCTCCTCCGGTGAGTGACACTTTTGTATAATGTTCTGCCTTTGAAGCATTGTGAGACTGCCTTGTATCCAAAGTCCAAACATTTTGCCTACCATTTCATGCTTGAACCAACTTCCTACCTAGGTGATTGGCTATACTTGCTGCATACATACATTTCCATTCCATTGTTACAAATTGTTTTCATCGGCCTATGCAACAACAACTATTCCTAGTGCTGCATGTCACGGTCCCTGACATTTGTCGACCATTCTGTCATCCATCAATCATCAACTGTTTGCCAACAACTATATTACCGACAACTCTATTCCATTGGTTTGTGCATTTGCTTAGTAGAAATGCAAATTTTCTAGTACACTAAGGCCAGGCGCGCACATGCAACTAAACAGTTTGGTTTCGATTTTGAGCACTCGGGATTATATGAGAGTCCGTCGGTTTATGTGCGCGGACTCTCATATAATCCCATAGGGCTCAAAATCGCAACCAAACTGTTTAGTCGCATGTACGCACCTGGCCTAAGAATCAACATTTTTTCATTTAAACAAAAAAAATTACAAAACAATATTGTAATCATGACCAACAGACCGATTCTCCCCATCGTCACTGATACCTCACAGGTCACAAGAAGAGGTGAAATTAATATTGTGACTTTTTTCGAAATCTCCCCCAGAGTTACAAAAACAATCGAAATTGTGATCTCCTTCATAGCAGGTCACAACTCACAAATGACAAATTACATGTGTTTTAAAAATTTGATATCATAATCTATTTATTTTTATAATAACATTGAATTTTTTTTAGATTAGGAAAGAAAAAATTAAAGTGGATTTTATTGGGCCTTTCTTCATCGGTATCTTTCATCCGAAATAAAAAACAAGATTTTCACAATAGCACAGACTTTTATTCAAATTCAAACGCAGGAATCAAATGATTCGTTCGCTCTCGAAAACAAAATTTTTTAATAGTTTTTTCACTTCAATTTTGCAAACATATATATACCTAAAAAATCTTTTAACTCACTTTATTGCTAAAAGAATGGATGAAAACTCGATTTTTTTAAGTTTTAAATAAATTTATATGGCCCAATTAAAAATCTTTTTTTATGTTTGCAGTGTTTGCAGTTATGGCACTACAAAATTCCAAAAATGTTAGCGAGTCACAACAATCCTTACAAGGAATAGTCACAAGAGCTTGTGACTCCTCACAAGGGGACAATCGCGCTGTAAGTGTGGATCTTGTGACGATATCTCTGACTACATGATCGATTCTATTATATTTATATCATGGCAACTGTCGAAGAAGTTTTCATGTTAGATTCATAGATACAGCTTTCAGTACCATCAAAGTTTTTGAAAATAAAAAGTCATTCTTCTTTTTTTGTGACGATTGCGATCCGTTTGCCTACACCAATATACTGAAAAACCCAAGACAACTGCAAACATAAATATCTAATTAACTCAGCTGTTCGCAAAAGTTGACAACTTAAGCACCAAGCCACAAAGCAATGATAGACAAACGCGAAGCAGCGGAAAAAAAGATTCTATCCCACACCCAAGCAATGAAGCATCGCCTAAAAAAAAAATTGAAGAACTTGGCAATCAAAGTGAAATTCAGTTAACTAAGAAACCAACCAGATCAATATTTGAATCGTTAATACCGCCCCCTTCCAACCCTGATTTCAACTTCAACAATGGTGTTGAATGCTGCCATTAATTGTATGCACAAACAGCCTAAATTATACCAAACTATGCAAACGTCATCTGTCAATTAAATTCTATGTTTTCTTTTCTTAATTGTATTGTAATAATTGTTATATTAACATGTATTCATAATGTTGTAAATAATGTAAATAATAAGGTTAAATGAAAGTCAAAAACGAATGCAAATAAAAATGTAGATACTTACTGTTGAACAGAAAGCCGAGCTAGCAAGTCTTTTTTTGAAAATATCCGAAGTTTTTACTCACCCATTTTTATCCAAGTTTACTCACCCAGTTTTTCTTTGAATAAACATTTTGGTCCTTCGAGCCTTAAACGAACTCAGTGCCAGGACAATATTAAAGTGCCAATTAAACAATTTGATAAATTTCGCCCTAACTCTAAAAGTGAAGAATTTTCGGCGACATTTTGTGGTTTTACCTTTTAACGAATTGAACCCATTTCACCCAATTTATCAATTTTATAATAAAAATCAAAAGACATTTGTGCCGACATACTGTCGTTCGAAAGGTTTATTGAAATTCAGTTTAAATACACTATAAGAATAAATTACAATTCATTAACATAAATCATCCATCATTGGAGTCAACTGCCAGCCGCATCGCCACGCATCACTACACTTCGCCAATCGCCAACCATCACAAGCTACTTGCAATCAATCGTCGTTCAAGGATTTCATCTGCAACGAGAATCTCAAAGTGAGTACAATTTTGTTCTCTAATCATATTTTATTAAATCAAATTGTATAAACGTATATTAAACATTTTGGTATATTAAACAAACATTCAATAATATAATACAAATCGAAATGAGTGCTGCTGCAAAAATAGTCAAAACCATTTCCGTCCAAATCACAAAAGATTTTGAGAATTTTAAGAAAACAGTTTCTCCAACTCGTAGAACCAAAAACTACGTTAATACACGTCTGGAAACACTCGAGAGCAATTGGAAAAAACTAGAAGAACAATATTATGCAGCCGTTTGCGACGACGAACTAAAGACGGAAGCCCTTAAAGCGACCGAAAGTTGGTACAACGACGCCAACGAAATATACGCGATTTATCGATCAACGTTGTTAAACGAAATTGATAAATTTAAGGCACTTTCTGAAAAAGAAAAAGCACCAACCGGTCAAAGCAACGAAACAGTAATTCAAAAGACACACGATGTACGTTTGCCAAAAATACACCCACCCTTATTTACGGGCGATTATCAAAATTGGAGATCGTTTCACGACCAATTTGTGTCACTAGTGCATAACAATGCGACTCTGACAAAAATCGAAAAGTTGCACTATTTAAAATCTAGTTGCAAAGAAGGTGCTGCAGTCTTACTTGAACACATAAGTGTCGACGATGCGAGCTATGACCAAGCCTGGGAGTTATTAAAGTCTCGCTACGATTTTAAAAGAATTCTGGTGAATAATGAACTTAAAATATTTTATGATTTGCCAGTCGTCCGAGAAGAGACTTCGAAAGGCATTCGTGAGCTATTAGATAATGCCACAAAAATTTTACATGCACTCAAGAATCTTGAACTACCTGTCGAACATTGGGACGCAATAGTGATTTTTTTGCTTTTAAAAAAGCTGCCGACTTCCCTGCAATCAAAATGGGAAACCCAGCTTGGAACCAGGAAAGATATCCCTTCATTTAAAGAATTTTCAGAATTCTTAGAAACAAAGTTCCGAGCGCTAGAAATGGTCGACCAACAAACCGATCAACATACCTCTTCAAGCAAAAAGCAAAAGAACGTTTTCCATGTCAACAACGATTCCAAAGAGAATTTTTCATGCAAAGTATGCCATAATGGTATACATTCTCTAAGAACCTGCACCAAATTCTTGAGAATGGATGCAAATGCGAGACAACGAATTGTCAGACAATATGGCAATTGTTTCAACTGTTTAGCTTACAGTCATCAAACAAACAACTGCCCTTCAAACAAAAGGTGTCATTTTTGTCAAAGAAATCATAATTCGCTTCTACACGTTGGCAACACAAACAATACGAACCCACAGTTTTCGAACTACAATCCATCTCAACAAAATCCATTCAATCAAACATTCAATCATAACAATCAAAGGCAACCCAACACAAACATTAATAACAATGCAAACACACACTTCTCCAATCGCAATCAAATACAGCCAAACTCACTCACTCACGCTCAGCAAAATAATGCATTTAACCAATCAAATTTCACTAGCCAAAATCGTACTCATTCACACCACGTAACAACAGAAATCAACCCAAACGCTCCAGTCTTTCAACCGTATGATGAGCCACCTTCAACGTCTTCAAATTGCTTTCATCTAAATGAAACTAAAAACACCCAAATTTTACTCGCCACAGCAATAGTCAAAGTCAAGTCAGCCCATGGAAACTACTTCAAGTTAAGGGCCTTAATTGATCCTGGATCTCAGGCATCATTTATAACTGAATCAGCTGCTCAATTATTGAACTTGAAGAAGCATCCAACTTCCTTCGAAATCTCTGTATTAGGACAAAGAAAGAGTGGTTCCTGTCAAAATTATGTTGAATTGAGCCTGCACTCAAATCATTCAAATTTTGTGATAGCAACAAAAGGCTACATTTTCAAAACTCTAACAGGGCTTCTTCCGAGTCAAGAAATTTATTCAGACACTCTCAAACATATTCAAGGCTTAAAACTAGCTGACCCTACTTTTCATGTACCAGCGCGAATTGATCTTCTGTTGGGCAATGATGTCTACTGTGAAGTGGTCTTACCAGACATCATTCGAGCTGATGGACTTGTTGCGCCAATAGCACAAAAAACCGAATTTGGCTGGATAATCCTGGGAAAAGCCCCTATTGGAAGAACAAACTCAATACAAGTTTATACTCAATGTATCGATATTGATAACGAACTGAGGAAATTTTGGGAGATTGAAGAATCTCCGAACGCTAAAACTGAAGACGAAGAAGACGAATCTTGTGAAGAACATTTTCTACGCAACATCAAAAGGTTGCCGGGAGGGCGTTTTGAAGTCTCTTTGCCTTTTAAAGGAAATAATCGTCCCGAACTGAATTCAACAGCTTCAAACGCACTTAATATGTTCTTAAAACAAGAAAAGAAACTGTTAAATAATCCTACTTTACATAAGGAATATAACAAATGTATAGCAGAATATCTAGAATTGAAACAAATGGAAGAAGTAGACATGCACAAAGACTCGAGAATAAGCTCACCGTATCATTATGTTGTACCACACCATGCCGTCATCAAGGAATCAAGTACAACTACGAAACTCCGGGTGGTTTTCAACGCGGCATTCAAAACTTCGGACGGAAGTTCTTTAAATGATCATCTGATGACTGGTCCTAAAACGCAAACAGATATTTTATCGATTATTCTAAGGTGGAGAACTCATAAAATTACCTTTACATCAGACATCGAAAAGATGTATAGACAAATCCATATCCATCCAGACGATGCATACTACCAACTTTTGTTTTGGCGTGAGGATCCTAATACACCCGTAAGACTCTATAAGGTCAAGGTTTTAATGTTTGGTACTGCCCCAGCACCGTACTTGGCAAACCGAACACTTAAAAGACTAGCGTCCGACGAAGAGTTCTCGCATCCATTAGCGGCAAAAATGGTTCATGAAGACATGTATGTAGATGATCTGGTGTCAGGTGCCGATTCGCTAGAAGAAGCAAAAGAAAAATGTGAACAAATTTCCAAATTACTATCGTCAGCTGGTTTCCATCTTCGGAAATGGATGAGCAATGAAAAAGAATTTCTGAACTCCATTCCCAAAGAAGATCAAGCAACAAATATTTCACTCACCCTTGGAAGCCTGGATCATTCGAAGACACTTGGGATAAGTTGGTATCCATCTATCGACTCTTTTTCATTTCCAAAGTTCACCATTGAAGACAACGTTACAAAGCGGACCATACTTTCGACCATTGCCCGCATTTACGATCCACTTGGTTGGATTTCGCCCTGTGTTATCAAGGCGAAGATCATTATGCAGCAATTGTGGGTGAATGGTCTCTCCTGGGATGAAGCCATTCCGGGCGAACTTCATCAAGAGTGGTGTTGCTTTCAAAATGAGTTGAAGAATCTCGAATCTGTTCGTATTCCCCGCTGGATAAACACCCAAGCAGATGTTAAGGGCGTCGAGTTGCATGGCTTTAGCGACGCTTCAACCAAGGCATATGGAGCCGTGGTGTACATTCGAGTTTTAGACGGTGACAGTCAAATACACACTCATCTTCTCATCTCAAAAACGAAAGTTGCTCCCGTAAGCACAGTGTCCCTGCCTAGATTAGAGTTGTGTGGAGCTGTTCTTTTGGCAAAACTTCTCAAATACACTGAAGATGTTATCCCGTTTAAAAATACAAGATGCTTTGCCTGGACAGATTCAACGATCACCCTCTGTTGGATAAGTGCTTTGCCGTCAAGATGGAAGACTTTCATCGCCAACAGAGTCGCCGAAATACAACGACTTATAAATGTCAACACCTGGAAGCACATTCCTACAAAGCTTAACCCTGCAGATTTTGCTTCCCGAGGAATCCTGCCATCCAAACTAATAGATAATGAATTGTGGTGGACAGGGCCACCCCTTCTCCAAGAAAAATGGGACTTTTCAGTACCCTTACAACCCACCCAGTTAGAGACTGAAGAAGAAAAACGTGTTCTTAAAGTACACGCAACAATCGAAGACGAGAACGAAATTGTAAAACTCTTACACAAATACGACAAACTGAACAAAACTTTAAGAATCCTAGCTCTAGTCAATAGATATGTGCAGAATCTCAAAACTCCAAAAGTGAATAGAATTACGTCGCTTATTTCACCGTTAGAACTGGAGGTTGCATTACGAATACTCGTACGCATAATACAACAGCAAATGTTTCCAGACACCTTCAGCGAAATCAGAAACAATAAGAAGCCAAAACTCAATAAATCACTCAACCTTTTTATAGATGATCATGGAATCATAAGAATCGGAGGTAGACTTGAAAATGCAACTCTCACCTATGATCAAAAGCACCCGATTGTTCTCAAATCGAATCACCACCTAGTGCAGCTCATCATTGAAGAGGCTCATCAAAAAACATTTCATGGTGGGCTACAGCAAGTTACTTCGTATGTTCGCAACAAGTTTTGGATTTTTAGTTTAAAACGAAGTATTAAGAAGTATTTAAACAAGTGTGTAATTTGTTTCAAAGCCAAACCGAAAGCGTTGCAACAATTGATGGGAGATTTGCCAGCACCGCGAGTAAACGTATCTCGGCCATTCACTCACACTGGTGTTGATTACGCTGGACCCATCGAGGTAAGAGCCTGGAAAGGACGAAACTCTAAAAGGTTTAAAGGATATTTTGCCATATTCATCTGCTTATCAACAAAGGCAATTCATCTTGAAGCCGTCACCGATCTAACAACTCAAGCCTTCATCGCAGCATTTCGCCGTTTCACGTCTAGAAGAGGTCTATGTTCAAATCTGTATAGTGACTGTGGAACCAATTTTAAAGGCGCCAACTCGGAGCTTCAAAGAATGCTCAACGCTGCCAAGCATAGCTTCACCGACATCGCCAACTCAATGAGCCAACTGGGAACAAAATGGAACTTTATTCCTCCGGCTTCTCCTCATTTCGGAGGACTGTGGGAAGCAGGAGTGAAGTCCGTAAAATACCATTTACGTAGAGTTTCCCAAAATCAAGCGCTTACCTTTGAAGAGCTCAGTACGCTTCTGACACAGATAGAAGCTTGTTTAAACTCGAGACCTCTATGCCCGGTAACGGACAGCTTGGACGACTTCAGTGCATTAACTCCAGCACATTTTTTGATCGGCACGTCAGGCCACATAGTACCAGAGTCAGATTTGCTGAACGAAAAAACTAGTTATCTCGACAGATGGAAGAGAATTCAAGCGTCATTGCAAACGTTTTGGAAAGAGTGGAGTGGAGAATATCTAACAAGGCTCCAGAACAGACCGAAGTGGTTACAAAAGCAAGAACAACCCAAGATCGGTGATCTTGTTCTAATAAGTGACGAAAGATTCCCTCCAACGAAATGGCCCTTGGCAAGAATTATAGAAACCTACCCAGGGAAAGACAATCTCATTCGCGTCGTTAAAGTTAAAACTCAACATGGCGAATTCAAGAGACCGATTGCTAAAATATGCCCGCTACCTTCGAACACAAACACCGACGAATGTACAATAGTTTAATGCCAAGTCACACACAATCAAAAGAAGAAAAAAAAAAAAACCCCACTCTTAAAACTCACTCATAAGAAACTTAACTTAAAACTCACTCACATAAAGAAAGAATGAAGACTCACTCATGCGAAAATCACTCAAAAAATAAAATAAATATTCTCATTGAGGACAAAACTCATTCACATCACACACATTAAACCAAAGTCATTGAAAACAATCGAATGTTTTTGCAACAAAACTCAATTTATCAATAAAAAACATACTTATAAGAAACTCACTCATATAAAACTCATTCATCGAATCAAATTCATTACAAACATTTGATTATCAAACTGAAAACAAACTTACACCAAAAGACAACAAATTCATTCCTAATATTCAACTCACTCATATGAAAACTCATTCACACTCAAAATAAAAACCACAAGATCATTCATCAAAATAAAATTAATAACACACTATAATCCAATCACTCAAGAATTCTACAGAATATAACAAGATTTTTAAACAAACAAAGCGCTAAGTAAATGCATACAAAATCGTTAAAATTGATACAGTCCACTTTAAAAAACATTTTTCAATAACATTCAAAACCAAAATCAAATCACTCATTGTAAACAACCGCTAATTCAAAATATGAAATACACTTGCACAACCAAATTCAAAACACACTCGTAAAATAAACATATTCATTCATACAAGAAACCCACTCAAATCACAAAAAAAAAAAATACGGTATAAAAACAAACAAAACGAAAATTAAAACCATTATCAACTCAAAATCAAGGAATGAATTAAACTGAATATATCAAATAAATTGAAAATACTAAATTAATCATAAAAGCAAAAGGATAAAAATAAAAATAAAATTCCATAATAAAATAATTTCCCCTTAGGCGATAATAATAAAAACACAAAGAAAATGCATTTTACCTCACATGGCAACCATAAAACTCGAGTTCCAGTTTTACTCGAGGAATCGTACAAAACAAAATCTGAAAGAAAAATAACAACCGGATTACAAATTCAAGGCCATGCAACAACAACTTACCAATGCAACGAAGTAATATCCAACGTCGAGCCAACCTGTGGGGAAAAGGCAATAACAAATATTATGAGAAGAAATTGCAATATTCTGAATTACAACAAATACAATACGTAGGAACAAGCATATGACAATATAAGTATATTGCAATCTACAATCAACATAAATATATGTAATAAACAATTCACAACAAATTAGTTTACTTACCTTAATTTACACAACACAACACAACATAAAATATTAATATTAACATTTAGTAAAACACCGAAAAGCGAATATAAAAAAAAAAACAAACCCACGCTTAACAAATTCAACACGATAATACGACATGAATGAAACCGATGCGAAAATTTGACGTTTACGAACAAGTCAACATCGAGCCTCGATTGAAAGGTGTTAAGGCTGGGTGTTAAGTATTGAAAGGTGCTAAAGCTGGGTGTTAAGTATAGAAAGTTGAATATCTCAACAGATGACGTTAATTTTGTGTTTTTATTTTTGTTAACCTTGAATTATAAAAACCATTGTGAGCATTTTATTAATCATTTCTCTCTTTTCATGTGAGCCGTCTTCTACTTTCGTTCACTGCGTGCACTGGGGGGGGAGAATGTTGAATGCTGCCATTAATTGTATGCACAAACAGCCTAAATTATACCAAACTATGCAAACGTCATCTGTCAATTAAATTCTATGTTTTCTTTTCTTAATTGTATTGTAATAATTGTTATATTAACATGTATTCATAATGTTGTAAATAATGTAAATAATAAGGTTAAATGAAAGTCAAAAACGAATGCAAATAAAAATGTAGATACTTACTGTTGAACAGAAAGCCGAGCTAGCAAGTCTTTTTTTGAAAATATCCGAAGTTTTTACTCACCCATTTTTATCCAAGTTTACTCACCCAGTTTTTCTTTGAATGGTGTGTCAGTTCCTTCAAGCCTTCTTTCACTATTACCATAATCGTCTACACAAAAAAAATCTAGAGCATCTTCATCATCATCATCGTCATCATCAACAACAATAACCTTGTAATTTTATTGTAATTTTAATTTAGCTTAATTCAAGCATACAGCACATATCTTACATGTTGGTATATATTCAAAATATAATCTACATACATGCACATAGGTATATGATCTATATTAACAAACACATTTATAAGCTTTCACTATAGAAAGCAAAACTGTAACTTATTTTATTACCAGTCGTTAATAATAAATTGTGAAGTAAACTAAACGGAGTTTTTACTTTTGTGGTTTGTCCCAACATTGGTTATGGGCCCAGAGTTAGTCTCAATCGGCAAAGTATTACTGGTGATCATTTTTTGATTAGTTGCGATAGAATATAATAAATGAGTTCCGCGCTTTACCAAATTGATAAGTTGGACGACACCAACTACGATGGTTGGAAAGTCCTAATGAAATCGGTATAAGTGCACTATGATCTTTGGGGTTATGTTTTAGGGGCAAAGCCAATTTCAACTGCATTAGCAGACCTGCCAGCCTTGTCAACTGCTTCAAAGGAAGTAGTATATCTCCGGCGTTTTTTAAAGGAACTTGGTTTCAACTCTCTTGTTGATGGTCCAACAGAAATCTTTGGTGACAATATCAGCGCTCAAAAACTTGCGAAAAATCCCGTGTTTCACAACCGGACGAAACACATCGACATTCAGGCGCATTACGTTCGAGAAGTCGTCGAGAAGGGGTTTTTGACACTTAAATATTTATCAACCGAGGAGATGACTGCTGATATTTTTACGAAAAACTTGAAAAAAATTAAACACAATAAATTTACCTAAATGCTAGGATTAAATGCATAAAATTAAAATTTACTTATTGAATTATAAATGAAATATTTTTTCCTTTTTTATTGAATTCCTAATTAATTCAATCTATGTTACAAGTTTTGAGAGAGGCATTGTTGGTATATATTAAAAATATAATCTACGTACATGTACATAGGTATATGATCTATATTTATAAACACATTTATAGGCTTTCACTATATAAAGCAAAACTGTAACTTATTTTATTACCAGTCGTTAATAATAAATTGTGAAGGAAACTAAGCGGAGTTTTTACTTTTGTGGTTTGTCCCAACATTACAAGTAAATAACAAACAAATTCTTAAAGCTATGAGATCACTACAAAGTATCTTAATGATAATAGGAAAGTATTTATGGTAAGTGGGAGAAGAAAAGGATAGTTAGTGGAGAGCGTTCTTAAGGGCGGTTTTTCAACAGTTTAGATCAAAAAAATTTTAATTGTTGGCTTTTCTAAGCATTCTTGTCAGTGGTTCGTTTTGGTCATACTCGGTTCGGTGAAAGGGTATACAAAACAGTGGTATTGATCTCAGACAACGATGATTTATATTCAACTTAACTTTGTTAAGTAAGTCAATACAGTCAATACCTCCAGTTAATAACTGATGCAGAAAGAGAAGGTCAGCATTATCCCGACGTTTGCTGAGGGATTGCAAATTGATCAGTTTAAGACGGTGCTCGTAAGGGGGCAGAATGAGTGGGTCGTCCCATCCAAGTCCCCTCAAAGTGAATCTAACAAATTTGCGTTGAACGGATTCAATTCTCTGAATGTGGACATGATGATAGGGTGACTAGACCTGAGACGCGTACTCAAGCAGAGGCCTAACGAAAGTTATATAAAGGGATTTTGTGACGTAGGGATCTGAAAATTCTTTGGACCAGCGTTTAGTGAATCCCAAGGTCGAATTAGCTCTGTTAATAATAGAATCATAATGAGCTCGATACTTAACAAGAAGAGCAGAGGGCCGAGGTGACTCCCTTGCGGGACACCTGATGTTGATTATATAGGGATGGAGGTGTTAGCCCTGAACAAAACTATATATATCCGATCGCTTGAATAAGACTGGACCCAAGAAATAAACAGCGATGGAAATCCACATGATTTCAATTTGAAAATAATTATACTGTGTGAAATTTTATCAAATGCTTTGCTAAAATCGGTTACAATTGCATCAATTTCATAACCTAATTCCAAATCACAAATACTTTTTGATACAAATTCAGTAAGACTGGAAGTCGTCGACGTCCACCTTTGAGAAACCCGTGTTGTTTATTCGAAAATAGTGATTTACAACGAAGAAGTAAGCTATCATGAATTATACTTTCAAATAATTTAGGAATACAGGAAAGCTTCGCAATTGGCCTATAGTTTGAGACTTCACTTTAAGATCCTTTTTTATGGATTGAGATAATGAAATATCATTGTTTGGGAAACACACCGCGAGAAATGGATAACTGAAAGAGAACAGCAAGTGGTTGGGCGATTTTAGTTGAGTTAAGTTAATTTTATTAATCAATGAGGTTTGGCATATGTTAATCGATGCTAAAGAGGTTTGGTTGCAACCGTTCATATATCCAAAGACGTCGAGATTTATTTCGGGGGTTGCTTGAAGAAAATGCTTGGCCAAAGAAATCAGCGAAAAAGTTGGAAATAGTGTGAGGGTCCGCGGATGAGGTATTGGAGTATTTCATCGTTGAAGGATAACCGTCTGACTTTTTTTTAGAATTAATAAACTGAAAAAAGTGTTTTGGGTTCGAGATAAGGTCAGATGAGGTTTGAATACGATGGTTTGAGTACAGAGATTCACATAAGCATGAAAAGTCGTTATATACGGAAACATAGTTTGAAAGATCTTCATTTGATTTTGACTCAAGATACTTGTTCCATTGTTTATTTCTTTTATTACGAAGAGTACGAAGATCTTTGTTGTATCACGAGGGAGAGGTTGTAAAGTTCTTTTGAGGCATGAGTGCAATGGATTGTAAAAAGCAATTTTTAGTTGTTCATAAAAACTGGTTATAATAAGGTCAATGGGCAAGTCATTCCAGATAAAGTCGAAGATTATTTTTTTAAGGAGTTCGTTCAGCTTGTCGAAATTAGCTTTGCGGAAATTATATTTCTGTGATGTGAGGGAGCAAGGAAGTATATTTTCGCAATCAAAGGCAAAGGTAAGTGAAATAGGTGAATGATGATTATCAAGTATTGAGAGGATTTGATTATTTTTGATAATGACAGTATTCTGAGCATCGGTTGAAAAAAAAAAAAAATCTAATTGCCTTTGCAGATAATTTTTAACTCCACTTGTCTGGGCGAGATAAGAAGACAAAAATCTATCAACAAATAGGATTTCTTTTTCAGAGACTGAATTGAAAGATACATAGTAAGTAAGTAGGTAAGTAAGTAAGTAATTCATTTTATTGCTTATTATTGGTTACATTTACAGTTTTAATGAATATAGAAGCTATGGCATTGCCGTCAGCTCGGTTGGCAAGTTTACGTTTTACAATCATTTTATATTTGTTTTTTTTTTTTTTTTTTTTTTTTTTTTTTTTATTACATAATAACGATAAAGTAAAATAAAATATTTTTATTCGAATTCAGTTATTAATAACATCCTGTATTTATACATTTCTTTCAGAAAAAGGTAAAGCGTTTTCCAGTCAGACTCGTTCAGCACTGAGATTGTTTCTTTCAACGTCATCGTGTCCTTTCCAAAATATGTTAGTCGTTGAGGAGTAAAAATTGGGCATATACTTATGACATGAAAACAGTCTTCTTTGGCTTTCAAATTACATAAAGTGCAAAATTGATTAAAACTTCCGTTGTACGGACACCCATTGAGAGCTAGAAGTTCACATCTGGCTTTAAATATTAACGATATCTCTCTGTAACTCATTGAATCGTTGAAGTAGTTTGCTTCCATTAAATTATGTCTGAGTTGTGAATATAATACTCTGCTTTCTGATTTACGAGCCTCTATTAGGAGCGCAACACGTGCTGAGTTTTCGTATGATTGAATGATGTGGTAAAACTGTTCCTTTAGATTAGTTAAGTTGTGAGGATCTAACGTCACTACTTCACCACAATCTTGTCCTAAGCTTTTCCACTTCAGCACCCACCAGTCTTTGTTCCTCATTTCGTAAAGAGCCATTTTTTTTGGTAAACGGTCGTCTGGAAGGGACAGTACCTTAACGATGTAGTCCGCCTGCGACTTAAGGGTACTTGTGTAAAGTTTAGGAAGACCCGTTTCCAGATATAATGCATAATTTGGTGTATTTAGCGGAAGGTTAAACAGTTTTTTCAAAAAATTTCGATGGAACTTTTCTAACACATCGTGCTCATAAACTCCCCATACTTGCGATCCGTAGCAGAGTGTAGATTTAATAACAGCACTAAATATTTTATACTTAGCAGAAAGTATGATGTGTTCGTTTGTGAAGACGGACTTCCAAGATAAATTAATCAAGCTTTGGGATGATTTGGCTTTCTCATCGAGGTGTTTGGAGAAATCAATAGTCTTATTTAGTTTAACTCCCAGGTACTTGTACTCGTCCACTATCTCCAATCGGTTTCCATTGAAATTCCAACTACGTGTGTTTTGTTTTCGGTTAGATCTAGAGAACAACATCACTTTTGATTTGTCGGTGTTAATAAGGAGCCCCCATTTACTGCAATATTCGGCTAAGCGGTTAATCATCAATTGAAGATTTTCAGGTGATTCTGACAGTAGCACTAGGTCATCAGCATATAAAAGTACATTAACACTCTTTTCAACAATTCGAATTCCTCCTGGTAGTTGTGTTACTACATCGTTGATAAATAATGAGAACAGAAGAGCGCTTAGAAGACATCCTTGCTTCACTCCAGTATCTGTTTCGAACCATTCTGAGTAGTGTGCACCATCCCAGACAGCTGCTTTTGAATCTGCATACATCTCCTTCAAAACATGTATGAACTTTGTGGATATACCCAGTTGCGAGAGTTTGTAAAAAAGTGCGTTTCGATTCACAAGATCAAACGCTGACTTGAAGTCAACGAATAATGCGTATATTTTTCTGTTTCTTGCTTGATATGCTCTCACAATAGATGTCAGTGTAAAAATATGGTCCACTGTTGAGTAACCTTTCCTGAACCCAGCTTGAAATTCCGAAAGAATGTTGTTGGTTTCTACCCATCTTTCCAGCCTGTTAGCGAGTACACCGCAAAACAGTTTAGCCATTACGTTCATGAATGAGATTCCGCGATAATTTTCTACATTATTCAAATCTCCTTTTTTATGGATCGGGAAAATGATTGACGTTTTAAACGAAGTAGGGATATCTTCATTCAGGTAAACTTTATTGAAAAGTGATTTGAGTTGACATATAAACGCAGGAGAAGCATTTTTGAAAAATTCGTATGGAATTCCGTCTTCACCAGGTGCTTTACCGTTCTTCGAATTAAGGATAATAGCTTGCACTTCATCTAAGGTTATTTCACTATCAAGGATCTCATCAGAATAAAAAGGCTCAGCATGTGAATAGAGGAGAACAGATTTTCCATAAAGTAGGCTTTTGAAGTGGTTCGCAAGATCTTCAGCAGATACACCTGTACCTATAATAAAGTTTGCTCCATTGATTTCCTTGGCCACCTTCCAAAACTCTTTCGAGTCTTTTGTTAGACTAAGTGTTAGAGCTTGTTTGTTATCGAACTCCGTTTTCTTTTTTATGCATAAATTTTTATAATAAGAATTTGATTCGATATACCATTTTTTCAGATCTTGATAGATGTAGTTGGAGTTTCTCATCGCATTAAAAAGAGCAAATGATTTTTTACGGGCGTTCATACACTCATTGTCAAACCACTTATGTTTGAAATTCTTGCACTTATTTGTAACGGTGTTTGTTGAAGAGCTCCTTATACAGGAAATAAGTTGGTTGGAATGTACTTCAGCTGACTTATTTAACGCGGTTAGGCTTAAAAGATTGTTGTTCAACTTGCTTTGATAAATTAGTAAATCATCTTGTTTCCATTTTAACCGAGGCAATAGTTTGAGGCTCTTCTGCTCTGATGACACTTCATTTGACCATTCCACAGTAATAGGTAAGTGATCGGAAAAGTTCTTACATTGTACTTCAAATTTGGATACTAAATAATTCCAATCATTGTTTACCGCACAATAGTCAATGACAGATTTACCTTGACCTCCAATAAAAGTGTAGTGCCCTTCAGTATCTCCATCAGTACATCCGTTTAAAATTTTAAAATCGTACATCTGAAATAAATCTAGTAAGCTTACACCATTTTGATTGCATACACCGTCTTTCGAATTTCTCCTTTCGTTGTTTATAGTAGGGTTGTATGTGTTACGGATTGAGGTAGTTTGATGATTGCTGGTTCTTGCATTAAAATCTCCGATTACTAATACATTTTTGTTTGCAAGGTGTAACATAATGTTGTTAAGACGTTCATAGTCATCGGTCCATTTATTACAATTTATATAGAATGGAATGATGTACATATCATTTCTATTTAAAATTTTTATAACGGTGGAACCTTCAACTTCTTCAAAATCGTAGAGTTTCAATAGCGATGTTTTTTATTCCGTAAAGAGTTCCGCCGCTTGCGCGTCCTTTTGTAAATGTTCTAACTGCTGCATTTGAGACAAGTTTATAACCATTAAAATATTTTGTGAATTTGTTTAAATTTTCGTAACTAACATGTGTTTCATACAAACAAAATATATCAAAAACTTTGACATAATTAAAAAAATCTACATATAATAATTTATTATTAAGACCTGACACGTTATAAGATAAAATATTACAAGTAAATAAAGATATTGAGCTGACGGCATCACATTCTCAATTTCGTGCTAACGTACTAGAGCTTGATAAGTTTTGATAAAGTGGCATTACTGGTATAGTAGCATCAGCATCTGGTTTCGACCAATTATTGTGACGTCTATTTGACATCATTACCAGTTTGACATCTTTGAAATCAAGTTCGCCGAACATATCTCGCAGGTGTTTCTCTCCGTCTTCATTTTTATATTGTAGAATATTATTATTGTTCAAAATAAATAATTTATTAGATACCAATAAAGAGTTGTTTTTAATTTGTATTCTTTCTGATGGGTTTTTTGATTTGATGATTTTTCGGTAGTTGAGAAGGATACGACGTTTCTGTTGTGATTGTTTTGTGAGATCACGTTGAATATAGGCACCTGTGCCTTTTAACTTATAAGAGTTTTGGAGCATTTGCATGGCACTTTCGTTAGATCCAGTTTTAATTTTAACTTTAATTATATTTTCACTTTCACTCAACTTCGTTGAATCTGTTATTTGATAAGGTTCACCAAGCAGGAGCTGGGTGATTGAATTTATCTTTGTTTGTATGTCAACATGATCGTTGGGAAAAGTGAGGATAATGTTCTTTCTTTTTGCTTCACGTCCTTGCATCTCCAGTTCTTCCTCCAAAATACTGCACCTAGTTTCAAACTGTTTTATTTGTCTGGATAAATGTTCATTTTGTGCTTGCAACGAATTAATCTCGGCTTTTAAAGTGATGAGGTCGTCTTTCGTAGCTAACTTGGCGGTTGCTTTTTTAAGTTCAGTATGAAGGGATTCATCAATTATTGCTTTAATTTTATGGAGATCGGATTCAGAGATGGACATAGTTGATGGTATTTTATTAAGTTTTGATGTTCTGCTGATAAATGACGTTTTGGAATTGTGATTTTCTTCTGGAGAAGTTTGGTTTAATTTTCGCTTGTTATCGGTCATGTGACAGGTTGGGTAGTATCAAAAATTATTAAACGGGCAAATATAACTATTTTTACCTGATTTATTTATACTTTTTCGATAATTAAATGGGAAAAAAACGTAGTTAAAAAAATTTTTAATTAATTTGTAAAAAAAAAGTAATATTTACTATATAAATAAAATAAATTGCGGGAATGGTAATAAAATTGAACAAAACACTTTCACAGCAGAGTTGCCAACCCCAAGACTATACTTCACAGATACATAGTATGTCTCGTCTTCCTTCCCATACGAGTCGGGGAAGATTAAAGAAGAAGATTAAAGTCGCCAACTATTTACAATAATGTCATCTTCGACGTCAATGAGATCGGCCAAAAAATCAATTGCATCAACTAAAAGTTGATATGCACTAGTAGGTTGGGAGGGGGGTATATAGCAGCATAATACATAAAGGAAACGTTTAGATATTCGAACTTTTACACAAATTATCTCAAGATTTAAAGTATTAGGTATGTTCAAGATCGATGAGTCAAATGAGGATTTTATTGCTAGAAGTACACCACGACCTGAAGAAGAGTGACTCGAGGAGTCACCGCTAAAACTTCTATCAGTAACCAGGATATCTTTTCGATAGACACTAAAATCAGAGGTATACAGTTCACTGTTATTAAACTCAGGAGTGAGATGGGTTTCAGTAATCAAAAGGGAGTTTTTGGCAATTTAAGTAGATGACAGAAGTTTTCGTGCGTAGACCCCTTACATTTTGGTAATAGATCGTTAGGAACTGTGGTTTTGAAGGGTTTGAATAATGAGTATTAGGAACGAAAGGGATTATTAGTTACACGCAGATTTTTATGAGACTGGGAAAGCCGTTTGGAATCGACATATGAAGCAAAGGCGGATAAATCATTTTGTACGTCAGTGTATGTAAAGTTAAAGGTTTCATGATATAATACAAATATTTTCAGCAACTCACTGGTGCTAGTTGGAAGACCTTCCCGATGAATTGATACCAGAATATTGGTTCTGGTTACACCATCAACGCAGATGGAATCATTCTTGTTATAAATATATGCAAGGTACAAGCGCACAACTGCATATATTCTGTGATCTTGAAGCCGTGAGAGTACATACCGTTTGTCACCATTGAGTTCAGCGAATTGTCTAGTCAACCTTACCACTGGAGGATTTAGAGGATCACAAAATGTCGAAGCTTTGGGCAAAGTACCTGAGGTAGACAAATTACTGACAGATGGGGAAATATCATTACTGGAAGGGGGATGTTGGTTGAGAGTTTTAGAATGAATGAAGTAAGGGTATTTAGAGTAAGAAGAGGGATTATAAGAAGAGGGAGTTGAGCGAGGAGGCACATTAAAAGACACATTTTTTTGACGTTTTGTGAGGAGATACAGAAAGAATAGGTGGTGGATTCGGGATGAGTATTGGAGCTTGATTATGCGGAATAAAGTAAGAGTTATTAAATGACTGTTTTGAAGACTTAAGCCTAAACTTAATAATATGATTGTTATAAAAACGATTAATCCAAGGCGTAATTTTCATTTCCTCAAGCTTTAGATCCTTAGCTTCATTGAGAAAAAGCCACTCATATTTAATTGGGATCTCTATTTTAAAAGATCGGGGCCTTTTAAGTATGAGTTGGGCGAGTATGTAAGAAATACCGAATCTTTTTTTAAAGTTGTTCTGTATCCATGAAATATCAGCTTTATTAGGAGCTCCTTTAAGGTAAAAAGTTGAGGTAGAGTTGATATTGAGACGGGTTTCCCATTCATGTTCCGTCAAGTAAGAAGTAGTTGAAGAATTTGCAGTAGGCATGTTCATACGCCTGAGACGTGTTTCCCGTTCTTGTTGCGTCCAAGATGTTTTAAATTTGTTGATGACTGTAGAGTCGGATATAGTTGGATCTTCAGGATTAATATCTATATTGCTGAGATTAGCTGTGCTAGATGAATTGGTGATTTCAACAATAGGAAGAGCATCAGAATCAATAATTTTATCAGTCGTAGTTAAGTTATTGGAGTAGTCAGTAATGGTGATTTCAACTGTGGGTACAGCTAATTCTTCTTAGGCGGTAGTGACTTTGGTTGGCTGAAAAGTTTCTGAATCCGTAGTTTCGTCAGCTGAGTTAGTGGTTTCTTCGATTGAGGGTATAGCTTTTTGCAACTCGTCAAGTAGAGAATAGCTAATACGTGATGGGTTAAATGCGTTGAAAGATTGAACGGGTCTACTTGAAATGATTTTAAGTTCTTCCAATATATCGTTCAATTTTTTTTTGAAATCTATAGAATCTTCTAGAAGATAGTTAAAGGTATGGTGGATACCATTCCAGGACTCTGAGTAATTGGTGATTTTAGAGTCAATTTTTTTTAAGAAATGAGTATATATTCAAAGAAATTTCATTTAAAGAGGAAATGAGAGTAAAGATGGACGGGAATGTATCACAAACTGTTGATGTGGAGGACTGTTGGGGCGATGATATAATTGTTTTAGGCAATGGTTGAATTCTTAGGCAATGATTCAAATCATTAGTGCAGCTGGCCATTGCTTTAGTTATATAGTCGCAATGGTCGGATATGATAAGGATTGCTTGTCGGTGTTCATGGTCAAATTTAGCTTCCAAAGTTGATACAGTTTCAATCAGTGATGTTATTTTATCGTTGTTGCAGCGGATGGCCAGTAAAATATGGGTCATCTTCGCAAAGATACCAGAATATTTTTAAATATTCATTGAGATGTGTTATCGCATTTCTTGTCAGGCCAATGCAAACTGGGTGAAAGGATTTTCCGCAAATTCTTTTGCATTGGACCTTGATCGCTTTAACCTCAGTAATACAGCAGTTCGGTTGCGCACACACAGACATTTTACGAAGTTTTTTTTTTTCTTTTACTGATTATTTTAAATATTTTGAAAATAGAGATTGATCAATCTTCTTTGTTTTCAGTGTACACGTTTAGTATGTACAAGAACCAATAGTTGCAGCACTAGTATGTCGGTTGAGTAGTTTAGAATTAATTTCGGTAAAGATGAGTAGAGAGACAGCTGAGTGTTGACGTTTGAGGCTAGAAGGTAAACTTAAAGCAATTACGAAATTTGTGAGCTCTTCCCTCTTCGTTCCTCTTCAGTCAGTTGAAAAAGTACACGGGGGCTGGGCTGGTCTGTAAGTGGTAGCGCTGCGATAAAGTGATGGGCTGAGATGTTGCGCAGGCACTCAGTTAAAATGCAGTATGAAAAAGGAGGCAGAGAGAAATATATGTAGCCTCAATTTTGCTTCATTGGCAGCAAGAAAGAAACAGCAACTTAGTATGGGGTGTGGAGAACACTTTTTCAGCACAGGCACTCAATTAATATTTTGTTTTTGCATGAAATATAAACAATGCGGATTTGTGAAGGCTCAATTATGCTTCTGAGGCAGAACACATGCCAAAAAATGCACTCACCAGGGAGAAAGAAAGCGAAAGCTTTAACGGGTAATTGATGGATGGATGGTAATTGAGATTTAAAAAAAAAATAAAAACACTTTTCACTTATTATTATTATTTATTGTACTGTTCATACTAGAATGTCAGGTAATTAGACTTGACCATTCTTTATTCCGTCAATTTCATTGAATTTTTGAACAACAACAAGGTGCTACCACCAATTGTTTACGAATTAATTTATAATTCGTTTATTTTGGCTAGAGATGCAGCTGTTTCAAGGGATGCCAAGTCGCCTATCATCAGTCTCGTCTTTATTAGTGGTGCTGAGCTTTAATCCAATTTTATTATGAACAACTTTCTACATGCCTACCATAGGGATCGAACCCACGATATCAGATTTGCTCAGTCTTAGAAGCCATATGCACTACGCATTTCGCCACTTGAGACCACTGACGTCACAGATCGAAAATGGGATTAAAGGCGCTTAGAAGAATGCATTTGACAAACAATAATATCAAGTTTGTATTGTATATTGTTTGGTGTCGTAGTCTATTGAATCGTGGGGTGGAGATGTTGTTGTTTTGTCGTGGTAATGGTTACTGGGTGCATGCACTACAAATTAAAGCTAAGACAGTTTTCGTGATTGTTGATTCACAAGCTCAAAATCTTCATCAAACATTTTTCTTTAAATTTTTGTTATGAAATTACAAACGTTGAATGGATAAAGTATACTTTAAAAAAGATAGAGAAGCATTTTGCTGCTTTTAAAGTTAGACGAGTGCTTTAGCGTTAAAGTATACTTTATATCGTTTAAAATTATCAAAGCGTCGACTCTCATTCTAAAACTCATTTTTAGTGTCGGCGTCGAATTTTAAAATGATTTAGAGTAGGTTTTAAATGTTTAAAATTTTGCGCCATTGACTTTATCTTTAAATTTATTTAATTATAACTTAAAATGGAACTTTAGAAAGCGAGCACATTTTAAAAAATTCACAAAATATAATGCAAAAGTTAGGTTGTTCAGATGGTTGTTCGGCGGTAGAGTGAAATAAAAACGTGGACTTTCCTCTGTGCGACGTTACGATGTACAAGGTTACGTAGCGCGTATTCTCGGAAATGATTTGACATTTTGATACTTGTCAAATTAAAAGTGTTCTAATGGACCTAGAGAACCTAGAAGACTTTAGGTAATTTCCATCTCTTTAATTGGCGTACTCCGTTTTTCGATCCGCCGGCCGTAACAAAAATTTTGACATATTTTGACACACTAAGACAGTGTCAAACTAAGACAATTTTTTTATTTACGAATACTGTACCAATTTCGATCGAACCCAATCTGACCCATATTTCTTTTCTCCGATTATTATATATATTTATAATTTAACAGAGATTGATATCGAAAATCGAGATTCATTTAAATGATTGAGATTGGGATGGAAAATCGAGAATCATCGAAATGATTAAGATTGGGATGGAAAATCGAGAATCATCGAAATGATTGAGATTGGGATGGAAAATCGAGAATCATCGAAATGATTGAGATTGGGATGAGATCGAGAATCGAAATGATTGAGATTTGGATCGATTGAAACGAAAATTTGTGATTTCAATCATCAATACTTTTCGATCATCGGATCAAAAAAATCGAATCGTTCCTGATTGACACAGCCCTAATGGATAGTTTAAAAGGCTAGGAAATTAGTAAACTCGCGAGCTATTTAAAAAGCAGGCAATAAGAGTGCAAACTCATTCAGAGACAAAATCATCTACTGAATATGCTTCTACATCTTCTTAATGTTAGGTATATCTTCTACACAATTCCCATCAACTTGAATTTCAAATATTGTGCACCCTTCCCAAAGGAATGAAGGAATATCTCCCATCTCATTGGATTTGAGAGTTGTAGAAGGGCAAAAACCATTATTTATCTCTAAGCTTGATCCATTGTATCATGTAAAATGGGACTTTCTCAAATATTAAATGTAGAAAAAATGCTGCATCGTAATCAATCTTAATAATCTTCATTTAAAATACGTGTCCCTGATTCAATGTTTCATTTGCTTAATTCAGCAACATTTTGGCAGAAGGGTGTTAGTTTTTAGATTTCATTGACTTAATGTTCTTATATTCATATGTATATGTAATATAATTACAATATCTTAAAGCCTAATTGGTTTGGCTTTTAGCCGTCTACCAGATTGACATTTTCATTTATACATGTAAAAGAGAAAGGTTTAAGATAAATAGAAAAAGATATTTTATTATTTCAAAAGTTGCCTTCAATAATACGCCTTCTGTAGCTCGTTGTATTCACGGTGTATTTGTAGAGAATTTCCCACCCTCGGTCACCGTTCCAAATTTTCAAACATTGATGTCTAGAAAATTTGCCCCGAAATACATCCTCCGTAGTTCATTTTGCAATAAAATGAAGGACATCTTCTCGTACCCTTAAGTTGCAGAGATTGCATTCAATTTGGTGATCCGGTAGGTGTGGAAGTGTTATAATACACGAATTTGAAAATAAATTGAGCAAAGTTATCAACACACACAAGAACGCTTTTCAACAGTCCAGGACAATGCGGAATCATCGACAAAGCAGCTTCAACAGGTACAAATATATTACCAAAACGTAAATGGCCTCCGGACTAAGACCAACAAGGTTTTTAAAAATTGCATTAACCTTCATCACGATGTCATTATATTGATTGAAACTTGGCTAAATAGTTCCCTTCTGGATACTGAGTTTTTTGATGTGTCATATCAAATATATAACCGCGATCGCCACCAATTGGATGGAATTGAAATTGACGTTGAAGAGCTCTTTAATAATTGCTTTGGAAAATTACCAAACAAACCTAAGGTCTTGAAAAAATATGTGGATGACATATTTGCTATAAAAAAAGCGAAACACATCGAACAAACTTTAACCAACTGCAACAGTTTCCATAGAAAAAACAATGTATAGTTGAGATCTAAACAAATAACAGATTAGCGTACCTGGACACAGTAGTCATCCGTGAAGAAGGACAACCTAAAATGGATTGGTTCCAAAAACCAACTTCATCCAGCAGAATGATTAACTTCTTTTCCCAGCATCCTAAGCAAATAATTTTCAAAACAGCCAAAAACTTGATACATAGAGTACTTTCAATCAGTGACACAGAATACCACATAAGTAACAAAATAAAAATTAAAGAAATATTACAAGAAAACGCCTTCCCGCAACAAATAATTTAAATACTAATAACACAACATGAAAATCGAAAGACCCACCCACCAGAAAGAGAAACTATAAATTACAAATCTATTGCGTATATTAAGGAATAACAGACCGGTTCAAAAATGCAAAACTTCTAGATACAGAGACCTATAAAATAGCTATGAAATCGGCAAATACAACCTCACAACTCTACACTAACCTTAAAACAAAAATAGACAAAATGGAACAGTCGGGTTAAATTTACAAAATTAATTGTAATGGAAACTCAGACGAAGAATGCAACCAAATTTACATAGGAACAACTAAACAAAAATTAAAAAGCAGACTGGCAGGACACAAATCTGATATCAAGAGCAACGCACCATAGAAGACGGCACTGGCATTACATTGCATTACTTTCATCGAGAACAATACCAAAACAATAGGATGATTATCCCAACCTTGCATATCATTAACGCTGACAACACAATGAACAGACGAAGTGTTATGGAAGACGTCAGCCCACATTGGGCGTTTTTTTTTTTTAGTTCAAAGTAGAGCTCTGAGCAGAGTCTGAACACACCAAATATACTCTGAGCGTGCTCTGAACTGACCGTGCTCTGCTCTGAGAGTTCTTCCTTCCTTCTTTTGCCACTTGTCAAATTTGTGTTCAGCTATTCAACTCCGTCTGCTCTATCAATTTATTCTGAGCTCATAGAGCGCGCTCTGAACCTGCTCTGAACATGCTCAGAGCGAAAAAAGAAACACAAAATTGGAACTCTATATGCTCTGAGCTAAAAAAAGAAAAACGATTTTTTTTTACAGTTCAGGCTCTGCTCTGAACTAAAAAAGAAAAACGCCCATTACAAGCACTTGGTGGAGAAGAGGAAAAGAAAAAGCTCTGCAATTGTTCTCTTTGCGCTTATTTTTTTATAATTTTTCATTTTATTTGTTGGACATGTTACTTGTCAGTTAAACTTTATACTGTGCAGAGGCAAGAGAAATCTTTTATTTAATTTAAATGTAAAAACAATTGTAAGTGCTTATTGTGTTATGAATATTTTGTAATCATTTCTAAACATATTTTTCAATGCAAATATAGAAACCATATTGTTCACCTGAAGATGTCCATATACATGGACGAAAAGTTGTGACAAAAAGTGCTTATTTGTTTCATTTGACTTGAAGCCCATACAACAAACAATAGCTTAGAGTTAAATAGGTCACCAACATCAAATGATATAATTATCGGAGGGCACGCCGAGTTAATTTTCCATCAAACATTCACCAACTTGGTTTAAAAAAACAACAAAATGGCTTTCTACAACAGTATGAGGGATAAATATGGCAACAAATTTGGCAACGCATTGAAACAACACAGAAAGCTAAGCACGAAAAGAGTAAGAAAAACAACAAGTAAAAACTTTCTTTTGAACTGCAGGAAGCTTGGACTGATACCGAACTTCATCACAAATACAACAACGCATCTAGAAGTTTTATTTAAACAGGATATTGGTAACAAACATTCTCTATTAAAATCTTTACAAAAAATAATATTTAACTTTCAAAACTCTGAACCTCTTCATTTCCGAAAAAACATAAGAACTTAACCTTCACGGTAAAAAGAATTAATGACATTGAAAGCTTGTTACGGTAAAATTTACCACACCAAGTTGTGCGACGGGCGGTCCAAAAAATTACATAGATGTGCGACAGGTGGTCGACACAAATACTTACCGTTTGACAGATGGTCCACGAATATCCAAGAATTACTTACCGTGCGACAGAGGGTCCACGACAAGCATAAAAATATACATTGTGTGACAGATGGTCCACAAAATCGTAAAATGTGCGACGGATGGTCCACATAAGGATTAATAACATGATGGATTAAACCCACGACATGTGTGACAACTTGCTCACACCATTCAAATGTAGTATGGCTTAATGCCCACCCTTGAGTGTCTTGAACACGAAAGAAATATCACTTTGCGATGTGTTTCCCTATCCCCTGAAATTCTGGGCGAAGGTCTACGGGTTTTATTAATTTTTAACTTTCTTGTGAATCACGGAATCCTTACTTCTTATATGATTTGAAAAATGACAGAGACTTTGCGTTTCCTTCAAATATTTCCCAGTCAAGGAAAACGACCTTCAATAGTTTCCTGGCGCCCACCCTGTAGCGTAAGTACGCCCCTGTATTTATCTTCCTACTTTTAATTCGATTCCTTTTAATTATCACCATTAATTCGATTTGAACTGTTCACTTTAATTCTGCATAAATTAATACACACCCCGAGCTGACTAGCCGGTTAGCTGCATCGTTTTTGCAGTATCATTGTATTCTCTCTTATCTCTTGTCTTTGGTTGATCGTTTGACAGTTCGTCAATTCGATCTTTACCTTCGCGCGTGCCGGTTGCACAAATTTAATTTATTAAATTCGTTTGTTCTTAATAATAATAATTGGATTCGCATAATCCCTAGTCGCGATATTTTAGTTTTCGTCATCCTAATCGTCTTTTAGAATTCGATAAATAATATTGTAACAAATTGGCGCCCAACGTGGGGCTCCCTTTGTGTTTTATCTTGTGAAAAAAAAAGTTTCCCATGGCATCCTATTGTGTTTGTGGTGCATTAGTGCATTGTGTTTGTTAAGGGAAGTGTTTTGTTCTTAATTTTATTAAAAGAAATATTACTTGTTGTTATTTTTTTTTCTTCTCAGGTAAAAAGTGAATTATCCCGTTTTTGGATAATAATTTTCAAGAGGAGAGGATCTGAATAGTTGGTCTTTTTTTGTCAAGTGGTGACGTCATATGACGAATAGGAAGAAGTGCTTGGAAAAGAAAAAACGAAAGAAAAATTGAGTAAGGTTCTTGTGCATAATATTGTTGTTCAGTGATATTAACTTTGTTCGACACTTAATTTTGCTAGTTTTTTTGTTATAATAATATTGCTTTAATTCCTTTTTTCATTTCAATTAATTTTCAATAAAGTCTTAATAGTGTGGTCTCTTTCAGACCATATATTTTGTTTTTGTTTACAATTTATTTTTACAATCGTGTTTATTTAGTATTGGGGTTGCCATTTCGGCAGTAGACCTTTTTCCAGGGTGCCACTTTTGGCGCAAAAAAATTTTATAATAGTTTTTTTTAACTCTTTTTAAATTTTGGTATAGTTTTTTCTCTTAGCAGATTTAAAATCGAAATAGGTTGAATTTATTTAGTTTGTTTGGACAGTTGGTCCAAAAAGAAAAAAATCGAGTTTTTTTTTTAATTTTTCATGTGTTTTATTTTTAAATTTCGGGAAGCAGTCCAGCTTAATTGGTAAAAATTGTTGGAATCGTTTAGAGTTGCCAACACGCGATTTTGTGATAAGTTTTTTTTGAAAGTCTAATTTAGATTTTTTACTTTTCGGGATTTAAATTCCTTTTCAGTTTTGTTTTGTTTTATCTTAAATTAATATTCTTTTAACTTTTTAAAATGGATGCTAGCCAGGTGAATAGACTTTCACAAGATGAAATTACATACGAGGTAGAATTTAAAGGTTTATCGGTAGGGATAAAAGAGGAGATGCGCAGAGGCGGTGGAAAAGAAATTAGGAGAAATAGGGAAACTTTTGGAAAATCCTCCGAAATCACAAACTTTGAAGGAATATTTTAAAATTATTACGAAGGTAGAGTGGGGGCTACGCGGATGGATAGGAGCATACCGGAGAATGAGAGTCAGGAGAAGAGCAAGCAGGCTCTGAAAAATAAACTCGTCATGTCGTTGGATGAGTTGGAGGATGATGAGGATGAAAATGAAATTGAAGAAGAAAAGGATTCAAGTAGGGAGAAACAGGAATTAAAGAAGAAGAGTGAGGTTGAAAAGCAGCGTTTAGCTGAACCTCAGGATAGCAGGTCGACGAGTACTTCTGCCAGTACATCGACGGGCTAAGGAGTGGCAAATGCTTGTGAGAATAGAAATAGGGATAAAAGTAGTCAGATTAACCCAGCGGGTTATAGTTAGTTCCAACAAGTTTCTGAATATAGCTAAATGGGAAGTGAAGTTCACTGGTGAGCGCTGTGGGGCCTCAGTGAACTCGTTCTTAGAGAGAGTTGAGGAAATGCGTTCAGCTAGGGGGGTTTCAGAAACCCAACTTTTTAAGGCAGCGGTTGAGCTTTTTGTAGGAAAAGCTTTAATCTGGTTTAAGGAAGTTAGGGTTTCGAATTATGATGATCAGCTTTTGGATGAGATTAGGCTTCGCACACAAGGCAACGATGCGTCAATCGGCGCCTATGTGGCGACGATGGAAAATTTATTTGTTAGGTTAACTGATCCAATTTCGGAAGGTAGAAGGCTGTCAATGATTCAGAGGAACTTGACACCCTTCTATCAAATCCAGCTTGGTTTGGCGAAACCAAGTTGCGTTTCCAATTCGGTTGCCTTAGGTAGGAATTTAGAAGCTTTTAGGGCAAATGTGAAATCGTATGTTCCACCACCTGGATTAGGGATAATAGGAACAATAGGATAATTTTGCTAGAGCGGGATCTAGCTTATTTAGGTAGGGAGAATCCAGTAGTTTCGGTTGTTTCGGAGGACAACGGAACTATTCGTCAGGCCCAATCTAGACCCACAACCAGGTGTTTAAATTGCAATGGATCAGGCCATTTTGCAAAAATGTGTTCCGCTCCTAGGCGTTGTTTTGGTTGCGGTAGGTTAGGTATCAGCAAACAAAATTGTCGTCGCTGCTCGGGAAATGGGCAACGGACTCTTGTCCGAAGACGTTGAATAGGTTACCTGCTGGTAACCACATGGTGAATCAGATTCACTTAGGATTTACTTTGGAGACAAACGGTAGTGATAGGGGAGCATTTTTAACGGTTAGCATTTATGGTACTAGACTTTTAGGTTTATTAGATTCAGGAGCTTCTAGGACCATAATAGGTAGGAGAATACACCAAAATTAAGGTCTTTCTTTAAAGACATACACTGTTGCCCGCGTTCGTTTTGCAGACGGAACAGGTGTAGAGATTTTAGGGACACTCTCTCTTCCAACTATTGTAGAAGATAGGGCAGTTTTGATTAACTGCCTTGTCATACCAACTCTGCCACATACGGTGATTTTAGGTGCAAAATTTTGTGCACTGTCGGGAATTGTCCCGGATTTAAGATCCCGTGAGTGGAATTTTTCGGAACAGCTGGTTTCGATTTGTTCTATAACAGAACGATCAGAGTTGAGTAATAGGGAAATCAAAATGTTAGAGAATCTCATTGAGAAATTTTTAAGGAAAATGCCTGAAGGCTTAGAGTGTACAACAATAGTTGCACACAAGATTAGGACGTCAGCGGCACCAATTAAATACCGGTATTATCCGGTTTCTCCGGCAATGCAGGTACATATAGATAGAAAATTGAACGAAATGTTAGAAACAGGAGTTATTGAGAGATCGACAAGTGCTTGTTCATCTCCAATACTTTTAGTAAGGAAGAAAGATGGCTCCTATAGGTTCTGTGTGGACTATAGGAAGCTGAATAAAAATACAGATAGGGATGCTTATCCACTCCCGTATATAAATTCAATTTTAGACAAGCTTCGAGGTGCGTGATTCTTGTCTTCGCTAGACATCAAGTCAGCGTATTGGCAGATTCCAATGGAGGAGGAATCGAAGACCTATACTGCCTTTACGGTTCCTGGGAGAGGTCTTGTTCAATTTCGAAGAATGCTTTTCGGTCTTCAAAACTCGCCTGCGACTTGGGAGAGGTTTATCGACACAGTTTTGGGTGCCGACCTCGAGCCATTCGTATTCGTCTATTTAGACGACATCATCATCATTACAGAGAATTTCGAAAAACATCTAGAAATCCTGAATGAGGTGATGAAAAGGTTGAGTGAAGCAGGATTGAGGGTCAGTAGGGAAAAATGCAATTTTTGCATGCCATCGCTGAAATTTTTAGGCCATATAGTGGATCGAAATGGTTTACATGTAGATTCAGAGAAGGTGGAAAGCACGGTTAGGATTCCAGCACCGAGGAATGTAAAAGAAATAAGAAGTTTTATAGGGACAGTTTCGTGGTACCGACGTTTTGTACCAAATTGCGATATTGCTAAGGCCGTTATCGGATTTGTTAAAGAAGAATAGGAAGTTCACTTGGACACAAGAATGTGAGGATAGCTTTAGGAAGGCCGAAGAGTGTTTGGTGACAGCACCTATACTTACTTTCTCAGATTTTAAACGACCTTTTGTAGTGCAAACAGACGCGTCAGATATCGGTATCGGTGCATTTCTTTGATGAGGGAGAAAAGGTTGTCTGTTACCTTAGTAGGTATTTGAATAGGAACGAGATTAATTATTCTACGACAGATAATAGCTGTACTATGGGCTTTTGAGAAGCTGCGACCGTATATCGAAGGTGTTCGGTTTACGGTTGTCACGGATCACTATTCTCTGGTGTGGTTAAGCAATCTTAAAGATCCGCAGGGTAGTTTAGCGCGTTGGGCAGTTAGGCTCTAACAGTTTGATTTCGAAAGCATTCATCGCAAGCGCAAAGAGCATGTTGTTCCGGATGTGCTTTCTGGAGGAGTGCCGCAGTTAGGTGGTATCTCGGACGACGATTTAGACCCTTGGGTGAGCAAGTTTGAATTCTTCGGTTAATTCTAATCCGCTAAGGTATCCAGCCTGGAGAGTTGAACAAGGTCTGTTGTTCAAACTCGTCATGGCTAATCATGTAGTTGTTCATGAAAATAATCAAGAATGGAAGAGATTGTTAAGGAAAAAATAATGGTTAGGGATATTACAGGAATACCATGAGGGTCTTTTAGCAGGACACATGGGTGTTAAGAAATCTTTTGCCCGAATTGCGGCGAAGTTTTACTGCCCGAAAATGATGGCCGATATCACAAAATATATAATATAAGGAATTGTAAAATTTGCCAACATGTAGAGCCGGTGAATAAAAAGCTAGCTGGATTAATGACTGAGAGGGTAGGAATGAAGGCACCGTGGGAAATGATTTGTGTTGATTTGGAAGGTCCGCTTCCTAAGTCGAGTAGGGGTTTTATTCACATTTTAACAGCAGTGGATTACTTTACAAAGTTTCCACTACTCTTCGCGTTGAGGTCGGTCACTGCTAAGGCAATAGTTAGGGAATTAGAAGACACTGTTTTCCTCTTATTTGGCACCCCAAAGGTGATCCAAGTTTCGGTCCCAAGTTTCGATCTAAGGAACTGAAATCCCTTTGCCAGGCGTACGGGTCGCAATTAAAGTTCTCAGCCCATTACCACCCGCAGGCGAATCCTGCGGAGAGAATCAATCAGATTCTTAAGACGACGTTGAGGGCTTACGTCGCTGAAAACCACAGATCGTGGGATTCACAGCTCAGCAAGGTGGCGTGTGCTATTCCCACGTCACAGCATGAGGTTTTGGGAGTTTCGCCGTATTATACGAACTTCGGTAGGGACATGGTGACTTCGGGTCGAGAAGCACCATTAATAGGTGATAGTTCAGGAAACGTTCGGGGTCTGGATGAGATCGCTGAGCGCTTCAAAGAAATGAGGGTGGATATAGGCAAAAAATTGCAAGCAGCATCTAAAAGATCTGCTCAAGCCTACAATCTTCGAAGGCGTGAAGTTCAATATCACCCCAGCGAAATTATATGGCGTAGGAACTTTTTGTTGTCGGATACCGCGAATTATTATGCTGCCAAATTAGCACCGAAGTTTGTCGGTCCGTTTGAAATTAAGAAGTGTGTGTCACCTTGGACATATGTCTTACAAGATAGTAGTGGTAAAGAGCGCGGAACTTGGCATGTTAAAGATTTAAAATTGTGCACCCACGCATCCGAGGATTAAATTTTAAAGTAACTTAGTTTGTTTTTTTTGTAACGTAGTTTGTTTTTATATATATGACTTATGATTTTCAGTTTCAATTTTTGCTTTCGATTTTTATTTTTGAGTTTTTAAATTGATGGAAAATTCCCGTTTCAATTTCCATTACATTGGTATATCTTAGAAAATATGTTGCAGAAATGTAAGCACATTTTTTAGGAGGTAAGGGTGGGATTTGTTGCGGTAAAATTTACCACAACAAGTTTCACCAACCTATTCTTTTTCCCTAATCCTTTTCAGCCTTCCCTTTTTCGTTGCGGCTCCAAAATGCTGGTAGAGTTCAGTTGAAACCTGGTAACCATTAGCCTGAGTCCTGCTCTCAAAGCATTTTGGAAAAGCAGCAACGATAGGTCGTCGTCGTTCGTCGTAGTTGTGTGACTGGCGGTCCACAAAATTACATATGGTCCACGAATATCGAGGAATTACTTACCGTGCGACAGATGGTCCACGACAAGCATAAAAATAAATATTGTGTGACAGAAGGTTCACAAAATCGTAAAATGTGCGAATAATAACATGATAGATTAAAAACATGTTCAACGACATGTGTGACAACTTGATCACACCAACCTAATGTAGTATGGCTTAATGGCCACCCTAAAATGTCTTGAACACGTAAGAAAAATCACTTTGTGATGTGTTTCCCTATCCCCTGAAATTCTGGGCGAAGGTCTACGGGTTTCATTATTTTTTAACTTTCGCGTGAATCAAGGAATCCTTGCTTCTAATATGATTTGAAAAATGGCAGAGATCCCACCTGACAAAGAGTTTTCCTCCTAATAATTCGTAGTCTGGGCCGGTTTGGATTGGGGCATTGTTCGCGATATTAAATAATTTTTCGTTTATCTTTTATCTATGGGAATTGACGGGTGGAGACTGAACGTGTCCATTGAGTCACTTTTGGAAAGAGACCGCATGCGTGACTCGATTCGACTACGGTCTAGCAAATTGGCGGGGTGTTGCAGTTAGACCGTGACCGAATAATACACGGACAGGCGGTCTGAAAGAATATTTATGGAATTGACGGCATGGACGAGTAAAGTCCGCCATGATGAAAAGTCACCTTTTGGATTTTGATTCGGGAGAATTGGTGGTGATAAAAGATTTACAACGAAAAATAATTTTCGATTCGAGATCAAGTTTTCTTACTTTCAGAGTAGAGTGTGAAAAATTCCCAGTTCGGGGAATTATTGAAGAAAATAGTAGAGCTATTTTTTTGGTTTTGTGCAGGAGGAAAAGTCTTGGTCAGAGGCGATCAATAGGAGAGAAGGTATAGCTAGTGGGGCATACAAGAAAGAGGAGTCAGGATTATGGTGAAAAGCCAAGTATTTGATAGTTGTTTTTGTCCAAAACTTAGTGTGAAAAGTGATCGTTTTGTTTTGTGGCCAGAAAAGTGGCAAAAATTTACTCCGTTTAGGCCCACGTTTCGTTCTTTGTTTCTCCCGTAATTGTGGGACTCGCGACCGTTTTAAACTTCCGTTGTCTGTTCGGGAACTTTCCCAAAGTGGTTTTGCTTTGTGTCCTTTATGACACTCAATTGTTTTAAATTTTCTTTATTTCATTTCATTTCAATAAAATTTTACTAACTTCCCATTGGTTATAAAAACCTTTCCGTTTCCTTAAAATATTTGAAGACGAATTTCAGCTTCCCGGTCAAAGCAAACGACCGTCACACAGTGGTTCGGTTTGTATGGGAGAGTGGAAAAAAGTCTGTTTTATCAGAACCGTTCAACGGATTTTTGGACATTTGGCAAACATGTTTAGATTAGTCTTGTACATATTTGGTCAAAATTTGGTTGAAAAAAAAATAATTATAAACAAAGTTATTGACATTTTTCTAAAATTTGAGGGTTTTGATGTTATATTTAAATACAAATTTTATTAGTAAAATCTTAACTTTTTATTTTGAATAAAATATTATTATTAACTATGTAGGTATATTATGCAAGAGCCTTATCCAGATCAAATTGTGAGCAGGAAAAGCTCTCTGATGTTGCTGCATAGTTTACCTCTTCTTGAGGAAATATTTTTCTAATTTCGTCCCTCTTATACCTTATTACTTGACGTTTTGGGCAATACACTTTGGGTTAGTTCTACTTCGAAAACTCCTTCGAGCCAATGAGTGTATTTTTTTCAAAATGACTTTTTTTTCTATGAACTGCGTTCCATCGACTTAAAAAATGAGACATAAAACGTTTCTTTAATTCTGACAGCACAGTTTCTATTTGCTCAAAAATTAAGTAGGGATATTCCCTTACAAAATATGGTCGAAGATTTTGAACATCATGACCATTAGTAATAAGTTCACTACACAACACCGAATAAGGAATTTCGATTGAATCCATTTTAATGTATTGAATTCACTATATATGTTTGTTATTATATTTCACTTCACTTTCACTTTTTGGTTGACCAAAGAGTAAAAATTTTTCTTACACACCTTGCACAAATGCTCAATAACTCAATACTGACTTTTTTCATTAATCCTTTATATATATAGATTTAAGTAAGAGATTTTATTCTAATAAGCCATTACTAATCTTTACAGGTAATAAAAAATTACGCAATACACAACAAAAACAAAGCAATAAAACTTTTAAAAAAACACCTTTTTTTTATTTTTACCTGCCCTACTTTAAGGAATTAAAATTTTTGTTTGCATTTCTTTAATCTTCTCACTCATGAAAGTTTTCAGCATTTCTTCTGTTATGGAATATCTTACTCCCCCAAAACATCTTGTCACCCCAGAAAAACCCACACTCCCTGGTTGGAAAACAAAACCAAATATCAAAGGTACGAAGGCGAGCCAAAAAAGTCGTGTCTTCAATAATAGTGATTAATATGTACTTAAATTAGTTTTTTTTTTTGTCAAATACTTGAAAAAATGTTCACTAAAGTGTATAGACTCTAATTAATAGATAATTCGATCGCAAATTTAAGTTTCCACTTCCAAATACAAAAAATAATCAAATGACCGGATTTTGAACACCGCCAAGAGCATGTAAATATTTTCCAACCAGGGACTTTTTTTGTTTTTGTTTTAGACGTCCAATTAGAAAGACAAAGACAAATCTTGGAAGAGCTCTATGGGAAAACCCTTAAACTGGCAACCCTGCCCACAACAGTAATGAAAAGCTTAAACGAACACACGACAAAAAACTAACATCGCTTACAGATAGAATAAAAGAGATATACGGAATTCGCCTAAATTAAGAGTGGTTTTTCAACAAAAGCAGTGTTCCCATTTCAGATGAAATTCAATACTTAATTTCGCTAGGCCCAAAGTACGCACTCCCTAGAAGTATTCACTCCATTTCTAACTCCTTCTTCAAAATATTGCAGACGGTGAAGATTGTGTCAAAACAATAAGTGATAATGATGAAAAGGATATATGTTAAATAATTGTATGAGAAGAAAAAGTTTTCGGAATTCAATAAATATATAACTCATATTCTCAATGAAACAAAACAATTTCTCTATAAACATAGAGACATTTTCATTGTTTCCGCGGATAAGGGCAACGTTACGGTGGCGATATATAATCATGGCTATGAAATATAAATGAAAACTATTATGGAGGACAGAAATGTTTATTGGCCAATTCGAACCGATCCTACGAACACGTTATAGGAGAAAAACAACAACATTGTTGAATATTTATTTGAAAACTAAATAATTTACCAGCGTCAGAAACAAATCATGACCACGTATAATGCGGTTGCTCCCAGACTTTATGGACTTCTTTAGATCCACAAAAAAGGACTTCTCTTAAGGTCTATTTGCTCATACACAAAAGTCCCGTGTTTAAACTTGGCTAAGTATTTATATTATACGTATTTTGAAAAATCAAACATCAGATTCCAGTTAAGGATTCTCTCCAAATTAAAAACAAATAATTTGGGTTAAAAACGGAAAATGACGAAGTTTTAGTGTCATTCAATGTAATATCCCTTTTTAGAAACATTCCGCTAAAAACGGCACTAGCAGTAATCAGCAAAAACTGGGACAACACTAAGGAATACACACTCATCAAAAAGTCCAAAGTTCTAGATCTATTAAGATTCTGTATAATTGACAACCCTTATTTGGTGTCTGGTAACAAGACATACCAACAAACAGATGGTATGCCGACGGGATTTCCAGCTTCACTCATTATAGGCAAGATCTCCTTAATAACTGCCTTGGAAAATAACCAAACAAACCAAAGTTCTTGACAAAATATGCGGATGACATATTTGCTATCGTAAAATCGGAAGACACCGAACAAACTCTTACCATCAGATCGAAACAAATAACATATTAGACTACCTTGACACAGTAGTCATCCGCGAAGAAGGACAACTTAAAATGGATTGGTTCCAAAAACTAACTTTATCCGGCAGATTGATTAACTTCTTTTCCCAGTATCCTAAGCAAATAATTTTCAACACAGCCAAAAACTTGATACATAGAGTACTTTCAATCAGTGCTTCAAATCAGATCTGAATCCTTAAACTATCCGGATATCCGGATACTTATGAATGAGACAATTGATATCCGAAAATATCCGGATAGTTTCGGATAGTTCCAGATATCCGGATAGTTAAATGAGACAATTGAGATCGGAAACTATCCGGATAGTGTCGAATATCCGGATCAAGATTCAGATCCGGATCTAGTTTGATAAATTAAGTTTATAGTAAAATCTTTTTGACATGCATAATTTCAACATAAATATTTAGTGAGGAAGGTGGTTTTGCTTGGGGGGTGGGGGGGAGTAGTTGAGGTGAGATTATAAAACTGAAAGACTTATTTTGGCATATAATGTTTAATGTAAAAAACGATAAAATTTGTTTACCGCAAAGTCTTATATAATAAAATCAATCCTTTTATAATTAAAAACACCTTTATGACTTTGCCTTTTTTATTCAAAGTATATTTATTTAATTTACACTTGAATTTTGTTTGGATGCATTTCGACTTTTTGTCATCCTCAGCGAGTACTTTTAAACTAAACTCAATAAGTGACATATCATTTAATAGGAAAGTAGATGTAAACAAAAAGAAAAGGAAGAAAGTACAAGACAAAAGAAATTAACAAACAAGAACTCAAGTTATTGCAAATTCGTGTACGTATGTTGATTAATGACATCCAGAGCTTTGAATAAAGGTGACCGTATAGGTGCTTCCATGGTGTTCATTGTGATGTGCTTATTGAGGTACATATAGATGCTCTCGTAAGCGTCTAGTTTGTATGATTCCAGTACTTGTTTCTTTAGTTTAATGTTGTTTGTATCCCATTTTGTCAAACTAAAAGAAATATTCATACACGCTTTAAAGAACATTTGAACAACATAAACAAAAATCAGGCAACGAAATCGGCAGTGGCACTCCATGCACTAGAACTTAACCACACAAAATGGGATACAAACAACATTAAACTAAAGAAACAAGTACTGGAATCATACAAACTAGACGCTTACGAGAGCATCTATATGTACCTCAATAAGCACATCACAATGAACACCATGGAAGCATTTATACGGTCACCTTTATTCAAAGCTCTGGATGTCATTAATCAACATACGTACACGAATTTGCAATAGCTTGAGTTCTTGTTTGTTAATTTCTTTTGTCTTGTACTTTCTTCCTTTTCTTTTTGTTTACATCTACTTTCCTATTAAATGATATGTCACTTATTGAGTTTAGTTTAAAAGTACTCCCTGAGGATGACAAAAAGTCGAAATGCATCGAAACAAAATTCAAGTGTAAATTAAATAAATATACTTTGAATAAAAAAGGCAAAGTCATAAACGTGTTTTTAATTATAAAAGGATTGATTTTATTATTTTGGCATAATTTCTAAACATATGGAACATGATTTTAAGGTAATTTTCAATGCTGAATCTAATAAGAACTATTTCAAGATGATACGATCATCGTAAAAAATATTATAGTCCTTTCTAAATTCTGATGATAGTTTAAAGATTTTTTAAAAAGTGTAAGTAATAAGAACATGAATCATCGGACATAATAAAATGCGGCTAAAATAATGAAACCATGGATTAGGAGCTATCCGTTCTAGATGAACTAAAATAAAAACTGTACGCACAGACAAATAATCCGACGGGAGGAAGAGGTATGACAAAAACCACTTTTTTGTACTTGTTCGGTAGCTCGGCGAAGTAAAGCTATATTTTGCTTCAAGAGAAGTAATTCCAAAAAAATAATTAAAAACAAAATATAAGACAAAAAAATATTTATTGAAATTATAATTTACTTTATAAAGTATTACTTGCCTGGCTGACGGTAGAATCTCAAGTGGAAGTGAGTTAAAGAAACAGAAAATGAAGAGGAATAGAAAATAGGATGACAGGACAGGTGAATGGATCGTAATTAAGACATAAAGCTTGTGGGAGTTTTTAAGGAAAGTAATAGATGCTAGGTGATGCCAAATTTAAAGTAAATTAAGTTAAATTGAATATTGAACATACCGCCAGCCAAGAACGACTGTTATTAATTAAGTTTTAAAGTTAACAATTAAAATATCAATAAAAAAAGTTTAGTAAAAGAAATATATGTATGTATAAAGGCATTTCCTCCGATATAATCGTTGAGTGAGGGATCAGGTTTGTCAGCGCCTGATACTCGCTGCAGGAAAAAAAAAATAAAAAAAATCAGTTTTTAAGATGATAATGATGTATCTATCGGTTCGTTTGTAGGAAGCAGGCATAGTTTTGTTATGGGGCGTTTATATTGTTTCCCATTCCATAAAAGCGTAACCACTCTGCAAATGTCGTCTTGTCCTGGATGGACTTGTATAACCCTTGCTAATGGCCATTTTGCTGGAGGAAAACGTTCATCAGTAATTAGCACAATATCGTTAACGCGGAAATTTCGTTGAATTTTCGAAAGCTTATTGGGTCTGTTTTGAAGCCTGGTCAAATATTCCGTTCTCCATCGATCCCAGAAATGTTGGAACATTTGTTGAATCTGCTGCCAACGTTGAAGATAGTTCGTTTTCACATCCAGTAGAGAAGGTTCAGGTACTATGAAAGATGGTTCTCCGATGAGAAAATGCGATGGGGTAAGAGCACTGTTATCGGATGGGTCATCGTTCATAGGGCAAAGAGGTCTGGAATTAAGAACACATTCAATTTGAATTAACAGCGTATTAATTTCTTCAAAAGTTAAAATTCGATTCAATAAGATTCTTTTTAAGTGGTACTTAACTGATTTTACCCCTGCCTCCCACAAACCTCCAAAATGGGGTGAGGCAGGTGGAATGAAGTGCCACAAAGATCCTTCAGATGCAATGGTCTCTCTTACATGTTTTGGAAATAGTTCGTTGAATTCTCTATTCAGCTGGCGAAGAGTTTTGTTAGCACCGACAAAGTTCGTCCCATTGTCGCTATATATGTTGCTGCAGCTCCCTCTATGTCCAGTAAACCGTCTAAAGGCAGCTAAGAATCCTTCTGAAGACATGTCTGACACAAGCTCAATGTGAATTGCTTTTGTAACCAAGCATACAAACACACAAATGAAACCTTTATACGTTTTTGGTGATCTTCGTTTTGAAATGCGGATGTCGAATGGACCAGCGTAGTCCACTCCAGTGTGTCGGAAGGGTCTGGTTTCGTTAACTCGTACTTTAGGGAGTGATCCCATAAGTTGTGTTGAACGCTTATAGTTAAAACGAAGACATAAAGTGCAGTCATGAAACTTTGATTTTGTAAGATTTCTCAGGTTAAGAATCCAAAATTTATTCCTTATATATGACATCATTAATTGAGGCCCACCATGAATAGTTTTAATGTGCGAATCCGAAACAATAAGTTTTGCTAAATTGCAATGATTTGATAAGATAATCGGGTGCTTTGCATACTGGTCAATTTCAGCAAAGCGAAGTCTTCCACCGACTCGCAAAATTCCCTCATCGTCGATGAAAGGATGAAGATTACTAATTTTACTCTTATTTGAGATTTGTTTGTCTGATTTTAAATCTTTTATCTCATATGCAAAGTACTGAGATTGGGATAAGCGTATGAGGCAAGAGAAGGAATTTTGAATTTCATTGGGATTGAGATATTCCTCAAAAGTATCCCTCATTTTGAAATTGAAGAGACGTTTTATATAACTTGTGACACGAAGAAGTTTGTTTAATGAAGAATATTTCAGTAGTAGATCAAAAGTAGGAGTAACATTTGCAGCTAAAGAATTAGCATCAGCTTTTTTCTCTAGTTCAGTTTGACAGTCTGAAACTCGTTGGTTTGGCCATTCAGATAAAGGAAAACTAAGCCACTTAGGACCATGCCACCACAAAGCATGATTTTGTAAGTCATAAGGCTGAACCCCTCGTGAAGCACAATCAGCTGGGTTATCTTCTGAGCGTACATGATACCAGTCTGAAATAGTAGTCATTTCTTGTACTTCAGTTACTCTGTTGGCAACAAATGTTTTCCAACGTATTGGTAATGCATGAATCCATGCAAGGACAACTTTTGAATCAGTCCAAAAATATGGCTTTATGTTTAGTGATTGACTTTCAATTGCAGTCATGAATTTTTTGAAAAGTTTTGCTAGTAATACAGCAGCACATAATTCAAGTCGTGGTAACGATACTTGCTTGATTGGGGCAACCTTAGTTTTAGCCGTTATTAGATTGATAGAAATTTTATCATCATTTATGCAGCGATAGTAAAGTACTGCTGAATAGGCAGAGTTTGAGGCATCAGAAAAGCCATGCACTTCACCAAAAGAGGTGGTAAAAGTTCCTAACCATCTTGGAATTTTAATCGTTTCTAAGGCTTGTAGAGATTTACGATAGTTTTCCCATTCATCCTTAAGTGGAAGGGGAAGAGGGTCATCCCATCCTATGCCAGCGCACCACAATCTTTGAAAATAGATTTTTGCAAGTATGATCGTTGGGGGCAAACCACCCAAGAGGATCAAACAGCTTAGCAGCATCAGACAATAGAGTGCGTTTTGTATGCGAACTTCGTATTGGAAGTGTTGTTTTAAAGAAAAAGTTATCACAATGAGGATTCCAGAAAAGACCAAGAGCCTTAATCGAAGAATCGGAATTTCCCTTAAAATTAAATGATATTTCACAATCTTCAGATGGTAGATCATATAAAAGTTCTGGTGAGTTTGAAGACCACTTTCTTAATTTAAATCCACCAGATGTGAGAATCTTTTGGAGCTCTATTTGAATCTTTTTAGCTTTGTCTATGTCATCAGCTCCAGAAATAATATCATCCACATATATATCACGTTTAAGAATCTCAGATCCAATTGAATATTTACTAGCTTCATCATCAGCTAGTTGCTGTAGCACTCGTATTGATAAAAATGGTGCACACGTTGTACCATAGGTAACGGTTACAAGTTTGTACAACTGCAGAGGCTTAGCAGGGTCATTCCTCCAAATAATTTGTTGAAACTTAGTTTCTTCAGGATGTATAAGGATTTGTCGAAACATTTTCTCTATATCCGAAGTAAAAACAACGAAGAAAGAACGCCATCGTAATATGACAGAAGCTAAGTCGTTTTGTAAAATAGGACCTGGCAGTAATTCTTCATTAAGTGCCTTAGAAAATGGAGGCTTTGATGAGCCGTCAAATACTACACGTAATTTGGTGGTAGAACTGCTCTCTTTCCAAACACCGTGATGAGGCAGAATAAAAAGGTTGCCGGACTCAGAAAGGTCATTAAGATTACATGAGAGTTCCATGTGATTAAGATCAATGTATTCTTTTATAAATTTATAATATTCATTTTTAAGCTTAATATTTTTTGGAAAAATTCTCTGCTCTAAATGATCGAATCTTTTCGAGCATTATGACTAGAGTTTTTAAAGTTTGGGTAGTCTTCGCCTAAGACTTTTGACTTAAATGGAAGTCTAACAATATATCTTCCAGAAGAAGAACGATAATGTGTTTCTTGGAAATATTTTTCACAAGCCTTTTCTTCAGTGGTTTGCACGCGTTCTGAAGATACTTCTTCAAGTTCCCAGAACTTTCGAAGAGTGTTATCTATGTTCACCTGAGTGTGAAAAGTTAAAATATTTTGAACATCTCTGTTCTGAGGATTCGAGTTTTTAATTGGTCCTGAAAGGATCCAACCTAATTGAGTCTGTTGTGCCAATGGGCCATTAGTAGTCTTGATGATACCGTCAAGGATGATTTCATGGAACACATCTGCACCAAGAAGTATATCTATGCGTCCAGGCTCTGCAAACTGAGGATCTGCCAGAGTTATGTTGCCAATGCCGAAATAAAATGAAGAATTAAGTTTTGCAACAGGAAAATAATTACTTATTGAAGTCATAACCAAAGCCTTTACAAGTAGCGTAAATTTGGAATTGATGCACGAATTAAGCTTGAGTTCAACAAAATGTTTACACGCATCGGAAGTCATTGAGCCAATACCGTCTATAACACAATGAATAGGATTTTTCTTGAGTCCCAATGTTTGAACACAATATTCTGTAACGAACGATACTTGAGAACCTTGATCTATTAAGGCTCTAAAAATGAAGTCACCAGCAGCAGTGGATATTTTTACTTTTGCTGTTGCAAGAAGTATTTGCGAAGAAGAATTTGAACCCAAATAAGTTGAAACATGAGAAGTTTGACCAGCAATTGGATGCGCAGCAGTGTCATTGGATGAATGATTTGAATTCTCAATATGCATAACTGTGTTGTGCCTTCTATTACATTTTCGGCATGTCAACTTGCTTCGACATTTTATAGCAGAATGTCCTGGCAACAAGCAGTTTAAACAAAGATTTTTAGATTTTAAAAAATCCATCTTACTTTCATGAGTAAGTGACCTAAAGTTTGTACACTGGCAAAGAAGATGGGGTTCATTACAACTTGGACACGAACTCGTATTATTGGAAGCATGAAACGTTTTTACATAATTTGCTCGTTTATTGTTTGGAAATTTATCCCTTGTTTCACCAAAAATTGAAGCTGGTTTAGAGTCAATTGCCTCTAATGATCGAAAAGAATCTTCTAAAAACTCATAAAATTCTGAAAGTTTTGGAAGATCATAATCTTCAGAATCTATTCCAGACTGATTCGATTTAGAAGTTCTATTTTGCGAGCTTTTAGTAGTCAAAAACCGCTCCCAATTCTTGCGGGTCACACTATCAAGTTTTTGAGAAGGAATAAAAATAATTAAAACATCCCATGATTCGGTTTTAACCTTTAAATTTTGGATTGAAGTCAAACAATCCTTGGTAGTATAAAGAAGTTTCTTTATGCTATCACAAGACTCTCTTCGCATAATAGGTTGTTCACATAATGTTTTTAAATACGATTCAATAATAAAACGTTTTTTATCAAACCTTTCGCAAAGCATTTGCCATGCAGAATCATAATTTGCAGCTGAACATGGAATAGAGTGTATAATTTTCTCAGCTTCACCTGAGACACATTTTTTAAGATAAAAAAGTTTCCTAGCACTATCTAGACCCGGTTTATTATGAATCATTCCCGTAAATAAATCCCGAAACTGCATCCAGTTCTTATAATCGCCATCGAACTCGGGAAGACTAATGATTGGAAGATGAACACCACGTTCCTCATTGAAACTGCGATCACCAAAAGAAGTGTTATGATTGAATGAAGTTTCTTTATCATTAGAAGAAGAAATTGCTTTAATTCTATCAACAATGTCGGACTTAAGGTCTAAAAACATGTCTTGAAATATATCATTATGTTTTTCAATAAAATATGTAGTGTCCGGTCTATCTTTCTTTTTCTCTTTGTATAGAAGAGAAAGCTTAATATGATTTTCACGAAAAGAAATCATGTAACTTTCTAATATTTCTAGGCGGCCATTAAGATGACTGGCCTTAGCTAGACGCTCCTTAGGACTCTTACTAAAATTAGTTTTAAAATTACTTAAATCATCAATCAAGTTCTGTTGCTTTATGAAAAGAGTTTCCAATGTTTCTTCCATTTCAAATTTTTAAGAAACCAATTCGCAAGAGAATTGAAAAAGAGAAGAAAAAAGTATTTCAAATTATTTTGGTTAAAATTAAATCCTATAAAATCCAAAATGACACTAAACCCAAAAAGTTCAAGCAGGGAAGTGTAAAAGTTATAAAATCAAAAGAGAAAAGAAATAAATGAAAAGAATAAAAAAGAAAAACAGTTTCACAATAACTGTTAAAAATAAACGGATTCTATTTAAGAATAGCGTTAAGCGATAATCACATGTGATGCAGATTTATGTATATATTTTAACAGTGAACTTAATTTACTGTACTGTAAGTCCAATGCACCAAAAACAAGTTATGAGCTTGAGACTCCTCTGAACAATGCAAACTTCCACACGACTTATGTTGCAAAGAAATGGCTACAATTGATGCAGACAGCAAAAAAATATAAGTTTAAAAGGAAGATGCACTGCACAAACAAAATTGAGTATATATTGTAAGTATATACAAAACCGTTATGAACTTTACAGCAATTAATTGTGATAATTGAATAATTATTATAAGAATCCGGCTCGAAGGACCAATGTTCGGTAGCTCGGCGAAGTAAAGCTATATTTTGCTTCAAGAGAAGTAATTCCAAAAAAAGAATTAAAAACAAAATATAAGACAAAAAAATATTTATTGAAATTATAATTTACTTTATAAAGTATTACTTGCCTGGCTGACGGTAGAATCTCAAGTGGAAGTGAGTTAAAGAAACAGAAAATGAAGAGGAATAGAAAATAGGATGACAGGACAGGTGAATGGATCGTAATTAAGACATAAAGCTTGTGGGAGTTTTTAAGGAAAGTAATAGATGCTAGGTGATGCCAAATTTAAAGTAAATTAAGTTAAATTGAATATTGAACAGTACTTCTTCATCGTAATATGTATTAGATTGGATTGAAATTACATACAATTGTTTAACATAACATCGAATTACATACAATTGTTCATTTATACAAAAATTAGGGTTGAAAGGTTTTTTTTTTTTAAATTTAACCTGTTCTATGGAAAAAACAATCATCTTTATTTAAAAAGGACTTTAACATTTTTTAGGATGATCGGATCATCTTGAAATAGTTCTAATTAGATTCAGCATTGAAAATTACCTTAAAATCATGGGCCGTATGTTTAGAAATTATACCAAAATAAGTCTTTTATTTTAATAATCACGTGCCTCAACCCCCACCCCAAGCAAGACCATCCACGCTAAATTTTTGTTGAAATTCTTTAAACGCTTTTCCCAAGCAAGATATTCGTTTTTGACCTCTTTTACCTGTTTCTGCAAGCTTGATTTATCAAACTGGATCCGGATCTGAATCTGGTTCCGGGTATTCGACACTATCCGGATTATGTCGGATCTCGGATCCTGATATCCGACACTATCCTGATAGTTCGGATATCTTATCCAGGATCCGCTTCAGATAACCGGATCCGTTTCGGATATCCGAAATATCCGGATATCCGAAATATCCGGATACTTTGAAGCTCTACTTCAATCAGCGACACAATAAACACATAAACAAAATAAAAATTAAAGACACATTACAAGAAAATGCCTTTCCGCAACAAATAACTATAACACTAATAACACAACATAAAAATCGAAAGACCCACCCACCAGAAACAGAAACTGTTCGGCACAAAATGGGCAGCCGACAGAATCCTGTGGTAGCACTTACGTTTCGTAAAGGCCTCTGCAAAAAGGCAGCAGCACCAACAGCAACTCCTCGCAGCACCAACAGCAACTTCTCCAACCCACTGATCTCTATAATACACTGGAAAGCGTATTAATACAAACAAAATGACTCCAATTGAAGATTGTTATACGGTGCGCTTGGCACCAGGTTTGTATAACAGTATAACTTTTTTTTGTCAAAGTGGCTGAACACATTACAAGCGAGTCATGGCGCGCGTCCTTAACTTACAATGTTAAAATTCATAAAAATCTCGTTATAGAACGGTGTTCACATTCCTCCTCCTTCGACTTTTTTTGGCGTCTCTGTACTTTATCTCACTCACACTTCATGATGGCGAAGAAAGTAAGGATTTTTTGCTTAAGATTGTTCATTTTTTTTGACGTTTTCTTCTGTGATATCTGTTCTCTCTGTCTGTACCTTATCTTTGGCACTTAAATCCTACGGAATCAAATTTTTTTAATTGAAAGCATTTTCCTAATAAGATTTATATTTTGTAAGTGAAAAGTTTCTAATTAATCCTTCAACGAGAAAAGATTTTTGTTTTAATGAGTGCTGCACGTCAAAATGAGTCAGATGTGTTCACATTAGGTTTTGTGTCTGAACAATGGATCTTTAGCCGCAAATGCGATTCTGGGAGTTAAATAGTAGGTGACATTTCTTGCGAATTTGCAGAAATTAGCACAAATTGTCAAAAAAATTATGTTTGTTAACTCAAAAAAGTTGCAACGAGAGAGTACATCGTGGGAGCAAATAATATTTAAGTATTATACAATACAATTTCAAATGCAAATAAATAAACAAACATTTGCGTTGTTTTTATTTGCAAAGAATAAAAAATATCAGTTTGGATTCCAAATCCAGGCAAACATCGTGTCGACGCCGCGCGCCGGTGTATTCTTTGTCGGATTTTAAGAAGTTCGTACTTCAAATTTCTGCTTCTTTTCATTACTGAATTGTAATTTTTTGTTGTTTGGATAAACGCACAATTTTTTTCGTTTTGTATCTATTCACTTAAATAAATTTGTATTTAATCTTATCAAAGGGACATGGTAAATTTAATGCACTTTGAAATATTTGTTGTGAATTTCTAGGAGCATTATTTTGTGTGTTAAAATTCCTCTCAAATAGAACTCAAACCATCACATACAAAAAAAAGCCATCTGAAATGGTTGAAAGAAATTCGACACAAGTTTTAATAATCACACTCATGTGAACGCGCGCCCTGCCGTGCGTCCTGAGTCCTGACGCGCGTACTGTGTGTAGCCAGTGAACCGAATAATGTACGTCAAATTACTTCTTTTTTTTAAAGACAGACGTCAAAAGGTTCGCTCCATTGACTTATTATATATGGACTGCTAGTTGGTTGTCAATTCCATACAAAACCTGCGGAGGTGATGGTTCCAGTGCTCAAAGCGAAATCAGCGACAAATTCGGGCCTACCGACAATAATAAATACTATTTTCAGCGTCATCTGTTGCATACTTCGCCTTAGAATGAAATTTCATTGATAGAAGGTAAGGCCATCTATTGTCATAGGAAGTCACCAATCGGCGTAGTGTTGGGGGCGGAGCACTGAAAAAATCCTTTTTTGATTTATTTTATAAAACCTTTGATTTTGGAGTCATATACGAAATAAAAGATTTTTCAATAAAATTTATTTTCTCCATTTCAAGAGATGTAGTGAAGGAAGATATTTTAAAAACATTATTTCAAGGAAAAATTCGTACAATAGTATTTATAAACGCGTACTTAGGCCAGGCGCGCACATGCAACTAAACAGTTTGGTTTCGATTTTGAGCACTCGGATTATATGAGACTCCGCCGGTTTATGTGCGCGTACTCTCATATAATCCCATAGTGCTCAAAATCGCAACCAAACTGTTTAGTTGCATGTGCGCGCCTGGCCTAACTTAAGACGGCCGTCCAAGTTATAAAAAACATTTTTAATGTCTGAAGTTTTCTAACTTTTTACCTACCTTAAGACAACGATAAATTCGACTCGCCCACTAGGCAACTTCCGAGCAACTTTTCAGATATCTTATTTTTCTTGAAAACGTTCGTATTTTTTTTGTTTATAACTTATTCATAGGTTCATTAATTTATTTTAAAATTCTGATTTTTGTGCATTTCAGTCCAAAAGTTCTGTCAAAGTTCATAAAAAACAATAAAATTGTACTAAAATGCACAAAAATTTGGAGTAAAGGAACGAACCTTACTTTTAATTTATCAGTAAAATCTATCTTAACCGAAATTGTAGAGGATTAGAATTCCCTATACAAACGCGCTGAAACTGTGTTTTTAAAACTACTAGCCGTGTTTTTTTTGCAAGTCCATGTGGATTTGTCGAAAAAACAACATCGGAACTAATTGTTTTACACGTAAATACAACACCAACTTAAATCTGTATGGACTTAGCTAAGTCCAGATAATTATCGGGACTTACGTACTGTAAGTAAGAAGTTCCTAAGTCCCGATGTCATTTTTTTCGACAAATCTATATGAACTTGCAAAAAAACACGCCTACTATATGTAAAGCAAAATACTGCCTCTACTCTTTTACTTTTCAAATCTGCCAATTTCTACTTATTTTATTTCATGAACTTCGACATAACTAAAATTTGTACAAATTAACAGTTTTGAAAATTAAGCGAGAAGTTGTTTGTAAAAAAAAGGAAATTTTCGGATTTGGTTACGGGATTTTTTTTTTTAAATAACCCTTAGCACTGGTTTGACATTTATTGTTTGTTTTATTTTGCAATTCAGTTTCAGATGATGTTTGTTTAGTAATTTGTTGTTATTAATTAAAACAAGTATGAAAACAAAGTTGAATCATTGCGAAACTAATTAATAATAGCAACCAATGAAATCAACAAACAGCGGTAATGGTTATCGATTTAAGAGAAAGAAAATTTTATTTGCTCCTAGACAAGAAGTGAAAAACCTCAGTCACAAAGATATCAACGATTTATCTAAGCTTAAACTCCTACGTGAAGGATGTCGGAAACACAGAATGCATGTATTGAATAAATTATAATATAAACTTATAAGTCAAAATAGTATTGCATATACAAATATATATACCGATAGCTTTTGAAATAAATAATCATACAATTCGTAATTCATTTGTATGAGGTGTTTTTCAGATAAAAATATTATTATAAATACTATCTGCACTATCAACGGAAGGTAAAGGTTGGAAGTAAAGTTTCAATTTCGGCATTAATGACATCTCAAAAAATAACTAGTTTCCTTTGTAAAATTTGCGTTCAATGAAAGCACTTGACTACATATGTAGTCCCTTGTGTCTGCTGAACGTACCCAATGAAAAATGAAATCAGATGGAAAAAAATCCCTCAAAAAAATCCTTGATACAAACAGTAGTATCTGTATTTTCCGATAGGACTGAACCCAGCGCTTGTAACGCATAGCTTAAAGTGGCGTCAACGTGAAGTTGGCTCCTGGTAGTCCATATATAATAAGTCAATGAAGTCAATGGTTCGCTTGGCACCAGGACACCTTCAAAATGCCATCTTCAATTGGAGTAAAAAAAACTGTTATCCATAAAGGGAATCCACTATCCAGTGTATTATAGAGATCAGTGCTCCAACCAGACTCCGTCAATAGAACACAGCAGCAACCAACTCAGAACAGCAATATACAAAAAATTATTGCAAGATGTATTTTTTCTTTTCGTTGGTGTTTTATTCACAGATTAGCCATATAAAGATGAGAATGTTTCGTACGTTTCACCCTCCAAAACCCATTTGTTTACATTGTTGTATTTGTAATTTCTTCCCGCGTCGATGAATAGATGTGAATTGCAACAACAATTTAACCAGGTGTGTGAAGATCCCTACTGTCTATGTGTGAGGTTTTTATACACACATTCTCATTTTTTATTTGATATCTGACAGCTCAAGCTCGAAGGCAAATTAAAATGGCTGCCGGGGATTCTCATCTTCATGTGGCTAATCTGTGGTTTTATTCGTCACCATCGATTTTATTTAGATTAGTTGATTTATCTTAGTTCCTCTTTTAATTTACTTTAAAATTAAGGTTTTTAGTTTACAATAAGTTCACACAGATGAAGACACCCAATAACCGGTATTATTAAATACCGGGATATAAGGCGCGTTCATCTGTGGAGCTTCCATAATTACTTTAGAGGGAGCTATTCGCGCATATTTCGACCGTCTGCACTCCTAGTCGAGTCCGCGTTGCGCTGGATCGATTCTTAAGTGGCAGCCAGCCGCAATGCGCGTCAAGATTACTCCCCCTTTGTCGAGATGCGCCAAAAGAAAGCAATGGAAATATTAATGCAAATATCATACAAAGCTATTGAAAAAGTTAAGTGGAAAAACTATGAAGAGAAAAAAAAGCTTAAGTATAAAATTCTTTGAAAATTAAAAAATAAAGATACCTGTAAGTTATTTTAAGTGCAAAAGTCAAAGTCTGACAACTGGTCGGATAATTTCCCCATTTTGGGTTCTTAGGGTCACCACTCACAATCGTCCAACGACACCGGGGTGTACATTCACAACACGCCCTAGGCGCCACTCTGTAGATGGTAAATTTTCATTTTTTATAACGACTAAAGCTAAGTGTACACGATTGGTAGATCCTACAATTTTGTCAGACCTGACAATGTCTGACAATTATCTACCAATGAGCTGACAATTAGTTGTGTGTGTACATGGTTCGTAGAAAATCTACCAATTTCTAACAATTTATTGTCAGAAGTTGGCTGAAAATTTAGTGTCAGATAATTGGCTGCATACCTACTAATAAATTGTAAGAGACTGGTAGATTTTTTTCCAACCGTGTACACTAATTGTCGGCATTGTATATATATTTCTATAGTACTATCATGATGAGGAACTACCAGGGCGCCACCGCAACTTCCCAAAGTGCAATTTCTCTTTGGAGACATTCTAGGTTCAGGAATATGCTAATAGAGAAGGATTGACCGATAATAGTAAAACGAGAATACTGTATACTAAGTTTATGAGTGTTCGAGGGAGAGAAAAAAAACAACGATTTTGTATAGAACACAATAAAATGACAATGACAACACAAAGATAATAGAAGAACGAGAACTTTGCTACGAATGTATTGAGATTTCAAGGGGGACAAGATATTTTGTGCTTTGATATGTATAGGAGCTGTGGATTTGTTTTTTTTTTTGTTTACGTTGAAATTTGTGGGTAGGCAAGGCATGAATGAATATATTTGGTATGGTATTTTTTGAAGGTTTATTTTAAAAAAAATATTTTTATATAATTTTTTTGAGGAAAACAAATTTGGAAGGTAGGTTCGCAAATTACAACTATTTTGTATAGAATATAATAAAATGACAATACAAAGATGATACAAGAACGGGAACATTGTATAAGAATTTATTGAGAGTTCAACGGGAATTAAAAATTTTGAGATTTTGTTATGTATAGGGAGTTATGAATTGATTTTTTTTTTGTTGAAATTAACGATTTACAAATAGCGAAAATAAAAATATAGGTATATGAATATATAGGGTGTCCAGCGGGAATTTTTCAAGTTCTAATTGCGACTAACAATTCCGCAAATCCTGCGCTTTGAATGATACCCCTCCTGCTTACCTCAACCCTCTAGTATTTCGATAATCGCAACACCCTATATATATGCAACTTGTTGTAGGTATTTAGTTAGAGTAAATTCGAAAAAAGCATACAAATCGTTCTTTAAATTGCCCAAACAACTCTAAGAAAGTAAAATACATAACTTGGTCGCCCGAACTTGTTCTTATGGGCGATCACACTGGTTGGAAATAATATTATTTTTTTTTTAACAAAATTAGAAATAAATTGATTAAAATATACTTCTGAAACCCTTTTTGAACCCAAGGCTATGTATACCATTTAATATCTTTAGTTAATCGTAATTAATGAAAGAAAAAATATTAAAATTATAGAAGTGGTTTTAAAAATAATTAATTTTGTATGTATACATTTTCTTACCTTAACATTTTTAAGAAAATAATTTGGTACGTCGATTTTAAGTATTTATAAATTTGGAGGTAAAAATTGAATATCGGTTTTGAAAAACGGTTTTAGGAATATTTTTTGTTCAAAATCGTTTACATTTTATTAAAAAATCGCTTTTTGCCAAGTTTAATAAATATCGACTAAGTCCTTTTTGAAATATATACCTATTGGGTTTTCAAAAAAGAATTTCAAACTTTTTTTTTTATTTTCGTTTGAAAACTATTTAAAATGTAGTAATTATTCTTTATAAAAAATTGATTAAAACCAGTTGAATCGTTTCGAGAAATGCGAAACCAAAAAATATACTTTGCGAGGTACCATTAATAATCATTTTTGCTTACTAAAAGGCATACTAATTATTTAATTTAAATCATTTTTTTAATCGATTTTAAATCGAACGAGTTTTCTTTTAACCTCAAAAATTTTGTTTGACAGGTACCGTTATTTGCTGTCTTAAAGTTTCAACAAAATTTGTAGCATTTTTTCAAAATTTTTAGTTTAAAGTGAATATTTTTCGAAAACTGTTCCTTTAAATAGCTTTACTTAAAAATGAAAAAAAATAAGAGATTTCTGGCTTCACAAACCGTACTTTTTTAATATTTTTTTTCCTGTTTAGTCATTTTTTTTTTCAGAAAATTGCCCCTCTTGGCTAAAGGGGGGAATAGACACCCCCTCCCATGCGATTGTTTTCTTGTCTCGACCCTACACACTAGCTTTTTGTCACACTTTATGTGAATCACCCTGCATATAAGTAGAATAAGTTTTGTAAATTTGAAATATTTTTAAATGACCTTCTTTGAAAAAAATTTGATTGAAATCGGTTTAGCCGTTAAAGGGAAATTCGGTACATTTTGTTTGAAATCTATTTTTTTTAAAAAGGACATATTCATTTTAACTGTATTAAAAAAAAAGAAAAATGGATATTGAGCTGTTTACCTATAAGTATTTTAAACTATAAATTCTTTAATAAATACGAATTTGAGAAAAATTTTAAAAAATGAAGGTTTTTTTCGAAATAATAAATTTGTACAAGATGTAATTGAAAAAAAAATAAAAAAAATGGTAGTTTAACATACCTATGTACATATATCTACGGTGACCATATTTTAAAATTCCAAATAATGGACAAAAAGAAAAAAAATAAACCTGGGACCTATTTCACCAAACACTTTTCACTTTGCAACTTTTCACTTTTACTTTGCAAATTTCGTTTCACCAAACGCAAATTTGCAAAGTGATAAGTTTTCTTAGTTTGCTAAGCATAATTATGTTCTGTTCGTTTCACCAAACAAACAAACTTTGCAAATTTGATTCAGAATTTTGAAAAGCTTTTCAGTTATATGCAAAGAGAAATTTTTATTTGCAAATAAGCGTTTGTTTTGAAAAGTTGAAATAATAATACACAAATGAACCGTTTTGAAGAATTTTCGGAAAATAAAGAAGTAAATAGAAGTGACCAAAGGGTAGTGAAAATAATTTTCCATCGAATTTATTTTGTCTAAAATTGGACATACATTTCAATTCAACAGTCAAAGGAATATGTGTTAACGTCCTTTGCAACAAATTTTGAGTACACTACATTGGGCTGAGAATGGAACCCAATATCACGGTGTTGCATCTATGCGCGAAATAAGCAAAGCTACCGTCTGTAGAGTAGTTCATCGAGTATCGAATGTAATCATATAGTAGATGAATTTCTCCCAAACACCACTTGCTGGACACAAAATTCTTTAGAAATAGCCCCTGGTTTTTAATTATTATTTTCTTTATTTCAAATAATAACTCAATAGACAAAATACAACACAATTAATATATCAGAAGGAAGTCTTCATATTAATGTTAGGCAAAATAAATAAACAAATTAAATTCAGTATTTACTTTAACTAAATGTTAGAGTTAAATAAAACCTTATAAACACTAAATAAGTATCCTCATTATTTAAATAGGCCTAATGCAGGGAACTTTTATTTGTTTACATATTTGAATACTTTCCTGGAGAAGGTATAGATTCCATATAATATCTATGCACATATCGCAAGTAAGGCAGGAGTACGATAACTTTGGCGCCAAAAATTGATAACGGTTTTTTTTAGAGGGGTCGAAAACAAGCACTTTTTACTATGGGAGGGGGGGGTCCATCTTGAACCGTTTAGGAGGTAGGGGCAATTTTAGTAAAAAATGACTTAAAATGAAAAAATAATTATTAAAAAACAACGGCAACAGTTACAGTAAATTAAGCTAGGAATCTAAACTTTAATCCTGCATTTAAATTAAATTATTTTAGCTGATAGTTTTCAAAAAATTCGTATGCAAACCCAAAATTTTGATAAAAAAAATGGAAAAAAAGCTTAGACTAAATTTTCTCAAAATTGTGAAACGATGCGCTGAATTTGTTTTTTGTGGTCAGTGCAAATATCAATTTTGAATCGTCCACAAAAAACCGAATTGATTTATGTCTTCTAGTTTTTGAGAAAATTGATAATTACTAAAACTACTTTTGTATGAGATTTTATTTTTTTTTGTTGCTTACATATATAATTACAATGCTAGCACCCAGCACTACGGCGTATAAATAGTGAGATATGTCACGGGGGGCATGCTGCCCCCCTGCAACCCCCCTGCTTGGCACACTATAGGATTTGGGGTATGTGCGAGGTTGGGTGTATGCAAAATTTCTTTTGCATTTAAAGAATCTGGATTTAAACTTTCAATTTGTCTTATATTTATATATCCAAGCCAACAGCTGATTTCTAAATATACATATACGTAGCCCAAAGTTGCACATTTAAAATTTTCAGACATGAAAATGTATTGCATTATAAAAAATTCACATTAGGTAATACTGTACGACTGCAGCAAAAATATAAATTTCTTAATAATGTATGTTTGTGTCTTACATACCTATATAATGCAATTGTAATGTTCAAAACAGCACCATCACGACAGTAAAAGTGAGCAGGTGCATCAAGTTAGCAGGACACTTTTCAATTTTCAGAATAAAGAGTATGTAGTAATTAGCTGCTATTTAGTTGCTAATTAGTTGCGCAAAAAAAAAATTAATCGCTCTGTTGGATTTCGAGAAATTGGGTGTCCTGCTAACTTGACGACAACTTAGCAGGACACCCAATTTTTCGGAATCCGAAAGTGCGATAAATTTTTTTTTCCGTAACTAATTAGCGATTAATTCATTTTCAACAAATATCCAATTCTGGATCGTTTATATGGGAAAGGTGTCCTGCTAGCTTGATGCACCTAAAGTGAGCTTAGTAAATCTACGATAGTAGATAACTTTAACTGTTGTCGTGAAATAGCCGAAATAATAGCGTCTCACGTTGATGTTAACATTGGCAGCGAAGAAAACAAGCTTCTAAAAAAAACTATTTTATGCCGGAAAACAACGCACCACCTTCACCAATATATGGCACTTTTATTTTATAGAAAATACTGCCTTGAACAAAAATATAAAGACGACTTGGGCTCCCAAATCATGGAATTTTTACTAGACGTTAAAAAAGTGTACCCAGGTTTTATCGATGGTGAAGAAAGTATGGGCTTGCAACTAAAGGAATTCGACCCTCCCACTGTTCACAGTGAGCACTTAGAGGGTGTTTTACCGCCAAAACAACCTCGGCTTTTCACCATCAACGACGAACTCAATGAACTCGACAGTAACACCAGTACGGACGATTACTTCATTGACGAGACTTACATACCTCTTTAATAAATGAACATTGACTTTACTATTTTTAACTAACTCCTGACTTACTCAATAACTGACCGACTGGGACGCGGAATGCAATGCAATTCTACCTCCTCGTGGTGCATTCTCGGTAACGCTAAATGAATTGCTGTACTTAACTTACAAAGATGAACCTAATCAACGTAAATATCAAAAAACAAAAATGTCATAAGAAAGTAGTTTTAGTAATTTTCAATTTTCTCAAAAGCTGGAAGACATAAATCGTTTCGGTTTTTTGTGTTCGATTCAGAATTAATATTTTCATTAACTTGCATCATTTCAAAATTTTGAGAAAAATTGGTCTAAACTTTTTTTTTCCATTTTTTTATCAAAATTTTGAGTTTGCCTGCGAATTTTTCAAAAAACTATCGGCTAAAATAATTTAATTTAAATGCAGGATTAAAGTTTAGATTCGTAGCTTTCAAAAACGGTATATTTAATTACTGTAAGTGTTGCCGTTGTTTTTTAATAATTATTTTTTAATTTTAAGTAATTTTTTCTAAAATTGCGCCTACCTCCTAAACGGGGTGAGGTAGACCCCCCCCCCACCCATAGTAAAAAATGCTTATTTTTGACCCTTCTACAAGAAACCATTATCAATTTTTCGCGCCAAAATTATCGTACTCTCCCCGCAAGTAAAAATGTATTTAAAAAAAAATAATTCAAAACGTTTTTTATATAAAAAGCTTCCTTAAAATTTGTTTAAAAATTATTTGGATTGCCTATTTCAAGTACCTACTTAAAAATATACAATAAACAATAAATGTAATTTAAAACAAATTCAACAACCTGCCTTCAAAATACTTTCCTCTTGATTTAAGAAAAAAATTGAATTATTTTCAATTAAATTTTTTTTGAACATTGGTATATCCAATACCTATTAATTAAAATTTAAAAGGACCTTCTGTATAATTTTTTTTTATTAAAATCGGCTTAGCCCTTAATGAGATATTGATACCTTCCTTCGTATAAACTTTTCTTTTTCGAAAACGGTTTTTTGGCTTACCTATATTAATTACCTAATGTTTTAAATTGGCATACCTACCTATGTACTAAATCTCTTGATACCTACAATTATTCAAAACGGAAACATAATTGGAAATAATATTTTTGTTCTGTTTATTATTAGGTGGTACCTACCTAGGGACCTAACTATACCAAAATTATGAAAATTATTATTATAAATATATATAATGTAGGTACCTAACCCGAAATATGGCAACCGTCCCATACAATTACTATTACCGCATATAATAGAAAGAGAATACCTGCAACGTTGCTTTCTTTGAATTCAAAATCAAAAATAAAAACCTCCCAAGTTTTGCATGAGACTATAGGTGATTATATACTTATATATGTATAAACATATGCCCTTAAGCAAAAAATCGTTTCCTAAATTCATTGAAAAAAAATTAAACCAAACCTTTGCATAAGCGAACATATACACACAAACATTTTTTTCTATTTTCTCGCCCAAGTTCAATGACGCAAAAGGCTATTTCGGATATCTCCCTTTCCCGCATTATTGTTGTCAGAACCAACATAATACACTCCTCTCGCTCCTACTACCTGTTCCCGATTCCTTTTTGATTCTCTCCATTGTCAAATTTGTGGCGTTTATAACGCCACATAGTAGCTCCCAAGAACGTAAAAAAAAACGACTCGATGATATTACTATAGGTTTTATATACAATGGTGTCGTGTGACCATTCACTTTGAAGCTTCTTCCTATAGGATTTCTGTTTTTTTATTTTATTTGCAGATTGTTGAGGCGGCGACTGCAAATTTGATGGAAAAATAGGCCAAAATGTTGCATCGGTTGCAAGTTTTCTTTCCAATTCTGGTCTTTCCATAATAAATAAAAAAAATTGTAAGAATTAACCTCACTGCACCACTAAAATCAAATTCCAAATTCACTGCAAATTGTCTGACAATGAAAAAAATGTATGATGTTAAGAAAAGTACATCTGACAATTTCATAATTATCAGAAACGTCAGACAACGATAAAAATTGGTAGGCCTGACAATAAATTGTGTGTACACGATTATCAAATACCTTACAATTTATCGTCTTACCCGGGCGTTTAAGCCAATAAATCAGAAGGATTATTGGACATTGATGAGATGATGACGTGAATCTAAGCACGCTTCAATGCGAGATAAGACTGTAGAAAATTCTTCAAACGTGAAGTTTGAACTGGCCCCTAGTTTCTTCAAATGATTTTTAAAACTTTTGACACCGGCCTCCCATAGGCCGACCATATGAGGTGCACCAGGAATAAAATTCCAGTTAAGACCTTGAAAACCATAAATACCAGTAGTTTTCTGAGGAAGGGAAGCAAGACATTTTTTCATATCCTTGCGTAATATGGCATCAGCCCCTACAAAATTAGTAAAGTTGTCCGATACACTTCTTTTGGCAGGCCGCGACACAGCGCGCGTACCGTGAATCTTGCAAACGCACACAGAAAGGATTCGGATGATAAGTCACTTACTGAATCCAAGTGAGTCGCCTTTGTGGAAAAAACAAACATCGTTTAAAGTTTTAATTACAAAAGGCCCAGCGAAATCGATCCCAGTAGAAGTGAAAGAGGAAGAATAAGTGCATCTTTCACGAGGTAAAACAGCCATTAATTGCTTGCTTTATACCCTTTTAACAAAAGTACAAGTTTTTCAAATGCCGTATACTAAACAGGATTTTATGAGATTTTTAAGTTTTGGAATCCAATAAGTTTGGCGAATGAGTTGAAGCATTAGTGAATTACCACCATGTAGTGAAATGCCGTGAATGAATTGCGTGAGAAGATAAGAAAATCTTGAGTTATATGAGAGAATTTTAGGGTGTCGCTCATGAAAAGGGTTAACGGTGAGACTCCTTTGTCTCAACGAATAGTAAGCCAAGGTACAATACCTTGACTCTGTTGAATGTGAAATTGGTTCATGTACCAATTCACTTATTTTTCAATGTTTTATTTATTAGCCACCTTACCTCGGGTGGGGGGATAGCTAATAACTAATAAGTATTAAAAACAACTCGTTTGATGGTTCTTGATTGAAAGAATTTACTACTCCAAAATCGGTAATATTTATACTTAGTAATTGCTTACATAAACAATATATATTTTACTAATAAAAGGAAAATCAAATAATATAAATTGAGCTGTATCGACAAACCCTGCACATAATATATTTATTAAAGGGTCGAATTTCGTATACGCGAAACACATTGCCATTGCCGTTCTACTGCACCTTAAGTATAATAACCTGCAGTAGCAGTTCAAGGTGAATTTTCTTTTAGCTGGGCATCATGTTTCGAGTATGCGGAATTCTTGTCGTTTATTTATTTTACTTTTGCATACTGAATGGATTCGCGTAGTATTTATGATAAACACTCATTTTGTGGTAGGTCAATGATTTATTTAATAACGCGAATAGATTCAGTATGTGTATTTGGATTTTATTTATATTAGGGTGTATGCTTATACAATCTGTTCTTGAACAAGAAGAAAGATTGGATTGAGATAATCGTCCGTTTACTCAAAGAATATTATTGGAGTCAAAGAGATAATCGAACTTTACAGTCAATGGCGCAAAATTTTAAACGTTTAAAACCCACTCTAAATCATTTTTAAATTCGACGCCGACTCTAAAAATGAGTTTTAGAATGAGAGTCGACGCTTTGATAATTTTAAACGATATAAAGTATACTTTAACGCTAAAGCACTCGGCTAACTTTAAAAGCAGCAAAATGCTTCTCTATCTTTTTTAAAGTATACTTTATTAATTCAACGTTTGTAATTTCATAACAAAAATTTAAAGAAAAATGTTTGATGAAGCATGTAAATCAACAATCACGAAAATTGTCTTAGCTTTAATTTGTGGTGCATGCACCCAGTAACCATTACCACGACAAAACAACACCATCTCCACCCCCCGATTCAATAGACCACGACACCAAACAATATACAATACAAACTTGTATTCGGTCGACTGCCCCAACAAAAACAAAAAAAAAATGTGGTACATAGTGTTGGACTACCATATCGCTGCAAATCTTTTTTGCTCACAAAATCGACATCTTAGCTGGAAAGGTGAAGTAGCTATAGGGGAGTTAAAAAAAGAAAAAAAAAATTACAAACAAATTTAATTTTCAAAGGGGACACCCGGATTTGAACCGGGGACCTCTCGATCCACAGTCGAATGCTCTACCACAAATCATATAAAACCTTAAAAATGTGCAAAAAACCTTACAAATGCACTAAAAACCTTCATTAGTTAGAAGAGTTGTTTAAAGTGTTTAAAGAAAAGGTTAGACAAGGGCTCGCAACTAAACGACTGCGTTAACTTGAGTCGGTTTTATTCCTTAAACGAGGACTGTTTAAAAATTTGCGCCAATAGGTTCACCTTCTATTAGAAGGGAATATTCCTTTGGAAAATACAATTTTTGAGACAAAAGAGCTAAACGATTTTTTAGAAATTTCTTTTCTTGGGAGGTAAGATTATGCAAATTGTATTGATGATTTTCTCTTTTGGAGAGTTTAAAGTTAAAACAAAAATATATATATTACACGTATTGCACGAGGTTATTGTTGCGGTAAATTTTACCGCAACAAGTGGCACCAGTTCATTCGTTTCCTTTTTTCCTTTTTCACCAATCCTTTTCTGCTGCGGCTCCAAAATGCTGGCAGAGTAAAGTGCGACCTGAGCCATTAGATGCCTACTCCTAAAGCATCTTGGAAAAACAACAAAAGCAGGTTTTCGAAAATATAATCGTGTGACAGGCGGTCCACGAAAAGATTCAATCCGAATGAGAAACAAGCGAGACAGAAAGTCCACTTCACACCAAGACCTGTGACAGATAGTCCTTGTCCAACGGCATGTGTGACACACGGTCCACATAACAACCAGACATGCTACAGATGGTCCATGGTCCAACGACATGTGCGACAGACAGTCCACAGATAAATTGACGGTCATGTCAATACTGACAATGCCAGTCATCGAAAATCAAAACGGCCGAGAACCCAACGTAAAAACAAAACGGCCGCGAGCCCAACATAAAGTGCCTTATTGCAATTTAAAAGAAGTTGACTTTTTTAGGTTATTCCCCAAAATCCCCAAATCTGCGCGAAGGTCTACGTCTACTGAATTTTAACTTTTCGCGCGAAGGTGAATTTTTCCTCATCATTTAAGATTGGTAAATGGTGGGAGTGTGTCCGTCGAAGATATTTTTCTCCATCTTTCTGGCCGGTCTGGGACGGGGACTTTGCTCGTCTAAATCTGACTTTTCGCTTTACTTTCAACAGAATTAGAATTGGGCGGAGGTGACCTGAATTCGTTCATTGAGCTACCTCCATTGTGAATGAGAGAGTGGATTTATGGGTTCAACAAATGAGCAACCTTGCAGCCAATGGGCGAAGTTTTGCGCTAAAGCCGCAACAATTGGAGGGAGCGAAAGTGAGCGAAGAAGGCCGCCATTAGGTCACTTTTTGATAGATCCTGTGATAGAACAGATCGTTGTAGAAAAGTTGTTAGAAAAGCGGAAAATCATTTTACGAACTTGAATATCGTTTCTTAATTATTTTCACGTTTATTTTTTTTGAGAGAAAATCTTAGGAGTTTCCAGTGGTGGAAACTTAGATAAATTTGGTGGTGAGGAGTTAAAATCTTCAGGCGGAGCAACTTCTAGAGTTAGGGCCAGGTGGGCCAGAAAACTCAGCAGGAATTATTCAACTTCTTTTGATCAGAAAAGATAAGTGTTTTTGTGTATAGTGAAGTGGTTTAATCGTTGTTTTATTAAAGCCAGATTGGGCAAATTTTTAACTGGATAGGCCTTGGTTTTTTTTCAATCTGTGTTTCTGAAAATACGGAACTTTTTCAACCCCATTTTCTTTCTTTGTGTTTCGGGAATCTTTCCCAAAGTCACCTTCAGTTAATTTTGCGTTTTGCGGCACAGTTATAATGTTAACTTTAAATATCTAAAACTGTTTTTCTTTTCTTTCAATTTTGGTCTTTTGCCAAATATTAAAGTTGTAAAATTTATATTTTCGAAAAAATAGAGTTTTTCACCTATACCCGTAAAGGTTTCCCTAATAAAGTTAGTAATTTTTTCTTTTGGAAATTAAACTCTGTGTAGTCATTTGATTCAGAAGAGGAATCTAATTTTTTCAGGTTTTGGTAAGCTTTCACCAGTGGTAAAAAAAAAACTTCCTGGCGCCCATTGAAGTACGCCCTTGTATTTCCCATCATTTTATTTGACATTTATTAAAAATCTATACTTTTATTAATTCAGCGCAGATTGGGCGCTCAATTAATAAAATTCACCTTTCATCCGAACCCACCCTTTGCTGAGAGGAACCGGTGGTAGCACTTTTAATTGCTGCCGTTTTGCAAATTATCATCGAACGCGACCAATCTTATTTGACAGATCTCTTTTCTTTTTATTCTTTATTCAATCAAAATTTATTCAAAGCGACGCACACCGGTCTTGTGCATACATATTTGTTTAATTCGTTTTTTATTAAATTAATTTGTTTGTGGATACGAATATCCAAAGTCGCGGTTTTTACAGTTTCGTTCTTCCTAAATTTTATTATAAATCGGTGAAAATAAATCTGAAAAACGATCGAGAATGTCTTCAGGAGCATTTTGAACTACGAAGGAGACGACTGCTTTTTGTTCAAGATTTTCGACACATGGGGCGATTGGAAGTAGTTCGGGCCACTGAGAGATTGGTTGGCAAAGCCATGAGGGATCTTTTCATCAAAACGTGTTAAGCCTCCATTCTGAGGGCATTAAACTACGAGTAGCTAAATCTGCTGGATTATCACTTGATTTGACATTCCTCCAGGTGACGCTGCTAACATTATCTAGAATTTCGCTCGTGCGATTAGCGACAAAGGTTTTCCATACGCATGGTGGTTTTTCAGCCAAGCCAACACGATGGACGAATCAGTCCATAAAAAGATTTGATATGAATGTTAAGGGAAATTTCATACATAAAATTTGATCATTTTACATAGAGAAAAGAAGTGCTCCACACAACTCAAGGGGTGTTAAAGACACAGATTTGATATGGGCAACTTTCGATTTTGCACAAAGCAAGTGCGATGTGAGAGTTCCGTCAGATTGACGTAAGCCTATATATAACGCGGCAGCATATGCCTTTTCTGAAGAGTTGGAGAACCCATAAAATGGGACTTCTGACGAGGGAGAGTATTCTACCCAGCGAGGTATTGTGATGCTTTTTTTTCTATAGCTGAGGTAGTTCAGCGGATCCAGGGTAAGATCGAAGAAAGCAAGTAAAACTCGGTTTTTTTGAAGAGTTCAGAACTCCAACTATTCGTCAACTTTATTTGACTTTCGAGTCTTATAATCTTATTTTACTTAAAATAATCTAACAAGGTATTTCATATAGTTTTACAAAACTTTGCCTAAATAACTAACACGGTACTGCATATAATTGAGACCCCGGCCCTAGTCGAAACTAAAGGCACAAATACTACGGTGGGATAGAGTCCCCGGCCCTAGTCGAAACCAAAGGCACAAATAACTTAACTGGGATAGATTCCCCGGCCCTGGTCGAAACCAAAAGCACAAATATTACGGTGGGATAGAGTCCCCGGCCCTGGTCGAAACCAAAAGCACAAATACTACGGTGGGATAGAGTCCCCGGCCCTGGTCGAAACCAAAGGCACAAATACTACGGTGGGATGGAGTCCCCGGCCCTGGTCGAAACCAAAGGCACAAATACTACGGTGGGATAGAGTCCCCGGCCCTGGTCGAAACCAAAGGCACAACTACTACGGTGGGATAAAGTCCCCGGCCCTGGTCGAAACCAAAGGCACAAATACTACGGTGGGATAGAGTCCCCGGCCCTGGTCGAAACAAAAGGCACAAATACTACGGTGGGATAGAGTCCCCGGCCCTGGTCGAAACCAAAGGCACAAATACTACGGTGGGATAGAGTCCCCGGCCCTGGTCGAAACCAAAGGCACAAATAGTACAAATACCTAACAATGGGATAGACTCCCCGGCCTTAGTCGAAACTAAAGGCACAAATACTACGGTGGGATAGAGTCCCCGGCCCTAGTCGAAACCAAAGGCACATTTAACTTAACTGGGATAGAGTCCCCGGCCCTGGTCGAAACCAATGGCACAAATACTACAAATACCTAACAATGGGATAGAGTCCCCGGCCCCAGTCGAAACTGAAGGCACAAAATAATTTCGCAGCCCGAAAGCCAAAAACTTCGAAACTACTATCTAGTGCACCACGCACTGAGCAGTGTGTTTCTTGGTACTTCTACTTTCGTACTCGAGAATGGTACGTACAACACTGGTAAAGGCAGAAGACGAATTTCCCTCTCCTCTGTGGGCAAGGTTAAGTGTGAACTATAAAGGTGCATAAAAACTCGTCCAACATTTCATCATATCCTATGTTCGTATATCTGGCCTGTGAAGATGAACTGTGTATCCGGTGACTGCCGGTCGTTATTATTTGAATTTTAAAAGCCGATAATTGTTGAAGTGGCAGTCAGGTCGTTGGTTGAGGGCGATGCGTGGTGGTAGGTAGAATGATGGTTTGTAGATGGAGGAAAAATATGTAACTTCGTTACATTCCCCCCTTTCTTCGGGATACGAGAACCTTCTCGTCTTATTTTTCGTCTGTGGAACGATATTCCGTGCGGATGTATGTTTTGTGTCTGTTCCCTAATTTTAATGTTTATTTTTATTGTTATTTTTTCTTTTAATAATTTTTTTTTCCTTTGTACTTTTTCTTTTTTTCTTTCTTCGTTTCATTTTATTATTATATATTTTTTTTTTTGTATTATATGTTTTTTTTTGTTTTTTCTTTGTCTTTTTAACTTAACTTAACAACTTCATTATAATATATAAACCTAACAACTTCATGATAAAAAAAAAAAAATAATTCAAATTTGGCATAATAATCAGCGTCGGGTCTATGGGATGATGTCTACGTCCTTCGACTGTCCCTTGAAACGTAAATTGGCCTTTGTTTTCTGCTTGTTAACGAGGACGGAGGTCCTTTCCCATGGACGCTGTATAAAAAAAGCCCGGCGAAGTTGAGATAAATTCTTCACAGCTTGCTCTATCTCAGGATGGTCGCGTTATGCTGCGACTCCTTGCGGACGGAGGTTAATACTGCCGTTGGTTCCCATTGACTGAGAGAACCGAACGATAAGCGGCTGGTCAGTGGGTAGACTAGTTCTCTGAGCTACAGTTGAAAGCGGTTCTCGCGGTTTTGATACCGGAGCGTTGCGCAACAACCAACTTTCTTCTGCTGCTTTGCGTTGCTCTCGAACTGCCTTCATGTTTGCTTCGGCGGGTGGAAGGGGCAACACAGCTTTAGCTGTTTCCTTGTCGTGCAATGGAGAGTGAGGTATAGTTGATCCTCAGTTTTTCGGGCAGGAGCTATAACTCTACTAGGGAGCGTCGGCTGTCTGACAGTGGGGTCAAACGCATGTAAGGCGGATGGTTGAACGGAAGCGGGTAGATTTCTCTGGCGGGTTTGGGCGGTGGAATTCGGCTTGTCACAGCCTGCACGCTGAGGTTTGACCGGTTTTACGACAACGGACTTAAGTTTGCCTCGGGTCGAATTGGTTTTAGTTGACGCCGCAGGGCGGGCTACCCGCTCTGGGGACGAAAGTCGATGGAAGCGCACACTCGGGGAGCGAACTTTATTGTAACTAGGGCTACGCCTTACGGTCCCAGGTTGTTGGTCTGGCTGTGGTTTGGTCGTTGAAACTTTGACTTTTGGGTACATCATAAGCGGTTCAGCAAAAGGCAGCGGCTGTAATCGACGTCTTAGCTGGTTGGCGTTCGGCTGGTGACTGATTGCAGGTTCTGGCGGCTTAGAAGAATTATTAGATTTAATTCTTGAATCAGCTGGTTGAGGGCTATGTTTGCTATTGGTCGGAAGTCTACGGAACCTTTTTCTTTTCTTTCCGCAGGAGCTAGCTGAACGTCTGTCTAGGGCAGTGGTTGGCTTACGAATGGCGACTGCTGCGGCTTTGTCGTTTGAATTCGTATTTTCGTTAAGAATACAATTCTCGGGGTCGGTATGAAATCCTTTTAGATCTCTTACATGCGCTCGAATTAAGTTATCTCTTCCTCGAATCTTACGTCTTTCTTTGCTCTTCAGTACCATAATAACTGGTGAGATAAATTTTACAACCTCAAAGGGGCCGTCATAACGGGGCGCTAATTTTTGGCAAAATAGTGGAATCCGGATGAAAGGACTCTTGCTTTCTTATAAACCTGCTCACCAATACTGGGGCGCCAGGGCCGTCTGCGCAGATTGTAGGATTTCGCCTGAGTCTCAGAAGCTTTCTGCAGATTTACTCGTACCAATTCGTATAGCGCATTCATTCGATCTTGTAGGGAATTCATACCCTCGACAGGGGTGTTGACCGGTAGTGCGGTGCGGAGTTCTTTGGGACCTCGGATTTCACGTCCGAAGTTAAGCAAGGCTGGTGTGAATCCCGTTCAATCATGGCGGCTTGTGTTTAGAGCAAATATTAGCTCTGAGCTGTGCTCATCCCAAGTTCTCTGATTTTCTTGGGCATATTGAGCGACCATTGTTTTAATCAAACGGTTCACTCTCGTTGGATTCTCTTGAGGTGTATACGGCGCAGTTAGGCGTTGCTGCACGCCCAACTCGGTTAAGAAGTTTTGGAACTTTTGGCTCGTGAATTGAGCTCCATTGTCCGAAAGAAAAACTCGGGGGACTCCGAAACGGTTCACGATCTGCTCTCATACCGCTTTAAAAAGCCCCGGCGTTGTAGCAGCTCTTAGCGGCGTGGCTAAAACCCACTTGGTGAATTTATCCACCATAACTAACAACGTGGTGTTCCCTTTCAAGGATCTTGGGAGTGGGCCGACAAAATCGGCTCACACAACTTCCCAAGGTTGTTCAACTGGCATTGTATACATGAGTCCACTCGGTTTTTGTTGTGACACTTTATATCGGTTGCAAACCTGGCAATTACGAACGTATTTACTTATATCACGGGACACTCCTGGCCAATAATATCTCTAAGCCATGCGGGAGATGGTCTAAGCAATACCCAGGTATCCGGTGGTGACGGCGCCATGATTTTCACGAAATAACTGAGCGCAATCAGCGCCTGAAACATTCATTGCTCCTTTTCGGAAATGGATCTCAAAGTCGTATTGCTGGAGTTCCAATGACAAGCGTGCCCATCTGCCTGAAGGGTTCTCCAGGGAATGTAGCCATTTTAGGGAATGGTGGTCTGTAACCACGTTAAAATGATATCCTTCGAGGTAAGGTCGCATTTTCCTTATGCCCCAAAGTATGCCGAGGCATTCTTTTTCAGTAACTGCGTATTTTTGTTCTGAATCTGCGAGAGTGCGACTGGCATAAGCTAATACTTGTTTGTAAGGTAAAGGGCAGATCGAAGTTTGGGCAGGTCAGAACTGGTGCTTCGGTAAGCTTAGTTTTTAAAGAGTCGAATGCAGCTTGTTGGGCGGCTCCCTAGTTCCATTTAGAATTTTTCTTTAGTAAACTCGTTAACGGCGTAGCAACGGCGGAGAAATCCTTGATGAAGCGGCGGTACCATGAACAGATTCCTAAAATGCGGCGCAATTCACGGATGTTCGTCGGTGACTTCAATTCCCGGACGGCGGAAATTTTATCGGGGTCGGTGTGTATGCCTTTTTTGCTTACCACATGGCCCAAGTACTTCAAACTTTCTCGGCAAAAGTTGCATTTTTCGGTATTTATTTTGAGGTTGGCGGCACGGAGTCTGCGGAATACTTCCGACAAATGTTGGATGTGCTCTTCAAACGTATCACTGATAACTATAATGTCATCCAAGTAGACAAATACGTGGTCGAGCATATCGGCTCCGAAGATAGAGTCCATAGCCCTTTGAAAAGTTGCGCCTGCTGAGTTTAATCCACAAGGCATTACATTCCACTCAAAAAGTCCTCTCCCTGGCACGGTGAAAGCAGTGTAAGGACGACAAGTCGGCTCCAGCGCAATCTGCCAATAGCCTTGTTTTAAGTCGGTCGTTGTTATGAACTTGGCCCCACGCAATTTTTCCAGTACAGCCACTATGTAGGGTAATGGGTAAGCATCTTTATGTGAAACCTTGTTCAATTGACGGAAGTCAACACAAACTCTCCAAGACCCTCCTTTTTCCGCACCAAAACTATGGGTGAGCTACGCGGGCTTTTCGATGGGCTTATTTTCCCCGATATAAGCAGATCGTCAACCTCTTCGTCTATGATTCGTTGCATAGCGGGGTTACGGGGGTTGTAACGTTGTTTGAACGGTTCCTCGGTCTTAAGGCGGATACGGTGCGGCGGAACGTTTGATATCCCCGTGATTTCATCGAACTTGGGCAGCTCAGTTTTCAAAAATTTATCGAGTTAGTTTTGCTGTTCGGCTAGGAGTTGCTGAGCATGTGTGCCCCCTTCAGTTTCTTCGTGAGGCTTTTTGCCCGACACGGGTTTGCCTCCCATAAAAATTTGTTATTTTTGCCTGGTTTAATATGTCCATGCCTATGATAGCATCTTCCTCCAGCGAAGGGAAGTAAGTGACCACCCTGGTCAAGTCAGTACCTCCTAGAGTAAACGTAGCAGTATAGTGCTCGGATGTTATAATCGGCTCCCCATTAACTAAATGTATAGACCGGTCTTCTTCCCACATTGGCAATTCCAAATGTTTTAATCTCTGCCTCAACGCTTGCCCTACGAATGTCTTCGTTGAGCCTGTGTCGATTAAGGCATGGAATACTTCTTCTCCTACCCAGATTGGGACGAAATAACGAGAGTCCTGTCTAGGCGGAGTGGTGACAACGGCAACTGGGTTTCGGTGGCACGGGCAATCTTTTGCTAATCTGCCGTCGGTACCGCAGAACGAACAGAATAGTCGATAAGGTCTACGGCAAGTCTCTTTCCGGTGCCCTCTTTGCTTGCAATTCCAACAATGCGTATTCTGGTCGTACTTAGTTACTGCTGGTGGCTCGCGGGTATTTGGTGGAGGAAGGGGCGAAGGCATTGGTGAGGGGTGGAGGTTACGTTCGTCATTTTTAATTGTTTCGAATTCTTCAGCTAAATAAGAAAGTTCGTCAAGCGAGTTGAAATCTTGACGACGGATATAATATCTATACTCTGGTCGCATGTTATCAAATATGCGATCGATATGATCGGCAATAGTCATCCGGGGATGTTGGCGTATAAGATATTGGGTAGAAAGAATATAATCTTTTACATTTTCACGTGGTCCTTGGCGTTTGCGCAATATCTCATATTCCAATTTATGTACACATCTGGCTGGTAGAAACTGCCGGATAAAGGTTTCTCGGAAATTTTCCCACGTAGAAAAATTATCACCTTTTATCCTAGGCCACTCTAACGCGCTTCCTCTAAATATCTCAGGCAATGTCCGCAGCATGTCGTTCGGCGGGATGTTATAGCATCGCATCAACTCGGTTAACCTCTCCAAAAATTCTAGTGGTTTCCCTGAAGAATCGAACCTTAATCCCCATTTGCGGACCGTATTCATAAGTTCGGCTTCGTAGCTTAACTTAAGTCAGCTAGATGATGGGTGCGGTTCTAATTGTGGAAGAGGTACAGAACCCGGATACGAAGTAGATGTAGACGCTGTCGGTTGGTAAGAGGATGAGTGATATGCCGGGGTATAAGATGTCTGATATGTCAGCGAAAATGCGTTGAACGGTCTCCTTATTTCAGGAACGGTTAGAAACACAGGTGCTCCAGATGGAGCTGGTGGAACCGGAATGTTGATATGACTTTTTGTACGGCAGTCCTGTAGCGGTACTGTGGAGGTCATCGGTCGGTTCAGCATCGTTTCTTTCCTCCACAACGCTTTCCCATTCTTCACATAGGTTTTGAGTCGACTTAGGCGCGCGGAGTTCTTTGAAATGATCGCTAAATCTTCTGCAAAGGGTTTGGATGTTGCCACTGGTATCTTAATTCCTGGTTGTCAACACCTCAATGAGCTCGGGCTTCTTCAAGAAGTAAATGAACCCCAGATTCTTATAAGGGTTAAATTCGCTCATTGGTGGGTCCTCGGAGTCGGATATGTTGAAGCTGGACGGCGGAAATTCGGCGGTCGTGGTGCTTGTATTAGGGTTTAATAAACCGGTGGTCTGGATACGTATGAATCTTCTAAAGGGCTTAACGGAGAAAACGGTTAACGGCGGTCGGTCTTGCCTTTAAAAGATTCCGGAACTATCGGCGGTAGGTATTCGGGTGAACCTTCTCAGGTCCCTGCTCGGGCGCCAAAATGTGATGCTTTTTTTTTCTATAGCTGAGGTAGTTCAGCGGATCCAGGGTATGACAGAAGAAAGCAAGGAAAACTCGGTTTTTTTGAAGAGTTCAGAGCTCCAACTATTTTTCAACTTTATTTGAATTTCGAGTCTTACAATCTAATTTTACTTAAAATAATCTAACAAGGTATTTCATATAGTTTTACAAAACTTTGCCTAAATAACTAACACGGTACTGCATATAATTGGGATAGAGACCCCGGCCCTAGTCGAAACTAAAGGCACAAATACTACGGTGGGATAGAGTCCCCGGCCCTAGTCGAAACCAAAGGCACAAATACTACGGTGGGATAGAGTCCCCAGCCCTGGTCGAAACCAAAGGCACAAATACTACGGTGGGATAGAGTCCCCGGCCCTGGTTGAAACCAAAGGCACAAATAGTACAAATACCTAACAATGGGATAGAGTCCGCGGCCCTAGTCGAAACTAAAGGCACAAATACTACGGTGGGATAGAGTCCCCGGCCCTAGTCGAAACCAAAGGCACAAATAACTTAACTGGGATAGAGTCCCCGGCCCTGGTCAAAACCAAAAGCACAAATATTACGGAGGGATAGAGTCCCCGGCCCTGGTCGAAACCAAAGGCACAAATACTACGATGGGATAGAGTCCACGGCCCTGGTCGAAACCAAAGGCACAAATACTACAAATACCTAACAATGGGATAGAGTCCCCGGCCCCAGTCGAAACTGAAGGCACAAAATAATTTTGCAGCCCGAAACCCAAAAACTTCGAAACTACTTTCTAGTGCACCACGCACTGAGCAGTGTGTTTTTTGGTACTTCTCCTTTCGTACTCGAGAATGGTACGTGCAACACTGGTAAAGGCAGAAGACGAATTTCCCTCTCCTCTGTGGGCAAGGGTAAGTGTGAACTATAAATGTGCATAAAAACTCGTCCAACATTTCATCATATCCTATGTTCGTATATCTGGCCTATGACGATGAACTGTGTATCCGGTGACTGCCGGTCGTTATTATTTGAATTTGAAAAGCCAATAATTGTTAAAGTGGCAGTCAGGTCGTTGGTTGAGGGCGATGTGTGGTGGTAGGTAGAATGATGGTTTGTAGATGGAGGAAAAATATGTAACTTCGTTACATTCCCCCCTTTCTTCGGGATACGAGAACCTTCTCGTCTTATTTTTCGTCTGTGGAACGATATTCCGTGCGGATGTATGTTTTGTGTCTGTTCCCTAATTTTAATGTTTATTATTATTGTTATTTTTTCTTTTGATAATTTTTTTTTCCTTTGTACTTTTTCTTTTTTTCTTTCTTCGTTTCATTTTATTATTATATATTTTTTTTGTTTTTTGTTTTCTTTTTTTTTTTCTTTGTCTTTTTAACTTAACTTAACAACTTCATTAAAATATATAAACCTAACAACTTCATGATAAAAAAAAAAAATAATTCAAATTTGGCATAATATTCAGCGTCGGGTCTATGGGATGATGTCTACGTCCTTCGAATGTCCCTTGAAACGTAAATTGGCCTTTGTTTTCTGCTTGTTAACGCGGACGGAGATCCTTCCCCATGGACGCTGTATAAAAAAAGCCCGGTGAAGTTGAGGCCCACTAATAACAATACCCTGAAATGGGTCCCGGCGGAGACGGTTCGATTGCGACGTTGGTGCGGGTGGACGGACGGGCGGTGGACTGGATGAGGTTAGTTCGGCGTCCACGGCAGCATTGGCCCGAGATAAATTCTTCACAGCTTGCTCTATCTCAGGATGGTCGCGTTATGCTGCGACTCCTTGCGGACGGAGGTTAATACTGCCGTTAGTTCCCATTGACTGAGAGAACCGAACGATAAGCGGCTGGTCAGTGGGTAGACTAGTTCTCTGAGCTACAGTTGAAAGCGGTGCTCGCGGTTTTGATACCGGAGCGTTGCGCAACAACCAACTTTCTTCTGCTGCTTTGCGTTGCTCTCGAACTGCCTTCATGTTTGCTTCGGCGGGTGGATGGGTCAACACAGCTTTAGCTGTTACCTTGTCGTGCAATGGAGGTGGTGCATGACTGCCGCGGTGCTTTCCTTCGAGAGTGAGGTATAGTTGATCCTCAGTTTTTCGGGCAGGAGCTATAACTCTACTAGGGAGCGTCGGCTGTCTGACAGTGGGGTCAAACGCATGTAAGGCGGATGGTTGAACGGAAGCGGGTAGGTTTCTTTGTCGGGTTTGGGCGGTGGAATTCGGCTTGTTGTCGGCGAACGATGTGCTTTCCTTTACGGGACTTCCCGCACGCTGAGGTTTGACCGGTTTTACGACAGCGGACTTAAGTTTGCCTCGGGTCGGATTGGTTTTAGTTGACGCCGCGGGGCGGGCTACCCGCTCTGGGGACGAAAGTCGATGGAAGCGCACACTCGGGGAGCGAACTTTATTGTTCCTAGGGCTACGCCTTACGGTCGCAGGTTGTTGGTCTGGCTGTGGTTTGATCGTAGAAACTTTGACTTTTGGGTACATCATAAGCGGTTAGGCAAAAGGCAGCGGCTGTAATCGACGTCTTAGCTGGTTTGCATTCGGTTGGTGACTGATTGCAGGTTCTGGCGGTTTAGAAGAATTATAAGATTTAATTCTTGAATCAGCTGGTTTGCTGTTGGTCGGAAGTCTACGGAACCGTTTTCTTTTCTTTCCGCAGGAGCTAGCTGAACGTCTGTCTGGGGCAGTGGTTGGCTTACGAAAGGCTGCTGCGGCTTTGTCGTTTGAATTCGTATTTTCGTTAAGAATACAATTCTCGGGGTCGGTATGAAATCCTTTTAGATCTCTTACATGCGCTCGTATTAAGTTATGCCTTTGTAGTGCGCATACACTACACTATATTACATAAGAATATCAAACCTATTTTATTTCAGGTCATTGCCTTTAGATCTAAACTCAACGTTCCTATAGCCAACCTATTTCTCAAATCCACTCGCATTTCATTCACTCCAGAAAATTATCTAATAAAATTTTCAATGCCACTTGAGTCTCAGATTACTTTTACTATGGTCAAGTGTATCTACCTATTCGTGAAGGTTGTGAGGTACTTTTGTCAAAGGCTGAGGTTTAGCTCGTCGGTTTGCCAAGGTTTAATCCAAAGAGTACGAACTTTAGATTTTAAGTCTATCTTTATTAATATAATCCAAATCTTAACATAATTACATAAATTTCATAAAATGTTTGAGTATTTCGTTGTGATCTTCGTAAGCGGTCCTTCAGGGTGTTTTATTGGTACTTCTTCTTCATTACGGGGTTTGGAGCAACTCAGTCTCAATGATGAGCACGGCAATCAACAACGGATACAGGTCAGATTGCAGGATTGTTTCGGCACTGCGTGAAGTGTCTGGTAGCAGGAAACTCAACGGACGAATCCGGCAATCACAGACGAATCTGGCTATCAACAGACGAATCTGGCAATCAACTGGCGGACCAGGCAAATCAACGGACGAATCCGGCAATCAACAGACGAATCTGGCAATCAACAGACGAATCTGGCTATCAACAGACGAATCTGGCAATCAACTGCCGGACCAGGCAAATCAACGGACGAATCCGGCAATCAACAGACGAATCTGGCTATCAACAGACGAATCTGGCAATCAACTGGCGGACCAGGCAAATCAACGGACGAATCCGGCAATCAACAGACGAATTTGGCTATCAACAGACGAATCTGGCAATCAACTGGCGGACCAGGCAAATCAACGGACGAATCCGGCAATCAACAGACGAATCTGGCTATCAACAGACGAATCTGGCAATCAACTGGCGGACCAGGCAAATCAACGGACGAATCCGGCAATCAACAGACGAATATGGCTATCAACAGACGAATCTGGCAATCAACTGGCGGACCAGGCAAATCAACGGACGAATCCGGCAATCAACAGACGAATCTGGCTATCAACAGACGAATCTGGCAATCAACTGGCGGACCAGGCAAATCAACGGACGAATCCGGCAATCAACAGACGAATCTGGCTATCAACAGACGAATCTGGCAATCAACTGGCGGACCAGGCAAATCAACGGACGAATCCGGCAATCAACAGACGAATATGGCTATCAACAGACGAATCTGGCAATCAACTGGCGGACCAGGCAAATCAACGGACGAATCCGGCAATCAACAGACGAATCTGGCTATCAACAGACGAATCTGGCAATCAACTGGTGGACCAGGCAAATCAACGGACGAATCCGGCAATCAACAGACGAATCTGGCTATCAACAGACGAATCTGGCAATCAACTGGCGGACCAGGCAAATCAACGGATGAATCCGGCAATTAACAGACGAATCTGGCTATCAACAGACGAATCTGGCAATCAACTGGCGGACCAGGCAAATCAACGGTCGAATCCGGCAATCAACAGACGAATCTGGCTATCAACAGACGAATCTGGCTATCAACAGACGAATCTGGCAATCAACTGGCGGACCAGGCAAATCAACGGACGAATCCGGCAATCAACAGACGAATCTGGCTATCAACAGACGAATCTGGCAATCAACTGGCGGACCAGGCAAATCAACGGACGAATCCGGCAATCAACAGACGAATCTGGCAATCAACAGACGAATCTGGCTATCAACAGACGAATCTGGCAATCAACTCGCGGACCAGGCAAATCAACGGACGAATCCGGCAATCAACAGACGAATCTGGCTATCAACAGACGAATCTGGCAATCAACTGGCGGACCAGGCAAATCAACGGACGAATCCGGCAATCAACAGACGAATCTGGCTATCAACAGACGAATCTGGCAATCAACTGGCGGACCAGGCAAATCAACGGACGAATCCGGCAATCAACAGACGAATCTGGCTATCAACAGACGAATCTGGCAATCAACTGGCGGACCAGGCAAATCAACGGACGAATCCGGCAATCAACAGACGAATATGGCTATCAACAGACGAATCTGGCAATCAACTGGCGGACCAGGTAAATCAACGGACGAATCCGGCAATCAACAGACGAATCTGGCTATCAACAGACGAATCTGGCAACCAACTGGCGGACCAGGCAAATCAACGGACGAATCCGGCAATCAACAGACGAATCTGGCTATCAACAGACGAATCTGGCAATCAACTGGCGGACCAGGCAAATCAACGGATGAATCCGGCAATTAACAGACGAATCTGGCAATCAACTGGCGGACCAGGCAAATCAACGGACGAATCCGGCAATCAACAGACGAATCTGGCTATCAACAGACGAATCTGGCTATTAACAGACGAATCTGGCAATCAACTGGCGGACCAGGCAAATCAACGGACGAATCCGGCAATCAACAGACGAATCTGGCTATCAACAGATGAATCTGGCAATCAACTGGCGGACCAGGCAAATCAACGGACGAATCCGGCAATCAACAGACGAATCTGGCTATCAACAGACGAATCAGGCGATCAACTGGCGGACCAGGCAAATCAACGGACGAATCCGGCAATCAACAGACGAATCTGGCTATCAACAGACGAATCTGGCAGTCAACTGGCGGACCAGGCAAATCAACGGACGAATCCGGCAATCAACAGACGAATCTGGCTATCAACAGACGAATCTGGCAATCAACTGGCGTACCAGGCAAATCAACGGACGAATCCGGCAATCAACAGACGAATCTGGTAATATCTTCTCTGGTTGATCCTTTACTCTAAAGACCCCTTACCACTGGTGGGGGGAAGTCTTTAGTCGGTATCAGATCTGCACTCGGCGGCGGCGGTCTCGATACTGATCCTTCAGTTTCTATGACGGTCTTTATATCCCTTTCTGGTTAAACCATACGTAAGCTGTATAACTACGAAGTTTAAATTTCCAAGCAGTAGCACATCGCTGTCGAGTGTCGACCATGTAGACCAGGGAAAGGTGCGGGCGTAGCGCGGGCAACATATATTTATATATGTTGTATTATGCGTATTGCACGAGGTGAGACGACGGGGGACGGGTTGTCTATCATCAACTTGTTCACTTCACCACGCACGTTCTAGACTATCATTGCTATAGCGACATGGGGCAGCAAGAGGGTGATGGCTTAACTCACCATCGAAGTTCTCGATCGTCACCTAGTTCTTGCTTTCAGTGGAGTTCTTCCTTCTTCGTATATGTTTTCTAATGCAATTACACCACACCTAGTTGTTATTGTTGTTGTTCTTCAGTTAGCGTGGGGGATTTCTGATTACTGTGTTGTTGATGATCATTTAGCAATCAGTTGTTGGTTATAGCTTATGCTGTATATATGCTATGGGACCTGTTGCCGGATGGGTAAGTATTTTCTACTTTCCAAGCGCGTAGTCAAATGGAAGCATGAAATTAGGTAAGTATACGGGGTAGGTAGTTTGGTTTGGTATGGGAGTAGGTGGTATAAGGAATGGTGTATGGGAAAGGACAGGTGCGTAGATGGGGGGGGGGGACAGAATTGTAATGCTTCATTACAGACCCCTCCTTCTTCGGAGACGAGAACCTTCTCGTCTTGAGTTCAGGTTTGGATTTTTTTTTTTTTTTTTGGTAACAAAATAATTTGAGTTGTACTCGACTAAAAAAAACAAAGCAACTTCTAAAAAAAAGGATATGGAGGAAAAATAAGAAACTTCTTGTAAAATAAGAAAAACAATAATAATGTAAATAATGTAAAAAAAAAATTCTTATGCACAATTATGGTTTAAAGACAACCTTTTTCTTCAAATCGCCGAATATCAATTCGGCTTCACCTGGCTTTGTGATAAGGGCTATCACTTGCCCCCATTTCCTCTTAAAGAAAAGCCGCTGCCGCCTGTGCCTTGGGTTGTACGTTATGTGTTGAGTGATGTGGATGTTGGCAAACGGGTCTTCTGGGGCACAGGGAACGTTTGCCCTGTGGTTCGGTTGCTTAAGCCCGTCGGCTGCTGCCATGCTGGCCAGGTGTGCATTCAGCGGGGTTTGGCTGGTGTTGTGGCCATGGTGCTGTGGCGCCGCCCTGGTGCTGTGGTGTGCCAATTTCGGCTTGTCTAGGCCGGTGTCCACCAGGAAAAAGATGTCCGGCAGCTCCGGAGTCTTAGGTCTACCGAGGTCCATCATGTTGGGCTTGCTGTCCGTCGCGGTGCTGTCTACACTTTGGCTACTGGATGTCCCTGGATGGCAGTTGTCCCGGGTGTGTATCGACTTCTCGGGTGGCCTCTCCGTATCCTTTTGTGCTGCGGTTTTTCTTTTTCGTTCGGCTGGTGGTTTCTTTATTTGCAGCGCTCTATCCCCCTTGGCCGCGGCGCGCACAATTCGGGAACTCTTTAGTTCTGGTTTTCGAAGCGTGGTTGGGATCGCGATAATCGACCTGATTACCGGTTTTTCCGGTAGGTGCGCGGTCTCTGGCAGCTGCCGTAGTGGAGGAGCACCCACTCGATGTGGTAGGGTTCTCTGCCTGTCCCACGGATTTGCAGGAGTCATTTTCTGCGGTGTTATTCGCTCGACGACTGATTGCAAACTCGTGATTTGGACCTTATCATTAGTATTCGGATTTTGTGTCATCATCAGCCCCCTGTCCCCTATAGACATTTTAAAGTCCAATTTCTCCAGGATATCCATGCCAAGAACTACTGCATCGGTGAGTTGTTTTAGGTAAGTTACTTCTCCTGTGTTGTGTTTATCACCCACGGTTATGGTGACTTGGTAATGCTCTCTACTGATCACTGGGGCACCATTTGCCATGTGTATCGCATGCCTTTGGTAGCGTACTGCTATCTTGAGCCGTTTAAGGGTCTCACGCACTTTGGTGCTAATGAAAGACTTGGTAGCTCCGGTGTCTACTAGAGCAGTAAAGCTATGCCCATACAAGGTAATAGGCAGAAAACATCGTGGGTCTGTCCATAATTCTAGGCTTGGTTTCTGTGGGGGCGGGTTCGGTTGTGTAACGGTCGGTGTTTCTTTTAGAGAGCTGTCGGTTGATAGCAGTAATGTGTCAGTTTGTGTTGGTATAGCTTTTGTATCGGCGCTTTCTGCTGTTGCAGTTTCAGTGGTTTCAGTAACACTTGCATTCCTGATTTCTACCACATTTTCCTTCAAAGAGTTTTCAGGGGGGTACGGATCACTTTCAGCCACGTTTTTGCTTCTTGACTCTTGCGGCAATGGGTTTGGGTCGGAACCTGTGTTTGGCATGTCGCTTAACATAGAAGCTCTATGGGAATGACAAGGACAATCCCGTGTCATGCGCCCGTCTTCTCCACAAAAGGAGCAGAACATGCGGAAGGGGCGGCGGCAGTTTGTTTTTGAGTGCCCACGCTGTTTACAATTCCAGCATTGGGTCGTACGGTCGTATGGTTCCGACGGTGATGCTGAAAAAGGGTTTGCGGCGGGTCGGGCAGTGTTTGCGGGGTTCTATGGATTGGTCTGGCCACACTTGTATGTGCCTGACTTTGGCTTTCCTTCTGAATATATTCGTACTCTTCTGCTAACCCTATCAGCTCTTCCAGGGTTCGAAAATCCTTGCGTCGAATATAAAGGTGGTATTCAGGCCTAAGTCGGTCATATATCCTGTCAATACTTTCGTTTATTCTCATTGTGGGGTGTTGATGGATCAGGTATTGTGTTGCCTGGATGTAATCTTTAGCCTTTTCACGAGGGCCTTGCCTCTTTTTGGTGATTTCGTCCTCCAATTTGTTTATGAATCGGACTGGTAGGAAATGCTCTAAGAAAACCTTGTGGAAATCTAGCCAGGTTCTAAAATTATCCCTGTTTATGCGAAACCATTCCAGAGCGTTCCCTTCCGGAAGGGTTCTAAGCATTTCGTTGGGATGTTTTTTGTAGCAATCCGTAAGTTCTTCAAGGCGTTTGATAAATTCCAGTGCATTTCCGGAAGAATCAAACTTCAGACCCCATTTCCTTACGACATTCACTACCTCAGCCTCACGGTTAAGTGAAAATTTATCATGCGGCTGGGGCAAGGGTCTAGGATCATGTAAAGCATGGTTTGGGTCTGGTAGCTGGGGTGTAGGAAGGGTGGTAACTACGTGTGGAGCTTGATTCGGGTTTGATCTGCGGGGGTAGTACCATTCTCTATATTCGGGTAATCTTGTCAGTCGATCATATTCGGACAAGGCTGGGTATGACGTTGCGGGGTTCGCGGTCGTCACCGAAGTGGTAGAAGCGGTAGCCGTGGAAGTGTGCACGTTCTGGATCGGTAGGTTTGGAACGGGGTAGTAATAATTAGAGTATGTCTGACGTTCGGGCAATTTTCTACTCTCAATTGTGGCTGGCGGGTCCACTAGCTTTTCGGATGGTAAATTTTCCGTTCCAGCTTTTTACTCACGTTCTATGACGAGTTTTTCCACTTCCTCACATAGGTTCTGGGTGGATTTTCGAGTGCGTGCTTCCTTGATGTGGGCGCTGAAACGAGCTCGCAGTACGGCCATCGTACCTTCCGTATTCAGCCCTGAGCGCGTCATTCGCTCAGTCAACTCCGTTTTGTTAAGCAAATAAATTGCTCCTATGCTGGCAAAAATGTTGAATTCTTCTTCGTTGTCTGACATCATGAAAAACCTTTGTTTTACTTCAGCGGGTGTATGCCTTTTTTTTATTTTGGTTCGGTATATTTCGGTGGGTTTTTATTTCGGATCGGTGCGGTATATTTCGGTTAGTGCCACGTGGACTTATTTCGGTTCGGTATTTTTCGGTAGTACCACGTGGAATTATTTCGGTTCGGTTCGGTTCGGTATATCTCGGTAGTACCACGTGGAATTTTTTTTGGTTCGGTTCGGTATATTTTTCAGTTTGTGCCACGTGGAATTTCTTTCGGCTCGGTTCGGTATATTTCGGTTAGTACCACGTGGAATTATTTTTTGGTTCGGTTCGGTATATTTTTCGGTTTGTGCCACGTGGAACTTCTTTCGGTTCGGTTCGGTATATTTCGGTTAGAGCCACGTGGAATTATTTCGGTTCGGTTCGGTATATTTAGATTTTCTTTTGTTTTACATAGATAGACTTTATAGTCCCTGCTCGGGCGCCAATTTGTGAGGTACTTTTGTCAAAGGCTGAGGTTTAGCTCGTCGGTTTGCCAAGGTTTAATCCAAAGAGTACGAACTTTAGATTTTAAGTCTATCTTTATTAATATAATCCAAATCTTAACATAATTACATAAATTTCATAAAATGTTTGAGTATTTCGTTGTGATCTTCGTAAGCGGTCCGTCAGGGTGTTTTATTGGTACTTCTTCTTCATTACGGGGTTTGGAGCATCTGAGTCTCAATGATGAGCACGGCAATCAACAACGGATACAGGTCAGATTGCAGGATTGTTTCGGCACTGCGTGAAGTGTCTGGTAGCAGGAACCTCAACGGACGAATCCGGCAATCACAGACGAATCTGGCTATCAACAGACGAATCTGGCAATCAACTGGCGGACCAGGCAAATCAACGGACGAATCCGGCAATCAACAGACGAATCTGGCAATCAACAGACGAATCTGGCTATCAACAGACGAATCTGGCAATCAACTGGCGGACCAGGCAAATCAACGGACGAATCCGGCAATCAACAGACGAATCTGGCTATCAACAGACGAATCTGGCAATCAACTGGCGGACCAGGCAAATCAACGGACGAATCCGGCAATCAACAGACGAATCTGGCTATCAACAGACGAATCTGGCAATCAACTGGCGGACCAGGCAAATCAACGGACGAATCCGGCAATCAACAGACGAATCTGGCTATCAACAGACGAATCTGGCAATCAACTGGCGGACCAGGCAAATCAACGGACGAATCCGGCAATCAACAGACGAATCTGGCTATCAACAGACGAATCTGGCATTCAACTGGCGGACCAGGCAAATCAACGGACGAATCCGGCAATCAACAGACGAATCTGGCTATCAACAGACGAATCTGGCAATCAACTGGCGGACCAGGCAAATCAACGGACGAATCCGGCAATCAACAGACGAATCTGGCTATCAACAGACGAATCTGGCAATCAACTGGCGGACCAGGCAAATCAACGGATGAATCCGGCAATTAACAGACGAATCTGGCTATCAACAGACGAATCTGGCAATCAACTGGCGGACCAGGCAAATCAACGGACGAATCCGGCAATCAACAGACGAATCTGGCTATCAACAGACGAATCTGGCAGTCAACTGGCGGACCAGGCAAATCAACGGACGAATCCGGCAATCAACAGACGAATCTGGCTATCAACAGACGAATCTGGCAATCAACTGGCGTACCAGGCAAATCAACGGACGAATCCGGCAATCAACAGACGAATCTGGTAATATCTTCTCTGGTTGATCCTGTACTCTAAAGACCCCTTACCACTGGTGGGGGGAAGTCTTTAGTCGGTATCAGATCTGCACTCGGCGGCGGCGGTCTCGATACTGATCCTTCAGTTTCTATGACGGTCTTTTATATCCCTTTCTGGTTAAACCATAAGTAAGCTGTATAACTACGAAGTTTAAATTTCCAAGCAGTAGCACATCGCTGTCGAGTGTCGACCATGTAGACCAGGGAAAGGTGCGGGCGTAGCGCGGGCAACATATATTTATATATGTTGTATTATGCGTATTGCACGAGGTGAGACGATGGCGGACGGGTTGTCTATCATCAACTTGTTTACTTCACCACGCACGTTCTAGACTATCATTGCTATAGCGACATGGGGCAGCAAGAGGGTGATGGCTTAACTCACCATCGAAGTTCTCGATCGTCACCTAGTTCTTGCTTTCAGTGGAGTTCTTCCTTCTTCGTATATGTTTTCTAATGCAATTACACCACACCAAGTTGTTATTGTTGTTGTTCTTCAGTTAGCGTGGGGGATTTCTGATTACTGTGTTGTTGATGATCATTTAGCAATCAGTTGTTGGTTATAGCTTATGCTGTATATATGCTATGGGACCTGTTGCCGGATGGGTAAGTATTTTCTACTTTCCAAGCGCGTAGTCAAATGGGAGCATGAAATTAGGTAAGTATACGGGGTAGGTAGTTTGTTTTGGTATGGGAGCAGGTGGTATAAGGAATGGTGTATGGGAAAAGACAGGTGCGTGGATGGGGGGGGACGGAATTGTAATGCTTCATTACAAGGTTCAACGCACTACATGCTCTGTAGTAAATATGCCCAAGTCAATTTGGATACATTTGTGCATTGTGAAAGGGGCATGCATATTGGTTATGATTTTGATGACATGGCAAGTATGCTGCCTGATTCTGTCATTTGTTTCCCCACCGAAATTAGAATTCAATACAATGTATATGTTTAAGTAATAATATGTATAGGTTTAAGTTGTTAGTGTGTAAGGAAATTATTTTGTATAAATAGCCTAAGTCTGATCAAATAAAATTCACTTTCGACTTGAGAGTCTAAAAAGAAACAGTGGCTTCTCAGCCTTCTTTTTATTTTATAACAGATCGGCTTTTTAGCCAACATTTATAATTGGCTTGGGGAAGCCCGTATCCCCCATAACTTAGCAGGACAGGCAGGAATCACTACATGGCGATCTTGCCAAAATAATAGTATGTCATATAATCAAAAAGAGTTGGACAAACTCTTTGAATATTTAAATAGCCCCTATCATCCGGGCCAACCATCTGAGGAAATACCTCAATATAAACCGACACCCAAGACAGCGGGACCAAAGCCCCTTACTATTGAAGATTATAAGAAAAGGCAGCAAATCAAACACCAACCAGAACACCAGCAGCAACAACCACAGAAGAGGAAACGCGCTGGGCGCAAGGTCAGAATTAGGCAAGAAGTTGGCAACCTATTCAGATTAGCTGGGCTAGCCAACAACGAAAAAAGGAAACATTTTATTGAGCAAGCAAGGAATTTATAGCGACAAGCAAATGTAAAAGATAATAAAAAACAAGTGAACATCAATACAAATGGGAGGAAAAACGTCTAAGGAAGAGGTGATTGTTAATGCCTCAAACAATAATAACACAACTTCATTTAGTTCAAACTTATTCTTTATAGATATTCTAATTATAATTCTGATAATATTTCTTATCTACATGTCATCCAAAATTTTTAAATTTTATTTTAAAACAAATGTACAAAAAATTGTAAATAATGAAGTTAGAAATATAACAGTATAAAAAAAAAAAAAAAAAAAAAAAAAAAAAATAAAAATTTAATTAGACATGTTGTTATTGCGATAAAAATGTATGTTTAAAAATATGTTGAACACAATAAAAACGTTAAAAGAATTAATGGCTAACTTTAATAAAACTACAACAAGAAAATATTCTCGAAAATACATAAACGAAAAAAGAGATCAAATACTGAAATTAGAAGATGAATTTAATAAAAAGTATGAAAATTCGCCTACGGAAGCAAATCAGCAGGCATTAAAAAAAATTGTAGATAATTTGTTGGTCAGATTGAAACAAATATTAGATGACAAAACAAAATTATTAGATGTAGAAAACGTAGAAGAAGAAGATATTGAAATTGATGAAAAATTAATCAGAGAAGAACTAATTAAATTAGAATTAAAAATGGCAAAATTCGACATTTTATCAAGTATAAAAATTATCCCAGAGTATGGAGGGGAAGCAGAGAAACTAACCAATTTTTTGAATTTAGTAGATTATGTTGACAGCTCTCTTGGTGATGAAAATGAGAAAAACAAGCTCATAAAATTTGTTTTAGGAACAAAATTAACCGACAAAGTTAGGAATAAGCTAACTACTGTTAAAGAACCCAAGACAATCAAAGAACTGAAGGAAATCTTTATTCAACTCTTTAAAAGTAAGAAAAATTCTCTTCAAATAATTTCACAACTCTCCACAACAAAATTCAAGCACAACTACTACCTTTGCAACAAAAATAGAAACTTTGGTATCAGAGCTCAATTCACTGCAATTATTAGAGCAAGGAGATGAAAGTAGGGAAACGATCTGCAAAATAAATGACCAATTAGGTTTAAATGCGTTCAAGAATGGGTTACAACAACCAACGAAGTCGACGGTCTTCTCGGCTAGGCCGAAAACACTATATGAAGCAATTCAATTAGCTGCAGAGTTAGATTCGTCGAATGAGTTTGCACAGGTTAATCATTTCAGAGTTAATAACTCCAGGGGTAACTATCAAAATTCTAACAGAAACAATAGCAATAGATTTAATAGATCAGGAAATCAAAACAACAATACTAGATTCAACACAAGAAACAATAGCAATAGAACTAACAATAATAACAGTAATATGAGATACTATAATAATAATAGATACAGCAGTAATAGTAATAACAGATTCAATAATTATAGATATAATAGTGCAAACTACAATACACAAAACCAAAGAACAATAAATTATGTAGAAGGTTCGGAAAACACACAAGGAGTCTCCGAAGCCCAGAGAGACTCAGACTTCAGTTAAGAAAACAACCAATAAAGGCAATTCTGAATCTCAAACCTCCATTTTACAAATTACATAATAGTTCAATCTAACATAACAAAAAAAGATCAAAAGCTTTTAATTGATACAGGTGCTGATATCTCAATCCTGAAGAGAAGTGGCTTGAATTCAGAAAATAACATAAATATAACAGATAAAATAACAATTAAAGGAGTCACAGATTCGGAAGTATATTCTATAGGTTCAGTAAAAGGGCAAGTAAGGATTGAGGGCGAGCAGATCGAGCAAAATTTCCAAGTAGTAGATGACAATTTCCCAATCAATACGAATGGTATTCTGGGAAGAGACTTTTTGATAAAAAACAATTGCAAAATAGATTATGAAAACTTCACCCTATCTATTTTAATCAAAAATGATGAATTCATTCTCCCAATGTTCACACAGCTTCCTAAGTCACAAAGTATTATTTTACCAGCAAGAACACAAACGCTTCACCCAATAAATATAAAAATAGAAGAAGACAGCATTGTTCTTAACCAAGAAATACAGCATGGAATATTCATTGCAAACGCAATTGTTCCAGCGAAAGGCATTACCCAAATTGCATTTTTGAATACATTGGAACATGATGTAATTATAAAAACTGTAGAGCCAGATGTAATCCCACTTCGTCATTTCCATGTAATTGATCTCAAAAAGAACTATGAGAAAAACAAGAAGCAAGACCAATTTATGAAAGGTTAGTAAAAGAACTAAATATTAATATATCGGATAATAAAGCCAAGCAATCCATCTTGAAAATATGTGAAGAATTCGCTGATTGTTTTCATTTAAATGGAGATACATTAACAGTCAATAATTTTTACAAACAAACAATTTCCATGGCTGATAGCAACCCCGTTTACATCAAAAATTATAGACTTCCACAATCACAACAAAATGAGATCAATGAACAAGTGGATGAACTTCTTAAAAACAACATAATTGAAAACTCAGTAAGCCCATTTAACTCACCCCTGTTAGTAGTCCCAAAGAAAGATTCCCAAGGAGAACAAAAATGGCGTTTAGTAGTAGATTTTCGTCAGTTAAATAAAAAAATTATAGATGATGAGTTCCCTTTAACAAGACTAGATGAAGTTTTAGATACACTAGGCAGAGCCAAATATTTTTCCACTTTAGACTTAACAAGCTCCTTCCATCAAATAGAATTAGATGAAGAATCTAGACCAAAAACAGCATTTTCTACACTTCGCGGACACTTCCATTTCAAAAGATTGCCTTTTGGATTAAAAATATCAACTAACAGCTTTCAGCGAATGCTATCCGTAGCCCTAGCAGGACTTAATGCAGAAGCATTCTTATACGTTGATGACATCATTATATTTGGTTGCAGTTTACTTCATCACAATGACAACCTTGCAAAAGTTCTCCAGAGACTCAGAAAATACAATCTTAAACTGAACCCAAAAAAATGTAATTGGCTACAAACTGAAGTCACATATCTAGGACATTTAATAACAAATGAAGGAATAAAGCCAGATCCTAGAAAATACGAAGCTGTCACTAAATATCCTACACCAACTAATGCAGAAGAAGTAAAAAGGTTTGTTGCATTCTGCAATTATTATAGAAGATTCATTCAAAACTTTGCAACAATAGCCAGACCTTTAAATGCTTTGTCAAAGAAAGGAGTAGAATTTGTGTGGACAAAAGAATGTGAGGATGCTTTAATCTCCTTAAAAAATAAACTAATAAACCCTCCGATCCTAAAATACCCTAATTATGAAGAGACATTCATTGTAACAACTGATGCCTCTAATACTGCATTGGGAGCGGTATTATCACAAGGTGATATAGGAAAAGATCTTCCAATTTCTTATGCCAGCAGAAGTTTAACTAAGAATGAGCTTAATAAACCAATAATCGAAAAAGAACTGCTTGGAATACATTGGGCAATTAATTACTTCAGGCCATATTTATATGGAAGAAAATTTACAGTAATAACGGATCACAGACCATTAGTAAACCTTTTCACTCACAAAAACCCATCATCAAAGTTGACAAGGATAAGATTGGATCTAGCAGATTATAATTTTGATATCATCTATAAGCAGGGATCAATGAACACCAATGCTGATGCACTATCACGTATCAAGCTTGATTCTGAAATACTAAAAAAATGATTCCAACTTCAAATGTTAATATAGTAAATATATTGACGAGATCGAAATCAACTAAAATAGCAAATGAAAATCTAAAAAAACCAAAGTATTAAGAGTGCAGAGTTAAAGACAAATGATTCACCTATATACATTTGGGAATGTGGTTCCCTAACAGAAGTTAAAAATAATAAAAAGTTAAAATTCAAAAAAGTGCTACAAAAACATGAAGTACATCAGCGAAAATCCTCATATAAACTAAGGTTTAATTCAGGAGAAGCCTGTACAAAAATTCATGTAAATAATACAGATGTGATGATAGAATACAATGATAATCCGAATCTCGACTTAAGTCTGATATTGGAGAAGCTGGTATTTAGAATGAATAAAGAAGATATTAAACAAGTAGCAATTGCTAATAATGATGAAATATTTGAGCACATAAGTATATATGAATTTAAAAAATTGTATAATGAATAACAACAAAAAATTGAAAGAAACGCACGATTAAAAATATTGATATATAATCCTCCAATAAGAGTTATTGATGATAAAGAGAAAGAAAGGATAATAGAGAATTTCCATAACACACCACATGCCGGTGGGCACTCAGGCATAAAAAGAACAATAAATAAAATAAAACAAAGATATTGTTGGAAAAATTTAAACAAAATGGTGAAGAAATATGTTAATAAATGCATAATATGTGCACAGAGCAAACAAACCAGGAATACAAAAGAAAGGTTGGTATTAACAGAAACACCAACAACAAGTTTTGAAGTAGTAACAGCAGACACCGTAGGTCCACTAAGGCCCTCAAACGACTTTAGGTACATACTCACTCTACAATGCGAATTAACAAAATACGTCGAAGCCATTCCTATTAAAAGCAAAGATGCAAACAGTGTAGCAAAAGCCTTAGTAGAGAATTTCTTGCTTAGACACGGTAGTTTCAGAACATTAAGAACAGATATGGGAACAGAATTTATCAATGAAGTAATGAGAAACATTTATACATTATTTGGAATAAATCACATAACATCAACACCCTATCATCATGAAACATTAGGATCTATAGAACGAAACCATAGGGTATTAAATGAATACCTACTTGCCTTCGCAAAAGAAGACAATTGGCATGAGTGGATTCCGTATTTCGTCTTTAGTTACAACACAACACCACACTCTTGTATGGGAATATCACCATTTGAATTAGTTTACGGGAAATTTGCCAAACTACCAGAAGACTGAGCTCATAACATAACAAGCCCTGTATATAATATTGACAATTACAGTTTAGAATTAAAATTTAGATTGAGTCAAATGAGAAGAATAGCTAAGAAATTATTAGATAAAAGCAAGGTAGAAAGAAAGGAATTGGTAGATAAAATTGCCAACCCATTACAATTAAAAGTAGGAGATAAGGTATATTTAAAAGTAGGAAATAAGAAGAAATTAGAACACCCATATAAAGGACCATACGAAGTAATTGAATTAAAGGGTGTAAATAGTAAAATTAAGATTAATAATGAAATAAAAGAGGTACATAATAATAGATTAAAAATATAAAAAAAAAAAAAAAAATTTTAATCAAAACATTTTTTTTTTTTTTTTTTTTCTAAAAGAGTGAGGATGTAGTGCGCATACACTACACTATATAACATAAGAATATCAAACCTATTTTATATCAGGTCATTGCCTTTAGATCTAAACTCAACGTTCCTATAGCCAACCTATTTCTCAAATCCACTCGCATTTCATTCACTCCAGAAAATTATCTAATAAAATTTTCAATGCCACTTGAGTCTCAGATTACTTTTAGTATGGTCAAGTGTATCTACCTATTCGTGAAGGTTCAACGCACTACATGCTCTGTAGTAAATATGCCCAAGTCAATTTGGATACATTTGTGCATTGTGAAAGGGGCATGCATATTGGTTATGATTTTGATGACATGGCAAGTATGCTGCCTGATTCTGTCATTTGTTTCTCCACCGAAATTAGAATTCAATACAATGTATATGTTTAAGTAATAATATGTATAGGTTTAAGTTGTTAGTGTGTAAGGAAATTATTTTGTATAAATAGCCTAAGTCTGATCAAATAAAATTCACTTTCGACTTGAGAGTCTAAAAAGAAACAGATCGGCTTTTTAGCCAACATTTATAATTGGCTTGGGGAAGCCCGTATCCCCCATAACTTAGCAGGACAGGCAGGAATCACTACACCTTCCTTGAATCTTACGTCTTCCTTTGCTCTTCAGTACCATAATAACTGGTGAGATTAATTTTACAACCTCAAAGGGGCCGTCATAACGGGGCGCTAATTTTTCGGCAAAATAGTTGACTCCGAATGAAAGGACTCTTGCTTTCTTATTATCCTGCTCACCAATACTGGGGCGCCAGGGCCGTCTGCGCAGATTGTAGGATTTCACCTGAGTCTCAGAAGCTTTCTGCAGATTTACTCGTACCAATTCGTATAGCGCATTCATTCGATCTTGTAGGGAATTCATATTCTCGACAGGGGTGCTGACCGGTAGTGCGGTGCGGAATTCTTTGGGACCTCGGATTTCACTATAGGTTCAGTAAAAGGGCAAGTAAGGATTGAGGGCGAGCAGATCGAGCAAAATTTCCAAGTAGTAGATGACAATTTCCCAATCAATACGAATGGTATTCTGGGAAGAGACTTTTTGATAAAAAACAATTGCAAAATAGATTATGAAAACTTCACCCTATCTATTTTAATCAAAAATGATGAATTCATTCTCCCAATGTTCACACAGCTTCCTAAGTCACAAAGTATTATTTTACCAGCAAGAACACAAACGCTTCACCCAATAAATATAAAAATAGAAGAAGACAGCATTGTTCTTAACCAAGAAATACAGCATGGAATATTCATTGCAAACGCAATTGTTCCAGCGAAAGGCATTACCCAAATTGCATTTTTGAATACATTGGAACATGATGTAATTATAAAAACTGTAGAGCCAGATGTAATCCCACTTCGTCATTTCCATGTAATTGATCTCAAAAAGAACTATGAGAAAAACAAGAAGCAAGACCAATTTATGAGAGGTTAGTAAAAGAACTAAATATTAATATATCGGATAATAAAGCCAAGCAATCCATCTTGAAAATATGTGAACAATTCGCTGATTGTTTTCATTTAAATGGAGATACATTAACAGTCAATAATTTTTACAAACAAACAATTTCCATGGCTGATAGCAACCCCGTTTACATCAAAAATTATAGACTTCCACAATCACAACAAAATGAGATCAATGAACAAGTGGATGAACTTCTTAAAAACAACATAATTGAAAACTCAGTAAGCCCATTTAACTCACCCTTGTTAGTAGTCCCAAAGAAAGATTCCCAAGGAGAACAAAAATGGCGTTTAGTAGTAGATTTTCGTCAGTTAAATAAAAAAATTATAGATGATGAGTTCCCTTTAACAAGACTAGATGAAGTTTTAGATACACTAGGCAGAGCCAAATATTTTTCCACTTTAGACTTAACAAGCTCCTTCCATCAAATAGAATTAGATGAAGAATCTAGACCAAAAACAGCATTTTCTACACTTCGCGGACACTTCCATTTCAAAAGATTGCCTTTTGGATTAAAAATGTCAACTAACAGCTTTCAGCGAATGCTATCCGTAGCCCTAGCAGGACTTAATGCAGAAGCATTCTTATACGTTGATGAAATCATTATATTTGGTTGCAGTTTACTTCATCACAATGACAACCTTGCAAAAGTTCTCCAGAGACTCAGAAAATACAATCTTAAACTGAACCCAAAAAAATGTAATTGGCTACAAACTGAAGTCACATATCTAGGACATTTAATAACAAATGAAGGAATAAAGCCAGATCCTAGAAAATACGAAGCTGTCACTAAATATCCTACACCAACTAATGCAGAAGAAGTAAAAAGGTTTGTTGCATTCTGCAATTATTATAGAAGATTCATTCAAAACTTTGCAACAATAGCCAGACCTTTAAATGCTTTGTCAAAGAAAGGAGTAGAATTTGTGTGGACAAAAGAATGTGAGGATGCTTTTATCTCCTTAAAAAATAAACTAATAAACCCTCCGATCCTAAAATACCCTAATTATGAAGAGACATTCATTGTAACAACTGATGCCTCTAATACTGCATTGGGAGCGGTATTATCACAAGGTGATATAGGAAAAGATCTTCCAATTTCTTATGCCAGCAGAAGTTTAACTAAGAATGAGCTTAATAAACCAATAATCGAAAAAGAACTGCTTGGAATACATTGGGCAATTAATTACTTCAGGCCATATTTATATGGAAGAAAATTTACAGTAATAACGGATCACAGACCATTAGTAAACCTTTTCACTCACAAAAACCCATCATCAAAGTTGACAAGGATAAGATTGGATCTAGCAGATTATAATTTTGATATCATCTATAAGCAGGGATCAATGAACACCAATGCTGATGCACTATCACGTATCAAGCTTGATTCTGAAATACTAAAAAAAATGATTCCAACTTCAAATGTTAGTGTAGTAAATATATTGACGAGATCGAAATCAACTAAAATAGCAAATGAAAATCTAAAAAAACCAAAGTATTAAGAGTGCAGAGTTAAAGACAAATGATTCACCTATATACATTTGGGAATGTGGTTCCCTAACAGAAGTTAAAAATAATAAAAAGTTAAAATTCAAAAAAGTGCTACAAAAACATGAAGTACATCAGCGAAAATCCTCATATAAACTAAGGTTTAATTCAGGAGAAGCCTGTACAAAAATTCATGTAAATAATACAGATGTGATGATAGAATACAATGATAATCCGAATCTCGACTTAAGTCTGATATTGGAGAAGCTGGTATTTAGAATGAATAAAGAAGATATTAAACAAGTAGCAATTGCTAATAATGATGAAATATTTGAGCACATAAGTATATATGAATTTAAAAAATTGTATAATGAATTACAACAAAAAATTGAAAGAAACGCACGATTAAAAATATTGATATATAATCCTCCAATAAGAGTTATTGATGATAAAGAGAAAGAAAGGATAATAGAGAATTTCCATAACACACCACATGCCGGTGGGCACTCAGGCATAAAAAGAACAATAAATAAAATAAAACAAAGATATTGTTGGAAAAATTTAAACAAAATGGTGAAGAAATATGTTAATAAAAGCATAATATGTGCACAGAGCAAACAAACCAGGAATACAAAAGAAAGGTTGGTATTAACAGAAACACCAACAACAAGTTTTGAAGTAGTAACAGCAGACACCGTAGGTCCACTAAGGCCCTCAAACGACTTTAGGTACATACTCACTCTACAATGCGAATTAACAAAATACGTCGAAGCCATTCCTATTAAAAGCAAAGATGCAAACAGTGTAGCAAAAGCCTTAGTAGAGAATTTCTTGCTTAGACACGGTAGTTTCAGAACATTAAGAACAGATATGGGAACAGAATTTATCAATGAAGTAATGAGAAACATTTATACATTATTTGGAATAAATCACATAACATCAACACCCTATCATCATGAAACATTAGGATCTATAGAACGAAACCATAGGGTATTAAATGAATACCTACTTGCCTTCGCAAAAGAAGACAATTGGCATGAGTGGATTCCGTATTTCGTCTTTAGTTACAACACAACACCACACTCTTGTATGGGAATATCACCATTTGAATTAGTTTACGGGAAATTTGCCAAACTACCAGAAGACTGAGCTCATAACATAACAAGCCCTGTATATAATATTGACAATTACAGTTTAGAATTAAAATTTAGATTGAGTCAAATGAGAAGAATAGCTAAGAAATTATTAGATAAAAGCAAGGTAGAAAGAAAGGAATTGGTAGATAAAATTGCCAACCCATTACAATTAAAAGTAGGAGATAAGGTATATTTAAAAGTAGGAAATAAGAAGAAATTAGAAAACCCATATAAAGGACCATACGAAGTAATTGAATTAAAGGGTGTAAATAGTAAAATTAAGATTAATAATGAAATAAAAGAGGTACATAATAATATATTAAAAATATAAAAAAAAAAAAAAAAATTTTAATCAAAACATTTTTTTTTTTTTTCTAAAAGAGTGAGGATGTAGTGCGCATACACTACACTATATAACATAAGAATATCAAACCTATTTTATATCAGGTCATTGCCTTTAGATCTAAACTCAACGTTCCTATAGCCAACCTATTTCTCAAATCCACTCGCATTTCATTCACTCCAGAAAATTATCTAATAAAATTTTCAATGCCACTTGAGTCTCAGATTACTTTTACTATGGTCAAGTGTATCTACCTATTCGTGAAGGTTCAACGCACTACATGCTCTGTAGTAAATATGCCCAAGTCAATTTGGATACATTTGTGCATTGTGAAAGGGGCATGCATATTGGTTATGATTTTGATGACATGGCAAGTATGCTGCCTGATTCTGTCATTTGTTTCTCCACCGAAATTAGAATTCAATACAATGTATATGTTTAAGTAATAATATGTATAGGTTTAAGTTGTTAGTGTGTAAGGAAATTATTTTGTATAAATAGCCTAAGTCTGATCAAATAAAATTCACTTTCGACTTGAGAGTCTAAAAAGAAACAGATCGGCTTTTTAGCCAACATTTATAATTGGCTTGGGGAAGCCCGTATCCCCCATAACTTAGCAGGACAGGCAGGAATCACTACACCTTCCTTGAATCTTACGTCTTCCTTTGCTCTTCAGTACCATAATAACTGGTGAGATTAATTTTACAACCTCAAAGGGGCCGTCATAACGGGGCGCTAATTTTTCGGCAAAATAGTTGACTCCGAATGAAAGGACTCTTGCTTTCTTATTATCCTGCTCACCAATACTGGGGCGCCAGGGCCGTCTGCGCAGATTGTAGGATTTCACCTGAGTCTCAGAAGCTTTCTGCAGATTTACTCGTACCAATTCGTATAGCGCATTCATTCGATCTTGTAGGGAATTCATATCCTCGACAGGGGTGCTGACCGGTAGTGCAGTGCGGAATTCTTTGGGACCTCGGATTTCACTATAGGTTCAGTAAAAGGGCAAGTAAGGATTGAGGGCGAGCAGATCGAGCAAAATTTCCAAGTAGTAGATGACAATTTCCCAATCAATACGAATGGTATTCTGGGAAGAGACTTTTTGATAAAAAACAATTGCAAAATAGATTATGAAAACTTCACCCTATCTATTTTAATCAAAAATGATGAATTCATTCTCCCAATGTTCACACAGCTTCCTAAGTCACAAAGTATTATTTTACCAGCAAGAACACAAACGCTTCACCCAATAAATATAAAAATAGAAGAAGACAGCATTGTTCTTAACCAAGAAATACAGCATGGAATATTCATTGCAAACGCAATTGTTCCAGCGAAAGGCATTACCCAAATTGCATTTTTGAATACATTGGAACATGATGTAATTATAAAAACTGTAGAGCCAGATGTAATCCCACTTCGTCATTTCCATGTAATTGATCTCAAAAAGAACTATGAGAAAAACAAGAAGCAAGACCAATTTATGAGAGGTTAGTAAAAGAACTAAATATTAATATATCGGATAATAAAGCCAAGCAATCCATCTTGAAAATATGTGAAGAATTCGCTGATTGTTTTCATTTAAATGGAGATACATTAACAGTCAATAATTTTTACAAACAAACAATTTCCATGGCTGATAGCAACCCCGTTTACATCAAAAATTATAGACTTCCACAATCACAACAAAATGAGATCAATGAACAAGTGGATGAACTTCTTAAAAACAACATAATTGAAAACTCAGTAAGCCCATTTAACTCACCCTTGTTAGTAGTCCCAAAGAAAGATTCCCAAGGAGAACAAAAATGGCGTTTAGTAGTAGATTTTCGGCAGTTAAATAAAAAAATTATAGATGATGAGTTCCCTTTAACAAGACTAGATGAAGTTTTAGATACACTAGGCAGAGCCAAATATTTTTCCACTTTAGACTTAACAAGCTCCTTCCATCAAATAGAATTAGATGAAGAATCTAGACCAAAAACAGCATTTTCTACACTTCGCGGACACTTCCATTTCAAAAGATTGCCTTTTGGATTAAAAATATCAACTAACAGCTTTCAGCGAATGCTATCCGTAGCCCTAGCAGGACTTAATGCAGAAGCATTCTTATACGTTGATGACATCATTATATTTGGTTGCAGTTTACTTCATCACAATGACAACCTTGCAAAAGTTCTCCAGAGACTCAGAAAATACAATCTTAAACTGAACCCAAAAAAATGTAATTGGCTACAAACTGAAGTCACATATCTAGGACATTTAATAACAAATGAAGGAATAAAGCCAGATCCTAGAAAATACGAAGCTGTCACTAAATATCCTACACCAACTAATGCAGAAGAAGTAAAAAGGTTTGTTGCATTCTGCAATTATTATAGAAGATTCATTCAAAACTTTGCAACAATAGCCAGACCTTTAAATGCTTTGTCAAAGAAAGGAGTAGAATTTGTGTGGACAAAAGAATGTGAGGATGCTTTTATCTCCTTAAAAAATAAACTAATAAACCCTCCGATCCTAAAATACCCTAATTATGAAGAGACATTCATTGTAACAACTGATGCCTCTAATACTGCATTGGGAGCGGTATTATCACAAGGTGATATAGGAAAAGATCTTCCAATTTCTTATGCCAGCAGAAGTTTAACTAAGAATGAGCTTAATAAACCAATAATCGAAAAAGAACTGCTTGGAATACATTGGGCAATTAATTACTTCAGGCCATATTTATATGGAAGAAAATTTACAGTAATAACGGATCACAGACCATTAGTAAACCTTTTCACTCACAAAAACCCATCATCAAAGTTGACAAGGATAAGATTGGATCTAGCAGATTATAATTTTGATATCATCTATAAGCAGGGATCAATGAACACCAATGCTGATGCACTATCACGTATCAAGCTTGATTCTGAAATACTAAAAAAAATGATTCCAACTTCAAATGTTAATGTAGTAAATATATTGACGAGATCGAAATCAACTAAAATAGCAAATGAAAATCTAAAAAAACCAAAATATTAAGAGTGCAGAGTTAAAGACAAATGATTCAACTATATACATTTGGGAATGTGGTTCCCTAACAGAAGTTAAAAATAATAAAAAGTTAAAATTCAAAAAAGTGCTACAAAAACATGAAGTACATCAGCGAAAATCCTCATATAAACTAAGGTTTAATTCAGGAGAAGCCTGTACAAAAATTCATGTAAATAATACAGATGTGATGATAGAGTACAATGATAATCCGAATCTCGACTTAAGTCTGATATTGGAGAAGCTGGTATTTAGAATGAATAAAGAAGATATTAAACAATTAATGATGAAATATTTGAGCACATAAGTATATATGAATTTAAAAAATTGTATAATGAATTACAACAAAAAATTGAAAGAAACGCACGATTAAAAATATTGATATATAATCCTCCAATAAGAGTTATTGATGATAAAGAGAAAGAAAGGATAATAGAGAATTTCCATAACACACCACATGCCGGTGGGCACTCAGGCATAAAAAGAACAATAAATAAAATAAAACAAAGATATTGTTGGAAAAATTTAAACAAAATGGTGAAGAAATATGTTAATAAATGCATAATATGTGCACAGAGCAAACAAACCAGGAATACAAAAGAAAGGTTGGTATTAACAGAAACACCAACAACAAGTTTTGAAGTAGTAACAGCAGACACCGTAGGTCCACTAAGGCCCTCAAACGACCTTAGGTACATACTCACTCTACAATGCGAATTAACAAAATACGTTGAAGCCATTCCTATTAAAAGCAAAGATGCAAACAGTGTAGCAAAAGCCTTAGTAGAGAATTTCTTGCTTAGACACGGTAGTTTCAGAACATTAAGAACAGATATGGGAACAGAATTTATCAATGAAGTAATGAGAAACATTTATACATTATTTGGAATAAATCACATAACATCAACACCCTATCATCATGAAACATTAGGATCTATAGAACGAAACCATAGGGTATTAAATGAATACCTACTTGCCTTCGCAAAAGAAGACAATTGGCATGAGTGGATTCCGTATTTCGTCTTTAGTTACAACACAACACCACACTCTTGTATGGGAATATCACCATTTGAATTAGTTTACGGGAAATTTGCCAAACTACCAGAAGACTGAGCTCATAACATAACAAGCCCTGTATATAATATTGACAATTACAGTTTAGAATTAAAATTTAGATTGAGTCAAATGAGAAGAATAGCTAAGAAATTATTAGATAAAAGCAAGGTAGAAAGAAAGGAATTGGTAGATAAAATTGCCAACCCATTACAATTAAAAGTAGGAGATAAGGTATATTTAAAAGTAGGAAATAAGAAGAAATTAGAAAACCCATATAAAGGACCATACGAAGTAATTGAATTAAAGGGTGTAAATAGTAAAATTAAGATTAATAATGAAATAAAAGAGGTACATAATAATAGATTAAAAATATAAAAAAAAAAAAAAAAATTTTAATCAAAACATTTTTTTTTTTTTTCTAAAAGAGTGAGGATGTAGTGCGCATACACTACACTATATAACATAAGAATATCAAACCTATTTTATATCAGGTCATTGCCTTTAGATCTAAACTCAACGTTCCTATAGCCAACCTATTTCTCAAATCCACTCGCATTTCATTCACTCCAGAAAATTATCTAATAAAATTTTCAATGCCACTTGAGTCTCAGATTACTTTTACTATGGTCAAGTGTATCTACCTATTCGTGAAGGTTCAACGCACTACATGCTCTGTAGTAAATATGCCCAAGTCAATTTGGATACATTTGTGCATTGTGAAAGGGGCATGCATATTGGTTATGATTTTGATGACATGGCAAGTATGCTGCCTGATTCTGTCATTTGTTTCTCCACCGAAATTAGAATTCAATACAATGTATATGTTTAAGTAATAATATGTATAGGTTTAAGTTGTTAGTGTGTAAGGAAATTATTTTGTATAAATAGCCTAAGTCTGATCAAATAAAATTCACTTTCGACTTGAGAGTCTAAAAAGAAACAGATCGGCTTTTTAGCCAACATTTATAATTGGCTTGGGGAAGCCCGTATCCCCCATAACTTAGCAGGACAGGCAGGAATCACTACACCTTCCTTGAATCTTACGTCTTCCTTTGCTCTTCAGTACCATAATAACTGGTGAGATTAATTTTACAACCTCAAAGGGGCCGTCATAACGGGGCGCTAATTTTTCGGCAAAATAGTTGACTCCGAATGAAAGGACTCTTGCTTTCTTATTATCCTGCTCACCAATACTGGGGCGCCAGGGCCGTCTGCGCAGATTGTAGGATTTCACCTGAGTCTCAGAAGCTTTCTGCAGATTTACTCGTACCAATTCGTATAGCGCATTCATTCGATCTTGTAGGGAATTCATATCCTCGACAGGGGTGCTGACCGGTAGTGCGGTGCGGAATTCTTTGGGACCTCGGATTTCACTATAGGTTCAGTAAAAGGGCAAGTAAGGATTGAGGGCGAGCAGATCGAGCAAAATTTCCAAGTAGTAGATGACAATTTCCCAATCAATACGAATGGTATTCTGGGAAGAGACTTTTTGATAAAAAACAATTGCAAAATAGATTATGAAAACTTCACCCTATCTATTTTAATCAAAAATGATGAATTCATTCTCCCAATGTTCACACAGCTTCCTAAGTCACAAAGTATTATTTTACCAGCAAGAACACAAACGCTTCACCCAATAAATATAAAAATAGAAGAAGACAGCATTGTTCTTAACCAAGAAATACAGCATGGAATATTCATTGCAAACGCAATTGTTCCAGCGAAAGGCATTACCCAAATTGCATTTTTGAATACATTGGAACATGATGTAATTATAAAAACTGTAGAGCCAGATGTAATCCCACTTCGTCATTTCCATGTAATTGATCTCAAAAAGAACTATGAGAAAAACAAGAAGCAAGACCAATTTATGAGAGGTTAGTAAAAGAACTAAATATTAATATATCGGATAATAAAGCCAAGCAATCCATCTTGAAAATATGTGAAGAATTCGCTGATTGTTTTCATTTAAATGGAGATACATTAACAGTCAATAATTTTTACAAACAAACAATTTCCATGGCTGATAGCAACCCCGTTTACATCAAAAATTATAGACTTCCACAATCACAACAAAATGAGATCAATGAACAAGTGGATAAACTTCTTAAAAACAACATAATTGAAAACTCAGTAAGCCCATTTAACTCACCCTTGTTAGTAGTCCCAAAGAAAGATTCCCAAGGAGAACAAAAATGGCGTTTTTTTTTCGGCAGTTAAATAAAAAAATTATAGATGATGAGTTCCCTTTAACAAGACTAGATGAAGTTTTAGATACACTAGGCAGAGCCAAATATTTTTCCACTTTAGACTTAACAAGCTCCTTCCATCAAATAGAATTAGATGAAGAATCTAGACCAAAAACAGCATTTTCTACACTTCGCGGACACTTCCATTTCAAAAGATTGCCTTTTGGATTAAAAATATCAACTAACAGCTTTCAGCGAATGCTATCCGTAGCCCTAGCAGGACTTAATGCAGAAGCATTCTTATACGTTGATGACATCATTATATTTGGTTGCAGTTTACTTCATCACAATGACAACCTTGCAAAAGTTCTCCAGAGACTCAGAAAATACAATCTTAAACTGAACCCAAAAAAATGTAATTGGCTACAAACTGAAGTCACATATCTAGGACATTTAATAACAAATGAAGGAATAAAGCCAGATCCTAGAAAATACGAAGCTGTCACTAAATATCCTACACCAACTAATGCAGAAGAAGTAAAAAGGTTTGTTGCATTCTGCAATTATTATAGAAGATTCATTCAAAACTTTGCAACAATAGCCAGACCTTTAAATGCTTTGTCAAAGAAAGGAGTAGAATTTGTGTGGACAAAAGAATGTGAGGATGCTTTTATCTCCTTAAAAAATAAACTAATAAACCCTCCGATCCTAAAATACCCTAATTATGAAGAGACATTCATTGTAACAACTGATGCCTCTAATACTGCATTGGGAGCGGTATTATCACAAGGTGATATAGGAAAAGATCTTCCAATTTCTTATGCCAGCAGAAGTTTAACTAAGAATGAGCTTAATAAACCAATAATCGAAAAAGAACTGCTTGGAATACATTGGGCAATTAATTACTTCAGGCCATATTTATATGGAAGAAAATTTACAGTAATAACGGATCACAGACCATTAGTAAACCTTTTCACTCACAAAAACCCATCATCAAAGTTGACAAGGATAAGATTGGATCTAGCAGATTATAATTTTGATATCATCTATAAGCAGGGATCAATGAACACCAATGCTGATGCACTATCACGTATCAAGCTTGATTCTGAAATACTAAAAAAAATGATTCCAACTTCAAATGTTAATGTAGTAAATATATTGACGAGATCGAAATCAACTAAAATAGCAAATGAAAATCTAAAAAAACCAAAATATTAAGAGTGCAGAGTTAAAGACAAATGATTCACCTATATACATTTGGGAATGTGGTTCCCTAACAGAAGTTAAAAATAATAAAAAGTTAAAATTCAAAAAAGTGCTACAAAAACATGAAGTACATCAGCGAAAATCCTCATATAAACTAAGGTTTAATTCAGGAGAAGCCTGTACAAAAATTCATGTAAATAATACAGATGTGATGATAGAATACAATGATAATCCGAATCTCGACTTAAGTCTGATATTGGAGAAGCTGGTATTTAGAATGAATAAAGAAGATATTAAACAATTAATGATGAAATATTTGAGCACATAAGTATATATGAATTTAAAAAATTGTATAATGAATTACAACAAAAAATTGAAAGAAACGCACGATTAAAAATATTGATATATAATCCTCCAATAAGAGTTATTGATGATAAAGAGAAAGAAAGGATAATAGAGAATTTCCATAACACACCACATGCCGGTGGGCACTCAGGCATAAAAAGAACAATAAATAAAATAAAACAAAGATATTGTTGGAAAAATTTAAACAAAATGGTGAAGAAATATGTTAATAAATGCATAATATGTGCACAGAGCAAACAAACCAGGAATACAAAAGAAAGGTTGGTATTAACAGAAACACCAACAACAAGTTTTGAAGTAGTAACAGCAGACACCGTAGGTCCACTAAGGCCCTCAAACGACCTTAGGTACATACTCACTCTACAATGCGAATTAACAAAATACGTTGAAGCCATTCCTATTAAAAGCAAAGATGCAAACAGTGTAGCAAAAGCCTTAGTAGAGAATTTCTTGCTTAGACACGGTAGTTTCAGAACATTAAGAACAGATATGGGAACAGAATTTATCAATGAAGTAATGAGAAACATTTATACATTATTTGGAATAAATCACATAACATCAACACCCTATCATCATGAAACATTAGGATCTATAGAACGAAACCATAGGGTATTAAATGAATACCTACTTGCCTTCGCAAAAGAAGACAATTGGCATGAGTGGATTCCGTATTTCGTCTTTAGTTACAACACAACACCACACTCTTGTATGGGAATATCACCATTTGAATTAGTTTACGGGAAATTTGCCAAACTACCAGAAGACTGAGCTCATAACATAACAAGCCCTGTATATAATATTGACAATTACAGTTTAGAATTAAAATTTAGATTGAGTCAAATGAGAAGAATAGCTAAGAAATTATTAGATAAAAGCAAGGTAGAAAGAAAGGAATTGGTAGATAAAATTGCCAACCCATTACAATTAAAAGTAGGAGATAAGGTATATTTAAAAGTAGGAAATAAGAAGAAATTAGAAAACCCATATAAAGGACCATACGAAGTAATTGAATTAAAGGGTGTAAATAGTAAAATTAAGATTAATAATGAAATAAAAGAGGTACATAATAATAGATTAAAAATATAAAAAAAAAAAAAAAAATTTTAATCAAAACATTTTTTTTTTTTTCTAAAAGAGTGAGGATGTAGTGCGCATACACTACACTATATAACATAAGAATATCAAACCTATTTTATATCAGGTCATTGCCTTTAGATCTAAACTCAACGTTCCTATAGCCAACCTATTTCTCAAATCCACTCGCATTTCATTCACTCCAGAAAATTATCTAATAAAATTTTCAATGCCACTTGAGTCTCAGATTACTTTTACTATGGTCAAGTGTATCTACCTATTCGTGAAGGTTCAACGCACTACATGCTCTGTAGTAAATATGCCCAAGTCAATTTGGATACATTTGTGCATTGTGAAAGGGGCATGCATATTGGTTATGATTTTGATGACATGGCAAGTATGCTGCCTGATTCTGTCATTTGTTTCTCCACCGAAATTAGAATTCAATACAATGTATATGTTTAAGTAATAATATGTATAGGTTTAAGTTGTTAGTGTGTAAGGAAATTATTTTGTATAAATAGCCTAAGTCTGATCAAATAAAATTCACTTTCGACTTGAGAGTCTAAAAAGAAACAGATCGGCTTTTTAGCCAACATTTATAATTGGCTTGGGGAAGCCCGTATCCCCCATAACTTAGCAGGACAGGCAGGAATCACTACACCTTCCTTGAATCTTACGTCTTCCTTTGCTCTTCAGTACCATAATAACTGGTGAGATTAATTTTACAACCTCAAAGGGGCCGTCATAACGGGGCGCTAATTTTTCGGCAAAATAGTTGACTCCGAATGAAAGGACTCTTGCTTTCTTATTATCCTGCTCACCAATACTGGGGCGCCAGGGCCGTCTGCGCAGATTGTAGGATTTCACCTGAGTCTCAGAAGCTTTCTGCAGATTTACTCGTACCAATTCGTATAGCGCATTCATTCGATCTTGTAGGGAATTCATATCCTCGACAGGGGTGCTGACCGGTAGTGCGGTGCGGAATTCTTTGGGACCTCGGATTTCACTATAGGTTCAGTAAAAGGGCAAGTAAGGATTGAGGGCGAGCAGATCGAGCAAAATTTCCAAGTAGTAGATGACAATTTCCCAATCAATACGAATGGTATTCTGGGAAGAGACTTTTTGATAAAAAACAATTGCAAAATAGATTATGAAAACTTCACCCTATCTATTTTAATCAAAAATGATGAATTCATTCTCCCAATGTTCACACAGCTTCCTAAGTCACAAAGTATTATTTTACCAGCAAGAACACAAACGCTTCACCCAATAAATATAAAAATAGAAGAAGACAGCATTGTTCTTAACCAAGAAATACAGCATGGAATATTCATTGCAAACGCAATTGTTCCAAATTGCATTTTTGAATACATTGGAACATGATGTAATTATAAAAACTGTAGAGCCAGATGTAATCCCACTTCGTCATTTCCATGTAATTGATCTCAAAAAGAACTATGAGAAAAACAAGAAGCAAGACCAATTTATGAGAGGTTAGTAAAAGAACTAAATATTAATATATCGGATAATAAAGCCAAGCAATCCATCTTGAAAATATGTGAAGAATTCGCTGATTGTTTTCATTTAAATGGAGATACATTAACAGTCAATAATTTTTACAAACAAACAATTTCCATGGCTGATAGCAACCCCGTTTACATCAAAAATTATAGACTTCCACAATCACAACAAAATGAGATCAATGAACGAGTGGATGAACTTCTTAAAAACAACATAATTGAAAACTCAGTAAGCCCATTTAACTCACCCTTGTTAGTAGTCCCAAAGAAAGATTCCCAAGGAGAACAAAAATGGCGTTTAGTAGTAGATTTTCGTCAGTTAAATAAAAAAATTATAGATGATGAGTTCCCTTTAACAAGACTAGATGAAGTTTTAGATACACTAGGCAGAGCCAAATATTTTTCCACTTTAGACTTAACAAGCTCCTTCCATCAAATAGAATTAGATGAAGAATCTAGACCAAAAACAGCATTTTCTACACTTCGCGGACACTTCCATTTCAAAAGATTGCCTTTTGGATTAAAAATATCAACTAACAGCTTTCAGCGAATGCTATCCGTAGCCCTAGCAGGACTTAATGCAGAAGCATTCTTATACGTTGATGACATCATTATATTTGGTTGCAGTTTACTTCATCACAATGACAACCTTGCAAAAGTTCTCCAGAGACTCAGAAAATACAATCTTAAACTGAACCCAAAAAAATGTAATTGGCTACAAACTGAAGTCACATATCTAGGACATTTAATAACAAATGAAGGAATAAAGCCAGATCCTAGAAAATACGAAGCTGTCACTAAATATCCTACACCAACTAATGCAGAAGAAGTAAAAAGGTTTGTTGCATTCTGCAATTATTATAGAAGATTCATTCAAAACTTTGCAACAATAGCCAGACCTTTAAATGCTTTGTCAAAGAAAGGAGTAGAATTTGTGTGGACAAAAGAATGTGAGGATGCTTTTATCTCCTTAAAAAATAAACTAATAAACCCTCCGATCCTAAAATACCCTAATTATGAAGAGACATTCATTGTAACAACTGATGCCTCTAATACTGCATTGGGAGCGGTATTATCACAAGGTGATATAGGAAAAGATCTTCCAATTTCTTATGCCAGCAGAAGTTTAACTAAGAATGAGCTTAATAAACCAATAATCGAAAAAGAACTGCTTGGAATACATTGGGCAATTAATTACTTCAGGCCATATTTATATGGAAGAAAATTTACAGTAATAACGGATCACAGACCATTAGTAAACCTTTTCACTCACAAAAACCCATCATCAAAGTTGACAAGGATAAGATTGGTTCTAGCAGATTATAATTTTGATATCATCTATAAGCAGGGATCAATGAACACCAATGCTGATGCACTATCACGTATCAAGCTTGATTCTGAAATACTAAAAAAAATGATTCCAACTTCAAATGTTAATGTAGTAAATATATTGACGAGATCGAAATCAACTAAAATAGCAAATGAAAATCTAAAAAAACCAAAATATTAAGAGTGCAGAGTTAAAGACAAATGATTCACCTATATACATTTGGGAATGTGGTTCCCTAACAGAAGTTAAAAATAATAAAAAGTTAAAATTCAAAAAAGTGCTACAAAAACATGAAGTACATCAGCGAAAATCCTCATATAAACTAAGGTTTAATTCAGGAGAAGCCTGTACAAAAATTCATGTAAATAATACAGATGTGATGATAGAATACAATGATAATCCGAATCTCGACTTAAGTCTGATATTGGAGAAGCTGGTATTTAGAATGAATAAAGAAGATATTAAACAAGTAGCAATTGCTAATAATGATGAAATATTTGAGCACATAAGTATATATGAATTTAAGAAAATGTATAATGAATTACAACAAAAAATTGAAAGAAACGCACGATTAAAAATATTGATATATAATCCTCCAATAAGAGTTATTGATGATAAAGAGAAAGAAAGGATAATAGAGAATTTCCATAACACACCACATGCCGGTGGGCACTCAGGCATAAAAAGAACAATAAATAAAATAAAACAAAGATATTGTTGGAAAAATTTAAACAAAATGGTGAAGAAATATGTTAATAAATGCATAATATGTGCACAGAGCAAACAAACCAGGAATACAAAAGAAAGGTTGGTATTAACAGAAACACCAACAACAAGTTTTGAAGTAGTAACAGCAGACACCGTAGGTCCACTAAGGCCCTCAAACGACCTTAGGTACATACTCACTCTACAATGCGAATTAACAAAATACGTTGAAGCCATTCCTATTAAAAGCAAAGATGCAAACAGTGTAGCAAAAGCCTTAGTAGAGAATTTCTTGCTTAGACACGGTAGTTTCAGAACATTAAGAACAGATATGGGAACAGAATTTATCAATGAAGTAATGAGAAACATTTATACATTATTTGGAATAAATCACATAACATCAACACCCTATCATCATGAAACATTAGGATCTATAGAACGAAACCATAGGGTATTAAATGAATACCTACTTGCCTTCGCAAAAGAAGACAATTGGCATGAGTGGATTCCGTATTTCGTCTTTAGTTACAACACAACACCACACTCTTGTATGGGAATATCACCATTTGAATTAGTTTACGGGAAATTTGCCAAACTACCAGAAGACTGAGCTCATAACATAACAAGCCCTGTATATAATATTGACAATTACAGTTTAGAATTAAAATTTAGATTGAGTCAAATGAGAAGAATAGCTAAGAAATTATTAGATAAAAGCAAGGTAGAAAGAAAGGAATTGGTAGATAAAATTGCCAACCCATTACAATTAAAAGTAGGAGATAAGGTATATTTAAAAGTAGGAAATAAGAAGAAATTAGAAAACCCATTTAAAGGACCATACGAAGTAATTGAATTAAAGGGTGTAAATAGTAAAATTAAGATTAATAATGAAATGAAAGAGGTACATAATAATAGATTAAAAATATAAAAAAAAAAAAAAAAATTTTAATCAAAACATTTTTTTTTTTTTTTTTTTTTTTCTAAAAGAGTGAGGATGTAGTGCGCATACACTACACTATATAACATAAGAATATCAAACCTATTTTATATCAGGTCATTGCCTTTAGATCTAAACTCAACGTTCCTATAGCCAACCTATTTCTCAAATCCACTCGCATTTCATTCACTCCAGAAAATTATCTAATAAAATTTTCAATGCCACTTGAGTCTCAGATTACTTTTACTATGGTCAAGTGTATCTACCTATTCGTGAAGGTTCAACGCACTACATGTTCTGTAGTAAATATGCCCAAGTCAATTTGGATACATTTGTGCATTGTGAAAGGGGCATGCCTATTGGTTATGATTTTGATGACATGGCAAGTATGCTGCCTGATTCTGTCATTTGTTTCTCCACCGAAATTAGAATTCAATACTATGTATATGTTTAAGTAATAATATGTATAGGTTTAAGTTCTTAGTGTGTAAGGAAATTATTTTGCATAAATAGCCTAAGTCTGATCAAATAAAATTCACTTTCGACTTGAGAGTCTAAAAAGAAACAGATCGGCTTTTTAGCCAACATTTATAATTGGCTTGGGGAAGCCCGTATCCCCCATAACTTAGCAGGACAGGCAGGAATCACTACACCTTCCTTGAATCTTACGTCTTCCTTTGCTCTTCAGTACCATAATAACTGGTGAGATTAATTTTACAACCTCAAAGGGGCCGTCATAACGGGGCGCTAATTTTTCGGCAAAATAGTTGACTCCGAATGAAAGGACTCTTGCTTTCTTATTATCCTGCTCACCAATACTGGGGCGCCAGGGCCGTCTGCGCAGATTGTAGGATTTCACCTGAGTCTCAGAAGCTTTCTGCAGATTTACTCGTACCAATTCGTATAGCGCATTCATTCGATCTTGTAGGGAATTCATATCCTCGACAGGGGTGCTGACCGGTAGTGCGGTGCGGAATTCTTTGGGACCTCGGATTTCACGTCCGAAGTTAAGCAAGGCTGGTGTGAATCCCGTAGAATCATGGCTGGTTGTGTTTAGAGCAAACATGAGCTCTGAGCTGTGCTCATCCCAAGTTCTCTGATTTTCTTGGATTCTCTTGAGGTGTATACGGCGCAGTTAGGCGTTGCTGCACGCCCAACTCGGTTAAGAAGTCTTGGAACTTTTGGCTCGTGAATTGAGCTCCATTGTCCGAAAGAAAAACTCGGGGGACTCCAAAACGGTTCACGATCTGCTCTCGTACCGCTTTAAAAAGCCCCGGCGTCGTAGCAGCTCTTACCGGCGTGGCTTCAACCCACTTGGTGAATTTATCCACCATAACTAACAACGTGGTGTTCCCTTTGAAGGATCTTGGGAGTGGGCCGACAAAATCAGCGCACACAACTTCCCAAGGTTGTTTAACTGGCATTGTATACATGAGTCCACTCGGTTTTTGTTGTAACACTTTATATCGGTTGCAAACCTGGCAATTGCGAACGTATTTACTTATATCACGGGACATTCCTGGCCAATAATATCTCTTAGCCATGCGGGAGATGGTCTTAGCAATACCCAGGTGTCCGGCCGTGACGGCGTCATGATTTTCACGAAATAATTGAGCGCGATCAGCGCCTGAAACACATAGCTTCCAATCGTGTTCTTGGGGAGAGGCTAGTGGATGAACGTTCGTGAATCGGCGTTACAGCTGGTTTCGTTCGATCTTATACTCCGGATTTCCTAAGGGATCCTTCTCTACCTGAAGTTGTTTCTTCTTCACCCAGTCGAGTTTCTCGTCGTTCATGGCAGCTAACTTATCAATTCCGGTGATGGGCAACGGATCGCGCGATAAGGCGTCGGCAACCACATTCATTGCTCGTTTTCGGAAATAGATCTCAAGGTCGTATTGCTGGAGTTCCAATGACCAGCGTGCCAATCTGCCTGAGGGGTTCTCCAGGGAATGTAGCCATTTTAAGGAATGGTGGTCTGTAACCACGTTAAAATGATATCCTTCGAGGTAAGGCCGCATTTTACTTATGCCCCAAAGTATGGCGAGGCATTCTTTTTCAGTAACTGCGTATTTTTGTTCTGAATCTGCGAGAGTGCGACTGGCATAAGCTATTACTTTTTCGTGGCCCTCGAAGGTTTGGGTCAAGACAACTCCTAACCCAAAATTGCTTGCTTCCGTTTGTAAGGTAAAGGGCAGATCGAAGTTTGGGCAGGTCAGAAATGGTGCTTCGGTAAGCTTAGTTTTTAAAGAGTCGAATGCAGCTTGTTGGGCGGCTTTCTAGTTCCATTTAGAATTTTTCTTTAGTAAACTCGTTAACGGCGTAGCAACGGCGGAGAAATCCTTGATGAAGCGGCGGTACCATGAACAGATTCCTAAAATGCGGCGCAATTCATGTTCGTCGGTGACTTCAATTCCCGGACGGCGGAAATTTTATCGGGGTCGGTGTGTATGCCTTCCTTGCTTACCACATGGCCCAAGTACTTCAAACTTTCTCGGCATAAGTTGCATTTTTCGGTATTTATTTTGAGGTTGGCGGCACGGAGTCTGCGGAATACTTCCGACAAATGTTGGATGTGCTCTTCAAACGTATCACTGATAACTATAATGTCATCCAAGTAGACAAATACGTGGTCGAGCATATCGGCTCCGAAGATAGAGTCCATAGCCCTTTGAAAAGTTGCGCCTGCTGAGTTTAATCCACAAGGCATTACATTCCACTCAAAAAGTCCTCTCCCTGGCACGGTGAAAGCAGTTTAAGGACGACAAGTCGGCTCCAGCGCAATCTGCCAATAGCCTTGTTTTAAGTCGGTCGTTGTTATGAACTTGGCCCCACGCAATTTTTCCAGTATAGCCACTATGTAGGGTAATGGGTAAGCATCTTTATGTGAAACCTCGTTCAATTGACGGAAGTCAACACAAACTCTCCAAGACCCTCCTTTTTCCGCACCAAAACTATGGGTGAGCTACACGGGCTTTTCGATGGGCTTATTTTCCCCGATATAAGCAGATCGTCAACCTCTTCGTCTATGATTCGTTGCATAGCGGGGTTACGGGGGTTGTAACGTTGTTTGAACGGTTCCTCGGTCTTAAGGCGGATACGGTGCGGCGGAACGTTTGATATCCCCGTGATCTCATCGAGCTTGGGCAGCTCAGTTTTCAAAAATTTATCGAGTAAGTTTTGCTGATCGGCTAGGAGTTGCTGAGCATGTGTGCCCCCTTCAGTTTCTTCGTGAGGCTTTTTGCCCGACACGGGTTTGCCTCCCATAAAAATTTGTTATTTTTGCCTGGTTTAATATGTCCATGCCTATGATAGCATCTTCCTCCAGCGAAGGGAAGTAAGTGACCACCCTGGTCAAGTCAGTACCTCCTAGAGTAAACGTAGCAGTATAGTGCTCGGATGTTATAATCGGCTCCCCATTAACTAAATGTATAGACCGGTCTTCTTCCCACATTGGCAATTCCAAATGTTTTAATCTCTGCCTCAACGCTTGCCCTACGAATGTCTTCGTTGAGCCTGTGTCGATTAAGGCATGGAATACTTCTTCTCCTACCCAGATTGGGACGAAATAACGAGAGTCCTGTCTAGGCGGAGTGGTGACAACGGCAACTGGGTTTCGGTGGCACGGGCAATCTTTTGCTAATCTGCCGTCGGTACCGCAGAACGAACAGAATAGTCGATAAGGTCTACGGCAAGTCTCTTTCCGGTGCCCTCTTTGCTTGCAATTCCAACAATGCGTATTCCGGTCATACTTAGTTACTGCTGGTGGCTCGCGGGTATTTGGTGGAACAAGGGGCGAAGGCATTGGTGAGGGGTGGAGGTTACGTTCGTCATTTTTAATTGTTCCGAATTCTTCAGCTAAATAAGAAAGTTCGTCAAGCGAGTTGAAATCTTGACGACGGATATAATATCTATACTCTGGTCGCATGTTATCAAATATGCGATCGATATGATCGGCAATAGTCATCCGGGGATGTTGGCGTATAAGATATTGGGCAGAAAGAATATAATCTTTTACTTTTTCACGTGGTCCTTGGCGTTGGCGCAATATCTCATCTTCCAATTTATGTACATATCTGGCTGGTAGAAACTGCCGGATAAAGGTTTCTCGGAAATTTTCCCACGTAGAAAAATTATCACCTTTTATCCTAGGCCACTCTAACGCGCTTCCTCTTAATATCTCAGGCAATGTCCGCAGCATGTCGTTCGGCGGGATGTTATAGCATCGCATCAACTCGGTTAACCTCTCCAAAAATTCTAGTGGTTTCCCTGAAGAATCGAACCTAAATCCCCATTTGCGGACCGTATTCATAAGTTCGGCTTCGTAGCTTAACTTAAGTCAGCTAGATGATGGGTGCGGTTCTAATTGTGGAAGAGGTACAGAACCCGGATACGAACTAGATGTAGACGCTGTCGGTTGGTAAGAGAATGAGTGATATGCCGGCGGATATGTCAGCGAAGGTGCGGTGAACGGTCTCCTTATTTCAGGAACGGTTAGAAACACAGGTGCTCCAGATGGAGCTGGTGGAACCGGAATGTTGATATGACTTTTGTACGGCAGTCCTGTAGCGGTACTCTGGAGGTCATCGGTCGGTTCAGCATCGTTTCTTTCCTCCACAACGCTTTCCCATTCTTCACATAGGTTTTGAGTCGACTTAGGCGCGCGGAGTTCTTTGAAATGATCGTTTAATCTTCTGCGAAGGGTTTGGATGTTGCCACTGGTATCTTAATTCCTGGTTGTCAACACCTCAATGAGCTCGGGCTTCTTCAAGAAGTAAATGAACCCCAGATTCTTATAAGGGTTAAATTCGCTTATTGGTGGGTCCTCGGAGTCGGACATGTTGAAGCTGGACGGCGGAAATTCGGCGGTCGTGGTGCTTGTATTAGGGTTTAATAAACCGGTGGTCTGGATACGTATGAATCTTCTAAAGGGCTTAACGGAGAAAACGGTTAACGGCGGTCGGTCTTGCCTTTAAAAGATTCCGGAACTATCGGCGGTAGGTATTCGGGTGAACCTTCTCAGGTCCCTGCTCGGGCGCCAAAATGTGATGCTTTTTTTTTCTATAGCTGAGGTAGTTCAGCGGATCCAGGGTATGACAGAAGAAAGCAAGGAAAACTCGGTTTTTTTGAAGAGTTCAGAGCTCCAACTATTTTTCAACTTTATTTGAATTTCGAGTCTTACAATCTAATTTTACTTAAAATAATCTAACAAGGTATTTCATATAGTTTTACAAAACTTTGCCTAAATAACTAACACGGTACTGCATATAATTGGGATAGAGACCCCGGCCCTAGTCGAAACTAAAGGCACAAATACTACGGTGGGATAGAGTCCCCGGCCCTAGTCGAAACCAAAGGCACAAATAACTTAACTGGGATAGAGTCCCCGGCCCTGGTCGAAACCAAAAGCACAAATATTACGGTGGGATAGAGTCCCCGGCCCTGGTCGAAACCAAAGGCACAAATACTACGGTGGGATAGAGTCCCCGGCCCTGGTCGAAACCAAAGGCACAAATACTACGGTGGGATAGAGTCCCCGGCCTTGGTCGAAACCAAAGGCACAAATATTACGGTGGGATAGAGTCCCCGGCCCTGGTCGAAACCAAAGGCACAACTACTGCGGTGGGATAAAGTCCCCGGCCCTGGTCGAAACCAAAGGCACAAATACTACGGTGGGATAGAGTCCCCGGCCCTGGTCGAAACCAAAGGCACAAATACTACGGTGGGATAGAGTCCCCAGCCCTGGTCGAAACCAAAGGCACAAATACTACGGTGGGATAGAGTCCCCGGCCCTGGTTGAAACCAAAGGCACAAATAGTACAAATACCTAACAATGGGATAGAGTCCGCGGCCCTAGTCGAAACTAAAGGCACAAATACTACGGTGGGATAGAGTCCCCGGCCCTAGTCGAAACCAAAGGCACAAATAACTTAACTGGGATAGAGTCCCCGGCCCTGGTCGAAACCAAAAGCACAAATATTACGGAGGGATAGAGTCCCCGGCCCTGGTCGAAACCAAAGGCACAAATACTACGATGGGATAGAGTCCCCGGCCCTGGTCGAAACCAAAGGCACAAATACTACAAATACCTAACAATGGGATAGAGTCCCCGGCCCCAGTCGAAACTGAAGGCACAAAATAATTTTGCAGCCCGAAACCCAAAAACTTCGAAACTACTTTCTAGTGCACCACGCACTGAGCAGTGTGTTTCTTGGTACTTCTCCTTTCGTACTCGAGAATGGTACGTGCAACACTGGTAAAGGCAGAAGACGAATTTCCCTCTCCTCTGTGGGCAAGGGTAAGTGTGAACTATAAATGTGCATAAAAACTCGTCCAACATTTCATCATATCCTATGTTCGTATATCTGGCCTATGACGATGAACTGTGTATCCGGTGACTGCCGGTCGTTATTATTTGAATTTGAAAAGCCAATAATTGTTAAAGTGGCAGTCAGGTCGTTGGTTGAGGGCGATGTGTGGTGGTAGGTAGAATGATGGTTTGTAGATGGAGGAAAAATATGTAACTTCGTTACATTCCCCCCTTTCTTCGGGATACGAGAACCTTCTCGTCTTATTTTTCGTCTGTGGAACGATATTCCGTGCGGATGTATGTTTTGTGTCTGTTCCCTAATTTTAATGTTTATTATTATTGTTATTTTTTCTTTTGATAATTTTTTTTTCCTTTGTACTTTTTCTTTTTTTCTTTCTTCGTTTCATTTTATTATTATATATTTTTTTTGTTTTTTGTTTTCTTTTTTTTTTTCTTTGTCTTTTTAACTTAACTTAACAACTTCATTAAAATATATAAACCTAACAACTTCATGATAAAAAAAAAAAATAATTCAAATTTGGCATAATATTCAGCGTCGGGTCTATGGGATGATGTCTACGTCCTTCGAATGTCCCTTGAAACGTAAATTGGCCTTTGTTTTCTGCTTGTTAACGCGGACGGAGATCCTTCCCCATGGACGCTGTATAAAAAAAGCCCGGTGAAGTTGAGGCCCACTAATAACAATACCCTGAAATGGGTCCCGGCGGAGACGGTTCGATTGCGACGTTGGTGCGGGTGGACGGGCGGGCGGTGGACTGGATGAGGTTAGTTCGGCGTCCACGGCAGCATTGGCCCGAGATAAATTCTTCACAGCTTGCTCTATCTCAGGATGGTCGCGTTATGCTGCGACTCCTTGCGGACGGAGGTTAATACTGCCGTTAGTTCCCATTGACTGAGAGAACCGAACGATAAGCGGCTGGTCAGTGGGTAGACTAGTTCTCTGAGCTACAGTTGAAAGCGGTGCTCGCGGTTTTGATACCGGAGCGTTGCGCAACAACCAACTTTCTTCTGCTGCTTTGCGTTGCTCTCGAACTGCCTTCATGTTTGCTTCGGCGGGTGGATGGGTCAACACAGCTTTAGCTGTTACCTTGTCGTGCAATGGAGGTGGTGCATGACTGCCGCGGTGCTTTCCTTCGAGAGTGAGGTATAGTTGATCCTCAGTTTTTCGGGCAGGAGCTATAACTCTACTAGGGAGCGTCGGCTGTCTGACAGTGGGGTCAAACGCATGTAAGGCGGATGGTTGAACGGAAGCGGGTAGGTTTCTTTGTCGGGTTTGGGCGGTGGAATTCGGCTTGTTGTCGGCGAACGATGTGCTTTCCTTTACGGGACTTCCCGCACGCTGAGGTTTGACCGGTTTTACGACAGCGGACTTAAGTTTGCCTCGGGTCGGATTGGTTTTAGTTGACGCCGCGGGGCGGGCTACCCGCTCTGGGGACGAAAGTCGATGGAAGCGCACACTCGGGGAGCGAACTTTATTGTTCCTAGGGCTACGCCTTACGGTCGCAGGTTGTTGGTCTGGCTGTGGTTTGATCGTAGAAACTTTGACTTTTGGGTACATCATAAGCGGTTAGGCAAAAGGCAGCGGCTGTAATCGACGTCTTAGCTGGTTTGCATTCGGTTGGTGACTGATTGCAGGTTCTGGCGGTTTAGAAGAATTATAAGATTTAATTCTTGAATCAGCTGGTTTGCTGTTGGTCGGAAGTCTACGGAACCGTTTTCTTTTCTTTCCGCAGGAGCTAGCTGAACGTCTGTCTGGGGCAGTGGTTGGCTTACGAAAGGCTGCTGCGGCTTTGTCGTTTGAATTCGTATTTTCGTTAAGAATACAATTCTCGGGGTCGGTATGAAATCCTTTTAGATCTCTTACATGCGCTCGTATTAAGTTATGCCTTTGTAGTGCGCATACACTACACTATATTACATAAGAATATCAAACCTATTTTATTTCAGGTCATTGCCTTTAGATCTAAACTCAACGTTCCTATAGCCAACCTATTTCTCAAATCCACTCGCATTTCATTCACTCCAGAAAATTATCTAATAAAATTTTCAATGCCACTTGAGTCTCAGATTACTTTTACTATGGTCAAGTGTATCTACCTATTCGTGAAGGTTGTGAGGTACTTTTGTCAAAGGCTGAGGTTTAGCTCGTCGGTTTGCCAAGGTTTAATCCAAAGAGTACGAACTTTAGATTTTAAGTCTATCTTTATTAATATAATCCAAATCTTAACATAATTACATAAATTTCATAAAATGTTTGAGTATTTCGTTGTGATCTTCGTAAGCGGTCCGTCAGGGTGTTTTATTGGTACTTCTTCTTCATTACGGGGTTTGGAGCAACTCAGTCTCAATGATGAGCACGGCAATCAACAACGGATACAGGTCAGATTGCAGGATTGTTTCGGCACTGCGTGAAGTGTCTGGTAGCAGGAAACTCAACGGACAAATCCGGCAATCACAGACGAATCTGGCTATCAACAGACGAATCTGGCAATCAACTGGCGGACCAGGCAAATCAACGGACGAATCCGGCAATCAACAGACGAATCTGGCAATCAACAGACGAATCTGGCTATCAACAGACGAATCTGGCAATCAACTGGCGGACCAGGCAAATCAACGGACGAATCCGGCAATCAACAGACGAATCTGGCTATCAACAGACGAATCTGGCAATCAACTGGCGGACCAGGCAAATCAACGGACGAATCCGGCAATCAACAGACGAATTTGGCTATCAACAGACGAATCTGGCAATCAACTGGCGGACCAGGCAAATCAACGGACGAATCCGGCAATCAACAGACGAATCTGGCTATCAACAGACGAATCTGGCAATCAACTGGCGGACCAGGCAAATCAACGGACGAATCCGGCAATCAACAGACGAATATGGCTATCAACAGACGAATCTGGCAATCAACTGGCGGACCAGGCAAATCAACGGACGAATCCGGCAATCAACAGACGAATCTGGCTATCAACAGACCAATCTGGCAATCAACTGGCGGACCAGGCAAATCAACGGACGAATCCGGCAATCAACAGACGAATCTGGCTATCAACAGACGAATCTGGCAATCAACTGGCGGACCAGGCAAATCAACGGACGAATCCGGCAATCAACAGACGAATATGGCTATCAACAGACGAATCTGGCAATCAACTGGCGGACCAGGCAAATCAACGGACGAATCCAGCAATCAACAGACGAATCTGGCTATCAACAGACGAATCTGGCAATCAACTGGCGGACCAGGCAAATCACCGGACGAATCCGGCAATCAACAGACGAATCTGGCTATCAACAGACGAATCTGGCAATCAACTGGCGGACCAGGCAAATCAACGGATGAATCCGGCAATTAACAGACGAATCTGGCTATCAACAGACGAATCTGGCAATCAACTGGCGGACCAGGCAAATCAACGGACGAATCCGGCAATCAACAGACGAATCTGGCTATCAACAGACGAATCTGGCTATCAACAGACGAATCTGGCAATCAACTGGCGGACCAGGCAAATCAACGGACGAATCCGGCAATCAACAGACGAATCTGGCTATCAACAGACGAATCTGGCAATCAACTGGCGGACCAGGCAAATCAACGGACGAATCCGGCAATCAACAGACGAATCTGGCAATCAACAGACGAATCTGGCTATCAACAGACGAATCTGGCAATCAACTGGCGGACCAGGCAAATCAACGGACGAATCCGGCAATCAACAGACGAATCTGGCTATCAACAGACGAATCTGGCAATCAACTGGCGGACCAGGCAAATCAACGGACGAATCCGGCAATCAACAGACGAATCTGGCTATCAACAGACGAATCTGGCAATCAACTGGCGGACCAGGCAAATCAACGGACGAATCCGGCAATCAACAGACGAATCTGGCTATCAACAGACGAATCTGGCAATCAACTGGCGGACCAGGCAAATCAACGGACGAATCCGGCAATCAACAGACGAATCTGGCTATCAACAGACGAATCTGGCTATCAACAGACGAATCTGGCAATCAACTGGCGGACCAGGCAAATCAACGGACGAATCCGGCAATCAACAGACGAATTTGGCTATCAACAGACGAATCTGGCTATCAACAGACGAATCTGGCAATCAACTGGCGGACCAGGCAAATCAACGGACGAATCCGGCAATCAACAGACGAATCTGGCTATCAACAGACGAATCTGGCAATCAACTGGCGGACCAGGCAAATCAACGGACGAATCCGGCAATCAACAGACGAATCTGGCTATCAACAGACGAATCTGGCTATCAACAGACGAATCTGGCAATCAACTGGCGGACCAGGCAAATCAACGGACGAATCCGGCAATCAACAGACGAATCTGGCTATCAACAGACGAATCTGGCAATCAACTGGCGGACCAGGCAAATCAACGGACGAATCCGGCAATCAACAGACGAATCTGGCTATCAACAGACGAATCTGGCTATCAACAGACGAATCTGGCAATCAACTGGCGGACCAGGCAAATCAACGGATGAATCCGGCAATTAACAGACGAATCTGGCTATCAACAGACGAATCTGGCAATCAACTGGCGGACCAGGCAAATCAACGGACGAATCCGGCAATCAACAGACGAATCTGGCTATCAACAGACGAATCTGGCTATCAACAGACGAATCTGGCAATCAACTGGCGGACCAGGCAAATCAACGGACGAATCCGGCAATCAACAGACGAATCTGGCTATCAACAGATGAATCTGGCAATCAACTGGCGGACCAGGCAAATCAACGGACGAATCCGGCAATCAACAGACGAATCTGGCTATCAACAGACGAATCAGGCGATCAACTGGCGGACCAGGCAAATCAACGGACGAATCCGGCAATCAACAGACGAATCTGGCTATCAACAGACGAATCTGGCAGTCAACTGGCGGACCAGGCAAATCAACGGACGAATCCGGCAATCAACAGACGAATCTGGCTATCAACAGACGAATCTGGCAATCAACTGGCGTACCAGGCAAATCAACGGACGAATCCATCTATATTACATAAGAATATCAAACCTATTTTATTTCAGGTCATTGCCTTTAGATCTAAACTCAACGTTCCTATAGCCAACCTATTTCTCAAATCCACTCGCATTTCATTCACTCCAGAAAATTATCTAATAAAATTTTCAATGCCACTTGAGTCTCAGATTACTTTTACTATGGTCAAGTGTATCTACCTATTCGTGAAGGTTGTGAGGTACTTTTGTCAAAGGCTGAGGTTTAGCTCGTCGGTTTGCCAAGGTTTAATCCAAAGAGTACGAACTTTAGATTTTAAGTCTATCTTTATTAATATAATCCAAATCTTAACATAATTACATAAATTTCATAAAATGTTTGAGTATTTCGTTGTGATCTTCGTAAGCGGTCCGTCAGGGTGTTTTATTGGTACTTCTTCTTCATTACGGGGTTTGGAGCAACTCAGTCTCAATGATGAGCACGGCAATCAACAACGGATACAGGTCAGATTGCAGGATTGTTTCGGCACTGCGTGAAGTGTCTGGTAGCAGGAAACTCAACGGACAAATCCGGCAATCACAGACGAATCTGGCTATCAACAGACGAATCTGGCAATCAACTGGCGGACCAGGCAAATCAACGGACGAATCCGGCAATCAACAGACGAATCTGGCAATCAACAGACGAATCTGGCTATCAACAGACGAATCTGGCAATCAACTGGCGGACCAGGCAAATCAACGGACGAATCCGGCAATCAACAGACGAATCTGGCTATCAACAGACGAATCTGGCAATCAACTGGCGGACCAGGCAAATCAACGGACGAATCCGGCAATCAACAGACGAATTTGGCTATCAACAGACGAATCTGGCAATCAACTGGCGGACCAGGCAAATCAACGGACGAATCCGGCAATCAACAGACGAATCTGGCTATCAACAGACGAATCTGGCAATCAACTGGCGGACCAGGCAAATCAACGGACGAATCCGGCAATCAACAGACGAATATGGCTATCAACAGACGAATCTGGCAATCAACTGGCGGACCAGGCAAATCAACGGACGAATCCGGCAATCAACAGACGAATCTGGCTATCAACAGACGAATCTGGCAATCAACTGGCGGACCAGGCAAATCAACGGACGAATCCGGCAATCAACAGACGAATCTGGCTATCAACAGACGAATCTGGCAATCAACTGGCGGACCAGGCAAATCAACGGACGAATCCGGCAATCAACAGACGAATATGGCTATCAACAGACGAATCTGGCAATCAACTGGCGGACCAGGCAAATCAACGGACGAATCCAGCAATCAACAGACGTATCTGGCTATCAACAGACGAATCTGGCAATCAACTGGCGGACCAGGCAAATCACCGGACGAATCCGGCAATCAACAGACGAATCTGGCTATCAACAGACGAATCTGGCAATCAACTGGCGGACCAGGCAAATCAACGGATGAATCCGGCAATTAACAGACGAATCTGGCTATCAACAGACGAATCTGGCAATCAACTGGCGGACCAGGCAAATCAACGGACGAATCCGGCAATCAACAGACGAATCTGGCTATCAACAGACGAATCTGGCTATCAACAGACGAATCTGGCAATCAACTGGCGGACCAGGCAAATCAACGGACGAATCCGGCAATCAACAGACGAATCTGGCTATCAACAGACGAATCTGGCAATCAACTGGCGGACCAGGCAAATCAACGGACGAATCTGGCAATCAACAGACGAATCTGGCAATCAACAGACGAATCTGGCTATCAACAGACGAATCTGGCAATCAACTGGCGGACCAGGCAAATCAACGGACGAATCCGGCAATCAACAGACGAATCTGGCTATCAACAGACGAATCTGGCAATCAACTGGCGGACCAGGCAAATCAACGGACGAATCCGGCAATCAACAGACGAATCTGGCTATCAACAGACGAATCTGGCAATCAACTGGCGGACCAGGCAAATCAACGGACGAATCCGGCAATCAACAGACGAATCTGGCTATCAACAGACGAATCTGGCAATCAACTGGCGGACCAGGCAAATCAACGGACGAATCCGGCAATCAACAGACGAATATGGCTATCAACAGACGAATCTGGCAATCAACTGGCGGACCAGGCAAATCAACGGACGAATCCGGCAATCAACAGACGAATCTGGCTATCAACAGACGAATCTGGCAATCAACTGGCGGACCAGGCAAATCAACGGACGAATCCGGCAATCAACAGACGAATTTGGCTATCAACAGACGAATCTGGCTATCAACAGACGAATCTGGCAATCAACTGGCGGACCAGGCAAATCAACGGACGAATCCGGCAATCAACAGACGAATCTGGCTATCAACAGACGAATCTGGCAATCAACTGGCGGACCAGGCAAATCAACGGACGAATCCGGCAATCAACAGACGAATCTGGCTATCAACAGACGAATCTGGCTATCAACAGACGAATCTGGCAATCAACTGGCGGACCAGGCAAATCAACGGACGAATCCGGCAATCAACAGACGAATCTGGCTATCAACAGACGAATCTGGCAATCAACTGGCGGACCAGGCAAATCAACGGACGAATCCGGCAATCAACAGACGAATCTGGCTATCAACAGACGAATCTGGCTATCAACAGACGAATCTGGCAATCAACTGGCGGACCAGGCAAATCAACGGATGAATCCGGCAATTAACAGACGAATCTGGCTATCAACAGACGAATCTGGCAATCAACTGGCGGACCAGGCAAATCAACGGACGAATCCGGCAATCAACAGACGAATCTGGCTATCAACAGACGAATCTGGCTATCAACAGACGAATCTGGCAATCAACTGGCGGACCAGGCAAATCAACGGACGAATCCGGCAATCAACAGACGAATCTGGCTATCAACAGACGAATCTGGCATTCAACTGGCGGACCAGGCAAATCAACGGACGAATCCGGCAATCAACAGACGAATCTGGCTATCAACAGACGAATCTGGCAATCAACTGGCGGACCAGGCAAATCAACGGACGAATCCGGCAATCAACAGACGAATCTGGCTATCAACAGACGAATCTGGCAATCAACTGGCGGACCAGGCAAATCAACGGATGAATCCGGCAATTAACAGACGAATCTGGCTATCAACAGACGAATCTGGCAATCAACTGGCGGACCAGGCAAATCAACGGACGAATCCGGCAATCAACAGACGAATCTGGCTATCAACAGACGAATCTGGCAGTCAACTGGCGGACCAGGCAAATCAACGGACGAATCCGGCAATCAACAGACGAATCTGGCTATCAACAGACGAATCTGGCAATCAACTGGCGTACCAGGCAAATCAACGGACGAATCCGGCAATCAACAGACGAATCTGGTAATATCTTCTCTGGTTGATCCTTTACTCTAAAGACCCCTTACCACTGGTGGGGGGAAGTCTTTAGTCGGTATCAGATCTGCACTCGGCGGCGGCGGTCTCGATACTGATCCTTCAGTTTCTATGACGGTCTTTTATATCCCTTTCTGGTTAAACCATACGTAAGCTGTATAACTACGAAGTTTAAATTTCCAAGCAGTAGCACATCGCTGTCGAGTGTCGACCATGTAGACCAGGGAAAGGTGCGGGCGTAGCGCGGGCAACATATATTTATATATGTTGTATTATGCGTATTGCACGAGGTGAGACGACGGCGGACGGGTTGTCTATCATCAACTTGTTTACTTCACCACGCACGTTCTAGACTATCATTGCTATAGCGACATGGGGCAGCAAGAGGGTGATGGCTTAACTCACCATCGAAGTTCTCGATCGTCACCTAGTTCTTGCTTTCAGTGGAGTTCTTCCTTCTTCGTATATGTTTTCTAATGCAATTACACCACACCTAGTTGTTATTGTTGTTGTTCTTCAGTTAGCGTGGGGGATTTCTGATTACTGTGTTGTTGATGATCATTTAGCAATCAGTTGTTGGTTATAGCTTATGCTGTATATATGCTATGGGACCTGTTGCCGGATGGGTAAGTATTTTCTACTTTCCAAGCGCGTAGTCAAATGGGAGCATGAAATTAGGTAAGTATACGGGGTAGGTAGTTTGTTTTGGTACATGGGAGTAGGTGGTATAAGGAATGGTGTATGGGAAAAGACAGGTGCGTAGATGGGGGGGGACGGAATTGTAATGCTTCATTACAAGGTTCAACGCACTACATGCTGTGTAGTAAATATGCCCAAGTGAATTTGGATACATTTGTGCATTGTGAAAGGGGCATGCATATTGGTTATGATTTTGATGACATGGCAAGTATGCTGCCTGATTCTGTCATTTGTTTCCCCACCGAAATTAGAATTCAATATTATTTTGTATAAATAGCCTAAGTCTGATCAAATAAAATTCACTTTCGACTTTAGAGTCTAAAAAGAAACAGTGGCTTCTCAGCCTTCTTTTTATTTTATAACAGATCGGCTTTTTAGCCAACATTTATAATTGGCTTGGGGAAGCCCGTATCCCCCATAACTTAGCAGGACAGGCAGGAATCACTACATGGCGATCTTGCCAAAATAATAGTATGTCATATAATCAAAAAGAGTTGGACAAACTCTTTGAATATTTAAATAGCCCCTATCATCCGGGCCAACCATCTGAGGAAATACCTCAATATAAACCGACACCCAAGACAGCGGGACCAAAGCCCCTTACTATTGAAGATTATAAGAAAAGGCAGCAAATCAAACACCAACCAGAACACCAGCAGCAACAACCACAGAAGAGGAAACGCGCTGGGCGCAAGGTCAGAATTAGGCAAGAAGTTGGCAACCTATTCAGATTAGCTGGGCTAGCCAACAACGAAAAAAGGAAACATTTTATTGAGCAAGCAAGGAATTTATAGCGACAAGCAAATGTAAAAGATAATAAAAAACAAGTGAACATCAATACAAATGGGAGGAAAAACGTCTAAGGAAGAGGTGATTGTTAATGCCTCAAACAATAATAACACAACTTCATTTAGTTCAAACTTATTCTTTATAGATATTCTAATTATAATTCTGATAATATTTCTTATCTACATGTCATCCAAAATTTTTAAATTTTATTTTAAAACAAATGTACAAAAAATTGTAAATAATGAAGTTAGAAATATAACAGTATAAAAAAAAAAAAAAAAAAAAAAAAAAAAAAAATTTAATTAGACATGTTGTTATTGCGATAAAAATGTATGTTTAAAAATATGTTGAACACAATAAAAACGTTAAAAGAATTAATGGCTAACTTTAATAAAACTACAACAAGAAAATATTCTCGAAAATACATAAACGAAAAAAGAGATCAAATACTGAAATTAGAAGATGAATTTAATAAAAAGTATGAAAATTCGCCTACGGAAGCAAATCAGCAGGCATTAAAAAAAATTGTAGATAATTTGTTGGTCAGATTGAAACAAATATTAGATGACAAAACAAAATTATTAGATGTAGAAAACGTAGAAGAAGAAGATATTGAAATTGATGAAAAATTAATCAGAGAAGAACTAATTAAATTAGAATTAAAAATGGCAAAATTCGACATTTTATCAAGTATAAAAATTATCCCAGAGTATGGAGGGGAAGCAGAGAAACTAACCAATTTTTTGAATTTAGTAGATTATGTTGACAGCTCTCTTGGTGATGAAAATGAGAAAAACAAGCTCATAAAATTTGTTTTAGGAACAAAATTAACCGACAAAGTTAGGAATAAGCTAACTACTGTTAAAGAACCCAAGACAATCAAAGAACTGAAGGAAATCTTTATTCAACTCTTTAAAAGTAAGAAAAATTCTCTTCAAATAATTTCACAACTCTCCACAACAAAATTCAAGCACAACTACTACCTTTGCAACAAAAATAGAAACTTTGGTATCAGAGCTCAATTCACTGCAATTATTAGAGCAAGGAGATGAAAGTAGGGAAACGATCTGCAAAATAAATGACCAATTAGGTTTAAATGCGTTCAAGAATGGGTTACAACAACCAACGAAGTCGACGGTCTTCTCGGCTAGGCCGAAAACACTATATGAAGCAATTCAATTAGCTGCAGAGTTAGATTCGTCGAATGAGTTTGCACAGGTTAATCATTTCAGAGTTAATAACTCCAGGGGTAACTATCAAAATTATAACAGAAACAATAGCAATAGATTTAATAGATCAGGAAATCAAAACAACAATACTAGATTCAACACAAGAAACAATAGCAATAGAACTAACAATAATAACAGTAATATGAGATACTATAATAATAATAGATACAGCAGTAATAGTAATAACAGATTCAATAATTATAGATATAATAGTGCAAACTACAATACACAAAACCAAAGAACAATAAATTATGTAGAAGGTTCGGAAAACACACAAGGAGTCTCCGAAGCCCAGAGAGACTCAGACTTCAGTTAAGAAAACAACCAATAAAGGCAATTCTGAATCTCAACCCAAGCAACACAATTGTCTCTTCAATATATCTTGAAAAGTTATTTTCTGAGAGCTTTCAACTCTTCAAACAATCTTAAAGAGGTCATTAACACCCAAAAGGGCCTAAAGAGGAGGAGCTTATTGTATGGGACGAATAGTTCTTCATAAAGTGTTTGTAAGAGCTCATAAAAATCTATTTTTTGATTGATCTTTAAAGAGTTGCGGAAATTGTTTTGAAGATGTTTTTTTTTTTTTTGTGAATAGTGTAAACTTAGAGGGAGAAAAAGTATAAAGAATTAATTTCTTTCTCTTTTATACAAATAAAATTTAAATACAATTTAAATGAAATGGCACTAACTTACAAAAGACATGACGTTTTATTTATTTTCATTTCAACTAGATCTATAATTAATTTTATAAGGGACGTTAAACGCGTTTTATCAGTTTAATGATCGTGTGTTTTGATATGCCAGAAATAATTTACTTCGAAATCGCATATTCTACCCCACTTAAAATAAACGCGCCTTGGAATAGAAACGTGTTTATAAGTTAAATATCGAGAAAAATAATACAATAATAATAAAATTCTATTGACGATAAAAAAGAAAAGTCTTTTAAATTGACTCCCAAAACCCAAAGGGTTACTATACAATTCACAACGATGATAAATTAGATAAATCTATTTAAAAAATATGTTCCACCATTATTAAATTAAATGAAAATGGCGAAATAATTGTTTTGTGTATGCATCGAAAAATATTCTTACCTAAAGGGTGACTCGTTTTCTGAATTCTAACAAGTTTTTTTTTAGGGGATTTTTATAATATTATCATGCAACAAACTTAAAACCGGAATAAGTAGCACTTAAGTTTTTCACATTAGTACATTAGGCTAAGTTTCATAGCCTAAGTCGAACTTACCAACATCGAAGACTTATGAAAGTCAAATTATGAGCGATTTTTTTTTTTTTTATATAAGGCGGTGTGTGAATGGGAATAAAATTGCTGTAAGTTGTAGTTTTTGACATTAATGAGTTGAATCTGTACATGGAAACGTCAAAATTAATTTTGATAAAATATTCACACACGGCATAAATACAAGTAAAATATGCAAAAATTACTTAAAATAAACAAAAGAGACTTTCCTATAGGAAAATAAGTCAACACAAAAGCGTCAATTTCATTTGTCTTCATTCCTTATCTATGTGTCAAGCGAGTGCTTCCAAACTCTAGATGTGTCAAAATCATTTGTCTCAAACATCTGTTTAGTTTAGTTTAGTTAAAAAAACTTCTGAAAATCCGGAAATGTTCAAATTATGAAGAAGAATTATGCCCCATTTACACTTATGCTCGGTAAACAGCCAAAAGAATGAATTTTTCCATTCTTCTGACAGATTTTGACAGTTTACTGACAGAATACTACCAATTTGTCAGTCGTGTAAATCCAGCATCACACATAAAAAATATTCGCTTTGCCATTTTTTTATCTGTCAGTTTCATCAAAGTAATGGCTGTCACATTCTTTAGTTCCTTTTTTCTATTGATATTTAGACGGGCAGACAGAAAAAAGTCTCATGGGCTTACCTAATAGTAGAAACTCTATGTAGATTATCTTTTAAACATGGATTTTGACAATTTCCTTTAACAGCTACGGTGGAGAATGTATGCAGAACGACTAAAGAAACTCAGTGGATAAGACATATATAAAAGCATCTGTTCAGTTAATCCTGAGTTAAGTCACCAAATTTGATGAGTTAACTTGGGTTTACCTTTAATCTCGCACTGAAAAACTGGACCTGAGACAAAAAAAAAAACAGTCAAAAATCGTTATTTACCACGAATAATATCCAATTTGAGATCAAACACAGAATTAACCAAAGGAACCTTCATGAAAGAAATGATTTTATTTAAGTTCGATGAAATCAATAACTTCACTGTCTTAACTGTATATGAGAATTTTAATTACACACACTTTACAATACAAGTATTATGTGCATTGCAAATATTTATTAAAATATATATATTTGACTTAAACAATAAAACATTATAAAAAAAATTCGTCTGTCTAATAAATAAAATTTCATCTAACTTATTCGTTTAATAATGTCACCCTTTAAAGAAAACATGTGTATTTTATATAAATAATCTTCCCATTTGATAAACCGATTAAAGAGTTTGTTAAGAAGTCATTAAAACATCTGAGTTGTGTAAGCACTTTTTCTTAGAGTCAGACTCCTCTTAACGACTTCATGATAAGATATCAAAAATGTCAAATGAATAGGACAGATTCAATAAAGTGTCAACAAAGAGTGAAAGAAAAAATAGAACTCTAAACAATTGTGTTCGTTCCTTTACATTGAATTTCAATTTCACTGAATCATTTAGAGTTCTTATCGCGATTAAGAGTGATCATCTACAATAATTGTTAAAAGAGCTATGGAAAATCATAATTTCCAGATAGTTAAGTTTAAAAAAAGAAACAAATTTGAATATGAAGTTGTACCCAGTACAAACGCGCAATTCAGAAACGTCGGATGTAACAAAACTTTTTTTCGTCAACCAAAGAGAAAATAAATACTTCTTGAAGATAAATTGTAAAGCCGTCATAAAGACGTTTTTATAAAAACATCAAAAAAATATCTTCATGATGTTTAAGAAAGAGTAAAAACAAATACTCTTAGTGCACTTTAAATATGCTCCTTTTAAAATAGTTTTTAAGAGGGTATACAGAGAGTCAATATTAAACAAAAATGTTTTGAAGGTCTTTAAGACGTTTGAAAGACTTTTTTGTAATAGTTGAAACATGCAACACTTATAAAGAGCAAATTAACTGGTCATAAAGTGGGATGGTATTCAGAAGATTGAACTAACTGCTTGTTAAGAGGTGATAAATTTGTTTGGAATACTCTTTAAGAGTTTATGTGTTGCTTGGGAACCTCCATTTTACAAATTACATAATAGTTCAATCTAAGATAACAAAAAAAGATCAAAAGCTATTAATTGATACAGGTGCTGATATCTCAATCCTGAAGAGAAGTGGCTTGAATTCAGAAAATAACATAAATATAACAGATAAAATAACAATTAAAGGAGTCACAGATTCGGAAGTATATTCTATAGGTTCAGTAAAAGGGCAAGTAAGGATTGAGGGCGAGCAGATCGAGCAAAATTTCCAAGTAGTAGATGACAATTTCCCAATCAATACGAATGGTATTCTGGGAAGAGACTTTTTGATAAAAAACAATTGCAAAATAGATTATGAAAACTTCACCCTATCTATTTTAATCAAAAATGATGAATTCATTCTCCCAATGTTCACACAGCTTCCTAAGTCACAAAGTATTATTTTACCAGCAAGAACACAAACGCTTCACCCAATAAATATAAAAATAGAAGAAGACAGCATTGTTCTTAACCAAGAAATACAGCATGGAATATTCATTGCAAACGCAATTGTTCCAGCGAAAGGCATTACCCAAATTGCATTTTTGAATACATTGGAACATGATGTAATTATAAAAACTGTAGAGCCAGATGTAATCCCACTTCGTCATTTCCATGTAATTGATCTCAAAAAGAACTATGAGAAAAACAAGAAGCAAGACCAATTTATGAGAGGTTAGTAAAAGAATTAAATATTAATATATCGGAGCCACGCAATCCATCTTGAAAATATGTGAAGAATTCGCTGATTGTTTTCATTTAAATGGAGATACATTAACAGTCAATAATTTTTACAAACAAACAATTTCCATGGCTGATAGCAACCCCGTTTACATCAAAAATTATAGACTTCCACAATCACAACAAAATGAGATCAATGAACAAGTGGATGAACTTCTTAAAAACAACATAATTGAAAACTCAGTAAGCCCATTTAACTCACCCTTGTTAGTAGTCCCAAAGAAAGATTCCCAAGGAGAACAAAAATGGCGTTTAGTAGTAGATTTTCGTCAGTTAAATAAAAAAATTATAGATGATGAGTTCCCTTTAACAAGACTAGATGAAGTTTTAGATACACTAGGCAGAGCCAAATATTTTTCCACTTTAGACTTAACAAGCTCCTTCCATCAAATAGAATTAGATGAAGAATCTAGACCAAAAACAGCATTTTCTACACTTCGCGGACACTTCCATTTCAAAAGATTGCCTTTTGGATTAAAAATATCAACTAACAGCTTTCAGCGAATGCTATCCGTAGCCCTAGCAGGACTTAATGCAGAAGCATTCTTATACGTTGATGACATCATTATATTTGGTTGCAGTTTACTTCATCACAATGACAACCTTGCAAAAGTTCTCCAGAGACTCAGAAAATACAATCTTAAACTGAACCCAAAAAAATGTAATTGGCTACAAACTGAAGTCACATATCTAGGACATTTAATAACAAATGAAGGAATAAAGCCAGATCCTAGAAAATACGAAGCTGTCACTAAATATCCTACACCAACTAATGCAGAAGAAGTAAAAAGGTTTGTTGCATTCTGCAATTATTATAGAAGATTCATTCAAAACTTTGCAACAATAGCCAGACCTTTAAATGCTTTGTCAAAGAAAGGAGTAGAATTTGTGTGGACAAAAGAATGTGAGGATCCTTTTATCTCCTTAAAAAATAAACTAATAAACCCTCCGATCCTAAAATACCCTAATTATGAAGAGACATTCATTGTAACAACTGATGCCTCTAATACTGCATTGGGAGCGGTATTATCACAAGGTGATATAGGAAAAGATCTTCCAATTTCTTATGCCAGCAGAAGTTTAACTAAGAATGAGCTTAATAAACCAATAATCGAAAAAGAACTGCTTGGAATACATTGGACAATTAATTACTTCAGGCCATATTTATATGGAAGAAAATTTACAGTAATAACGGATCACAGACCATTAGTAAACCTTTTCACTCACAAAAACCCATCATCAAAGTTGACAAGGATAAGATTGGATCTAGCAGATTATAATTTTGATATCATCTATAAGCAGGGATCAATGAACACCAATGCTGATGCACTATCACGTATCAAGCTTGATTCTGAAATACTAAAAAAATGATTCCAACTTCAAATGTTAATGTAGTTAATATATTGACGAGATCGAAATCAACTAAAATAGCAAATGAAAATCTAAAAAAACCAAAGTATTAAGAGTGCAGAGTTAAAGACAAATGATTCACCTATATACATTTGGGAATGTGGTTCCCTAACAGAAGTTAAAAATAATAAAAAGTTAAAATTCAAAAAAGTGCTACAAAAACATGAAGTACATCAGCGAAAATCCTCATATAAACTAAGGTTTAATTCAGGAGAAGCCTGTACAAAAATTCATGTAAATAATACAGATGTGATGATAGAATACAATGATAATCCGAATCTCGACTTAAGTCTGATATTGGAGAAGCTGGTATTTAGAATGAATAAAGAAGATATTAAACAAGTAGCAATTGCTAATAATGATGAAATATTTGAGCACATAAGTATATATGAATTTAAAAAATTGTATAATGAATTACAACAAAAAATTGAAAGAAACGCACGATTAAAAATATTGATATATAATCCTCCAATAAGAGTTATTGATGATAAAGAGAAAGAAAGGATAATAGAGAATTTCCATAACACACCACATGCCGGTGGGCACTCAGGCATAAAAAGAACAATAAATAAAATAAAACAAAGATATTGTTGGAAAAATTTAAACAAAATGGTGAAGAAATATGTTAATAAAAGCATAATATGTGCACAGAGCAAACAAACCAGGAATACAAAAGAAAGGTTGGTATTAACAGAAACACCAACAACAAGTTTTGAAGTAGTAACAGCAGACACCGTAGGTCCACTAAGGCCCTCAAACGACTTTAGGTACATACTCACTCTACAATGCGAATTAACAAAATACGTCGAAGCCATTCCTATTAAAAGCAAAGATGCAAACAGTGTAGCAAAAGCCTTAGTAGAGAATTTCTTGCTTAGACACGGTAGTTTCAGAACATTAAGAACAGATATGGGAACAGAATTTATCAATGAAGTAATGAGAAACATTTATACATTATTTGGAATAAATCACATAACATCAACACCCTATCATCATGAAACATTAGGATCTATAGAACGAAACCATAGGGTATTAAATGAATACCTACTTGCCTTCGCAAAAGAAGACAATTGGCATGAGTGGATTCCGTATTTCGTCTCTAGTTACAACACAACACCACACTCTTGTATGGGAATATCACCATTTGAATTAGTTTACGGGAAATTTGCCAAACTACCAGAAGACTGAGCTCATAACATAACAAGCCCTGTATATAATATTGACAATTACAGTTTAGAATTAAAATTTAGATTGAGTCAAATGAGAAGAATAGCTAAGAAATTATTAGATAAAAGCAAGGTAGAAAGAAAGGAATTGGTAGATAAAATTGCCAACCCATTACAATTAAAAGTAGGAGATAAGGTATATTTAAAAGTAGGAAATAAGAAGAAATTAGAAAACCCATATAAAGGACCATACGAAGTAATTGAATTAAAGGGTGTAAATAGTAAAATTAAGATTAATAATGAAATAAAAGAGGTACATAATAATAGATTAAAAATATAAAAAAAAAAAAAAAATTTTAATCAAAACATTTTTTTTTTTTTTTTTTTTTGAGGATGTAGTGCGCATACACTACACTATATAACATAAGAATATCAAACCTATTTTATATCAGGTCATTGCCTTTAGATCTAAACTCAACGTTCCTATAGCCAACCTATTTCTCAAATCCACTCGCATTTCATTCACTCCAGAAAATTATCTAATAAAATTTTCAATGCCACTTGAGTCTCAGATTACTTTTAGTATCGTCAAGTGTATCTACCTATTCGTGAAGGTTCAACGCACTACATGCTCTGTAGTAAATATGCCCAAGTCAATTTGGATACATTTGTGCATTGTGAAAGGGGCATGCATATTGGTTATGATTTTGATGACATGGCAAGTATGCTGCCTGATTCTGTCATTTGTTTCTCCACCGAAATTAGAATTCAATACAATGTATATGTTTAAGTAATAATATGTATAGGTTTAAGTTCTTAGTGTGTAAGGAAATTATTTTGTATAAATAGCCTAAGTCTGATCAAATAAAATTCACTTTCGACTTGAGAGTCTAAAAAGAAACAGATCGGCTTTTTAGCCAACATTTATAATTGGCTTGGGGAAGCCCGTATCCCCCATAACTTAGCAGGACAGGCAGGAATCACTACACCTTCCTTGAATCTTACGTCTTCCTTTGCTCTTCAGTACCATAATAACTGGTGAGATTAATTTTACAACCTCAAAGGGGCCGTCATAACGGGGCGCTAATTTTTCGGCAAAATAGTTGACTCCGAATGAAAGGACTCTTGCTTTCTTATTATCCTGCTCACCAATACTGGGGCGCCAGGGCCGTCTGCGCAGATTGTAGGATTTCACCTGAGTCTCAGAAGCTTTCTGCAGATTTACTCGTACCAATTCGTATAGCGCATTCATTCGATCTTGTAGGGAATTCATATTCTCGACAGGGGTGCTGACCGGTAGTGCGGTGCGGAATTCTTTGGGACCTCGGATTTCACTATAGGTTCAGTAAAAGGGCAAGTAAGGATTGAGGGCGAGCAGATCGAGCAAAATTTCCAAGTAGTAGATGACAATTTCCCAATCAATACGAATGGTATTCTGGGAAGAGACTTTTTGATAAAAAAACAATTGCAAAATAGATTATGAAAACTTCACCCTATCTATTTTAATCAAAAATGATGAATTCATTCTCCCAATGTTCACACAGCTTCCTAAGTCACAAAGTATTATTTTACCAGCAAGAACACAAACGCTTCACCCAATAAATATAAAAATAGAAGAAGACAGCATTGTTCTTAACCAAGAAATACAGCATGGAATATTCATTGCAAACGCAATTGTTCCAGCGAAAGGCATTACCCAAATTGCATTTTTGAATACATTGGAACATGATGTAATTATAAAAACTGTAGAGCCAGATGTAATCCCACTTCGTCATTTCCATGTAATTGATCTCAAAAAGAACTATGAGAAAAACAAGAAGCAAGACCAATTTATGAGAGGTTAGTAAAAGAACTAAATATTAATATATCGGATAATAAAGCCAAGCAATCCATCTTGAAAATATGTGAAGAATTCGCTGATTGTTTTCATTTAAATGGAGATACATTAACAGTCAATAATTTTTACAAACAAACAATTTCCATGGCTGATAGCAACCCCGTTTACATCAAAAATTATAGACTTCCACAATCACAACAAAATGAGATCAATGAACAAGTGGATGAACTTCTTAAAAACAACATAATTGAAAACTCAGTAAGCCCATTTAACTCACCCTTGTTAGTAGTCCCAAAGAAAGATTCCCAAGGAGAACAAAAATGGCGTTTAGTAGTAGATTTTCGTCAGTTAAATAAAAAAATTATAGATGATGAGTTCCCTTTAACAAGACTAGATGAAGTTTTAGATACACTAGGCAGAGCCAAATATTTTTCCACTTTAGACTTAACAAGCTCCTTCCATCAAATAGAATTAGATGAAGAATCTAGACCAAAAACAGCATTTTCTACACTTCGCGGACACTTCCATTTCAAAAGATTGCCTTTTGGATTAAAAATATCAACTAACAGCTTTCAGCGAATGCTATCCGTAGCCCTAGCAGGACTTAATGCAGAAGCATTCTTATACGTTGATGACATCATTATATTTGGTTGCAGTTTACTTCATCACAATGACAACCTTGCAAAAGTTCTCCAGAGACTCAGAAAATACAATCTTAAACTGAACCCAAAAAAATGTAATTGGCTACAAACTGAAGTCACATATCTAGGACATTTAATAACAAATGAAGGAATAAAGCCAGATCCTAGAAAATACGAAGCTGTCACTAAATATCCTACACCAACTAATGCAGAAGAAGTAAAAAGGTTTGTTGCATTCTGCAATTATTATAGAAGATTCATTCAAAACTTTGCAACAATAGCCAGACCTTTAAATGCTTTGTCAAAGAAAGGAGTAGAATTTGTGTGGACAAAAGAATGTGAGGATGCTTTTATCTCCTTAAAAAATAAACTAATAAACCCTCCGATCCTAAAATACCCTAATTATGAAGAGACATTCATTGTAACAACTGATGCCTCTAATACTGCATTGGGAGCGGTATTATCACAAGGTGATATAGGAAAAGATCTTCCAATTTCTTATGCCAGCAGAAGTTTAACTAAGAATGAGCTTAATAAACCAATAATCGAAAAAGAACTGCTTGGAATACATTGGGCAATTAATTACTTCAGGCCATATTTATATGGAAGAAAATTTACAGTAATAACGGATCACAGACCATTAGTAAACCTTTTCACTCACAAAAACCCATCATCAAAGTTGACAAGGATAAGATTGGATCTAGCAGATTATAATTTTGATATCATCTATAAGCAGGGATCAATGAACACCAATGCTGATGCACTATCACGTATCAAGCTTGATTCTGAAATACTAAAAAAAATGATTCCAACTTCAAATGTTAATGTAGTAAATATATTGACGAGATCGAAATCAACTAAAATAGCAAATGAAAATCTAAAAAAACCAAAGTATTAAGAGTGCAGAGTTAAAGACAAATGATTCACCTATATACATTTGGGAATGTGGTTCCCTAACAGAAGTTAAAAATAATAAAAAGTTAAAATTCAAAAAAGTGCTACAAAAACATGAAGTACATCAGCGAAAATCCTCATATAAACTAAGGTTTAATTCAGGAGAAGCCTGTACAAAAATTCATGTAAATAATACAGATGTGATGATAGAATACAATGATAATCCGAATCTCGACTTAAGTCTGATATTGGAGAAGCTGGTATTTAGAATGAATAAAGAAGATATTAAACAAGTAGCAATTGCTAATAATGATGAAATATTTGAGCACATAAGTATATAAGAATTTAAAAAATTGTATAATGAATTACAACAAAAAATTGAAAGAAACGCACGATTAAAAATATTGATATATAATCCTCCAATAAGAGTTATTGATGATAAAGAGAAAGAAAGGATAATAGAGAATTTCCATAACACACCACATGCCGGTGGGCACTCAGGCATAAAAAGAACAATAAATAAAATAAAACAAAGATATTGTTGGAAAAATTTAAACAAAATGGTGAAGAAATATGTTAATAAAAGCATAATATGTGCACAGAGCAAACAAACCAGGAATACAAAAGAAAGGTTGGTATTAACAGAAACACCAACAACAAGTTTTGAAGTAGTAACAGCAGACACCGTAGGTCCACTAAGGCCCTCAAACGACTTTAGGTACATACTCACTCTACAATGCGAATTAACAAAATACGTCGAAGCCATTCCTATTAAAAGCAAAGATGCAAACAGTGTAGCAAAAGCCTTAGTAGAGAATTTCTTGCTTAGACACGGTAGTTTCAGAACATTAAGAACAGATATGGGAACAGAATTTATCAATGAAGTAATGAGAAACATTTATACATTATTTGGAATAAATCACATAACATCAACACCCTATCATCATGAAACATTAGGATCTATAGAACGAAACCATAGGGTATTAAATGAATACCTACTTGCCTTCGCAAAAGAAGACAATTGGCATGAGTGGATTCCGTATTTCGTCTCTAGTTACAACACAACACCACACTCTTGTATGGGAATATCACCATTTGAATTAGTTTACGGGAAATTTGCCAAACTACCAGAAGACTGAGCTCATAACATAACAAGCCCTGTATATAATATTGACAATTACAGTTTAGAATTAAAATTTAGATTGAGTCAAATGAGAAGAATAGCTAAGAAATTATTAGATAAAAGCAAGGTAGAAAGAAAGGAATTGGTAGATAAAATTGCCAACCCATTACAATTAAAAGTAGGAGATAAGGTATATTTAAAAGTAGGAAATAAGAAGAAATTAGAAAACCCATATAAAGGACCATACGAAGTAATTGAATTAAAGGGTGTAAATAGTAAAATTAAGATTAATAATGAAATAAAAGAGGTACATAATAATAGATTAAAAATATAAAAAAAAAAAAAAAATTTTAATCAAAACATTTTTTTTTTTTTTTTTTTTTGAGGATGTAGTGCGCATACACTACACTATATAACATAAGAATATCAAACCTATTTTATATCAGGTCATTGCCTTTAGATCTAAACTCAACGTTCCTATAGCCAACCTATTTCTCAAATCCACTCGCATTTCATTCACTCCAGAAAATTATCTAATAAAATTTTCAATGCCACTTGAGTCTCAGATTACTTTTACTATGGTCAAGTGTATCTACCTATTCGTGAAGGTTCAACGCACTACATGCTCTGTAGTAAATATGCCCAAGTCAATTTGGATACATTTGTGCATTGTGAAAGGGGCATGCATATTGGTTATGATTTTGATGACATGGCAAGTATGCTGCCTGATTCTGTCATTTGTTTCTCCACCGAAATTAGAATTCAATACAATGTATATGTTTAAGTAATAATATGTATAGGTTTAAGTTCTTAGTGTGTAAGGAAATTATTTTGTATAAATAGCCTAAGTCTGATCAAATAAAATTCACTTTCGACTTGAGAGTCTAAAAAGAAACAGATCGGCTTTTTAGCCAACATTTATAATTGGCTTGGGGAAGCCCGTATCCCCCATAACTTAGCAGGACAGGCAGGAATCACTACACCTTCCTTGAATCTTACGTCTTCCTTTGCTCTTCAGTACCATAATAACTGGTGAGATTAATTTTACAACCTCAAAGGGGCCGTCATAACGGGGCGCTAATTTTTCGGCAAAATAGTTGACTCCGAATGAAAGGACTCTTGCTTTCTTATTATCCTGCTCACCAATACTGGGGCGCCAGGGCCGTCTGCGCAGATTGTAGGATTTCACCTGAGTCTCAGAAGCTTTCTGCAGATTTACTCGTACCAATTCGTATAGCGCATTCATTCGATCTTGTAGGGAATTCATATCCTCGACAGGGGTGCTGACCGGTAGTGCGGTGCGGAATTCTTTGGGACCTCGGATTTCACTATAGGTTCAGTAAAAGGGCAAGTAAGGATTGAGGGCGAGCAGATCGAGCAAAATTTCCAAGTAGTAGATGACAATTTCCCAATCAATACGAATGGTATTCTGGGAAGAGACTTTTTGATAAAAAACAATTGCAAAATAGATTATGAAAACTTCACCCTATCTATTTTAATCAAAAATGATGAATTCATTCTCCCAATGTTCACACAGCTTCCTAAGTCACAAAGTATTATTTTACCAGCAAGAACACAAACGCTTCACCCAATAAATATAAAAATAGAAGAAGACAGCATTGTTCTTAACCAAGAAATACAGCATGGAATATTCATTGCAAACGCAATTGTTCCAGCGAAAGGCATTACCCAAATTGCATTTTTGAATACATTGGAACATGATGTAATTATAAAAACTGTAGAGCCAGATGTAATCCCACTTCGTCATTTCCATGTAATTGATCTCAAAAAGAACTATGAGAAAAACAAGAAGCAAGACCAATTTATGAGAGGTTAGTAAAAGAACTAAATATTAATATATCGGATAATAAAGCCAAGCAATCCATCTTGAAAATATGTGAAGAATTCGCTGATTGTTTTCATTTAAATGGAGATACATTAACAGTCAATAATTTTTACAAACAAACAATTTCCATGGCTGATAGCAACCCCGTTTACATCAAAAATTATAGACTTCCACAATCACAACAAAATGAGATCAATGAACAAGTGGATGAACTTCTTAAAAACAACATAATTGAAAACTCAGTAAGCCCATTTAACTCACCCTTGTTAGTAGTCCCAAAGAAAGATTCCCAAGGAGAACAAAAATGGCGTTTAGTAGTAGATTTTCGGCAGTTAAATAAAAAAATTATAGATGATGAGTTCCCTTTAACAAGACTAGATGAAGTTTTAGATACACTAGGCAGAGCCAAATATTTTTCCACTTTAGACTTAACAAGCTCCTTCCATCAAATAGAATTAGATGAAGAATCTAGACCAAAAACAGCATTTTCTACACTTCGCGGACACTTCCATTTCAAAAGATTGCCTTTTGGATTAAAAATATCAACTAACAGCTTTCAGCGAATGCTATCCGTAGCCCTAGCAGGACTTAATGCAGAAGCATTCTTATACGTTGATGACATCATTATATTTGGTTGCAGTTTACTTCATCACAATGACAACCTTGCAAAAGTTCTCCAGAGACTCAGAAAATACAATCTTAAACTGAACCCAAAAAAATGTAATTGGCTACAAACTGAAGTCACATATCTAGGACATTTAATAACAAATGAAGGAATAAAGCCAGATCCTAGAAAATACGAAGCTGTCACTAAATATCCTACACCAACTAATGCAGAAGAAGTAAAAAGGTTTGTTGCATTCTGCAATTATTATAGAAGATTCATTCAAAACTTTGCAACAATAGCCAGACCTTTAAATGCTTTGTCAAAGAAAGGAGTAGAATTTGTGTGGACAAAAGAATGTGAGGATGCTTTTATCTCCTTAAAAAATAAACTAATAAACCCTCCGATCCTAAAATACCCTAATTATGAAGAGACATTCATTGTAACAACTGATGCCTCTAATACTGCATTGGGAGCGGTATTATCACAAGGTGATATAGGAAAAGATCTTCCAATTTCTTATGCCAGCAGAAGTTTAACTAAGAATGAGCTTAATAAACCAATAATCGAAAAAGAACTGCTTGGAATACATTGGGCAATTAATTACTTCAGGCCATATTTATATGGAAGAAAATTTACAGTAATAACGGATCACAGACCATTAGTAAACCTTTTCACTCACAAAAACCCATCATCAAAGTTGACAAGGATAAGATTGGATCTAGCAGATTATAATTTTGATATCATCTATAAGCAGGGATCAATGAACACCAATGCTGATGCACTATCACGTATCAAGCTTGATTCTGAAATACTAAAAAAAATGATTCCAACTTCAAATGTTAATGTAGTAAATATATTGACGAGATCGAAATCAACTAAAATAGCAAATGAAAATCTAAAAAAACCAAAATATTAAGAGTGCAGAGTTAAAGACAAATGATTCACCTATATACATTTGGGAATGTGGTTCCCTAACAGAAGTTAAAAATAATAAAAAGTTAAAATTCAAAAAAGTGCTACAAAAACATGAAGTACATCAGCGAAAATCCTCATATAAACTAAGGTTTAATTCAGGAGAAGCCTGTACAAAAATTCATGTAAATAATACAGATGTGATGATAGAATACAATGATAATCCGAATCTCGACTTAAGTCTGATATTGGAGAAGCTGGTATTTAGAATGAATAAAGAAGATATTAAACAAGTAGCAATTGCTAATAATGATGAAATATTTGAGCACATAAGTATATATGAATTTAAAAAATTGTATAATGAATTACAACAAAAATTGAAAGAAACGCACGATTAAAAATATTGATATATAATCCTCCAATAAGAGTTATTGATGATAAAGAGAAAGAAAGGATAATAGAGAATTTCCATAACACACCACATGCCGGTGGGCACTCAGGCATAAAAAGAACAATAAATAAAATAAAACAAAGATATTGTTGGAAAAATTTAAACAAAATGGTGAAGAAATATGTTAATAAATGCATAATATGTGCACAGAGCAAACAAACCAGGAATACAAAAGAAAGGTTGGTATTAACAGAAACACCAACAACAAGTTTTGAAGTAGTAACAGCAGACACCGTAGGTCCACTAAGGCCCTCAAACGACCTTAGGTACATACGCACTCTACAATGCGAATTAACAAAATACGTTGAAGCCATTCCTATTAAAAGCAAAGATGCAAACAGTGTAGCAAAAGCCTTAGTAGAGAATTTCTTGCTTAGACACGGTAGTTTCAGAACATTAAGAACAGATATGGGAACAGAATTTATCAATGAAGTAATGAGAAACATTTATACATTATTTGGAATAAATCACATAACATCAACACCCTATCATCATGAAACATTAGGATCTATAGAACGAAACCATAGGGTATTAAATGAATACCTACTTGCCTTCGCAAAAGAAGACAATTGGCATGAGTGGATTCCGTATTTCGTCTTTAGTTACAACACAACACCACACTCTTGTATGGGAATATCACCATTTGAATTAGTTTACGGGAAATTTGCCAAACTACCAGAAGACTGAGCTCATAACATAACAAGCCCTGTATATAATATTGACAATTACAGTTTAGAATTAAAATTTAGATTGAGTCAAATGAGAAGAATAGCTAAGAAATTATTAGATAAAAGCAAGGTAGAAAGAAAGGAATTGGTAGATAAAATTGCCAACCCATTACAATTAAAAGTAGGAGATAAGGTATATTTAAAAGTAGGAAATAAGAAGAAATTAGAAAACCCATATAAAGGACCATACGAAGTAATTGAATTAAAGGGTGTAAATAGTAAAATTAAGATTAATAATGAAATAAAAGAGGTACATAATAATAGATTAAAAATATAAAAAAAAAAAAAAAAAATTTAATCAAAACATTTTTTTTTTTTTTTTTTTTTGAGGATGTAGTGCGCATACACTACACTATATAACATAAGAATATCAAACCTATTTTATATCAGGTCATTGCCTTTAGATCTAAACTCAACGTTCCTATAGCCAACCTATTTCTCAAATCCACTCGCATTTCATTCACTCCAGAAAATTATCTAATAAAATTTTCAATGCCACTTGAGTCTCAGATTACTTTTACTATGGTCAAGTGTATCTACCTATTCGTGAAGGTTCAACGCACTACATGCTCTGTAGTAAATATGCCCAAGTCAATTTGGATACATTTGTGCATTGTGAAAGGGGCATGCATATTGGTTATGATTTTGATGACATGGCAAGTATGCTGCCTGATTCTGTCATTTGTTTCTCCACCGAAATTAGAATTCAATACAATGTATATGTTTAAGTAATAATATGTATAGGTTTAAGTTCTTAGTGTGTAAGGAAATTATTTTGTATAAATAGCCTAAGTCTGATCAAATAAAATTCACTTTCGACTTGAGAGTCTAAAAAGAAACAGATCGGCTTTTTAGCCAACATTTATAATTGGCTTGGGGAAGCCCGTATCCCCCATAACTTAGCAGGACAGGCAGGAATCACTACACCTTCCTTGAATCTTACGTCTTCCTTTGCTCTTCAGTACCATAATAACTGGTGAGATTAATTTTACAACCTCAAAGGGGCCGTCATAACGGGGCGCTAATTTTTCGGCAAAATAGTTGACTCCGAATGAAAGGACTCTTGCTTTCTTATTATCCTGCTCACCAATACTGGGGCGCCAGGGCCGTCTGCGCAGATTGTAGGATTTCACCTGAGTCTCAGAAGCTTTCTGCAGATTTACTCGTACCAATTCGTATAGCGCATTCATTCGATCTTGTAGGGAATTCATATCCTCGACAGGGGTGCTGACCGGTAGTGCGGTGCGGAATTCTTTGGGACCTCGGATTTCACTATAGGTTCAGTAAAAGGGCAAGTAAGGATTGAGGGCGAGCAGATCGAGCAAAATTTCCAAGTAGTAGATGACAATTTCCCAATCAATACGAATGGTATTCTGGGAAGAGACTTTTTGATAAAAAACAATTGCAAAATAGATTATGAAAACTTCACCCTATCTATTTTAATCAAAAATGATGAATTCATTCTCCCAATGTTCACACAGCTTCCTAAGTCACAAAGAATTATTTTACCAGCAAGAACACAAACGCTTCACCCAATAAATATAAAAATAGAAGAAGACAGCATTGTTCTTAACCAAGAAATACAGCATGGAATATTCATTGCAAACGCAATTGTTCCAGCGAAAGGCATTACCCAAATTGCATTTTTGAATACATTGGAACATGATGTAATTATAAAAACTGTAGAGCCAGATGTAATCCCACTTCGTCATTTCCATGTAATTGATCTCAAAAAGAACTATGAGAAAAACAAGAAGCAAGACCAATTTATGAGAGGTTAGTAAAAGAACTAAATATTAATATATCGGATAATAAAGCCAAGCAATCCATCTTGAAAATATGTGAAGAATTCGCTGATTGTTTTCATTTAAATGGAGATACATTAACAGTCAATAATTTTTACAAACAAACAATTTCCATGGCTGATAGCAACCCCGTTTACATCAAAAATTATAGACTTCCACAATCACAACAAAATGAGATCAATGAACAAGTGGATGAACTTCTTAAAAACAACATAATTGAAAACTCAGTAAGCCCATTTAACTCACCCTTGTTAGTAGTCCCAAAGAAAGATTCCCAAGGAGAACAAAAATGGCGTTTAGTAGTAGATTTTCGGCAGTTAAATAAAAAAATTATAGATGATGAGTTCCCTTTAACAAGACTAGATGAAGTTTTAGATACACTAGGCAGAGCCAAATATTTTTCCACTTTAGACTTAACAAGCTCCTTCCATCAAATAGAATTAGATGAAGAATCTAGACCAAAAACAGCATTTTCTACACTTCGCGGACACTTCCATTTCAAAAGATTGCCTTTTGGATTAAAAATATCAACTAACAGCTTTCAGCGAATGCTATCCGTAGCCCTAGCAGGACTTAATGCAGAAGCATTCTTATACGTTGATGACATCATTATATTTGGTTGCAGTTTACTTCATCACAATGACAACCTTGCAAAAGTTCTCCAGAGACTCAGAAAATACAATCTTAAACTGAACCCAAAAAAATGTAATTGGCTACAAACTGAAGTCACATATCTAGGACATTTAATAACAAATGAAGGAATAAAGCCAGATCCTAGAAAATACGAAGCTGTCACTAAATATCCTACACCAACTAATGCAGAAGAAGTAAAAAGGTTTGTTGCATTCTGCAATTATTATAGAAGATTCATTCAAAACTTTGCAACAATAGCCAGACCTTTAAATGCTTTGTCAAAGAAAGGAGTAGAATTTGTGTGGACAAAAGAATGTGAGGATGCTTTTATCTCCTTAAAAAATAAACTAATAAACCCTCCGATCCTAAAATACCCTAATTATGAAGAGACATTCATTGTAACAACTGATGCCTCTAATACTGCATTGGGAGCGGTATTATCACAAGGTGATATAGGAAAAGATCTTCCAATTTCTTATGCCAGCAGAAGTTTAACTAAGAATGAGCTTAATAAACCAATAATCGAAAAAGAACTGCTTGGAATACATTGGGCAATTAATTACTTCAGGCCATATTTATATGGAAGAAAATTTACAGTAATAACGGATCACAGACCATTAGTAAACCTTTTCACTCACAAAAACCCATCATCAAAGTTGACAAGGATAAGATTGGATCTAGCAGATTATAATTTTGATATCATCTATAAGCAGGGATCAATGAACACCAATGCTGATGCACTATCACGTATCAAGCTTGATTCTGAAATACTAAAAAAAATGATTCCAACTTCAAATGTTAATGTAGTAAATATATTGACGAGATCGAAATCAACTAAAATAGCAAATGAAAATCTAAAAAAACCAAAATATTAAGAGTGCAGAGTTAAAGACAAATGATTCACCTATATACATTTGGGAATGTGGTTCCCTAACAGAAGTTAAAAATAATAAAAAGTTAAAATTCAAAAAAGTGCTACAAAAACATGAAGTACATCAGCGAAAATCCTCATATAAACTAAGGTTTAATTCAGGAGAAGCCTGTACAAAAATTCATGTAAATAATACAGATGTGATGATAGAATACAATGATAATCCGAATCTCGACTTAAGTCTGATATTGGAGAAGCTGGTATTTAGAATGAATAAAGAAGATATTAAACAAGTAGCAATTGCTAATAATGATGAAATATTTGAGCACATAAGTATATATGAATTTAAAAAATTGTATAATGAATTACAACAAAAATTGAAAGAAACGCACGATTAAAAATATTGATATATAATCCTCCAATAAGAGTTATTGATGATAAAGAGAAAGAAAGGATAATAGAGAATTTCCATAACACACCACATGCCGGTGGGCACTCAGGCATAAAAAGAACAATAAATAAAATAAAACAAAGATATTGTTGGAAAAATTTAAACAAAATGGTGAAGAAATATGTTAATAAATGCATAATATGTGCACAGAGCAAACAAACCAGGAATACAAAAGAAAGGTTGGTATTAACAGAAACACCAACAACAAGTTTTGAAGTAGTAACAGCAGACACCGTAGGTCCACTAAGGCCCTCAAACGACCTTAGGTACATACGCACTCTACAATGCGAATTAACAAAATACGTTGAAGCCATTCCTATTAAAAGCAAAGATGCAAACAGTGTAGCAAAAGCCTTAGTAGAGAATTTCTTGCTTAGACACGGTAGTTTCAGAACATTAAGAACAGATATGGGAACAGAATTTATCAATGAAGTAATGAGAAACATTTATACATTATTTGGAATAAATCACATAACATCAACACCCTATCATCATGAAACATTAGGATCTATAGAACGAAACCATAGGGTATTAAATGAATACCTACTTGCCTTCGCAAAAGAAGACAATTGGCATGAGTGGATTCCGTATTTCGTCTTTAGTTACAACACAACACCACACTCTTGTATGGGAATATCACCATTTGAATTAGTTTACGGGAAATTTGCCAAACTACCAGAAGACTGAGCTCATAACATAACAAGCCCTGTATATAATATTGACAATTACAGTTTAGAATTAAAATTTAGATTGAGTCAAATGAGAAGAATAGCTAAGAAATTATTAGATAAAAGCAAGGTAGAAAGAAAGGAATTGGTAGATAAAATTGCCAACCCATTACAATTAAAAGTAGGAGATAAGGTATATTTAAAAGTAGGAAATAAGAAGAAATTAGAAAACCCATATAAAGGACCATACGAAGTAATTGAATTAAAGGGTGTAAATAGTAAAATTAAGATAAATAATGAAATAAAAGAGGTACATAATAATAGATTAAAAATATAAAAAAAAAAAAAAAAATTTTAATCAAAACATTTTTTTTTTTTTTTTTTTTTTTCTAAAAGAGTGAGGCGCATACACTACACTATATAACATAAGAATATCAAACCTATTTTATATCAGGTCATTGCCTTTAGATCTAAACTCAACGTTCCTATAGCCAACCTATTTCTCAAATCCACTCGCATTTCATTCACTCCAGAAAATTATCTAATAAAATTTTCAATGCCACTTGAGTCTCAGATTACTTTTACTATGGTCAAGTGTATCTACCTATTCGTGAAGGTTCAACGCACTACATGCTCTGTAGTAAATATGCCCAAGTCAATTTGGATACATTTGTGCATTGTGAAAGGGGCATGCATATTGGTTATGATTTTGATGACATGGCAAGTATGCTGCCTGATTCTGTCATTTGTTTCTCCACCGAAATTAGAATTCAATACAATGTATATGTTTAAGTAATAATATGTATAGGTTTAAGTTGTTAGTGTGTAAGGAAATTATTTTGTATAAATAGCCTAAGTCTGATCAAATAAAATTCACTTTCGACTTGAGAGTCTAAAAAGAAACAGATCGGCTTTTTAGCCAACATTTATAATTGGCTTGGGGAAGCCCGTATCCCCCATAACTTAGCAGGACAGGCAGGAATCACTACACCTTCCTTGAATCTTACGTCTTCCTTTGCTCTTCAGTACCATAATAACTGGTGAGATTAATTTTACAACCTCAAAGGGGCCGTCATAACGGGGCGCTAATTTTTCGGCAAAATAGTTGACTCCGAATGAAAGGACTCTTGCTTTCTTATTATCCTGCTCACCAATACTGGGGCGCCAGGGCCGTCTGCGCAGATTGTAGGATTTCACCTGAGTCTCAGAAGCTTTCTGCAGATTTACTCGTACCAATTCGTATAGCGCATTCATTCGATCTTGTAGGGAATTCATATCCTCGACAGGGGTGCTGACCGGTAGTGCGGTGCGGAATTCTTTGGGACCTCGGATTTCACTATAGGTTCAGTAAAAGGGCAAGTAAGGATTGAGGGCGAGCAGATCGAGCAAAATTTCCAAGTAGTAGATGACAATTTCCCAATCAATACGAATGGTATTCTGGGAAGAGACTTTTTGATAAAAAACAATTGCAAAATAGATTATGAAAACTTCACCCTATCTATTTTAATCAAAAATGATGAATTCATTCTCCCAATGTTCACACAGCTTCCTAAGTCACAAAGTATTATTTTACCAGCAAGAACACAAACGCTTCACCCAATAAATATAAAAATAGAAGAAGACAGCATTGTTCTTAACCAAGAAATACAGCATGGAATATTCATTGCAAACGCAATTGTTCCAGCGAAAGGCATTACCCAAATTGCATTTTTGAATACATTGGAACATGATGTAATTATAAAAACTGTAGAGCCAGATGTAATCCCACTTCGCCATTTCCATGTAATTGATCTCAAAAAGAACTATGAGAAAAACAAGAAGCAAGACCAATTTATGAGAGGTTAGTAAAAGAACTAAATATTAATATATCGGATAATAAAGCCAAGCAATCCATCTTGAAAATATGTGAAGAATTCGCTGATTGTTTTCATTTAAATGGAGATACATTAACAGTCAATAATTTTTACAAACAAACAATTTCCATGGCTGATAGCAACCCCGTTTACATCAAAAATTATAGACTTCCACAATCACAACAAAATGAGATCAATGAACGAGTGGATGAACTTCTTAAAAACAACATAATTGAAAACTCAGTAAGCCCATTTAACTCACCCTTGTTAGTAGTCCCAAAGAAAGATTCCCAAGGAGAACAAAAATGGCGTTTAGTAGTAGATTTTCGTCAGTTAAATAAAAAAATTATAGATGATGAGTTCCCTTTAACAAGACTAGATGAAGTTTTAGATACACTAGGCAGAGCCAAATATTTTTCCACTTTAGACTTAACAAGCTCCTTCCATCAAATAGAATTAGATGAAGAATCTAGACCAAAAACAGCATTTTCTACACTTCGCGGACACTTCCATTTCAAAAGATTGCCTTTTGGATTAAAAATATCAACTAACAGCTTTCAGCGAATGCTATCCGTAGCCCTAGCAGGACTTAATGCAGAAGCATTCTTATACGTTGATGACATCATTATATTTGGTTGCAGTTTACTTCATCACAATGACAACCTTGCAAAAGTTCTCCAGAGACTCAGAAAATACAATCTTAAACTGAACCCAAAAAAATGTAATTGGCTACAAACTGAAGTCACATATCTAGGACATTTAATAACAAATGAAGGAATAAAGCCAGATCCTAGAAAATACGAAGCTGTCACTAAATATCCTACACCAACTAATGCAGAAGAAGTAAAAAGGTTTGTTGCATTCTGCAATTATTATAGAAGATTCATTCAAAACTTTGCAACAATAGCCAGACCTTTAAATGCTTTGTCAAAGAAAGGAGTAGAATTTGTGTGGACAAAAGAATGTGAGGATGCTTTTATCTCCTTAAAAAATAAACTAATAAACCCTCCGATCCTAAAATACCCTAATTATGAAGAGACATTCATTGTAACAACTGATGCCTCTAATACTGCATTGGGAGCGGTATTATCACAAGGTGATATAGGAAAAGATCTTCCAATTTCTTATGCCAGCAGAAGTTTAACTAAGAATGAGCTTAATAAACCAATAATCGAAAAAGAACTGCTTGGAATACATTGGGCAATTAATTACTTCAGGCCATATTTATATGGAAGAAAATTTACAGTAATAACGGATCACAGACCATTAGTAAACCTTTTCACTCACAAAAACCCATCATCAAAGTTGACAAGGATAAGATTGGTTCTAGCAGATTATAATTTTGATATCATCTATAAGCAGGGATCAATGAACACCAATGCTGATGCACTATCACGTATCAAGCTTGATTCTGAAATACTAAAAAAAATGATTCCAACTTCAAATGTTAATGTAGTAAATATATTGACGAGATCGAAATCAACTAAAATAGCAAATGAAAATCTAAAAAAACCAAAATATTAAGAGTGCAGAGTTAAAGACAAATGATTCACCTATATACATTTGGGAATGTGGTTCCCTAACAGAAGTTAAAAATAATAAAAAGTTAAAATTCAAAAAAGTGCTACAAAAACATGAAGTACATCAGCGAAAATCCTCATATAAACTAAGGTTTAATTCAGGAGAAGCCTGTACAAAAATTCATGTAAATAATACAGATGTGATGATAGAATACAATGATAATCCGAATCTCGACTTAAGTCTGATATTGGAGAAGCTGGTATTTAGAATGAATAAAGAAGATATTAAACAAGTAGCAATTGCTAATAATGATGAAATATTTGAGCACACAAGTATATATGAATTTAAAAAAATGTATAATGAATTACAACAAAAAATTGAAAGAAACGCACGATTAAAAATATTGATATATAATCCTCCAATAAGAGTTATTGATGATAAAGAGAAAGAAAGGATAATAGAGAATTTCCATAACACACCACATGCCGGTGGGCACTCAGGCATAAAAAGAACAATAAATAAAATAAAACAAAGATATTGTTGGAAAAATTTAAACAAAATGGTGAAGAAATATGTTAATAAATGCATAATATGTGCACAGAGCAAACAAACCAGGAATCAAAAGAAAGGTTGGTATTAACAGAAACACCAACAACAAGTTTTGAAGTAGTAGCAAAGATGCAAACAGTGTAGCAAAAGCCTTAGTAGAGAATTTCTTGCTTAGACACGGTAGTTTCAGAACATTAAGAACAGATATGGGAACAGAATTTATCAATGAAGTAATGAGAAACATTTATACATTATTTGGAATAAATCACATAACATCAACACCCTATCATCATGAAACATTAGGATCTATAGAACGAAACCATAGGGTATTAAATGAATACCTACTTGCCTTCGCAAAAGAAGACAATTGGCATGAGTGGATTCCGTATTTCGTCTTTAGTTACAACACAACACCACACTCTTGTATGGGAATATCACCATTTGAATTAGTTTACGGGAAATTTGCCAAACTACCAGAAGACTGAGCTCATAACATAACAAGCCCTGTATATAATATTGACAATTACAGTTTAGAATTAAAATTTAGATTGAGTCAAATGAGAAGAATAGCTAAGAAATTATTAGATAAAAGCAAGGTAGAAAGAAAGGAATTGGTAGATAAAATTGCCAACCCATTACAATTAAAAGTAGGAGATAAGGTATATTTAAAAGTAGGAAATAAGAAGAAATTAGAAAACCCATATAAAGGACCATACGAAGTAATTGAATTAAAGGGTGTAAATAGTAAAATTAAGATTAATAATGAAATAAAAGAGGTACATAATAATAGATTAAAAATATAAAAAAAAAAAAAAAAATTTTAATCAAAACATTTTTTTTTTTCTAAAAGAGTGAGGATGTAGTGCGCATACACTACACTATATAACATAAGAATATCAAACCTATTTTATATCAGGTCATTGCCTTTAGATCTAAACTCAACGTTCCTATAGCCAACCTATTTCTCAAATCCACTCGCATTTCATTCACTCCAGAAAATTATCTAATAAAATTTTCAATGCCACTTGAGTCTCAGATTACTTTTACTATGGTCAAGTGTATCTACCTATTCGTGAAGGTTCAACGCACTACATGCTCTGTAGTAAATATGCCCAAGTCAATTTGGATACATTTGTGCATTGTGAAAGGGGCATGCCTATTGGTTATGATTTTGATGACATGGCAAGTATGCTGCCTGATTCTGTCATTTGTTTCTCCACCGAAATTAGAATTCAATACTATGTATATGTTTAAGTAATAATATGTATAGGTTTAAGTTCTTAGTGTGTAAGGAAATTATTTTGCATAAATAGCCTAAGTCTGATCAAATAAAATTCACTTTCGACTTGAGAGTCTAAAAAGAAACAGATCGGCTTTTTAGCCAACATTTATAATTGGCTTGGGGAAGCCCGTATCCCCCATAACTTAGCAGGACAGGCAGGAATCACTACACCTTCCTTGAATCTTACGTCTTCCTTTGCTCTTCAGTACCATAATAACTGGTGAGATTAATTTTACAACCTCAAAGGGGCCGTCATAACGGGGCGCTAATTTTTCGGCAAAATAGTTGACTCCGAATGAAAGGACTCTTGCTTTCTTATTATCCTGCTCACCAATACTGGGGCGCCAGGGCCGTCTGCGCAGATTGTAGGATTTCACCTGAGTCTCAGAAGCTTTCTGCAGATTTACTCGTACCAATTCGTATAGCGCATTCATTCGATCTTGTAGGGAATTGTAGGGTGCGGAATTCTTTGGGACCTCGGATTTCACGTCCGAAGTTAAGCAAGGCTGGTGTGGATCCCGTAGAATCATGGCTGGTTGTGTTTAGAGCATACATGAGCTCTGAGCTGTGCTCATCCCAAGTTCTCTGATTTTCTTGGATTCTCTTGAGGTGTATACGGCGCAGTTAGGCGTTGCTGCACGCCCAACTCGGTTAAGAAGTCTTGGAACTTTTGGCTCGTGAATTGAGCTCCATTGTCCGAAAGAAAAACTCGGGGGACTCCGAAACGGTTCACGATCTGCTCTCGTACCGCTTTAAAAAGCCCCGGCGTCGTAGCAGCTCTTACCGGCGTGGCTTCAACCCACTTGGTGAATTTATCCACCATAACTAACAACGTGGTGTTCCCTTTGAAGGATCTTGGGAGTGGGCCGACAAAATCAGCGCACACAACTTCCCAAGGTTGTTTAACTGGCATTGTATACATGAGTCCACTCGGTTTTTGTTGTAACACTTTATGTCGGTTGCAAACCTGGCAATTGCGAACGTATTTACTTATATCACGGGACATTCCTGGCCAATAATATCTCTTAGCCATGCGGGAGATGGTCTTAGCAATACCCAGGTGTCCGGCCGTGACGGCGTCATGATTTTCACGAAATAATTGAGCGCGATCAGCGCCTGAAACACATAGCTTCCAATTGTGTTCTTGGGGAGAGGCTAGTGGATGAACGTTCGTGAATCGGCGTTACAGCTGGTTTCGTTCGATCTTATACTCCGGATTTCCTAAGGGATCCTTCTCTACCTGAAGTTGTTTCTTCTTCACCCAGTCGAGTTTCTCGTCGTTCATGGCAGCTAACTTATCAATTCCGGTGATGGGCAACGGATCGCGCGATAAGGTGTCGGCAACCACATTCATTGCTCGTTTTCGGAAATAGATCTCAAGGTCGTATTGCTGGAGTTCCAATGACCAGCGTGCCAATCTGCCTAAGGGGTTCTCCAGGGAATGTAGCCATTTTAAGGAATGGTGGTCTGTAACCACGTTAGAATGATATCCTTCGAGGTAAGGCCGCATTTTACTTATGCCCCAAAGTATGGCGAGGCATTCTTTTTCAGTAACTGCGTATTTTTGTTCTGAATCTGCGAGAGTGCGACTGGCATAAGCTATTACTTTTTCGTGGCCCTCGAAGGTTTGGGTCAAGACAACTCCTAACCCAAAATTGCTTGCTTCCGTTTGTAAGGTAAAGGGCAGATCGAAGTTTGGGCAGGTCAGAAATGGTGCTTCGGTAAGCTTAGTTTTTAAAGAGTCGAATGCAGCTTGTTGGGCGGCTCCCTAGTTCCATTTAGAATTTTTCTTTAGTAAACTCGTTAACGGCGTAGCAACGGCGGAGAAATCCTTGATGAAGCGGCGGTACCATGAACAGATTCCTAAAATGCGGCGCAATTCATGTTCGTCGGTGACTTCAATTCCCGGACGGCGGAAATTTTATCGGGGTCGGTGTGTATGCCTTCCTTGCTTACCACATGGCCCAAGTACTTCAAACTTTCTCGGCATAAGTTGCATTTTTCGGTATTTATTTTGAGGTTGGCGGCACGGAGTCTGCGGAATACTTCCGACAAATGTTGGATGTGCTCTTCAAACGTATCACTGATAACTATAATGTCATCCAAGTAGACAAATACGTGGTCGAGCATATCGGCTCCGAAGATAGAGTCCATAGCCCTTTGAAAAGTTGCGCCTGCTGAGTTTAATCCACAAGGCATTACATTCCACTCAAAAAGTCCTCTCCCTGGCACGGTGAAAGCAGTTTAAGGACGACAAGTCGGCTCCAGCGCAATCTGCCAATAGCCTTGTTTTAAGTCGGTCGTTGTTATGAACTTGGCCCCACGCAATTTTTCCAGTATAGCCACTATGTAGGGTAATGGGTAAGCATCTTTATGTGAAACCTCGTTCAATTGACGGAAGTCAACACAAACTCTCCAAGACCCTCCTTTTTCCGCACCAAAACTATGGGTGAGCTACACGGGCTTTTCGATGGGCTTATTTTCCCCGATATAAGCAGATCGTCAACCTCTTCGTCTATGATTCGTTGCATAGCGGGGTTACGGGGGTTGTAACGTTGTTTGAACGGTTCCTCGGTCTTAAGGCGGATACGGTGCGGCGGAACGTTTGATATCCCCGTGATCTCATCGAGCTTGGGCAGCTCAGTTTTCAAAAATTTATCGAGTAAGTTTTGCTGTTCGGCTAGGAGTTGCTGAGCATGTGTGCCCCCTTCAGTTTCTTCGTGAGGCTTTTTGCCCGACACGGGTTTGCCTCCCATAAAAATTTGTTATTTTTGCCTGGTTTAATATGTCCATGCCTATGATAGCATCTTCCTCCAGCGAAGGGAAGTAAGTGACCACCCTGGTCAAGTCAGTACCTCCTAGAGTAAACGTAGCAGTATAGTGCTCGGATGTTATAATCGGCTCCCCATTAACTAAATGTATAGACCGGTCTTCTTCCCACATTGGCAATTCCAAATGTTTTAATCTCTGCCTCAACGCTTGCCCTACGAATGTCTTCGTTGAGCCTGTGTCGATTAAGGCATGGAATACTTCTTCTCCTACCCAGATTGGGACGAAATAACGAGAGTCCTGTCTAGGCGGAGTGGTGACAACGGCAACTGGGTTTCGGTGGCACGGGCAATCTTTTGCTAATCTGCCGTCGGTACCGCAGAACGAACAGAATAGTCGATAAGGTCTACGGCAAGTCTCTTTCCGGTGCCCTCTTTGCTTGCAATTCCAACAATGCGTATTCCGGTCATACTTAGTTACTGCTGGTGGCTCGCGGGTATTTGGTGGAACAAGGGGCGAAGGCATTGGTGAGGGGTGGAGGTTACGTTCGTCATTTTTAATTGTTCCGAATTCTTCAGCTAAATAAGAAAGTTCGTCAAGCGAGTTGAAATCTTGACGACGGATATAATATCTATACTCTGGTCGCATGTTATCAAATATGCGATCGATATGATCGGCAATAGTCATCCGGGGATGTTGGCGTATAAGATATTGGGCAGAAAGAATATAATCTTTTACTTTTTCACGTGGTCCTTGGCGTTGGCGCAATATCTCATCTTCCAATTTATGTACATATCTGGCTGGTAGAAACTGCCGGATAAAGGTTTCTCGGAAATTTTCCCACGTAGAAAAATTATCACCTTTTATCCTAGGCCACTCTAACGCGCTTCCTCTTAATATCTCAGGCAATGTCCGCAGCATGTCGTTCGGCGGGATGTTATAGCATCGCATCAACTCGGTTAACCTCTCCAAAAATTCTAGTGGTTTCCCTGAAGAATCGAACCTAAATCCCCATTTGCGGACCGTATTCATAAGTTCGGCTTCGTAGCTTAACTTAAGTCAGCTAGATGATGGGTGCGGTTCTAATTGTGGAAGAGGTACAGAACCCGGATACGAACTAGATGTAGACGCTGTCGGTTGGTAAGAGAATGAGTGATATGCCGGCGGATATGTCAGCGAAGGTGCGGTGAACGGTCTCCTTATTTCAGGAACGGTTAGAAACACAGGTGCTCCAGATGGAGCTGGTGGAACCGGAATGTTGATATGACTTTTGTACGGCAGTCCTGTAGCGGTACTCTGGAGGTCATCGGTCGGTTCAGCATCGTTTCTTTCCTCCACAACGCTTTCCCATTCTTCACATAGGTTTTGAGTCGACTCAGGCGCGCGGAGTTCTTTGAAATGATCGTTTAATCTTCTGCGAAGGGTTTGGATGTTGCCACTGGTATCTTAATTCCTGGTTGTCAACACCTCAATGAGCTCGGGCTTCTTCAAGAAGTAAATGAACCCCAGATTCTTATAAGGGTTAAATTCGCTCATTGGTGGGTCCTCGGAGTCGGACATGTTGAAGCTGGACGGCGGAAATTCGGCGGTCGTGGTGCTTGTATTAGGGTTTAATAAACCGGTGGTCTGGATACGGATGAATCTTCTAAAGGGCTTAACGGAGAAAACGGTTAACGGCGGTCGGTCTTGCCTTTAAAAGATTCCGGAACTATCGGCGGTAGGTATTCGGGTGAACCTTCTCAGGTCCCTGCTCGGGCGCCATGATGCTTTTTTTTCTATAGCTGAGGTAGTTCAGCGGATCCAGGGTAAGACCGAAGAAAGCAAGGAAAACTCGGTTTTTTTGAAGAGTTCAGAACTCCAACTATTTTTCAACTTTATTAGACTTTCGAGTCTTACAATCTTATTTTACTTAAAATAATCTAACAAGGTATTTCATATAGTTTTACAAAAATTTGCCTAAATTTAAACACGGTACTGCATATAATTTTGATAGAGTCCCCGGTCCTAGTCGAAACCAAAGGCACAAATACTACGGTGGGATAGAGTCCCCGGCCCTAGTCGAATCCAAAGGCACAAATAACTTAACTGGGATAGAGTCCCCGGCCCTGGTCGAAACCAAAAGCACAAATATTACGGTCGGATAGAGTCCCCGGCCCTGGTCGAAACCAAAGGCACAAATACTACGGTGGGATAGAGTCCCCGGCCCTGGTCGAAACCAAAGGCACAAATACTACGGTGGGATAGAGTCTCCGGCCTTGGTCGAAACCAAAGGCACAAATACTACGGTGGGATAGAGTCCCCGGCCCTGGTCGAAACCAAAGGCACAAATACTACAAATACCTAACAATGGGATAGAGTCCCCGGCCCCAGACGAAACTGAAGGCACAAAATAATTTCGCAGCCCGAAAGCCAAGAACTTCAAAACTAATATCTAGTGCACCACGCACTGAGCAGTGTGTTTCTTGGTACTTCTTCTTTCGTACTCGAGAATGGTGCGTACAACACTGGTAAAGACAGAAGACGAATTTCCCTACAAATTGCACCTTCACTTATCATCTCTGTGGGCAAGTGTAAGTGTGAACTATAAAGGTGCAGAAAAACTCGTCCAACATTTCATCATATCCTATGTTCGTATATCTAGCTTATTACGATGAACTGTGTATCCGGTGACTGCCGGTCGTTATTATTTGAATTTGAAAAGCCAATAATTGTTGAAGTGGCAGTTAGGTCGTTGGTTGAGGGCGATGTGTGGTGGTATGTAGAATGATGATTTGTAGATGGAGGAAAAATATGTAACTTCGTTACAGTATTTCAATACATTGAATATCAGGCAGTGATTCCGCAATGTTTCTCCATATATGGCAAGTATCAGATTTTAGGGGTTCGTCCCAAGAAGTCTGTTCTGACCAAACTCGTTGTATGAGTATTTTTGCGTATATTACAACGGGAGCCAACCAACCGGCGCGCGGGATCAAATATCCGGGCAATTTGAGAGAAAACGTTTGAGAGAAAGCGTTTTGTGGTCTTTAGTGATACAACAATTTTTTGAATCGAAAAATAAAAGTTATCACTTTTGGAAGTCTAACGTATTCCTAAAGTCTTCGTATTGTTGTCTATATCAAGCTTCAAAAAATTCTCATTCAATAGTATGTTCTCGAAGCAGATGCTAAAGTAAACAAGGAGTATTCGAGGTCACCTTCCGAATTGGAAACCCTGCCGAATCAAGGAGTGTAATAAGCTTATACCCAAAACGGAGGTGTTTGTGCGGAGTGAATGCTATGAGCGCCGAACAAAACGTCATCTACGTAGAATTCTGATTGGAGAATTTTTAAAGCAAGCAGGAATTCGATTTTGCCAACTTTTGGTAATTTGAGGAGAGTGCGGATAGCCAAATAGGGGCACAATTAACGACGAAGGTGAGGGTCAGAAGTTCAAAATCTTCGATTTCAAAATGGAGAGAAGTATGAAAAAGAATTCGTTGGAAAGGAGTGTCCCGAGGGTCGATTAACATTTGTCGGTACATTTTTTCTATGTCAGCATTGAATACCAATTTATAAAATCTCTAACGAATGATTAAGGAGGGTAAGTCTTGTTGTAAGATCGGCCCGGGGTATATTATATCATTGAGGCTGGAACCACTAGAGGAAGAATTGGAGGCATTGAAAATGACTCGTACCTTGGTTGAAGTACTCTCTGGCCTAATGACCGCGTGGTGCGGTAGATAGAATGATTTTACTTGGTTATTCACAACCTTTTTGACTTGAGATTTTTCAGTTCTTGAAAACTGTTTAAGAGCTATATATCTGGAGTAGCCTAGACGGCTCTGTGAGGCTTGAGCTTTTAATAGAAAACGGACAACCAACCTACCATAAACGCGTCTGGAATTGTTTTTTTTTTGTAAAATTCATCGCAGTAACAGTCCCCCATTGAACGGATGACAGTAGAAGGTAATTCTTCTAACTCTCAGAATTTTCGTATTTGAGAGTCTAAATTACTAGAAAAACAGTCGGATATTATAGTAGTGTTAAACGACTGAAACGAATCTTGGACTGGTCCCGACAAGATCCAAACAAAAATAGTGATTTGTGCGACCAGAGAATAATTGATGGATAAAGGTCAGCGCCTGTCAACAGATCTACCTGACACAATTTGTTAAAAGAGGAATAATCTGATTTAAGTATAACAAAGAGGTTGGGATTTATAATAGAAACTAAAATAGTTATTTGACTTTCAAAGGAAGTCAATGCAAACGAGCACAGTTTTTTGGAAGTGATTGAAATATTTCCACTTATACCCGAAAAGGTAGTGTTTTTGTCGATGAATACACGTTTGTTTACGGATTCAAAGATGAAGGATATTACAGAGCCCGGGTTGATGAGAGCTCTTACCAAACAAAGGCTGCGAAGAAGCAGACATTTGAGAATCCTTTGCAGCTTGAGTTTGAGGAGCGGACTGTATGTTTGGAATTCTTCCGTTGTTGGAAGAAGGATGTTGCCAAGAAGGATTTGTTGGAAGGTGTAGAAGTGCCATACACTTCTACAAATCCAACGTTTCTTGCAATAGCTGCACGAATACTTCCTAGAACATGAGGATATTTGACGACTGGTGCCTAAGCAATTTTTGCACATTTTGTGTTGACGCGCTGTTTCGATTCGATTCGTGAATCGTGAATCGATGCATGCAGAAAACTTAGGGCTAGAATGATCTGCGGAGCAGATTTTACACCAAGATCCTCCCGCCTTTGCAAGGAACGTATTCACTTTATTCGGCTTCTGGTATTCATTTTTTCGAGAAATTTGTTGACTGGCTTGAAACGGTTTTGAGAAAGTTGTGTCCGAAATGAACTCAAGAGTTTGGAAACGGGAACTGAGGAATCTGTTCAATTGCTTTATTGGGGTCATCTAGAAATTGTTCCCAAAGGGCTAGTGTGTTTTTGGGCAATTTGTTGGAACATTCAAAAACGAGGATGGGAATCCAATCAAACATTGATCATACATTGAAGTATTCGAATGGATTTGGCGGATTCATCGATTGCCGTTGGCAAATTAAAAAGATTTTTAACCTGATTCTTGCCCGTATTCTCATACGCAGCGCGCAATGCTTCCCATGCTAAAGAAAAACTAGCGTTGGTCAAAGTGAACTGATTGACAGTCCTTTAATTTGAGGTGCATGCACCCAGTTACCATAACCACGACAAAACAACACCGACTCCACCCCCCGATTCAATAGACTACGACACAAAACAATATACAATACAAACTTGTATTCGGTCGACCGCCCCAACAAAAACAAAAAAACATGTGGTACATAGTGTTGGACTTGGACTACCATATCGTGGCAAATCATTTTCTGCTCACAAAATCGCCCGTCATCTGAGCTGGAAAGGTGAAATAGCTATAGGGGAGTTAAGAAAAGAAAAAGAAAAATTACAAACAAATTTAATTTTCAAAGGGGACACCCGGATTTAAGCCGGGGACCTCTCGATCTGCAGTCGAATGCTCTACCAAAAATCATAACAAAACCCCACAAATGCGCTAAAAACCCTACAAATGCGCTAAAAAACACTTCATTAGTTAGAAGAGTTGTTTAAAGTGTTTAAATTTTAGAAAAGGTTAGACAAGGATTCGCAACTAAACGACTGCTTTAACTACCTATAGAGTTGGTTTCATTCCTTAAACGAGGACTGTTTAAAAATTTGCGCCATTACATTTAATTATTTGATTGAGGTGGCTTTTCGAAATTTTATTTGATTCTTTGACCTGTGTTTTTTTATTTATTTATTTTATCAATGGATTTACAATCTGTTGATTACAAAAAATAATTACATAATATAATATGATGCTAGCTCAACTTAGGAATGAAATATATTTTTAACAAATTTTTTAAATTTGTCTCTACTCATTGATAAGTCGACTCCCCTAGAAACAGAGTTATACCAGGTTAGAGAACGAGTCATTGGGCTATTAAGAACATAATTTGTTCGATGAGTGGGAACACAGAAAAGATCGTTTCTGTTTCTCAAATTTATTTCTATCACGTACCAGGAAAGTAGCGCGAGTAATTCTTTACATTTAATAGTATTACTTAAAATGTCTTTAATAAAAACAGCACATTGAGCTTGCCTGCGTCTTTCAAGAGTTCTTAAATCTAAAAGCGCACATCTAGAATACTAATTAGGCATTTCGTCGGACCATATCAGATTTCTTAACGAAAAACGCGAAAATTATTTTTGAATTCTTTCAATCCTAATAATAGCATTTTCGTAAAAGGGTGACCGAACGACACAGCAATACTCCAAAAGGGGTAACACCAATGACAGAAAAATTGCCATTAATGTAAATGCATCCTTAAAGACACCTGATGATCATTTGAGAGACCGTAGTATAGAATTAGCTTTAGATATAATGTAATCGACGAGGGCCAAAATTGATTTTTGAGTCAAAAATAACTCCGAGATATTTGACTTCACTGACTTTAGAAATTGATTCACTTCCAAGCTTATAAATAAAGTTTACGGGCGACAATGTTCTGGTAGCACTAAATATCTTACATTTTGATATATTGAGTTCGAGATGGTTGTATATGCAGCAACTTAAAAATAAGTTGATATCGTTTTCAAAGTTGAAACAGGCACTATAGGAAGATATCTGACTATACAGTTTAACATCGTATGCACACATCAAACAATGCGAGAATCGAAGAATATCAGCAATATCGTTTACGAACAAATCGAACCAAAGTGGTCCCAAATGGCTACCTTGAGGAAAGCCTCACTTCACATCAATATAAATTGATGTAAAACCATCAATTTGGACAACTTGTTTACGATTTGATAAGAAAGACTTTAACCAATTCAAAAAATGTACATTAAGTCCCAGCTTTTGAAGTTAAGCCAATAATAGTTCGTGGTGGACTCTGTCAAATGCTTTAACGAAGTCTGTGTATAAAACATCAACTTGCTTTTTATTTTCCATAGAATTTAAACAAAAATGGGAAAAAAGGCACAATTTAGTCGTACTTGAGCGGTCACTATTAATCATATGTTGCTTAGAAGTTATGGATTCTTTTACTGAGAAAAAAAGCCTCTGAGTCACTAACTTTTCAAATAAGTTTGACACTGCGGAGTGTTTTGATATTGGCCGATAATTTTTTAAAAGGTGTTTAAGTCCACTTTTATAAATTGGGTTTACAAAAGATATCTTCCAATCATCCAAAAAAATTCCAGTAGATAATGACAATAAAAGTGGGGGAATTTTATCCACCCCAGGTTTTTTAGTTGAATCAAGTTCAATTTAACCATCCAGAACGTCTTTGTCTGAAATACACTTTAAACCGAAGTCTGTTATGGGCGAAATAAATGGATATAAATCATTAATATTGGGAATTTCATCTGTGTTATAAGTAGATTGAAAGTAGTTTGCAAATTAATTGCAAGACGTTTGTAAATCGTACGACTTTTCACTTTCAAGTTCCATTGCTATTGGCAAGAATGAAGTTTTTCGCTTTGAATTAAGAAAGATCCAAAATACCTTGCCTGTTCGTTGCCGAATTACCCACGGGCGTGGTTATGTGCTTCACACCATTAGTTTTTAAAAAAATCACAAACTCCTGTGAAACAAAAGCTGTGCCATAGTCGGATACCAACATTTTTGGTATACCAAAACGAGCAAAAATGGGTCTTAACTTATCGATTGTGGTCCGGTTTATAGTGTTGGTACCCATTTCCATATCCACCACTTTTTGAAAATTGGACCTAATAAATCCAAATAGTATTGCGATAGCTTCCCTATCCAACTGATAATAGTTCGTCTCAGACAAGGTTAATTTTCTAGATGCAAATGCGACCGGCCTTTCCAAACCATTTGTATAAACCTGTGAAAGAACAGCATTTAGACCCACAGGACTTGCAGCCACTATCAATTTTACCGTCAAGGACGGATCAAAATGAGCTAATACTCTTTCTGACATTAAACCCTTTTTAATATCTTCCACAGCGTTACAGTGCAAACTATTCCCATGAAACCCAACATTTTTCTTGAGCAGTTGATAAAGTGGAGTACACAGAGTTTTAATGTTTGGTAAAAACTTTCTATAAAAAATAACTACTCCCAGAAAAGACTTCTTCTTTTACATTAGCCGTGTTTTTTGGGATTTTATATATAGTACAGTGAGGAATTCCCAAAAAAAACCATCCGCCGTAGCCTAGTTTTTATGTTTCAATGTTGGTTCAATTGAACAAACACCTGTCAGAATAATTGAATTGAGAATAAAATGGACAATTTTCAAGAAAATATGGTGGATTCAGATCCTCTTAATTTCTTTTGGCATTTCTGTTAAGCGACGATTGAAATTAGCAGCCGACAATTAAAACACAACCGAAAAAAAAGTAAATACAAAAGCAGGGGTTTGTTCGTAGATTATGGTCAGAATAAAATTTTGTCGTTTCCAAAACATTCAATAGATACATGGGCGTTAATTCTTGTAGGGTAAATAAATACATGTTTTGCTAACTATTTTAGATATTCACGATTTTTGATAGACATATTTGAACAGAATTTTAACAGCGCAAATAAATTAAACAAATACGAAACCACATTTACCTTTCGAGAAATCGAAATTCTTTCGAACCATAACATTTTTATTCTGATTGAAAATCTTAATTCAATTATACCGACCGTGATAGTATATACAAAATAGGTAAACAAAATGAAAGCGTTATCGCTGTTTAATTTTTGTGGGTTTACTTATTTTCCGCTTATATTTTATTTGGTATTGACTTAGTAAACCTCATTTAACATAAGCGGAGAAAGGAACAAAATTAGAAAGAAAGTGTTTAAAAGCAACATTGCAACGAAAAGGGAACCAAAGAAAAATAACGATACAAAATTGCTCTTTTTAAAAGCTCTGCGAACTTACAAATTTTCCTTCCTCACTTTCCTTATAATTTTTTTTCGATTAACGAGTGGTAAAAATTTTATTCCCACTTTTTGATAGCAAAACTAAGGAACTTCTCTGAGTAACAGTTTTAAATTTATGAAAATATGGAGTTCTCTGATTTCTTAGATATGTAAACTGGGCAACTAAAAAAAAATATCAAAAAGATCGCTTTGTCTGGCCAATGGAAATTTATAACTACTTCATGAACACAACCATCGAGATACAATTCGATTATCAATCGTACCAACATCTAAGAACGAAACTAACAAAATCCAATTCGAGACTCGAATAAACTTCAATAACGCCTCCACGGTAGGATTCTTCTTTAGCTTTTATCGGCCGTAATCCTACTGCCGATGTTGTATTTGTTATGCGTGTAAGACCGTACTGTACTACGGATAGCTTTTCCAAAAAAACACGGCTATTATTTGGCCTTTTAATTTCTTGAGTTGTTTTTAATTCCTCTGAACAGGGTCGTAACCGTCCTTATCGATAACGTGCCCCAAGTACGTCACTGACTTAGCAACAAATCGACACTTTTCTTTGTTCAGTCTTAAACCCCCATCTTTTAATACGGAAAGTACTTGATGAACCTTTTTTATATGTAACTTCCTATTACTACCCGCCATAATAATGTCATCTAGAAAGATGGCAACTCCATCTATTCCCATAAAAAACCTCTCCAAAGCATTCTAAAATTCTGCTGGCGCAGGAAACAACCCATTCACGACTCTTGTATAACGAAAAAGACCATGGCTTGTGGAGATGGTTGTAATGTCTTTAGACTTTTCATTTAAAAGTAACTGTTGATATGCTTTCGATAAGTCTAATACCGTAAACTCTTCTTCACCGTGAAGTTGCGCAAATATTTCCTCAGCACGAGGAATTGGACGTTTTTCAATCATCAATTGCGGATTGACGTTGACCTTGTAGTCCCCACAAGTTCTAACCTCAACAGTTTTTTTTAGAATAGGGACAATGGGAGTTCCCCACTCACTTTAATTGACCGGTTCTAGGACACCTATTTTTAAAAACTTATCAATCTTATTTTTTACTTTTTCTTTTAAAAGAAATGGTATAGGGCGTACTTGAAGAACTTTGGAATATAATTATACCATTGAATAAATACAAATAGAAGGGACACCGGAGAAAACCTACTCTAGGTGGCGACACATATTCTTGACAAAGCGCTAGTATCGCCGCGGCGAACAATTTCATAATTGTATCGCTCTATCAAATACAAAACTCATTTTACAGATTTGGTCCTTATGGGAAATTTACTCACATAATAGTCGAGGTCGAGGAAGAAAAGGGGAATATTTTTTTCTTTGTATTTGGAATGAACAACAAAAAAAAAGAACCGTTTAGGTTGGTCTTTTGAAGTTTTTACAAAAAAGGCATTCAAGGCCAAATCACGTTCGCTTGATAAAATGTATTTGTAGGTAAGTTCTATTTTTTTTTTATTTCGTTCTCATTCATAAAATGAAAACGAAAATGATGTTAGTGCTTGTGCATGTTATTCGACATGATGATTGATTTGAGAGTTTTGTGTTTTTCTTCAATTTTATTATTAGTTTGATAAGATATATTGATTTGCAAATCTATGTCTCATTTAGGTAATTTCATCTTTTTTCAAAGTTTATTAAAAATATATGTGATTTCTAAGATAGGTAGGTATGTATTTATAATTTTAATAAACTTAAGAAACCTTTTAAACTAACGAAACCTACATACATCGTAAGAAAGAATCCAAAAGCCAAAATAGATTTTCGTGAGTAATAGCGCTAACAATTGTATAAATCTTGGTCGTTAGGTAACTTCTAAATTAAAAGAATTCAAAGTCTGATTTATGTAATAAGGTTTTTATTTAGTTTTTTTTTTCAATAACATTAGTACAAAAAAATATAGGAACAATAAATTAAGAAAGAAACTTATTTTTACTTTGTAGGTAGGTATAGCAACCTATTTGACTTCAGTTAATTAAAAAAAAAAAATCATAGGTGCAGGCATAGGTACCATTTTTTTACATGGTTACATTATAACATTTGTACATTTTATAAAAACAGTAGGTATGTATTAGATTTAGAGTGATTAAAAAAATCGCTTCTGTTTAAATTTAACTTAGATCGCGCTTAATTATGAAGCAAATACATATATGAAAAACCGCTGGTAGTGACATTTTAATGATGCTTAATTTATGGTTTTTTGTCTTGATCATTTAGTATCAATCTCAGATTCATAATTAAATCCTATCGAGGTTGAATTACGAGAAAAGAATTCTTTGGAAGCACCCTAATACGAACATGTATGTAAATACATATAGTGTATGTAGGTAATCAAGCAACGGATAATATTTCAAATAAAACAAAATGAAATCGTCACTTTTAAATAAACAAAGTTAAAAATAAGTAGGTACTTAAAGCGAACATTTAGTTGGTTTTTTAATTAAAAGAAGAGATTGGGATTGAAAACATTTTTAAATGTGCCTTAGTATATCAAGTTTTTTTAATTTTTTTTTTGAACACTTAGCCCTAGCATTTATAATTTTATTTTTTGTTCTTATTAAAACAAGAAAGGTATGGTTAAGTAAATTTTGTGTGTGTTCAATGGATGGACAGGGGTAATTTTCTTCGATATTTAAAATATTATTGAAGGATTGTAAAATTTTTTTTTGAAAACATAACTGATCAAAGTTTTCTTCAAAACATTGCACAATAGATTTAATAAGTTTTACGAATTCTATTGAGGGAATCGTCAAGCCTCCATTAACGGTGTTTTCGAATTGACGAAATTTTATTAAATTTTCACTTCTTTCATAATCATTTAGATTTTTGCTTTTGATCATGAAAAGTTTGCATAATTCACAGTCAGTTTTTTTTAACATAGATTTTGCGATATATCCTGCAAAATATGTTGTTGACATTTCATTAATGTTGGGAGTTGACTCTTGTGGATCTGACTCTTCGTTTTCAGAATCATCAAGCTCACATAAGTTTTCCTCTTCGTCATTTTCGTTTACTTCGTCCCAATTATTTTCAACGTCCCCTTAATAAAGTCAATAAAAGATAAAACAAAATGATTTATTTAATTTAAGTTAGGCAATATAAATTTTAAAAGTGTTTTCAGAAACACTGGAATTCATTATTAATGGTACTGGTATAGGTACTATTTATTTTACAACAATTCAAATAAATTATTCCATTTCTTTAAAGTTTATTTAAAGATTCAAAAACCTTCAAAAGCATTAACTGAAGAAATTCATTTTTGGATTTAACATACAACATGCACTCTACCTACTGTCATGGCAAATTTTTTTATTCATAAGATTATTCGTATTCAATCAATGGTTTTTAAACCAAACAATTCTTAAAACTTGTTAATCTTTGTGTTATTTATACTTCTTTTGATTCTTAACATTAATACAGAAGGATTTGACCAAGGATTTGAGGATAGTAAATAAGATGTTTGAATAAATATGGTAAATAAGATATTTGAGACTTAAAAAAAAATATTTAAATGGGGTAAGTTGCCTAAAATCTGATTTGAAATGTTAACTTCCGAATTTTTATAAAAAAAATCGATTTTCGATTTCATAACTGAAAAGAACATCTTATTTCCCATGTTAATTTAACATTAAAATTATTTTTCTATATCGTGTCATTTAATGCAAATGCAAACTCACCTGCAGATAATGGAATTAAACTCAATGGAAGAAAATCATCTTTTTCCTTATTCAAACTTGTATCTTTCTCTCCGTCTGGGTTTATGAATCCTTTATGTTTAACGATAATAAAAAATAAATAAATAAAACTTAGATTTGAGTATACAACGTACTTTCTACATCCGCCATATTCAAAATTATAGCAGAGTCGTTTGATTCATAGCCTGTTGAATCTGCGACCATGATATTATAAAAACTCATTTGCTTTAGGTTTTTATACAGTCTAAACGAAGAGGGGTTCTTTTCATAGGAACCCCTATTATTTCGAACAACTGAAATAGTATTTTCTAAACAATCTGTGTTCAAATGTGATGTTATTAAATACAATTGATCTTCGCTTTTAATGTGGTCCCAAAGTTGTATCACTCCATTTAATGTTTGGCATAAGCCTTTGAAACAAAACACAGCTCCACTTTTTTCGCGTTTCCACTTTTCAATCCAGTTATTGGCATTTTTCATGTTTGTAAGTACATCTGTATGGCTATCAGATATTGCACATTTATCTGGGTTTTGCGAAAACTTGTTTTTGCTGTTCAAATTGTCGAATAACTTGTTCAACCGATAAAAAAAAGTGCCAGTACTTAACGCAATAGCTTTTTCATTTTCATCAAAAATGTCCGTTGACGAAGCTGCGAAGATTGCTGACGAGATGTGATGACTAAAAACCTGGGTTGCTAACTTAGCACTCATTTTTTGAAAGCTGTCTGGTTGAATGTGAGCTTCTGTAAGTTTGTGCATAGATCTTATTAATGTGTTTTCGGCAAAAAACAATTTTTTTAAAATGGACCAGGACACAACTTCTCCATCAACGATTATATCCGATATCAGAAGATTATTTCTGACACTTTTAAAGAGATGAACAATATCATAAACACAAAAAATTTTCCGCTCCAATATTATGACATAAGGGGCAACCTCTGTAACACCCAGTTTCTTATAGGCCATTCTGTTTGGAGCACCTTGGTCACACGAAATACACATGATGTTTATATCTTCGGATATCAATAATTTAATTGTGGATTGTAGGATTTCAGCCAGCTGGTTCCCAAGCACATTTCCGTTGTAGTAGCCAATTATCTTTGAGAGAAAATTATCACAGTATGTTTATGCTTGTAGATTTTGCAAAATATGTATGATGAATCAATAAAAATAAGCATAATGATAGTGATAAGATAAGAAAACATAGATGACATAGGTTCGTGCTTACGATATAACTGTATTTTTTTGTTCAATAACTATTGAATAAACTATAAAAATGCATACATTGGTTCATATTCATGTTCATATTCTAACTAAACTCGAGTCTATAAAAGTAACACGCGGGTTAGACACAGCTTCTTTATTACAAATATAGAATATCATTTGGCAGCTCTGAATTAAAAGCCTAGTTTACAGTTTCCTTGCTAAGCTAAAAAATTCTTTAATTCATCGAAATTTCAACCAGATTTGATGTGCATTTATAGGAAGTGCAACGATTATGGAAAACCAAAACATAAACTCATGTTAAATCATAAAGAGGTCTAATTTTATTAAGTCTCTTAATTAGATGTTGATAAAAATACTACTTACTAGTTAAAAAAAAAATTGTGTGAGTGCCGGGACTCACGGTTAATATGTGTTAACATCAACGTGCGCGGATCCAAAACGGACTTGGTTTTGCTTGAAGGGGATCTTAAGATTTTTTTCACTGAACGCACCCATCCTAGTATGCAGATCGTAACGTAACGTTGCACGACGTAACGTTGCACACGAACGTTCACTTTTTTTTCACTCTACCGCCAGCATAGATGTTTACACATCAAAAACAAACAGAAAAGTTAAAAACAAATGATTTCACTACCTACATACATTAAATAAATAAAAATGAACACATTTCAAAAAGTGACCCTAATATCGACCACTAATGATTTTTATGGAAGACTCCATAACATACGTGGGAATTCAATTTTATTTATTTTTGTATCTATGCATATCAGTTTAAATTGTCTATATCCATAATCTAAATGCCACTTAAATACTTCAGCACCGACATAAAAAGTTCTTATCAACTATCTATGATTATGGGCAATTGTTAAATTGAACCTCAACCGCCATTTTATCTACATATATTTATTATAATTTCAGCATTCAGTTATAATTGTTATTGTTAATAATATTAAATGCTGACATTTGTCCTGATTTATTTCAATGCTCGATATTTTGTATTATATAATTACTCAATATAATGTATGTTACTATGATATATACAATATGTATGTTTAATGTTTATGTATGTACCTGTTTCCAGGATTGATGATTAGCCATTCTCTTGTTTCTCCCTAACTCACCCAAATCCTCAAACCCGTAAATAACGTCTTCTTTGGAATTGTATTCTAATTCAACTTTGGTGCTCATCTCATCAAAGACGAGCACACACTTTCTATGGCTAATTGGTAGATCTTTAAGTTTTTCTTTAAGCATGCAAAGGATGCTTTTTGAAATGCCAGTTCCAAACGGCAGCATGTCATACCATCGAGTTAAGGTTTTTTGGGATGGCAATAAAAATCCTTCATTTTTCAAAAACTTATAGAACGACGGAGATTTGTAATGGAATTTCAAGTAAAGATCTTTTTCTTCTGCGTTCCATTTTGTTCTTTCTTTGTGAATAATTTGGCTTTTCACGAAAGTTTGTACGCTTTTTGTTTTTGCTTCTAAGACCTCATTTAAGATATTATTGCAAGTATCTTTTAATACACCCATTGGTTTGAGCTTGCTTGACTTTGGTGACTTAAGAAGTTTGTCAATATCTATTAGAACTGTTGACGGCGGCGTTGGTGACCAATATTGCGGTTGACAAACATTATTCAAAGTGGTTTGTGAATTTTTAACATTATTCGTATAAAATTTATGAGGAGGTCTTTTATTCAAATGAAGAAATTCATCATCTATATCCACTGTCGAACCGTTTTCCTTAATATCTTCAACCGGTGTAATTTTCCTTTTTTTGTAGGCAGAACTGTTTGGGTTTTAAAAAACACACATTCAAAATTATTTAAATTAAAAAAATGATTCTTTTAGGTCAAGTCGCTCAAATGCTCAAGATTTATAGTCCAGTCAACGAAGGAAAAATAAATGCAAAAAATCGTGTAGTCTGGGTTATTATTTTAAAGGGTAGGGGTGACCCCGAGGTACAATATACCAAAAGTCCCCAGCCCAGGCCCGCGAGCTTTAGCCAGGAAGGGGGGTAAAGGTCCCCTTTTCTAGTATTTCGCCAATATTTTGAAAACCAAGGGTATTAGCGGAAAAGTATACACTACAAAATAAAAGTATATTAAAAATTAAAAAAAGTAAATTTGTAAGGTAATTGCCGATTTTTATATTTTTTGACACTTCTTCACCTTGCATCTCCCTTAATATCGCTTTTAGCGAAAATATGAATATAACTTTTTCGGTAGAAAATTTAATTTACTTTCATTTTGTAGCATAGATTTTTCCGCTAATACGCTTGGTTTCCAAAATATTCGCGAAATACTACAAAAAGGGACCTTTAACCCCCCCTCTTGACTAAAGCTCGCGGGCCTGGGCTGGGGACTTTTAGTATGTTGTACCTGAGGATTACCCCTACCGTTTTAAACAATAACCCAGACTACATGATTTTTTGCTTTTATTTTTCTTTCTATAGAAAATTGACGGTTTGAATTTACTATAGAACTTACTGAAAAGAATGAATTTTTTTAAGAAAGTAGTAGTTTTTATAATCTTAATTTTTCTCAAAAACTAAAAGGCCTACAACTCTGTGGTTTTCAGCGTTCGACTTAAGATTAATGACAGCATCAAAAATCAAATAAAAATTTAGTACCTTATCACAAAAAAAATTGAAAAAAATCAATACAAATACAAATTTTTTTTTTTTTTCAAAATTTTTAATTCAAAATCATTTTTTTTTTAAACTGTTGACTGAGATAACTTAATTCAACACTAAAATAATAGAATAGGTTTTTGGATTTTCAAAAAGCTATAGTATAGTATTGTAATTGTTGCCGTTGTTTCTAAATGATTGCATATGCAGTTTAAACCAATGTTTTAGAAAATGATCTCTGCCTTCTAAACGGGGGCAAATAGGCCCCCCTCCTCTAAGTGATTTTTTTCTTAGAAGAACCCCCAAAATCATTTCACATAGTATTGGTCAATAACTTGGAAATAAGCTGTAAGGTTCTTACCTTTGAAAATACAGTGTTTTTCAAATGACAACAAACACTGTATCAAATTAATTAAATACCGATATTTTAACAACCACCACCTTCTTTTACTACATACCATCTATCTCATCACGTTAGTGGAATTATCATGAATGAACATGCATTTACTTTTTTTAATATTTTTGGGTTGATTGATCAATAAAGATTAAATTTGTAACGCAATATCATGATTTTTCAGATTTATTGACATTTATAACCCCCGCATCTCCCTTACTACTGCTCCAAGCGAAAATATGACTACGGCTTTTTTTTGTAGAAAATTTAATATACTTTCATTTTGTAGTGTATACTTTTCCGCTAATACCCTTGGTTTTCAAAATACTGGCGAAATACTAGAAAAGGGGACCTTTACCCCCCCTTCCTGGATAAAGCTCGCGGGCCTGGGCTGGGGACTTTTGGTATGTTGTACCTGGGGGTCACCCCTACCCTTTAAAATAATAACCCAGACTACACGATTTTTTGCATTTATTTTATGATTTAAGATCTTCGTTGACTGGACTATTAATAACCATGTAAAAAACAGCCAATATATTGTAGGAAGGTACACCAACAAATATTTTTTGAATAGCAAAATTAAATTTAATATTTCGAAAACGACTTATCCTAGATTTTTTGAAAACTATCAAGACAATTTAAAAAGAAAAAAATTCGTAGGACAATAAATAACACGAGGTAACTTTTTTGTTTTAAATGACATCCACTTTAAGTCATGAAAATATTATGATAAGATTTAATTTAACTTACGGTATATTCCTCACATACACTTTCTTATTGTGTTCGACTTCCGTTAAATTTTTATTTTTGTAATTATAAGGAACTGCGCCCATATTTACTCGCGTCATAACACTGTTTAAACATATTTCACTTCTGTTAAAATGATCAGCACAAATGAAAAGAGGTTCATTGGTAATTAGCTTTTCGCTAAAACTATTTCCCGAGTTCACTAGCCAAATTTTGGCTACAGCTTCGTTTTTTGGTAATTTAAACCGCGGAACACCTGAACTATATTTATTTGAGCAATCCTTATAATCACAGTACACCATTTTTGCTCTTTACCTAATTCAATGAATTAAGTGCAATACAATTTTTTACCTTTAAAAAAAGAACCAAATAAGCACTTAAAACACGCAGCAAGTAATTCCCACTCGTAAACGGACCACGCACTCAACAAAATACAAAAAACGGACACATAACTTACAAGAAAAAAGTCAAAGCCCTCTATGATGAACACAAATGCAAAAAATGTATGCATTTATGTAATAATTTTTTGTTCTCAAAAATGTATTAAAAAAAACTTAAAACTGTTTTTTTCATGGTGAGACAGACACCCATTGAACTATTAAACGATTGCATGTATACATACCTGCGCTTTCATCAACCAAAAAAATTAAAACCATCGCAACACATAGCTATACAAATGTATCTACATCCATAATTATTTCTCTTCATTCATAAATATTCCTACAGTTCGCTTTCAAAAAAAAATCCCAAAAGGATTTTTGTAACCCCTTTTGAGCAATGGGATATATGAATTAGCAGAAACGAAAACCAATAATATCATGAAAAGGGTATTAAAGTTATTATAGCTGCCACCTTTTTGTAAGTGTCGCATTGTCGTTTGAGCAATGTACGGTGTCCCCTTCTATTTGTATTTATTCAATGATTATACTTTAATTTCAACGATACTGTGCTTTTGTTAAATTTTCCTAATTCTCCATTTAAATGACTAGATACCAATTTTTTTTAGAATGTATTAAAAACACAAACGGCCAGCGGTTTAATTAAAGTGCCGTTGTTATTATTGAAAACTGAATTTGTTTTTTCAAGCTTATGGCCTAAAAATAGATCACAATACGTTTTTATGACTATCGGAATACCATTCATCCGAACCTTAATTTTAATTGGATCGAATTGATTGAAATTGAAAAAAAAAAAAAATACAAAGTTATTAATATATTTAAAATCGTTACGATGGGAATTTGTTCTAGTAGGACAAATTTTTTGCAGATGTCCGCGATTCTTACATATTCTACACCTATAATTCTTAAAACGACATGCGTTTTCTATGTGCTACCTTCCTGATGTTCCTCCCTCTGCTGCGTCCTCATGTTCGTTGTTTGAATACTGTGATTTTTTTTTCTTGCAATGCCCAATACTATAAATACCCTGTGACGTACCAGGCTCTTGCTTTACATTGGCCGCGTTCGGGTGCCAATCCGATAGGCTATCCAAGATACCTTAGTATCCGATATGTTTTCGAACGACCAAGACCAGATAGGATACATTTGCTATCAAAAGACAAGGCAGCTAATAAAATGGAAAACTATTGAGTTTTTAACGCTACGATTTGATTCTCATTTTATTGCAAATCCCTTCTGAATCATCAATTAAGTATTCAGTACCATTTCATATCACACTGGTATACATTTTAAACCCTTATTTGTTATTTTGTTCTTTAAACGAACAAAATCAGACGCGACACCAAAAAGCAAAATACGTTGTCGGCTGTAGGTATATCAGCTGTGATCAGGTGTTCTCCAAATTTCCATCGGATAGTTTAGTATCGCGAAAATTTTAGGATAGCTTGGGATTTGTTTCTGACAACAGCTGATTGGATCATCAGCTGAATTTTTCTATGCGATTACAACAACACAAACCTATCCGGATAGCTTTGGATAGTAGCCCGAACGTGGCCATTGACATCATATTGGTGCCTCACACACTTCGCCGCATTAGCCAACTAGAATGCTCTCTCAAATGTCAAAGCCGACACATTCTCTAAAAATAGCTTGTCTTTAGCCGCACCATCCCCCAGCCCCATTATAAATTTATTTCTGAGAGCTGAATCGACTTCCGTTTTAAACTCGCAACAAACAGAAAGTGCTCGCACCCACGCTACCCACTGATTAATGCTTTCACCATGTTCTTTTTGCGCTGCGTAGAATTTGAACCGTTCAGCAAATCCTGATACCGTTTTTGGTTGGAAATGCTTTCTCAATGCCACTTCTAACTCTTTATATGTTACCGCATGGATTTTTGTGGGATGTACCAAATTAATAAGCAATTTATATGTCACTTCAGGTAACGCATTTATCAAAATTGCTTTTTTCTTAGGTTCGGCAACGACATCGTTTGCGACAAAAAACTGTTCTAGTTGAATCTTAGACACATTCCAATCGTTTTGACGAAATTTAAATTTCTCGACAGACCCGATAGTAGATCCGACCACAGACTTTGACATTTTATCTTATTATTTTTGCAATTCAATATTTAAAAATACTGAACACTACCGATTTGCGCTGTTAATGTATATCGCTTCTTTTTTTATCACTCGTCGTGAGCATACTCTATATACGGTATATACATACATACTGTACAAGTTAAAAATTCAAGTGAGCTCAACTCCATTAATGCGGTTCGCCCAGGTACGATAGTTGGGCTCATCAGTTAGATGGCTATCGTACCCTTCTAAGACGCAAATTTGTATCGATGTTTACCGACTAATATAAAAACCACACCATTGAGATACTGAGAATTTTATCATTCTTAGGGAATTTGTTTAAATTATATTAGTCGGTAAACATCGATACAAATTTGGGTCTTAGAAGGGTACCATAGCCATCTAACAGGTGAGCCAACTATCGTACCTAGGCGAAACGCATTTATGGAGTTGAGCTCACTTGGACTTTTAAATTGAATTTTATTCAGTCGCTCCACTTAAACAGAAGAATTTTTCTTCATACGCTATTATCATAAACACTGTAAAGCACTACAATCCGGCTGATAATTTCTCAAATGAAATATTCAACCCAAAAAATAATTGTAGATATAAGACGACGCACTGGTTCGAAGGTTTTAACAGAACTGAACTTTATTTTGTTAATACAAATATAGATTTAACGGATAATAAGTGCAACTATGCAAAAAAATCCAAGCGTGAGAACAGATGAATAGCAAATCTAAAAAGTGGAACACGAGAAGCGTGAACTATACAAATTTCAACTGGTCCCACACTTGAATCAATAATAACATTATTGTTTCAACTATGCATAAAAAAGATTTATGAAATGAAATGTTCCATTTGGCCTTACAATACAACTGGCCGCATGGTTAAAAGCAAAAAAAATATCAAAACGAAATTTGAACATTAAAAAACAGAAATGAAATTTAAACATACTCCCCCCTTTTGAGGGTTCTTAACTCTCTAAATTTAATTTATTTTATACGTTGACCTCGAAAGTTCTTGGCATAGGTGTTGGTCTTCTTGTTCGCAGAAAAAGAATGAAGATAATCCCCATCATGCATGCCAACAACAATAGACTGCTTCCATAGTTATGGTAATCATGTGAGTTGATATCAGTGGGGGCAGTCAGTTCCTTGGATTTATCCATTACATCTTTGATTTTGGACTTTAGATCCTCAAACTCGGATGGGTCAATATGATCCGTTTCAATGGTCGTTTCTATTGTCTTTGATGTTATTTGTTGAATTATGTTCCAGCAACTTGCATTGGCACTAGGAATAAAAGGTGTGGTTATTTTGCTTTCATAATTAATTTTACCTTTGATGACGATGTTGGGCAGTTGAAGAATACAAGGTTCCTTGAATTCCAGAACACCATTTCCAGATAAGTTAATGGTTGTGCTTTTATCGCCACAGATTAGATGGCCAGATATTTTTGATGGAAGCGAAAAAATCCAACTGTTTGAAGATTTAAGTCCTTTCCAAACACTTTGTGAATGTGTCGCCTTCAAGGTGCATTTCCTGAAGCTATCCTCTTTATGATTAAGCAAAGCCATTTCACAAATCGCTGAAGTTCCTTGTTGGATGTACTTGGTTGCACATGTAGTTGGTCGACAGTAATCTTTTGCATTCTCCCAGCTCGAGGCCATTCAATAAGAAATATCTATCTCTGGGTAATGAGACAGCTAGATATTCAGCAGATGTTTCTACTATAAATGTCTTGTTTCTGTGAAATATAGGAATAGTTATAAGATTAAAAAGTTGAAATCCTTCAGCATCCGTCAGGGGCAGTAAAATTTAAAACACAATTGAATCATTTAACCACCGACCTCTCACTGACGATATTTTATACATGTCAATAACTGAACCTTCTGGCAACGATAAATAGGAAGGTAAATTACTTTTAACAAGCTTCAGCTGCTCACTTAATTGTTTGGGTGTTATAAGTTGCGGATTTATGTTTCCGTGATTTAAATCCAAAAAAACATCTAAAAGCATTTCTTGTATATGCTCGAAATTTGTGAGGACAAGAATCAGATATGAAGTCAATGATCCGAGCTTCTGTTTTAACCCGTTAGCCTTTTGTTTCCCGTTGATGATTGTAATGGCCTTTTGAAGATGTTCATTTAAAGCCTTGAACTGATCTTGAACTTGAATGTGATCACGTTTTAAAATATTCGAAGTAGCATCTGCAATTGAACTTTGTTTTCTCAAAAGTTCAACCAAATGATCTTCATTCTTGTAGGCATTGTTGATTTGACCCTGAATTTTGTCTGCATTTTCTTGGTCAAGGATACCAAACAAACTATGTGCCAGAGTTCCCACAATGTCGAATGGTGATCTTGCTATCCTGGGGCTCAATTCCGCAAGTGTGAATGGTTTTCCGTGTACACTTTCTATTCACGCTCAAAATATGCGTGAATAAATTTGCCTATCTGTGTACGCTTTATCTGTCAAAAAGATTACACCTCACTCTTGCGGAATCGCATAATTTAATGTGTACACTGATTTTAGTGCACACAGAAAAAACTCACGCTTGCGGAATTGGGCCCCTGGTTCGTTCATATTTTGGTGCATGATAATTGTGAAGCAACTTCTGTGCATACGTCTTGCATTCTGTTGACATATGCTTTAAGCTCATTGAATTCTTGCCAGTACGTTGTCAAATTGTAAAATACAAAAAATTTCCAGTAGGTATTTATCGTGCGAATTCTGCCAACATCTTCAAAATATATACCAACACCATCATCAAGTTTCTTTGTATTTACTTGCTCCTCTGTTTCCGTCTGACATAAAGATGTGGGTAGCATGAGAAGTACCAAAAGTAAGACTGAAAGTAATGTCAATTTTCGTGTCCTTCTTGGCCTTAAACATCTTGTGCTTCTTGTGGGTTCAAGAATAGAGCTATCTGGATTTTTTTCTTTATTATCTGGTTCTTCTGTTGGAAGCGGGCAAAGATTATGTATTGCTCTTTGGTATGTTCCAGTTTGGGTTTTTACATTAGCCACGCGTACTTTGTCATCACTTCCCTTGAAAGTTTCAATCACACTTCCTAATTTCCAGCGCATCGGAGGAATATTTTCTTCTTTAATAAGCACCAAGGTGTCAGGCTTCAGATTGTTTGATTTAGTCTTCCACTTTAGTCTTTGCTGCAGAAGATGCAAGTACTCATCTGACCACCTTTTCCAGAGGTGTTGTTGAATGTGTTGAATTTGCCGGAATTTATTCAGGATGCTCATTTTGCAGGCTGTTACATCTGGTTCTGAAATTGCCGTATGAGGACTTCCAATTAAGAAGTGTCCAGGTGTGAGAGCTTGCAAATCATTTGGATCAGATGATAACGGAGTCAACGGTCGAGAATTCAATATAGCTTCTATTTGTATGACGACAGTAAGCAACTCCTCATAAGTAAGTGATGCTTCACCTAGGTGGCGAACGAGGAGCATTTTTGAAGACTTGACGGCAGCCTCCCACAAGCCTCCAAAATGAGGGGAACAAGGTGGAATGTTTTTCCAAGTTATTCCTTCTTCGAGGCAATTGCTTGTATGCTATTTGAATTGTAAATTTTTGTAAGTTCAGCTAATTCATTCTTGGCGCCAGCAAAATTTGTTGCATTATCGCAAAATATTGTGTGGCAAAGTCCTCGCCTTCCTACAAATCGTTTTAAAGCGTATATGAATGATTGAGAAGATAAGTATCCTACTACCTCTATATGTATGGCTTTAGTAGAAAAACAAACGAAAATAGCTAAATATGACTTTGTAGGAGTCTTACCTCTGACCTTGAAGTGAGTTTTTATGGGGCCGCAAAAGGCAACACCGGAATGATAAAAAAGTCTTGCTGAATTGACCCTTTCTGCAGGCATATTTCCCATCAGCTGATTGATGAATCTTGGCTTTGCTCTAAAGCATATGATGCATCGGCTAATTACTTGTCGAGCTGCATGTCCAACACCTAATATCCAGCACTGTTGTCGGGAGATGGCAATTAACGCTCTATGTGAAGCGTGCATGTGTTTATAATGAAGATGTGTTAAAATTAATTTGGTTACTATATTGATTTTGGGAATTAAAATTTGATGCTTAGCATCTGGAGAGATCTTAGCATTTGTCAACCTTCCACCAACTCTGATGAGTTTTGTTCTTTCATCAAAATATGGAGTAAGAGATGCTATAGATGAATTTCTACTTACAAGCTTCCTTTCTTCTAAAGCACGATATTGTTCTGAGAATGACACTCTTTGCGTGTAAACAAGAATCCATCGCGTTCCTTCTCTTAATTCCTCAACAGTTAGCTGGCCTGTGTTTCTAAGTTCGTTTGGTTTTCTGCAATTATAATAGAATCTAAAACAGAATGAAAAAATTTTCCTCAATGTGAAAAATTAGCTTCTATAATTGATGTTTTCGATCAAGTTTGGATCGTTTTGAATTGTTGCCGGCAACAACGATTTTTTCTTACGTCGCTCTGGAATTACTTCAGAAAATTCGTATTCCTTAAATTTAATAGTTTCCCCATTTCTAAGAAACTCTGGGCCGTTGAACCATATTGATGATTTGGAAAGTCCTTCTAAGCTTGATCCTCTCGACACCAAGTCCGCTGGATTTAAATGGCACTTGATGAATTGCCATTGATGAAATTCTGAAAGTGATTGGATTTTTGCAACTCTATTTGCAACAAAAGTTTCCCAGGTGTAAGAGGGTGATTTAAGCCAGGCTAACACGGTTGTAGAATCTGTATAAAAGCATACCTTGTCAATTTTCTTTGGACGTATTTGAATTACCCTATCCACTAATTCCACCATAAGTACTGCTGCTTGTAGTTCCAGGCGGGCTATGCTGACAGCTTTTAACGGCACAACTCTTGATTTTGAGCAAAGAAGTTGGCAAAAGCTTTGGTTGCTTTCATCAATGGATCTTAAGTAAACGCAAGAACCAAAGGCAATTAAGCTGCTATCGGAGAAGGCATGAAGTTCAATTGTCTTAGCAGAAGGAAGAAAACGTATCGTGGAATGCTTATCTTGTTAATGAGGGAGAATTGGCCAATGTAGTTCATCCAATTTTGAGCCTTTTCAGTTGGAAAATTGTCATCCCAAGACAGTTCTGATTTCCACAACTCTTGTAAAAATACCTTGCCAATGACGATTATAGGCCCAAGTAAGCCAAGAGGATCAAAAAGTCTTGCAAGATCGGCCAAAACTGTTCGCTTTGTTATCTGAGTATTTGTTTTATTTACCTTTTCGTCATTGAAGCTGAATTTGAAGTCATCTTGTGAAGGATCCCATATTAGCCCTAGTGATTTGATTATCTCAGATTGATGAAACGTAACTAGTTTCTCTTTATCTTCTTCAGGAATTTCTTCTAAAATAATAGGATGATTGAAACAAAATTTTTTCGATTCAAAATTACCTGCTTTGAGTAGATAAACTATCTCATTAAGCAACTCATGAGCGTCATCAATGGTCTCTGAACCAGTCAGGCAATCATCCACGTACACATTGTTTTTAACGGCTTGGGAAGCTCTATAAAATTTATCTTGATTGTCTTCTGCCAGTTTAACAAGACATCTGGTTGCTAGGTAAGAAGTCGCTGCTGTTCCATAAGTAACGGTGTTTAATAAATTTATAAAGCTGTAATGACTCATCAGTTCTCGGTCTCCAAAAAATAAGTTGAAAAGCCCGGTCTTCCTCTTGTATTAACACCTGTATACATCTTTGTTATGTCGGCTGTAAAGACGTATCTGTGCATCCTGAATTTCAGAACTATTGAAAATAGATCTGGTTGAACTGTTGGACCCACCATGAGTATTTCATTTAGTGAGTGGCTAGAGGTTGTCCTGACTGAAGCATCAAAAACATGTTGATGAACTCTTGGGTTTCATGACGCAATGATGAGGTATGATGTAATGTCTCTCTCGAACATTATCCTTGTTAATTGGTGTCATGTGACCCAATGTTATATATTCTTCCAATCCTTACTCAACTTATTTTCTAATGAAAGAAACCTTTTTCTTGCTACTTGCAGAGAGTCACCTACAAATATGGAAGGATCCTCTTTAAATGGTAATTTAACAACAAATTTACCTTCAGAATTTCTAGTTGTATTCTTCTTGAAATGTTCTTCACACCGATGTTCTTCCTCGCTCTAAGTATTAATGGTAATGTCATGGCTTTCGGATTCCCAGAAGGAGCGAACAAGTTTGTCCAACGATGTCATCGATGGTCTTGTCACTATAAGACAATGAGCACTTGAATTTGAAACTGGAGCACTTCCGGCTACGATCCAACCTAACACTGATTTACGTAATATTGGTAGATCATTTGAAATCCTGTATTCTCCTGGCAGAAACAGGTCAAAGAAAAGTTCAGCTCCCAACATGTCGATTTGATTAGTCTTGCAGAAAGAAGGATCTGCCAGCTGGATGTGAGTTGGAATGTTCCACAGGGAAATGTCGATTTCTTGACTGCACTGGGAGTCACTTATACGAGACATGAGGTTCGCTTCAATTGTTGCTTCATAATTCGATGTTCTGGATTCAAATGTTATTGAGGCAACGAAATCCGATCTGCACTCTTGACCACCTATTCCGCTGATTGAAGTATCCTTGCGATGCTTCTTGATTCCTAACTGCTGTAGGAACGATGTTGTGACAAAATTCAATTGGGATCCTGAGTCCAGAAGAGCTCTGCACGGAATTCTCACACCATACGATGACATCACATTGACCACTGCCGTTGCTAGGTAAACATGACGCTTCTTGTAATGTGTTTCTGCTGCTGCATTAACCGCTTGATGTATTGGCTGTGGAGCCTTGTTTATAACACCTTTCTCACCCCACTGATGTGTAGTTGATGATTTGTTGCCGTTTTCTTGAGGCTCTGGAACTTCTTCTTGTCATCTCGGATGTTGATGTCTTCAAGAGTCTGAAATCTTGACTCCATGAACTTCAGGAATTCTTCAATGGTGGGACTGCTTCTCGGATCCTTTATCGCGAACTCAAATTTTTCATGGCTTTCTCGGTCAATATTCAAGTTCGTGATTACTTGCAAACACTCCTTCGTGTTATCATGGAGTCTTCTTAAGCTTAAACTTGTTTCTGTGGTAACTGACTGCGTTAAAAACGTGTTTAATTGCGCGGTCAACAGCAATCTTTTATTATTGAAACGTTCAACAAGTGCACCCCAGGCTACCTCGTAATTGCTGTCTGTTGGCTTGAAGTTTTGTATTAATTCCTGGGCCTTTCCAGTCACATTCGCTTTCAAGAAATAAAGCTTTTGTGCTGGTGATATTGGCTGTTGTAACCAGTTCAAGTATTCACCATCGAATTTCGGGAGCTCGATTTTCGGAAGCTTCATCATTACGCTTACAGGTTTTTGTTCACTCCCCCTTTCTTGAGATGTCATAATGTCCGTAAATACCTTCAGTAAAGTCTCCTCTACCCTCTCTTGCAGATAAAAGTACTCTTGTACTTCCTCTGCACTCACATACTGGTCCAACTTGCGATATAAGCCTGTAATTTCATCCCAATTCTGCTCCAAACTTCTTGCTTTAATTTGGGAGAATTGTTCACTTTTATTGCAAAATGATTGTTCAAGGATCTTGGTTAACGATCTTTTTAGGATGTTTATCAACAAATGATACCTTTCCTTGTTGTTCATTTGCGATCTGGGTATGGTTGACTCATCTTCTGTACTTCTAAAAATTCCCTTTCTGGTTTTAGGAACTGCACCTTGTTGAGTAAATCTATGGATATCCTCTGCAGGCATTTCCTTGAATGTTTTGGCCTTTTCTGCATTTTTGCTTCCTTCTTGAAACTGCTTCTGAAGATCATCTGAGTTTTGGACATCATGTGGTTTTGTTAATTCTGCGATTCGTCTATGTAAATTGGTAGTCATGAGCTCTGCTGCCTTTCGTACCAGTTCAAAATAGTCCTTTTGGAATTAAGGATGGTCCATGTGGTCCGAGAATCTCTCCCGCAAAATCGAGTTATTCTGGTCAAATTCTTCCCACAAAAGCTCCAATTGCCCTTTTTTCTTGTTCACGTAATCTAGAGTCTTCCTAGTGGAACTATCTTTGTTGTAATTCCAAACTATGGTGCAAATTGCTTCACCTACTTGCTCTTGCTGAGTGGCGATCTATTCAATCGATTGATTATTATTCAAGCTAGCCATTGTAAACGCAGTGATATATTATTTCACTTTCACGAAGTTATTAAACCACGGCAGGGCACCAGAAAGATTCTTAACAAATTACTGCAGGCCACTAAAGGTCTTTGTACTGTTAGCACTTTAAATGATTTTTTATTCTCAACAAATTACTGCAGGCCACTAAAAGTCTTTGTACTGTTAGCACTTTAAATGATTTTTTATTCTAAACAAATTACTGCAGGCCACTAAAACCCTTTTTAATGTGTCTTGTCACGGTCGCCAATGATAATTTCTCAAATGAAATATTCAACCCAAAAAATTATTGTAGATATAAGACTACGCACTGGTTCAAAGGTTTTAACAGAACTGAATTTTATTTTGTTAATACAAATATAGATTTAACGGATAATAAGTGCAACTATGCAAAAAAATTCAAGCGTGAGAACAGATGAATAGCAAATCTAAAAAGTGGAACACGAGAAGCGTGAACTATACAAATTTCAGTAGTAATATTATTGTTGCAACTATGCATAAAAAAGATTTACGAAATGAAATGATCTATTTGGCCTTACAATATAACTGGCCGCATGGTTAAAAGCAAAAAAAATATTAAAACGAAATTTGAACATTAAAAAACAGAAATGAAATTTAAACACAGGCCTTTTAATTGAAAACATATTACAATTTAAATTCATTCGACTTAGGTACAGCACAATTTAATAAAATAATTTATCATAGCAATAACTTATTTGATTATTAAAATATATATGAATTTAACTAATGAAACAAATTAAAAAAAAAATGTATATAACGTTTTTCACAAAACCAAATGTCAGTTTGAATTGCCACTTTACTGTGGGGGTATCGTCGTTCTTGATGCAATGGTTATTTATTAATTTGTTTATGACATGCGCGGGGAAAGAGTTAGAAAAAAGGGTGTCTCTAATTATACTGATATATTTTTTGTCGAAAATTGAGATGACTAAAGTCCAGCACTCTGTTGAAATTTTGTGGAGTATGAAATAAAACTTGTTTTGGCTGCTTGGAGTAGAAGCTAATAAGTCGACCAGATGAAGTTGGTTTCTTGAACCAGTCAAAAATTATTTTTCCATTCAATTCAAAGAATCAAGTGTCGTTTCAATGGCCGTGTTTTTTTAAGGGTATTTTATATATAGTATAGTAAGCAATTTCCAAAAAAAACCATCCGCAGCAGCCTGGTTTTTATATTTCACATTTGGTACCATCGAACAGCTGTCATAATAATTTGAAAAAAAAGAAAGTTTGCTGCAAACAAAAAATAAATTGAAACAAAAATAGTAATTTTAGTTACATAAAATGGACAAAATGGTAACAAAATATAGGAAATAATATTTGTTCTTAAATAATTCATGAAATAATTACAGATTTTGCATGAACTGTTAACATTTTTTGCCAAAAATACATCTTTCGAAGACTCCACAGAGGACGAGAAGCATGCAAAAATAGATTCCTTCATAATGACAATCGAATCCTTTAGTCAAGAAGATCTTAAGTCACATTTTAGACTACGTCGTTCAACAGTAGAACGTCTTATATGTATGTAATCTTTTCGTATTCTCACTTCATAGCGATAACAAAACAATAAATTTCTTCAATTTAAATTAATTAAATTAGGATGCAGAAAAGAAGTTTTTATGTATGTGCGGTATTTAAGCAACACCATAACATTTCGACAACTTGGAAATCTTTTCGGTGTCACCAAGTCTTCCAGTTGGGTTGCGGTTAACAGCGTTTCGAAGTGGCTAGTGTCAAAAGGTCAGGACTACATAAAATGGCCTCAAGGAACTGCTGTTACAGAAAACTGTCGAAAGTTTAAGGATAAAAAAAAATACCAAGTGTTATTGGTGCAATAGACTGCACCTACATAAATATTGCAGCTCCAAAGATCAACAAGGAGTGCTATTACAACCGCAAGCACAGGTTTTCTATTGTCTTGCAAGCCGTTGTCGATGCGGATAAGAAATTTGTAGATATAACCTGCGGTGAGCCAGGATCTCTGCACGACAGCAGAGTTTTAAGGCGATCCGAGTTGTTAAGGAAAGCGCAGAGCAATCACAACCAACTCTTTCCTAACAACACCTTTATTTTGGGTGATTCTGTGTATGCTGCTTCAAATTGGTTAGTCCCCTCGTATAAGGACTATGGAAGACTAACCGAACAACAAAGATCATTTAACTATATTCATTCTGCAACAAGAATTGTTGTTGAACACTCCTTTGGATTACTAAAAGGCAGGAGGCTTCTGAAATTCACAGAACAACGAGACATTCGTTCGGTAACGAATCTTATTGTAAGTGCATGTGTTCTGCACAATTTATGCATCCTGCTGCCGACAGCATTCCTCAAGAGGTAGAGATAAACCCGAGAGATGCAGTTGAGCCTACCCCAAACCCAACATCAAATCGGCGTCAAATATTGTTTGAATACTTACGCGAACAGAACATAATCTAAAATAAAAAAAACACACTTCACATATCATTCTTTTTGTTTATTTATTCATATAGTTTTTAAGTAGTTCCAATTTAATATTTCTGCTTTTTTGTTTCTCTTCTTCAATTGTCTTGAACTCCAACCATTTTTTATTTTTTTCTTCTCTATCCTTCTCTTTGTCTTGAATTTTCCATTACATATACGACGATCGAGACATTTTGCGTTGTTTTGAGGCATTATTTGAGGTGGAAGACGATGGCATTGAGAATGAGGAGGCAGTGGAAGACGATGGCATTGAGGAGGCAGTGGCAGCGGCAGTGGAAGACGATGGCATTGAAGTTTGTGTATCGATATCAGCAAACAGCTCAGTAAGGGTATCTATCGTTGTCCGTGTTGGAAAACTCTGGTTTTGTCTCTGGTTCGGCAGCAGAAGTTTCAGCTGGATTCTATTTTAAAGTATAGGTATTTTTAATTTGCAATAGTAAAGAAAAACAAACACTCACTGCTATTGCGACGGCTCCAAGGGTAACAGTGTGGACATTTGTTATAATTGGCTTTTTGCCAAAAAGCTCGTCCATTTTTTTTTTAAACGGAGCCACACAAGGAGCTGCGCCTGTCCAATGGTTGTTTCCTCTGCACTTTTGTAAGCCCGAAGCAGCGTTTGGATTTTTGCTTCCAAATGCGAAGCGGTTGTTCCTGAATCCTGAAAAAAAATATATTTAGATATTTCATGTAAATCAGTTAAAAAATATATTAAACTTACAGCAAAGCCAGCAGAGAGCATATCCTCCAATAAATGGTCATAGATATCCATGTTTTTTTCCGGCTTTGTTGGAATTCATGCTCTCGTGCGGCATACAAATCCAAAAGCGCCTCCGTCTCCTCCTTGGTCCAGTTCTTATGTTCTTTCCTATTGAGTTTTCGTTATTATAATATATTTTATAAAATTTATAAATTAAAATTCTTTTTTCATTTACCTTTTTGTTTCTTTTGGCCGCATTTCAGTTTAGCGACGATCTACGATAAAAAATATGACGGACTTTAAAAGTAAAACAGAACAAAAAAAAGTAAACACAAGAGAAGGGGTTTGTTCGTAGACTATAGTCAAAATCGTAGTTTCCGAAACACACAGTCGATTACGTCATCGGCGTTATATCTTGCTTGTAAAATAAATACATGTTTTGCTAACTACATAGACATCTGCAAATTGATTTTAATGTAAAAAATAAATATTGATTCTCAGTTGATGACTCAATTCAATAACAAATTTTTTTAAAATTGGCTTTTTTGTAGATCTTGATAAAAATTATTAAGATTTAAAAATTTAATTGAAACCGAAAATTGGTCTTCGTCAAAAAAGAAAAGGAAATTCTTTCAAAAGCTATTAGTTTTTAATAGAATGAAAATCGAAATACCGTACATTGTGATAGCGGGGTAGTGCAAAATCTCAGAGTTATCGCAAATATTCCTTAACCACTTTCCTTCTAATTTCTTTTGATTTAATCAGTGTATAAATTTCATTCTCACTTTTGATAGCAAAAGTAAGGAACTTTTATGGAGCACGTCCACTTTTAATGACGAAAAACTGTTGTCCAATGGAAATCTACAAATATAACAACTTTACGAACACATCCATCGAGATTCAATTCAATTATCAATCGTACCAAAATCTTAGTACAAAACTAACAAAATCCTATTCGAGACTCGAATAAACGTCAGAAATCCATCCACGGTAGGATTCTACTTTAGCTTTTATCGGCCGTAATTCTACTGCCGATGTAGTATTTGTAATGCATGTAAGATCGTACTTTACAACGGATAGCTTTTCCAAAAAAACACGGCTAATATAATCAGTTTTCACAATGCAAAAAGATCATCAACGTTTTTAGTGACGGTTTTTGGTTTTTGGATTAATTTACTAATTATGTCCTCGAGTAAAACCTCCATTGCTATGTCTGCCAACATTGGTGAAATTGGACTACACATAGGTATCTACACTTTGTTTTTGTTGGTATATGTTCGATTCGAACTCCACATAATTGTTTTCAATGATGCAAAAACGTAGAATTTCCATTAACAGAGACTTTCTTATACGTGTGTGTTGTTTTATATCATTCCACTTTTTTTTTTTCAATATTTGAAGTACCATATGAACAGGAACGTTGGTGAATAAGAAAACGACGTCAAGTGATACTAAAACTTCATCGTCTTCAATGTTCAATGGTGAAACTACCTCAATGAAATGCTTGGCATTATTGACATTGAAATATTAGATTTATCGGTCAATTTCTTCAGAATTTTGACCATCAATTTTGACAGTTCGTAGCATGGAACTGACACAGAAGCACATATTGGTCTAAGAGGCAAGTTTTCCTTATGGATCTTCGGTAATCGGTATATACGAGGACTGTTTGCAGTGAACGTAGTCATGCGTTTCTTTTCAAACGCACTAATAATATTTTCGATTCAAAATAGCTTTTCGTCCCGGCGATCTCACTTGGACTCAGCAGTTGACTAGTGAGGGCCTTGTCAATACGCAATTTTTATTAAGTTCAGTTCAACTTACATGATTTTTTTGCCAAAAATCCAATGTGACCTATATCCAACAAGATTAAAATTCTTAATCATTACGCTGGAAATTTTTGCCTAGGGCCAGGCTTTTTTTTATATGAAGGTTTTATAATACAAATTCTATATACTACTGAAATACATCAGCCAAGTAGAAGACTTAGCACTATTTAATTGGACTTGTTGAATTATTGATTCAAAATAGCTTTTAACGGCCTTTAGTCCATAAAAATTGGCGTTTCGTCCCGGCGATCTCACTTGGACTCATCAGTTGACTAGTGAGGTCCTTGTCAATTCGCAATTTCTAATAAGTTCAGTTCAACTTACATGAATTTATCCGGCATCGAGCCGGATAAAAAACCAGCAACTCTCATCTAATTTGCCACGAACGGCGACAATACTTAACTATAGCACACACCGTGTACCACGTGCGGCTGTATGACAACCTTGTTGCACAACCAATTCTTTTATAGCCAGCCACGGTGCAACTTGCTTAAGAGCCACCACCACCACCAACAGCAACAACGTCATCGTCAATGAAGACGACTGCCACGAGAAGTGAGCTACCACCAACAACAGCATCGTCGTCATCGTCACTCAAGATGACTCCCACGAGAAGCGAGCTACCACCACCAGCATCAAAGTCGTCATCCAAAGACGACTGCCACGAGTATCAACGAGCTACCACTACCAACATCAACGTCGTCATCCAAAGAGGACTGCAAGGAGTAGCAACGAGCTACCACCACCAGCATCAACGTCGTCATCTAAAGACGACTGCCACACGTAGCAACGAGCTACCACCGCCAATGCTTTCGTCATTATCGTCGTCGTCATCAATCCAGCACCTCGAACTATCCCGATAGGTAGCTGGGAAGAAATGGATAAGTTTTTAAGCAACCCTTTCCAGGTATTGGAATCAATTACTGATACGACCTCTACGCTAACCATGTCGAATAAACTCCGAACGACCTTAAAGCAAAATACTTCTGCACCAGTTATATCTCACTCTCGAAATCAAAATCGTGTTAATCTTTTTCACAATTCCTAAAATAGCCTGTGCTAGAGAGAATACACTTTATGAGGAAGAGCAATATGTGTGCCAATTGTTTATCTATAAACCATGTTCTCACTAGTTGTCCTAGTAAATATACCTGCAGTACATGCAACCGACTAAACCATTCTCTGCTTCACTTGTCAATAACTTCACAACACAATTCTAGTAATTTAAATACATATTCGAAACCTTTTATAGTCAAGGTAACCAACCAGGTACTTCACATTTTCATCTCCTCAATTTAATTCACAGTTCCTCATAACCAAATACCAATAATTTGAATTCAACCAGTCAATTACAGTCCAGTCCATCGTCTACTATATCATATGAAATACAACAAAACTTTTTTGTTCATGCTCGGTCTTAGTAGATTCGTGACCAAGATGGTATTCATCGAATTAGAACGGAAGCGACTCAACAGCGTCTAAACCTGCCAACTCAAACCTCTAACATTTCGATTCTAGCTGTAATCGGTGCTCAGGCAGCAAGATCCAACAAAAAATGCCTGATCTCCATAATAAATAATGAAAATCCAAATGAATTAATTACTGCGAATGTAATAATCCTTAAAAAGCTTTCTAATAATCTACCTAGCGTGTCGTTTACTTTAATTAATGTTCATGATTTAAATGGTCTGTGTTTAGCGGACCCAATGTTCAATAACTCAGCTCAGGTTGATTTGCTCATCGGAGCAGATCTCTACCCAAGCATTATCCGACACGGAATTAAACAAATATCGGAATCACTTCTAGCTACACAAACAGTTTTCGGTTGGATTCTTTCAGGGCCGACCCCTCACAAATTCAAGCTCTTACTTCACGTTTCGTGGAAAATTAATCCATCGACCACCGAATCAAAAAGTTTTGGGAGTTGGAAGAACTTTCTGCCCGAAAATACTACGCTTCTGAATCAGATAAACTATGTGAAGACCTCTTTGACAAAACCACCTACAGACTTCCAGATGGTAAATATGTAGTAAACCTCCCTTTTAAGCCTGATTTTGAGCCTTCTCATCTAGGGCACTCGAGAAATAACGCACTACTACAGTTTCTTCGAACAGAATGTAAACTTCAAAAGAATTTCGAACTTCATGCCAAATACTTACAAGTGCCTACCGAATACCTCACGCTGAACCATATGCGTAAAATACTTCCTTATGAAAGTACGCAGTGATCAAGGTAGAGAGCCACTCTACCAAAGTGCGGGTAGTATTTAACAGTTCAAACCCCAAAACTCAAAATTTTGATAAAAAACGCAAAAAAAATGTTTTAATCAATTCTTCTCAAAATGGTGGAACTGAATTTTTGTGGTCAATGCTCATATTGATTCTTGAATCGAACACAAAAACCGAAAGCTTTAATGTCTTCTAGTTTTCGAGAAAATTGAAAATTACTAGAACTAGGTACTTTTTTGATTTTTGTTGTTGATATTAATTTAATGTGATCTTTTTTTGATAAAAATTAATGTTAGTGTTAGGTTGATCTTTGTTAGTTATATAAAGAACAGCAATTCATTTGGCGTTACCAAGAATGCACCACGAGGGAGTAGAATTGCATCGCATCCCGCATCCTAGTAAGTGAGTTTGTCAAAAATAGTCACGTCAATTTTCTATTGATGTATATGGTCAAAGGCTAGCATGTTTTAAACATTACAAATGAATTATGTAGGTTTGTAAGACACAAACATGTATATATATATATACATTTTAATTGCAAAAATATAACGATGTGTTTTAAAAAAGATTTTTAGGGCACAATGCTCGCTTTATTAATTCTTTTTAAGAACTAACTTTACAATTTTTCCATAAGACACTTTTTGGACTTACCACAATTTTAATTTTCTATCATAGAGATCGACTGCCCGACGTTTCGACAGGGTTACACTTGTCGTGGTCACGGGTTTACTGATGGTTTATGGATGGGTGTTGTTTTGTCTCTCATTTCTTCTTTTGCGCAGACTGTACCGGTGTGTTGAGGAGGTACTTGTTCTAACTGCATAGATTGTTGTTGTGATTCGATGTATGCTTGAGAACATGCAAAGCTTATCACATCAGCTGGCAGATTGTTTTGATTTTTGCTTTTGTTTTCACTTTTCATTTTGATTTTCTTTAATTTGTTTATGAGAGGATCCCATGCAGAGGGAAGATTAAAGCTTTGATCACGATTTAACTTTGTATGTATTTTTATTTCTATAGCTTCTCGTACCAGTCTTGGCACATAAAACCTTTCCGTAGCAATCGATTTTGCTTTATCGAATCTTATAAAATGATCCTCGTTGTGAACTAAATGCTCACATATAGCGGATTTGGTTACTTCGTTCTTTTGAATGGCTTTTATGTATTCATTTAGTCTTGTTGCTTTTGAAAAAATGTCTCAGAACAGCGATAAACCAAGTCTTAAATCAATAACCTTACAGTATTTAAATACTCCTATTTATAGTAATGATAATGTACGTAGTACATTCTTATCTTATTCTTATCATTATTTTTGTCGAATGACTTTGACTCATTCTTTTGTGAACAGGAATAGAATCGTTATCAAATGTTGATGTTCCTTACATGTTTCTGACTAATAACTGGAGATATTAGCCCTCCCCTCCTTGCATTGTCTAACGGTTTAAAAGTGAACGTTGGAAGATTTACAATAGTTTTGTTTACTTTTCCAATATAAGATTATTATGATTATTACAAAAAATAAAGATTATTAATGTTGTTCCTATATAAGTAGTCTGTTTTTTAATAAACTTTACTTCTATTATATGTTTTGCATTTTCAATATCTTTAAAATTTAGTATTTTTATAGTAATGTTCTACCAGGGTTCGATAATTAAACTTATTTCCTCCTCGCCGGGTTTCCACCTTGGTGCGGTGGGGAGGCTTACGTTTGGGGCCTCAGCTGGGCGGCTGTAGATTTTTATTTCTTAAATCTTCAGCCGGTCAGCTGTGGTCCTAAGCCAACAAAGAGGAACCCAAAACGATAAAAACCATGGACAAGACACAACAAACGAACAAATCATCAACGGGGATATACGTTGAAACGTCGACAGTAGTCACGGCTGCCGGCGCGGGCTTTGCCTCTCCAATAGTAGGAGGGGAGAAGTCGCCAGTGACAAACAACAACAACAACAACAACAACAACAACAACAAACAACAACAACAAGACAAGACGACAAAGACAATTACACAAGAGGAAGAAGAACTTCTTCTCACCCCCTTCTCCAACCTCGGTGTAGATGATGGAGTTAGCATCGGAACTCTGACTGACGACGACGCATGTTCCGTTGCGAGCTCCACCTTCTCACGATTGTCAACTTCCTCAGTTCGGAGTAAAATCTCCAACTGTAAGAAGACAATCAAACGACTTGGCAAAAGGAGTTGGGAGGAACTGACCGACAACGAACGTATACGACTCCAAAACGCACGTGCTTTTCTGGAGAATGATCCTAAGAAGACAGGAGGGGCACTTGCCCAACCGTCCAAAAAGGTGACCTCAACAGAAGGTACGAGCGCGAGTACTCTGATGGGACCGCCCAATCCACCGACTGGTACTAAAACCCAGCCGAGGGTAGGTCCGATCCCATTAGATACTCTCACGACAAAGACACCGACATTGACGCCAACGACGCAGACAGCGGAATCACTTCCCCCAACCGGGAAAATGGGACCACTGGCGATGGGGGTGGGGGAGCCGTGTGGGAGTGGCGCTGGGGGCCCAAGCCCCGCAGGCTACTCCGGCGCGACTCTTCCATCTTCGTCAAGCAGAAGTAGCGTCATAGACCTGACAGGGAACACGACGACGAACACCGTCATTGAGACCAAGGCCTCACAGAGAGCTGGAAGTCTCAATGAACGTATACAAAGGAAGAGACGACGCAACGCTGAGAGGATTGTCCGACGTCTTTCTAGCAAGAACCCCGTAACCTTAACGGCCAGGGAGAAGCTAGCGTTGGACAATGCTACTCAGAGACTAAAGACTCTGACGACCACTGACATAACGAACAACTTGACGAACAAAAGAACAAAGACCTTGAGGGCGGCAAAGGAGACGGCTGGCACTGCGCCCCACCCCGAACCAAACTCAACGGCGTTCAAAAGAGCTAGGCAGGACGATAAGTCTTCGCCTACGAACCCATCACCAAAAACAAAAAGACCGAAGACCTTGATTACGGAAGGGACCATTGAGAAGCGACAATTTGCCATTGCGGATTTCGGTACACCTTCTCGGAAACTTTCCAATGATCAATGGCAATTGATGGAAGTTAGAATCCTGGACGAGGTGAACGATGCTATCGTTAAGAACGGGCCACCGCCTCTCTTCGGTAGCTTAAGAACCGTCCACGGATTCAAGCTGCTGACATGCGAGGACGGCAACACTCTCGTGTGGCTGCAGAACTTCGTCAAAAGAACGGTAGCTCCCTGGCCTAACGCTGACCTTCGCCTAATAGGTCTTAAGGAAATAAAAGACCTTAATAAACCTAAGGCGAAGATGATGTTGCGGGGTCCGACCATCCCTAGAGACAGAATTGAGAGGTATCTGCAATCCCTAAATACAGAACAACACAGTGAAAACTGGAAAGTGCTTGATATTGGGGAGCAGACGAAGGAAGGTACAGAAGTGGTTGTGCAGCTTAGTCACAAGTCTATACCACTTCTGAAGAAAATTGGCTTCAAGGTGCGCATCGGGATTAACCGGTGTAAACTGAGATTAATGGCCAATCAGAACAAACAAGTAAGTAAGGGGCGGGAGGTTTTTAATAAATATGAACATGAAATTAATACAAATTAATCTTCAACATAGTAAAGCCGCCAGCGCTAACCTTGTCTACCTCATGGAGAGTAGCCAAATAGATATCGCCCTTATTCAGGAACCCTGGATTGGATCAGGTGGCAAAATTAAGGGTTTAAACTCAAAGGGACTTACACTGTTCAAAACTGCGCAAGCGGTAGCAAACAGTAATTTTAGAACTTGCATTGTAGCTAGGAAACAGTTAAACCTCTTTCTTTTATCTACGTATAGCAATATAGATCAGACTGCCGTGAAGTTGGAGCGGATCGGGCTCCCACCACTCATCCTGGCATCCTGTTATATGCCTTACGACGGGACGGAGGGACCACCTGCGCATCTCACAGGCCAGCTTGTGGAGCGGGCAGCAACTGACGGTTGGGACTTGGTCCTAGGATGTGATGCTAACTCACATCATGCTCAATGGGGAAGTACCGACACTAACAGTAGAGGTGAGTCTCTTTTTGAATTCATAATAGAACATAATTTACTAGTGGCAAATAGGGGCAATGAGCCCACATTTGTTACTAAAAATAGGGAAGAAGTGATCGATATAACTGTTACTAATAACTCCGATACAGTTTCAATCGAACAATGGAAGGTTCTCAAAGAAGAATCATTTTCAGACCATAAACTTATAAGTTTCTTGATAGGTGATACAGTGGAAAGACCGAAACCTTATAGGAATTTCAGGAATACTAACTGGGATCTCTTTAACAGGGAATTAGAGAAGAGATGCAAAAATCTCAATTACACTGCGATTCAAGAACCTAAACATATTGATCAAGCATCTGAAGATCTCAGGGTGATTCTAAGTAACGCCTTTGAGAAAGGTTGTCCACTGAAACATACTGGGAAGGGAAAAAAGAAACCACCCTGGTGGACTGTAGAACTCGGCAATTTGAGAAAAGAAACGAGAAGACTTTTCAATGCTGCTAAAAATACCAGAAGCGATAATGACTGGGATATCTATAAAACCAGTCAGCGAAAATTTAAAGCAGAAACGCAACGAGCGAAACGTAACTCATGGAGAACTTTTTGCAGTGAAATCGAAGGTACAAACGAATCGGCCAGGCTAAGAAAAATTCTTTCCAAAGATTCGATCGCTCTAGGATCTCTTAAGACGCCCACTGGGTGCTGGACCGAATCCTGCAATGAGACTCTTGAACACTTGATAAATACTCACTTCCCGGGCTGCGGGTCAAATGACAGCAACCCGGAAACAGAGTCCTACACGGAACACATTGTACCATCGGATATTATAACGGATGAAAAGATCAGATGGGCCATCCATTCCTTTTCTCCGTATAAATCCCCTGGCCTTGACGGCATCTTTCCAATGATGCTACAGAAAAGCGAAACCCTAATTATACCGCACCTGAAAAATATATTCCTTAATAGTTTAAAATGGGGATATGTTCCCTTGTCATGGCGCGAAGTCAAGGTGGTTTTTATTCCAAAAGCTGGCAAGCCAAGCCACACAGAAGCAAAAGACTTCAGGCCAATTAGCCTGACATCGTTTATTCTTAAAACGTTTGAAAGACTGATAGACCTACATATTCGAGGCACTTTGAAACTGGTTGAACTATCCCCAGCACAGCATGCCTACACAAAGGGGAAGAGAGTAGAAACGGCTCTTCACAGCGTCGTTGGCACGATTGAAAAAACAAAAAGCGACAAAGAGTATACCCTTGCTGCGTTTCTTGATATTGAAGGTGCTTTCAATAACGTGAAAAATGAAGCAGTAAAAGCAGCTCTAGTAGACAATAAGGTTGATAATTCGTTAATAGATTGGGTTATGTGCATGTTAAGAAACAGGCAAATTAACTCGGAACTAGCTGGTATACAAATGAGAGTAACCACATCCAGAGGTACCCCACAAGGGGGAGTCCTGTCACCACTCCTCTGGGTGCTAGTTATGAACACAATCCTACTCGATCTGAAACACTGCGGAGTAAGGATAGTAGCCTACGCTGACGACCTTGCGTTATTAGCGACAGGAAAATTCTTATCCACTATCAGCGAACAGATCGAATATGCCCTTTCTAAAGTTAATAGATGGACTAAGAAATGTGGCCTGACGGTTAATCCGTCAAAAACAGAACTAGTCCTTTTTACAAACAAAACGAAAATACCAAGCTTCAGAATTCCTTCAATTGAAGGGACACCTTTGAAGATTTCAGATAAGGCAAAGTATCTCGGTGTGATTCTAGATAGGAAACTAAACTGGAGTCTTAACACTAAGGAACGAGCCAAAAAAGGAATGATTGCATTCTATTCTTGTAACAGAATCTTTGGGAAATCCTGGGGACCGAGTCCAAAAATTATCAGGTGGATGTATTTGGCAATAATTAGACCAATACTAACTTATGGTAATTTGGTCTGGTGGAATGCAATTGAAAAAAGCACAAACCTCAAAACTCTGACAAAAGTTCAGAGACTTGCGTGCATTGGGATTACAGGGACCATGAAATCCACTCCAACTGCAGGGTTGGAGGCGATACTCAACCTGAAACCCCTAGACCTTTTCGTACAAGAATCCGCAGCATATAGCGCCTTACGGCTAAGCCAGACTAATTCCTGGAAAAACAGCACAAAAGGACATGCTCAGATTCTTCACAAATATTCGAGTGATAGTATCATTACAGACTATAAAACACCCGAATTTGACTTTCATAAACCATTTAAAACTGCCTTTCCAGGCAGAGAAGAATGGTTGAATAACCAACCCTACACCAGTGAATCCGCAATAGCGATCTATACTGATGGCTCCAAAATGGACACGGGTGTTGGTGCAGGCTTTTTCTCAGAACCTCTTGAGCTAAACAACTCACTTAGGCTCCCAGATTATAGTAGTGTCTTCCAAGCGGAGGTCCTGGCAGTGAAAACAGCTGCTAGACAGGTATCAATGATGGCGATACCACGGGCTGATATCACCTTTTACATTGATAGCCAAGCGGCAATAAAAGCGATTTCTGCCAATGTGATTAAATCTAAGCTTGTTTCTTGCTGTCGCGAAGAGCTTAAGGTTCTTGGCGCGCAGCACAATATTAGACTCTGCTGGGTCCCAGGACACAGCGGGATACCGGGTAATGAAAATGCCGATGAGTTGGCAAGACAGGGATCAGCGCTTGAAGCTAGTCAAGCAGAGCTGGTCAACATCCCGCCCTGTAACATTAAACGGAAAATTTCAGACTTAATCCTAGAGAAATCCAATGAAAGGTGGAATCTACTTGATACCTGTGATACTACTAGGAAAATATGGCCTTGCTTTAATAAGCAGAGAACAGAAAAAATTATGCAACTTAGTAAGAAGTCCCTTCGCTCTCTTACGAGCATAATCACCGGACATAATTTACTAAAATATCATAAATTTAAAATGAAACTTAGTACAGATGACATATGTAGGGGATGTGGTGATGAAGAGGTACATGAAGACACATCGCACTTTCTCTGTCACTGCCCTGCACTCTGCCACCAAAGAATGAAATTTCTTGGTAGTTACTTCTTTGATAATCTAGAAGATCTATCAAATATTTCGGAAACTAAAATATTGAACTTCGTCAATGCCTCAAAATGGCTTGACTGATTAAAGAACACATAGGTTTTTATCACAATAGAGTGATTACACTCATGGGTAGCACAACGGATCTACATTGATCTAAGTGTGACAATAACAACACCAATTTGTCAGCCCAACAACCTAACCTAACCTCCTTTAAATAACAACGTCCAGTTATTTTCTTTACAAAATAAACACACTTTATTTCACTTCAAATCGTTTTTATTGTTCTCCAATCGCAACAGTATGCAATTTAAAATTCACTTCCGGATACACTTTAACTTCTTACTTTACGCTATCACATTCAAAATAAAACTGTGTCCACTCGCTCGAAAACATCCGTTTATATAGGGAATTAAATGGTTATAGTCCCAAATAGTACGCACTAGAATATTTGAGCATCTCTTTCTAGCAGTTTTCATTCCAGTCGCTGACAGATGGAACACTGGAATTAATACTCAGCTGAATTACAAGATACCGCTGTAAAAGGTTGAAGGTTTGGTGTTTAGCTTTCCAGAGAGATGGCGCTGCAAACAGATAGAGGATTTTCTTTTGTTTCAAATTCAAAGTAGTTGGGTAATTATTAAATCGTTACATTGCCCACCTCTTAGGATTGATCGTCCCGAACAATTCCATCACTGCTTTCACCATTATAACGATGTAAACCGTCACAATAATCTGCTTTCAATTTGCCACTTACCCTTCTCCCTATACGGTAAACCACATCATTGATTCTTTTTACAACAGTGTAAGGGCCTTCCCAGTTATGTTGAAGTTTAAGTGACAGTCCCTTTTGTCGATGGGGATTATAAAACCACACAAGGTCTCGTTCTTGAAATCCTGTCGCTGTTGCTCGTGCATTATATCGTGTTTTCATCCGGTCGCTGCATGTTTTTATGTTTGTCCTTGTTCATTGGTGAATGTGATCAAGTCTTTCCTTCAGGTTATTCACATATTCCTCTGTTCTTTGTGGCTCAATTGTATGGCATCCAAATTTCATTTCAATTGGAAGCCCACATTGTACTGATGGATTTACTTTGAATCTTTCTACCTGGCCTATCTATCTGCACAAGTATCACATTTTCGGCACCACTTTTCGACGTGATTCCTTGCATGTAGCCAGTAGTACCGTTGTCGTACGTTTTCGAGCGTCATATTGACTCCTTAATGACCTCCAGAAGTTCCATCATGCATCTTTCGAAGAACATCATTTACCTTTGATCGAAGAATGATAAGCTGCATCACATGAGACTTACCATCTGCGGATTCCCATTTACGCTTAAGTACCCCTTCTTGAACATGAAGCGAATCCCATTGGGCCCAATAAGCTTTCAGAGCAGGGCTTCTATCAGAGATGTCACTCCATTCAGGTTTTTTTTGGTGTTCCTTCCATGCAAGCTTTCTTGTTGGGCAATCCTGAGTTCTTCATTGCTCCAACCGTAAATTGGATCGGCTCTTATACGTTGTGCGAAAATCATCTCCTTTTCTTCTTGACGCGTCAGTCTTGTGTGCACTGTCGCTGAGATAATGCGTCTGCGTTTGAATGCAGTTTTCCTCTTCGGTGTTGAATCTGATAGTCGTAGGTATGCAGTCTATCGATCCACCTTGCTACTTGACCTTCAGGATTTATTTATGGAAGTGCTTTGCTGCCAAACCCAGAGCTGGAACTTCTCTTCTGGTAATAAAATAATTACGCTCTGGCCTCGAAAGTACCTTGGGTGAAGAGAAAATATCAGCATACTCATGAAGAAGGCTTCTAGCAACATTAAGCTGATGTTGAATAAGATTGGCTGACTTTAGAATTTCGGATTTTAACTTTTCGGAGTTCACAGACTTCTGTGTATGCACTTCGTTGATCTTGGTTATCGCGGATACAGATTCACACTGCCCAACTATTTCTCCTTTCCTGAGCTTAACTTCGTACGGTTTGATGTTGAGTATCCGTACAGTAGACATATGTAACGCAGCGCTGAGTTGGCGCAGTGAGTTGAAGCAGCAGCTGAGTTATTTGGGCTGATACAGCAATGTGTAACTCAACAACTCAGTAACTCGATAAATCAAAACCGCCAATATGTCAACTCTCCAACTCAATAGTTGAATAGCACTTTTTGTCTGTGGAAGGGCAGTGCTAGCCACGCCACACAAACAGATGAACGATGCGATGAAGCAAATGAAAAAAGGGCTGTGCGTAGCTCATTTTAAATATGAGTTGGTATGGTTCGCCAGTTCGCTGTGCTTTGTGTGCTTTTGTTGCAAGTTGCAAGGAATGAGGAAACTAGTTTGAATGTGTTATACGTAATCATTATTATGTGTATAACAGAATGGTTTGTTTTTTGATTAATTATGGAAACAGTTTTTCACTAGGGCGCTCCAGAAAATATTTTTTTATATTTTTGTGTCCTATAGTAGGGAAGAATATGCACTTTGGATTTAGGCGGTGTTTGATTGACAGGACACCCTAATGTTTGCATTCAATTCTCATTAATTTTTGCTTTGAGATTTTAGGTACCTTACACATTAACACAATAAATTGTGTTCCAAAACGCATAACATAATATAAGTAGTTTCTGTTCATCAGTTTTCAAATTATACATACCTAAAGATAACATACATAATATAACCCTTTTCAAAATTTCTCAAACCGGAATTATTCTCGTTTGCGATGCCAAAAATAAAACACTTCGCATCACTTTTTTGCAGTCACTCATTTCACAACTGCTTTTCACAAAGAAAATCTTTCTTTCATTACGGTTGCAAAAAGATTGACTTTAAACAAGCGATTCGCACTGTGCATACAATATGTTCTTCAATTGGTCAAACAGTAAGTAGAAACACACCATATATTTTCAGACACCATTCCCTCCAAGAATTCATGTCTATTTGTTGAAACACACTAACACAATAACGCACATTTCTCTATCTGTAACTCAATTGCTCAATTGTATACGTAACAACCATTTCCCAAATGTTTCAATTCTCAAACCAAAATTCTGTTTACGATCCGAGGACAAATACACTGCGTGTCATTTGTACACAGCCACTCTTTTCACAACCGTTTTTAACAAACAACATCTTTCCACCATTCAGTTGAAAAGAGAGTGACTTTAAACAAGCAACTCGCACTGTGCAGTGTGCACAAAAAAGGTTCTTCAATCGCTCAAACACGAATAGTAGGTAGATAGATAACCGTATATTATATACAGATATATATGTATTGATTGACATATTGCGATCTGTCAAAGTGGTTAGCCAAAGAAAAGCTCTGTCGTTTAAACTCCAAAAAAATCTATAATATTCTAAATTAAATTTTAAAATTCTTTGCTACGACCTTAAAAAAGTGCAATAGTTACACCTGGAAAATAAAATACCAGTAAGTCATAGCATTTAAGACTCCTAATTTTACTAGCAAAGTTTGCACTAATGATAACCTAACTTATGAACAAAAGAGAATTAAAAGAAATTTCCCTAGTCCATTACAATAATCCGAAAGGAGGGCCTTCAAAAAACCCGATCAGAATGGAGCAACAGGTATCAGTGTGGAAAATATGAGAGAAATAATTAAGGAAAACAACTGAAGACTGTGCCTACGTTCTGTAACTCTCGCATGGTTAAAATTGGTCGAGAAACCATGGAGAATGGAACAAAAGTCATACGATTTGTTTCAATTTTCATCGTTTCTCGACTGATTTCATCGATGCGAGAGTTACAGAACGTAGGCACTGGTCTCAGAACTTGTTTCAAAAACCGACTTTCAGTTACTCTATGCCGATTTATCTGCCCTTAAAGTAAAACAGAATGTCGCTGGTAGATTTAAAAAAGCAATTGATTTAATAATAATTTGACCAATTATTTGAACTATGAATGTTTAAGTTAAATCGGGCTTTTTTGGTCACTTCCTTTTATATGCAAATAAAACTTTATTTCATACTTTTCCCTACGTTTCGTCGTAATTTCTCGACTTCATCAGGGGTAGTTTATTAAATCTGTATATAGAAACTTCCGATTAACAATTTACACTTTTAAATTTTTTTTATAAATTAAACTTACATTTAACCTCTTTCGGAAAAGAGATGTTAGTTTTGTTTACAAACCATGTGTCATTGAAAACTAATCCTAACTTGTCTAGCTGTGTGTCTTTTATTATCTGTATTTTCGATGAATGTGTTTGTCTGAGACCTTGACTGATTTGGTCATACCTATATTTTTGTTTTGATGTAAACGAAAATCTTAACATTAAGAACTCATTTCAACTAAAAACTCAATTAGAAGGCATTGTTTTAGAGGAAGATGATTTTCTAGTTTCTTTTGACGCTGTTTCACTCTTCACGAACATTCCGACTTACCTCGCTATAAAAATAATAATGAAGAAGTGGGACACAATAACAAACTTAACAAAAATACCAAAAATACAGTTTTTAAGGATTCTAGAATTTTGTCTGAAAGAGAACAATTACTTCAAATTCCAAGATAAAATATACAAACAGACTTTTGGTATGCCCATGGGAAATCCCCTAAGAGAAACTTAAATAAAATAATAAATAAAGAAAATGTGACATTCGCTCACAAATCAAACTCAACAATAAGACAACTATTCACCAACACAAAAAAACAAAATAGAAAAAGAACAACAACATGACATCATTTATAAAATTGGGTGCAGTGGCAAGGAAGGGGAGACGTGCAATCTGATCTACATTGGGACAACTAAGAGATCACTGGAGACGAGACTAATCGAACACAAAGCGGATATTCGGAACAAAAGAGAATCCACTGGGTTATCACAGCACATACTAGAAACTGGACACTCCGTAGACTTTGATAACACAGTAATAATGGACAAGGAAAAGAGAACAAATAATAGGTACACACTTGAAAGTCTACGTATACAACAAAATATAGACAAAACAATGAATACACAGGAAGATAGAGAAAACAAAATAGCTAGTTATTCTCTTGCATTAAGAGCGGTGTAATTTTTAATTCGATTTAAATTGCGACTCCTTGCGGACGGAGGTTAATACTGCCGTTGGTTCCCATTGACTGAGAGAACCGAACGATAAGCGGCTGGTCAGTGGGTAGACTAGTTCTCTGAGCTACAGTTGAAAGCGGTGCTCGCGGTTTTGATACCGGAGGGTTGCGCAACAACCAACTTTCTTCTGCTGCTTTGCGTTGCTCTCGAACTGCGTTCATGTTTGCTTCGGCGGATGGATGGGTCAACACAGCTTTAGCTGTTTCCTTGTCGTGCAATGGAGGTGGTGCATGACTGCCGCGGTGCTTTCCTTCGAGAGTGAGGTATAGTTGATATTCAGTTTTTTGGGCAGGAGCTATAACTCTACTAGGGAGCGTCAGCTGTCTGACAGTGGGGTCAAAAGCATGTAACGCGGATGGTTGAACGGAAGCGGGTAGGTTTCTTCGGCGGGTTTGGGCGGTGGAATTCGGCTTGTTGTCAGCGGACGATGTGCTTTCCTTTACGGGACAGTCCGCACGCTGAGGTTTGACCAGTTTTACAACAGCGGACTTAAGTTTGCCTCGGGTCGAATTGGTTTTAGTTGACGCCGCGGGGCGGGCTACCCGCTCTGAGGACGAAAGTCGATGGAAGCGCACACTCGGGGAGCGAACTTTATTGTTCCTAGGGCTACGCCTTACTGTCGCAGGTTGTTGATCTGGATGTGGTTTGGTCGTAGAAACTTTGACTTTTGGGTACATCATAAGCGGTTCGGCAAAAGGCAGCGGCTGTAATCGACGTCTTAGCTGGTTGGCGTTCGGTTGGTGACTGATTGCAGGTTCTGGCGGTTTAGAAGAATTATAAGATTTGATTCTTGAATCAGATGGTTTACTGTTGGTCGGAAGCTACGGAACCTTTTTCTTTTCTTTCCGCAGGAGCTAGCTGAACGTCTGTCTGGGGCAGTGGTTGGCTTACGAATGGCGACTGCTGCGGCTTTGTCGTTTGAATTCGTATTTTCGTTAAGAATACAATTCTCGGGGTCAGTATGAAATCCTTTTAGATCTCTTACATGCGCTCGTATTAAGTTATCCCTTCCTCGAATCTTACGTCTTCCTTTGCTCTTCAGTACCACAATAACTGGTGAGATAAATTTTACAACCTCAAAGGGGCCGTCATAACGGGGCGCTAATTTTTCGGCAAAATAGTTGACTCCGGATGAAAGGACTCTTGCTTTCTTATAAACCTGCTCACCAATACTGGGCCGCCAGGGCCGTCTGCGCAGATTGTAGGATTTCGCCTGAGTCTCAGAAGCTTTCTGCAGATTTACTCGTACCAATTCGTCTAGCGCATTCATTCGATCTTGTAGGGAATTCATATCCTCGACAGGGGTGTTGACCGGTAGTGCGGTGCGGAATTCTTTGGGACCTCGGATTTCACGTCCGAAGTTAAGCAAGGCTGGTGTGAATCCCGTAGAATCATGGCGGGTTGTATTTAGAGCAAACATCAGCTCTGAGCTGTGCTCATCCCAAGTTCTCTGATTTTCTTGGGCGTATTGCGCGACCATTGTTTTAATCAAACGGTTCACTCTCTCCGTTGGATTCTCTTGAGGTGTATACGGCGCAGTTAGGCGTTGCTGCACGCCCAACTCGGTTAAGAAGTCTTGGAACTTTTGGCTCGTGAATTGAGCTTCATTGTCCGAAAGAAAAACTCAGGGGACTCCGAAACGGTTCACGATCTGCTCTCGTACCGCTTTAAAAAGCCCCGGCGTCGTAGCAGCTCTTACCGGCGTGGCTTCAACCCACTTGGTGAATTTATCCACCATAACTAACAACGTGGTATTCCCTTTCAAGGATCTTGGGAGTGGGCCGACAAAATCAGCGCACAAAACTTCCCAAGGTTGTTCAACTGGCATTGTATACATGAGTCCACTCGGTTTTTGTTGTGACACTTTATATCGGTTGCAAACGTGGCAATTGCGAACGTATTTACTTATATCACGGGACATTCCTGGCCAATAATATCTCTAAGCCATGCGGGAGATGGTCTTAGCAATACCCAGGTGTCCGGCGGTGACGGTGTCATGATTTTCACGAAATAATTGAGCGCGATCAGCGCCTGAAACACATAGCTTCCAATCGTGTTCTTGGGGAGAGGCTAGTGGATGAACGTTCGTGAATCGGCGGTACAGCTGGTTTCGTTCGATCTTATACTCCGGATTTCCTAAGGGATCCTTCTCTACCTGAAGTTGTTTCTTCTTCACCCAGTCGAGTTTCTCGTCGTTCATGGCAGCTAACTTATCAATTCCGGTGATGGGCAACGGATCGCGCGATAAGGCGTCGGCAACCACATTCATTGCTCCTCAAAGTCGTATTGCTGGAGTTCCAATGACCAGCGTGCCAATCTGCCTGAGGAGTTCTCCAGGGAATGTAGCCATTTTAAGGAATGGTGGTCTGTAACCACGTTAAAATGATATCCTTCGAGGTAAGGCCGCATTTTCCTTAAGCCCCAAAGTATGGCGAGGCATTCTTTTTCAGTAACTGCGTATTTTTGTTCTGAATCTGCAAGAGTGCGACTGGCATAAGCTATTACTTTTTCGTGGCCCTCGAAGGTTTGGGTCAAGACAACTCCTAACCCAAAATTGCTTGCTTCCGTTTGTAAGGTAAAGGGCAGATCGAAGTTTGGGCAGGTCAGAAATGGTGCTTCGGTAAGCTTAGTTTTTAAAGAGTCGAATGCAGCTTGTTGGGCGGCTCCCTAGTTCCATTTAGAATTTTTCTTTAGTAAACTCGTTAACGGCGTAGCAACGGCGGAGAAATCCTTGATGAAGCGGCGGTACCATGAACAGATTGCTAAAATGCGGCGCAATTCACGGATGTTCGTCGGTGACTTCAATTCCCGGACGGCGGAAATTTTATCGGGGTCGGTGTGTATGCCTTTTTTGCTTTACCACATGGCCCAAGTACTTCAAACTTTCTCGGCAAAAGTTGCATTTTTCGGTATTTATTTTGAGGTTGGCGGCACGGAGTCTGCGGAATACTTCCGACAAATGTTGGATGTGCTCTTCAAACGTATCACTGATAACTATAATGTCATCCAAGTAGACAAATACGTGGTTGAGCATATCGGCTCCGAAGATAGAGTCCATAGCCGTTTGAAAAGTTGCGCCTGCTGAGTTTAATCCACAAGGCATTACATTCCACTCAAACAGTCCTCTCCCTGGCACGGTGAAAGCAGTGTAAGGACGACAAGTCGGCTCCAGCGCAATCTGCCAATAGCCTTTTTTTAAGTCGGTCGTTGTTATGAACTTGGCCCCACGCAATTTGTCCAGTATAGCCACTATGTAGGGTAATGGGTAAGCATCTTTATGTGAAACCTCGTTCAATTGACGGAAGTCAACACAAACTCTCCAAGACCCTCCTTTTTTCCGCACCAAATTTATTGGTGAGCTATACGGGCTTTTCGATGGGCTTATTTTCCCCGATATAAGCAGATCGTCAACCTCTTCGTCTATGATTCGTTGCATAGCGGGGTTACGAAGGTAGTAACGTTGTTTGAACGGTTCCTCGGTCTTAAGGCGGATACGGTGCGGCGGAACGTTTGATATCCCCGTGATCTCATCGAACTTGGGCAGCTCAGTTTTCAAAAATTTATCGAGTAAGTTTTGCTGTTCGGCTAGGAGTTGCTGAGCATGTGTGCCCCCTTCAGTTTCTTCGTGAGGCTTTTTGTCCGACACGGGTTTGCCTCCCATAAAAATTTGTTATTTTTGCCTGGTTTAATATGTCCATGCCTATGATAGCATCTTCCTCCAGCGAAGGGAAGTAAGTGACCACCCTGGTCAAGTCAGTACCTCCTAGAGTAAACGTAACAGTATAGTGCTCGGATGTTATAATCGGCTCCCCATTAACTAAATGTAAAGACCGGTCTTCTTCCCACATTGGCAATTCCAAATGTTTTAATCTCTGCCTCAACGCTTGCCCTACGAATGTCTTCGTTGAGCCTGTGTCGATTAAGGCATGGAATACTTCTTCTCCTACCCAGATTGGGACGAAATAACGAGAGTCCTGTCTAGGCGGAGTGGTGACAACGGCAACTGGGTTTCGGTGGCACGGGCAATCTTTTGCTAATCTGCCGTCGGTACCGCAGAACGAACAGAATAGTCGATAAGGTCTACGGCAAGTCTCTTTCCGGTGCCCTCTTTGCTTGCAATTCCAACAATGCGTATTCCGGTCGTACTTAGTTACTGCTGGTGGCTCGCGGGTATTTGGTGGAGCAAGGGGCGAAGGCATTGGTGAGGGGTGGAGGTTACGTTCGTCATTTTTAATTGTTTCGAATTCTTCAGCTAAATAAGAAAGTTCGTCAAGCGAGTTGAAATCTTGACGACGGATATAATATCTATACTCTGGTCGCATGTTATCAAATATGCGATCGATATGATCGGCAATAGTCATCCGGGGATGTTGGCGTATAAGATATTGGGCAGAAAGAATATAATCTTTTACTTTTTCACGTGGTCCTTGGCGTTTGCGCAATATCTCATCTTCCAATTTATGTACATATCTGGCTGGTAGAAACTGCCGGATAAAGGTTTCTCGGAAATTTTCCCACGTAGAAAAATTATCACCTTTTATCCTAGGCCACTCTAACGCGCTTCCTCTTAATATCTCAGGCAATGTCCGCAGCATGTCGTTCGGCGGGATGTTATAGCATCGCATCAACTCGGTTAACCTCTCCAAAAATTCTAGTGGTTTCCCTGAAGAATCGAACCTTAATCCCCATTTGCGGACCGTATTCATAAGTTCGGCTTCGTAGCTTAACTTAAGTCAGCTAGATGATGGGTGCGGTTCTAATTGTGGAAGAGGTACAGAACCCGGATACGAACTAGATGTAGACGCTGTCGGTTGGTAAGAGGATGAGTGACATGCCGGGGTATAAGATGTCTGATATGTCAGCGAAGGTGCGGTGAACGGTCTCCTTATTTCAGGAACGGTTAGAAACACAGGTGCTCCAGATGGAGCTGGTGGAACCGGAATGTTGATATGACTTTTGTACGGCAGTCCTGTAGCGGTACTCTGGAGGTCATCGGTCGGTTCAGCATCGTTTCTTTCCTCCACAACGCTTTCCCATTCTTCACATAGGTTTTGAGTCGACTCAGGCGCGCGGAGTTCTTTGAAATGATCGTTTAATCTTCTGCGAAGGGTTTGGATGTTGCCACTGGTATCTTAATTCCTGGTTGTCAACACCTCAATGAGCTCGGGCTTCTTCAAGAAGTAAATGAACCCCAGATTCTTATAAGGGTTAAATTCGCTCATTGGTGGGTCCTCGGAGTCGGACATGTTGAAGCTGGACGGCGGAAATTCGGCGGTCGTGGTGCTTGTATTAGGGTTTAATAAACCGGTGGTCTGGATACGGATGAATCTTCTAAAGGGCTTAACGGAGAAAACGGTTAACGGCGGTCGGTCTTGCCTTTAAAAGATTCCGGAACTATCGGCGGTAGGTATTCGGGTGAACCTTCTCAGGTCCCTGCTCGGGCGCCAAAATGTGATGCTTTTTTTTCTATAGCTGAGGTAGTTCAGCGGATCCAGGGTTAGACCGAAGAAAGCAAGGAAAACTCGGTTTTTTTGAAGAGTTCAGAACTCCAACTATTTTTCAACTTTATTTGACTTTCGAGTCTTACAATCTAATTTTACTTAAAATAATCTAACAAGGTATTTCATATAGTTTTACAAAAGTTTGCCTAAATTTTTAACACGGTACTGCATATATTTTTGATGGAGTCCCCGGTCCTAGTCGAAACCAAAGGCACAAATACTACGGTGGGATAGAGTCCCCGGCCCTAGTCGAAACCAAAGGCACAAATAACTTAACTGGGATAGAGTCCCCGGCCCTCGTCGAAACCAACAGCACAAATATTACGGTGGGATAGAGTCCCCGGCCCTGGTCGAAACCAAAGGCACAAATACTACGGTGGGATAGAGTCCCCGGCCCTGGTCGAAACCAAAGGCACAAATACTACGGTGGGATAGAGTCCCCGGCCTTGGTCGAAACCAAAGGCACAACTACTACGGTGGGATAGAGTCCCTGGCCCTGGTCGAAACCAAAGGCACAAATACTACAAATACCTAACAATGGGATAGAGTCCCCGGCCCCAGACGAAACTGAAGGCACAAAATAATTTCGCAGCCCGAAAGCCAAGAACTTCGAAACTAATATCTAGTGCACCACGCACTGAGCAGTGTGTTTCTTGGTACTTCTCCTTTCGTACTCGAGAATGGTACGTACTACACTGGTAAAGACAGAAGACGAATTTCCCTACAAATTGCACCTTCACTTATCATCTAAGTGTGAACTATAAAGGTGCAGAAAAACTCGTCCAACATTTCATCATATCCTATGTTCGTATATCTAGCTTGTTACGATGAACTGTGTATCCGGTGACTGCCGGTCGTTATTATTTGAATTTGAAAAGCCAATAATTGTTGAAGTGGCAGTTAGGTCGTTGGTTGAGGGCGATGTGTGGTGGTATGTAGAATGATGATTTGTAGATGGAGGAAAAATATGTAACTTCGTTACAGTATTTCAATACATTAAATATCAGGCAGTGATTCCGCAAAGTTTCTCCATATATGGCAAGTATCAGATTTTAGGGGTTCGTCCCAAGAAGTCTGTTCTGACCAAACTCGTTGCATGAGTATTTTTGCGTATTTTACAACGGGAGCCAACCAACCGGCGCGCGGGATCAAATATCCAGGCAATTTGAGAGAAAACGTTTGAGAGAAAGCGTTTTGTGGTATTTAGCGATACAACAATTTTTTGAATCGAAAAATAAAAGTTATCACTTTTGGAAGTCTAACGTATTCCTAAAGTCTTCGTATTGTTGTCTATATCAAGCTTCAAAAAATTCTCATTCAATAGTATGTTCTCGAAGCAGATGCTAAAGTAAACAAGGAGTATTCGAGGTCACCTTCCGAATTGGAAACCCTGCCGAATCAAGGAGTTTAATAAGCTTATACCCAAAACGGAGGTGTTTGTGCGGAGTGAATGCTATGAACGCCGAACAAAACGTCATCTACGTAGAATTCTGATTGGAGAATTTTTAAAGCAAGCAGGAATTCGATTTTGCCAACTTTTGGTAATTTGAGGAGAGTGCGGATAGCCAAATAGGGGCACAATTAACGACGAAGGTGAGGGTCAGAAGTTCAGGAGAGAAGTATGAAAAAGAATTCGTTGGAAAGGAGTGTCCCGTGGGTCGATTAACATTTGTCGGTACATTTTTCTATGTCAGCATTGAATACCAATTTATAAAATCTCTAACGAATGATTAAGGAGGGTAGGTCTTGTTGTAAGATCGGCCCGGGGTATATTATATCATTGAGGCTGGAACCACTAGAGGAAGAATTGGAGGCATTTAAAATGACTCGTACCTTGGTTGAAGTACTCTCTGGCCTTATGACCGCGTGGTGCGGTAGATAGAATGATTTTACTTGGTTATTCACAACCTTTTTGACTTGAGATTTTTCAGTTCTTGAAAACTGTTTAAGAGCTATATATCTGGAGTAGCCTAGACGGCTCTGTGAGGCTTGAGCTTTTAATAGAAAACGGACAACCAACCTACCATAAACGCGTCTGGAATTGTTTTTTTTTGTAAAATTCTTCGCAGTAACAGTCCCCCATTGAACGGATGACAGTAGAAGGTAATTCTTCTAACTCTCAGAATTTTCGTATTTGAGAGTCTAAATTACTAGAAAAACAGTCGGATATTATAGTAGTGTTAAACGACTGAAACGAATCTTGGACTGGTCCCGACAAGATCCAAACAAAAATAGTGATTTGTGCGACCAGAGAATAATTGATGGATAAAGGTCAGCGCCTATCAACAGATCTACCTGACACAATTTGTTAAAAGAGGAATAATCTGATTTAAGTATAACAAAGAGGTTGGGATTTATAATAGAAACTAAAATAGTTATTTGACTTTCAAAGGAAGTCAATGCAAACGAGCACAGTTTTTTGGAAGTGATTGAAATATTTCCACTTATACCCGAAAAGGTAGTGTTTTTGTCGATGAATACACGTTTGTTTACGGATTCAAAGATGAAGGATATTACAGAGCCCGGGTTGATGAGAGCTCTTACCAAACAAATGGCTGCGAAGAAGGAGAGATTTGAGAATCCTTTGCAGCTTGAGTTTGAGGAGCGGACTGTATGTTTGGAATTCTTCCGTTGTTGGAAGAAGGATGTTGCCAAGAAGGATTTGTTGGAAGGTGTATAAGTGCCATACACTTCTACAAATCCAACGTCTCTTGCAATAGCTGCACAAATACTTCCTAGAACATGAGGATATTTGACGACTGGTGCCTAAGCAATTTTTGCACATTTTGTGTTGACGCGCTGTTTCGATTCGATTCGTGAATCGTGAATCGATTCATGCAGAAAACTCAGGGCTAGAATGATCTGCGGAGCAGATTTTACACCAAGATCCTCCCGCCTTTGCAAGGAACGTATTCACTTTATTCGGCTTCTGGGATTCATTTTTTCGAGAAATTTGTTGACTGGCTTGAAACGGTTTTGAGAAAGTTGTGTCCGAAATGAACTCAAGAGTTTGGAAACGGGAACTGAGGAATTTGTTCAACTGCTTTATTGGGGTCATCTAGAAATTGTTCCCAAAGGGCTAGTGTGTTTTTGGGCAATTTGTTGGAACATTCAAAAACGAGGATGGGAATCCAATCAAACATTGATCATAGATTGAAGTATTCGAATGGATTTGGCGGATTCATCGATTGCCGTTGGCAAATTAAAAAGATCTTTAACCTGATTCTTGACCAGGATGCCCGTATTCTCATACGCAGCGCGCAATGCTTCCCATGCTAAAGAAAAACTAGCGTTGGTCAAAGTGAACTGATTGACAGTCCTTGATGCGTCACCCCTTGTTTTGCAACGAAGGTGGAATAGTTAATCAACTTTACCCAACTTGGGGTGTTGAATATAAACTGCCACAAACATGTCAACAAATGCTGGCCAAGAGAGGTAATCTACATGAAAAATATCGGTATCACATGTTGGGAGTTTGCTGCAGTGGGAAGACAACGATTTCTGAGGAGGATCATCAAGCGAGGAAGAATAATTAATATTGCACGGACTAGCAGGCTTTAATTTATTTTGAATATCTAAAAATAAACCCATACAACTGGATATATGTTTCGTTACTGTTTCTATATTTTGACTCTATGACGTCCATGTCTAGGGTTTCTTCCTTCCAAAAAGGTCGAAATCGGGCACATTGAGAGTATTTCTCTTTTACCTCCTGCCACAAGTCTTTCAACTCAGCCTTTCTTGCCACTAACGTCATGTTGGTGTGATTTTGTTCAGGGACTTCTTTCGCGCAAGCATGGAATTTTACCAGCATATCCGCAGGAAAAATTAATTCATCTAAGATAAACATGATTATAGGCAAGTAATCGAGGAGAGCAAAAAAAATTAGTGAAGTTGGAAGAAATAAGTTGACAGTGCGAAGTGCCAGCAGATATGGACACTGAGGAAAAATCTCAAAAACAGAAAGATAAATATGAATACTAAAGTACACAAAAATAATAAGTGATGAATGATGAGAAAGCTAAAACTAAAAAAAAACGTAAAATGCTTGTGAATCGTGAATCGATTCATGCAGAAAACTCAGGGCTAGAATGATCTGCGGAGCAGATTTTACACCAAGATCCTCCCGCCTTTGCAAGGAACGTATTCACTTTATTCGGCTTCTGGGATTCATTTTTTCGAGAAATTTGTTGACTGGCTTGAAACGGTTTTGAGAAAGTTGTGTCCGAAATGAACTCAAGAGTTTGGAAACGGGAACTGAGGAATTTGTTCAACTGCTTTATTGGGGTCATCTAGAAATTGTTCCCAAAGGGCTAGTGTGTTTTTGGGCAATTTGTTGGAACATTCAAAAACGAGGATGGGAATCCAATCAAACATTGATCATAGATTGAAGTATTCGAATGGATTTGGCGGATTCATCGATTGCCGTTGGCAAATTAAAAAGATCTTTAACCTGATTCTTGACCAGGATGCCCGTATTCTCATACGCAGCGCGCAATGCTTCCCATGCTAAAGAAAAACTAGCGTTGGTCAAAGTGAACTGATTGACAGTCCTTGATGCGTCACCCCTTGTTTTGCAACGAAGGTGGAATAGTTAATCAACTTTACCCAACTTGGGGTGTTGAATATAAACTGCCACAAACATGTCAACAAATGCTGGCCAACAGAGGTAATCTACATGAAAAATATCGGTATCACATGTTGGGAGTTTGCTGCAGTGGGAAGACAACGATTTCTGAGGAGGATCATCAAGCGAGGAAGAATAATTAATATTGCACGGACTAGCAGGCTTTAATTTATTTTGAATATCTAAAAATAAACCCATACAACTGGATATATGTTTCGTTACTGTTTCTATATTTTGACTCTATGACGTCCATGTCTAGGGTTTCTTCCTTCGAAAAAGGTCGAAATCGGGCACATTGAGAGTATTTCTCTTTTACCTCCTGCCACAAGTCTTTCAACTCAGCCTTTCTTGCCATTAACGTCATGTTGGTGTGATTTTGTTCAGGGACTTCTTTCGCGCAAGCATGGAATTTTACCAGCATATCCGCAGGAAAAATTAATTCATCTAAGATAAACATGATTATAGGCAAGTAATCGAGGAGAGCAAAAAAAATTAGTGAAGTTGGAAGAAATAAGTTGACAGTGCGAAGTGCCAGCAGATATGGACACTGAGGAAAAATCTCAAAAACAGAAAGATAAATATGAATACTAAAGTACACAAAAATAATAAGTGATGAATGATGAGAAAGCTAAAACTAAAAAAAAACGTAAAATGCTGTTTAATTGACTTTTGGAAAAATTTTACTTGCGACTAACTTCTTCTTTTTCGATCGAGTTAATAGGAGTTCCAAAGACTGGCAGTTTTTCCCAAATAAAGGACTTAAAAAAAGAGTCTTAGTGAGAGAAGATAATTGAAAACCTAGTGAAAAAAACTTGAAAAGCCTCTTAATTGACTTTTGATCATATTCGACGTGCGATTAATTCCTTCCTAAATGAATATTTCAATTTAACTAACAAATATCAATGAGAAGAAGCGATTGAAAAAGAAAAAGTTTTCAATCGAGTGGAAAAGGAAAGAAAAATTTCCAAAGAAGGCAAAGCAAAAAACTTTCAGATTCGAAAAAGAATCTTAATGTGAGACAATACAATTGAAAACGACAGGATTTCAATCAAGTGAAAAATTTCTAAAGAAGGCAAAGCAAAAACTTTCAGATTCGAAAAAGAATCTTAATAGGACTTTGTTGGTGACCTCTTCAATTTGTACGAATAGAAGTTCTTAAGTAGGCTCGAAGTCAATAAAAAAAGCGATGTTATATGATAAGCGAAGTTTCGAGCATGAATACACTCTTCATCTGTATAATGATTGAAACACACTCTCTACTTCAATGTAATATATATTTATAATATTCAGTGTGACACAAGTTATTGGATTGGCGGAGGACAAAAAACTGGTCGATCATTCAGGCTTCTTGAAGAGAAGAGTTCTTTTCATGTGAGCAAACTCTATATACAGTATTATACCTACATACATACTGTAATTCACTACAATTTTCCCCCTTAATCATTCGTTCTTTTTCTTAAATTATATGTCTTAACAATAGCAGGTGGTCTTGGGCTAGTAACAATATTGTGTTGTCCTCCATTACAACATATTTTTCTGAGGGGATCTTGCTCGTGCTGGAAAGTTAGCCGATTAACATAATGATTTTTGTTTTTTTAGTAAATTACTTTCCTCAATCTCTAAAGTGACAATATTTTCCAAATTATTTTCGTTACTTTTATTTTGCATCCCACTAATTTTACTGTTTAATATAGTTTCGGGAACATAAGTATTATTCGCAGAGTCATTGGCGCAAAATTTTAAACATTTAAAACCTAATCTAAATCAATTTTAAATTGGACGCCGACTCTAAAACTGAGTTTTAGAATGAAAGTCGACGCTTTGATAATTTTAAACGATATAAAGTATACTTTAACGCTAAAACACTCGTCTAACTTTAAAAGCAACAAAATGGTTCTCTATGTTTTTTAAAGTATACTTTATCCATTCAACGTTTGTAATTTCATAACAAAAATTTAAAGAAAAATGTTTGATGAAGATTTCAAGCATGTAAATCAACAATAACGAAAACTGTCTCAGCTTTAATTTGAGGTGCATGCACCCAGTAACCATAACCACGACAAAACAACAGCATCTCCACCCCCCGATTCAATAGACTACGACACAAAACAATATACAATACAAACTTGTATTCGGTCGACCGCCCCAACAAAAACAAAAAAACATGAGGTACATAGTGTTGGACTTGGACTACCATATCGTGGCAAATCATTTTCTGCACACAAAATCGCCCGTCATCTGAGCTGGAAAGGTGAAATAGCTATTGGGGAGTTAAAAAAAGAAAAAAAAATATTACAAACAAATTTAATTTTCAAAGGGGACACCCGGATTTAAACCGGGGACCTCTCGATCTGCAGTCGAATGCTCTACCAAAAATCATAACAAAACCCCACAAATGCGCTAAAAACCCTACAAATGCGCTAAAAAACACTTCATTAGTTAGAAGAGTTGTTTAAAGTGTTTAAATTTAAGAAAAGGTTAGACAAGGATTCGCAACTAAACGATTGCTTTAACTACCTATAGAGGTGGTTTCATTCCTTAAACGAGGACTGTTTAAAAATTTGCGCACATTTAATTATTTGATTGAGGTGTCTTTTCGAAATTTTATTTGAGTCTTTGACCTTTGTTTTTTTATTTATTTATTTTATCAATGGTTTTACAATCTGTTGATTACAAAACATAATTACATAAGATAATATGATGCTAGCTCAACTTAGGAATGAAATATATTTTTAACAAATCTTTTAAATTTGTCTCTACTCATTGATAAGTCGACTTCCCTAGAAATAGAGTTATACCAGGTGAGATTACGAGTCATTGGGCTATTAAGAACATTATTTGTTCGATGAGTGGGAACACAGAAAAGATCGTTTCTGTTTCTCAAATTTATTTCTATCACGTACCAGGAAAGTAGCGCGAGTAATTCTTTACATTTAATAGTATTACTTAAAATGTCTTTAATAAAAACAGCGCATTGAGCTTGCCTGCGTCTTTCAAGAGTTCTTAAATCTAAAAGCGCACATCTAAAGGGTGTTTTTTTAGACGTGTGTGTTTTTCAATCCGGCAATACCTTTTTCGGAGTTGGTCTTTTTGACAGCGGTCACTTGATTTATGCTCAGTTTCATCATCATCATCATCGTCGGCTCGACAACCGGGGTCCGGTCCTGGCCTCCTTCAACAAGTCTCTCCACCCATCCCGGTCTCGAGCCGCCGCCATCCAGTTGCGCACCCCAAGGCTCCGGGCGTCCTGGTCTACGCCATCTCTCCAGCGCAAGCATGGTCTACCACGCTGTCGTCTACCATAGAATGTACCACAAAGAACTTTCCGAGCAGGTTCCTCTTCGCTCATGCGAGCTAGGTGCCCTGCCCACCGGAGTCTACCGAGCTTAATTTTTGTCACGATATCTGCTTCAAGGTAGATTGCGTACAATTCATGATTGTACCGTCTCCGGAATCGTCCTTCCTCACATATGGGGCCAACAATTCTCCTTAAGACTTTTCTCTCGAACGCGGCTAAGAGGTCGGAGTGCCTTTTGCTAAGCACCCAAGTCTCGGATCCATATGTGAGTACTGGCAGGACCATGGTCCTGTACAGCAGCAGTTTTGAAGTTATGGTGAGATTTCTGGATTTGAAGAGCTTTGACAGACTATAGTAGGCTCTGTTGGATTTGAGAAGCCGCCCGCGTATTTCTTCTTCTATATTGTTATCGGCTGCTACTATTGACCCAAGGTATTTAAAGGATTGCACCACTTCAAATTCGTGCTCCGCTACCTTGATTGTTTGACCAACTGTTCCTCTCGCATTCGACGCCACCATGTACTTTGTTTTACCTTCACTAATGTGCAGCCCCAGATTTTGTGCCGCCTGCTCGATCTGGATGAAGGAATCATGTACAGCTTGCTCAGTTCTTCCGATGATGTCGATGTCGTCTGCGTAAGCCAGTATCTGGCTGGACCTGTTGACGATGGTCCCTCTTGTTGCCGTGCCAGAGTCACGGATTGCTTTCTCCAACGCCTGGTTGAAGAGGAGGCAGGCCAAACCATCCCCTTGTCGGAGTCCATTAAAGATGTTGATTGGTTTGGATAGCAATCCGGCTATTTTTACTTGGCTTGTTACGTTGGTCATGGTCAACCTACATAGTCGTGTCAATTTATTTGGGATGCCGAATTCTCTCATGGCTTTGTAAAGTTCTACCCTGGCTATGCTATCGTAGGCGGCCTTAAAGTCTATAAACAGGTGGTATGTTGGGATGTTAAATTCTAGACATTTTTCCATCGCCTGCCTAAGGGTAAAGATCTGATCAGTTGTTGATTTGCCTGGAATGAAACCGCACTGATATTGTCCGATGATGGTTTTAGCGTATGGGGTTATCCGGTCTTGTAGGATAGAGGAGAGTATCTTATAGGCGGTACTCAACAACGTGATACCTCTATAATTGCTGCACGTTGTGACATCTCCCTTCTTATGTATGGGGCAAATGATACCTTTTCGCCAGTCTTCTGGAATTTCTTCATGCTCCCACACGTGCACTATAATCTCATGAATTGCTTGACGTAAAGCTGGCCCACCGTGTTGAAATAGTTCGGCTGGTATACCATCGGCTCCCGGGGCTTTGTTTTTCTTTAGCCGGCCTATAGCCTTCTCAACCTCTTCTATGCTTGGTGGCGGCAACATAGGGTACTCTTCTTGAAGTAGTGGAGCCTCCACTTCTGCAGTGAGCTGACCATTTAGCAATTCATTGAAGTACACTTCCCATCGCTCCAGTATGCTTTGAGGATCGGTGATCAGATTTCCCTCTCCGTCCTTGCAGTATGTGCAGCGTGGTGTGTACTGCGTCATGTTTCGGACGGATTGGTAGAACTTCCGCGCCTGGTGCGGACCTCGCTCTCGGCTTTTCTCTATTTCACAGATTATGTTCTTCTCCCAGGCTGATTTTTTCTGTCTGTGAAGCCGTTTTTCAATTCTTCTGAGCTCTTTATATTCGTCTTCGCGTGCCCGCGTTCTATGAGATTGTTGCATTGCTCGGTACGCAACATTCTTACGTTCAGTCGCTAGCTTGCATTCATCATCAAACCAGTCGTTCCGATTTCTACGACTGCTGCCTAAGATGGAGTTGGCAGTACTAATGACAGTATTCTTAAGGCGTGTCCACTTCTCATCTACGCCCAGCAAACTGGCTCCAGGACTTACTCTACCCAGTTCTAGGGCGAGTCCTAACGCATTACCAAAGGTGTTACTGGTGTTTTCATTGCGCAGAGCAGCCGTGTTGATTCGAACCTGATCGGCGGATGCAATACGTCTTCGCAAGGCAATCCGCCCTCGGAAAACCATACCAACAAGATAGTGATCCGAGTCGATATTGGCACCTCGGTACGTTCGTACCGTCATCAAGTTCGAGTAGTGGCGACGGTCTATCAACACGTGGTCAATTTGGTTACGAGTGACTCCATCAGGTGATACCCAGGTGGCTTTGTAGATATCTTTACGCGGGAACCTGGTACTCGCAACGACCATGTTTTTCGATGCTGCCAATTCTAAGACTCGAAGTCCATTGTCATTAGTGTTCTCATGCAAACTATGGGTGCCTGCGTAATGCCTGAATACCGGCTCCCGACCTATTTTTGCATTCAAATCCCCAAGGATGATTTTTACGTCATACCTTGGACAGGCATTGAGGGCCCTCTCGACTTGTTCGTAGTAAGTCTCTTTTTCTTCGTCTGAGGACTCCTCCGTAGGTCCGTGAACGTTAATGAGGCTGATGTTCTTAAATTTGCCTCGCACGCGAAGGGTGCATAGCCTTTCGCTTATAGCGTTAAAGCCGATGATGGCAGACTTCATTTTTTCGCCGACTAGGAAGCCTACCCCGAGCACATGGTGTTTTGTATGACAGCTGTAGTATAAGTCATAATCTTTCTTCTGTAGAACACCATTCCCTGTCCATCTTATTTCTTGAAGTGCTGTTATGTCAGCTTTATATTTTGACAGGGCATCGGCTAGCTGCTGAGCAGCTCGAGCTCTATAGAGCGATCGTACGTTCCATAAGAAAATTCGTAAATCGTTATTCCGTTTTCTTTGCGTTTTCTTATGCTCAGTTTGGTTTGCCATAATTACTAGACTTATTCCTGAACAACGTTTGCAAATAGTGCAAATTTATTACCAAAATAATGGTTCGGTTCGGGCGACACATCGCACGCTGCGTCCAATATTCTGTCGACATAATCGCAAAATCGCATAAATTCGAGCAACCATGGATCGGTTTCGCACCACGTTTACTCTAGTGGATAATGCGCATCCTCAGAGAAGCCGTACAGTGGGCACCGAAGACGCTATTGCTGCTATGGAGCAGAGTATCGAAGAAGACCCGAATGAGTCCATCCGCCATCGCGCGCAACAATTGGAGCTGCCGAAAATTGGGCCTCTCGGCTGGAATTTATTCGAGCCAGCAGCGGAGGCAACTTGCCCGAAATCATTTTTAGAACATAATGGCCAACCCTTATCTTTATAATAAAGCTAAATTCTTGGCCTTAACATTAAATTATATGCGTTTTTTTTTCTTCTTGAAAACCACACGTCTAAAAAAACACCCATTAGAATACTAATTAGGTATTTCGTCGGACCATATCAGATTTCTTAACGAAAAACGCGAAAATTATTTTTGAATTCTTTCAATCCTAATAATAGCATTTTCGTAAAAGGGTGACCGAACGACACAGCAATACTCCAAAAGGGGTAACACCAATGACAGAAAAATTGCCATTAATGTAAATGCATCCTTAAAGACACCTGATGATCGTTTGAGAAACCGTAGTACAGAATTAGCTTTAGATATAATGTAATCGACGTGGGCCAAAGTGATTTTTGAGTCAAAAATAACTCCGAGATATTTGACTTCACTTCCAAGCTTATAAATAAAGTTTACGGGCGACAATGTTCTGGTAGCACTAAATATCTTACATTTTGATATATTGAGTTCGAGATGGTTGTATATGCAGCAACTTAAAAATAAGTTGATATCGTTTTCAAAGTTGAAACAGGCACTATAGGAAGATATCTGACTATACAGTTTAACATCATCTGCACACATCAAACAATGCGAGAATCGAAGAATATCAGCAATATCGTTTACGAACAAATCGAACCAAAGTGGTCCCAAATGGCTACCTTGAGGAAAGCCTCACTTCACATCAATATAAATTGATGTAAAACCATCAATTTGGACAACTTGTTTACGATTTTGTTATGTATATCGGGAGGAGAGAAACACGATGTCTTCACTTTGACTTCTGTTTATCAACTTAACTTAAAACTAGCTTACAACTAACATCCATTGCATATTCATAATCTTAATCTCTATCAGAGAGAGAAATGTTATAATATATTGAATTGCACATCAAGCTCAAACAGTATGTATAACAAGTTCAGCTACAGCAACTATTAGTATACAGTAATACAGTTCAATACACAACACTTCTTTCCCCTTAAAAAAGTTAAATTTCTTTAAAAAAAATTATAAAATTCATTAAAATTTAGCATTATTCATTATAATCATTATTATTAAAATTAATATCAAATCAAGTTTTTTGTTTCATTTTAATTCTTTTGGATCTTCTTAATTTTTCCAAATCTTCATTTGTTTCTTTCCTTAATCTTATACGTTTCTTCGGTTTTATTTCTTTTTCTTTAGTACAAAAATCATTACAAATAGTTGGTTTATTAGCAAACGTTACTCGTTTTACAATTCCTTTTTTCAACTGATTAACATGGGCTGTTCTATAAACATCATTTATTTTAATTCCATAAACAAATTTACTTATTTTTTTAATAATTATGGCTGAAAGCCATTTAACTCCCACATTAGAGTTATTACGATAAGAAACTGATTCATTTTCTTCAAAAATAATATTTTCATTTTTATATCTTACATTATGTTTTCTTATACATTTTTCTCTTTCTTTAACTGGTGAATCTACCTTAGCATGTTCCTTTTTCTTTACAAGATAGTCCAACAAAGTTCGCGTTTTATAAGAAAAAATTGCAGCTGATGGAGAACGATCGGTTACTGTACATGGAGTGTTGCGGTATTTAAACAAATAATTTTCAATTTTTTGCAACATTGATAGTTTTGACATGTTACTGTCATTCAAATACTTTTTCATACCCTTCTTGAAAGTTTATACCGCCCTTTCTGCCAAACCATTGGACTGTGGATGGTAGGGAGGACTGTGTATCAGCTCTATACCATTTGCGTCACAAAAACGTTTGAATAAACTTGAGGAAAATGGTGGTCCATTGTCCGTAACTATTTTCGCTGGAAACCCAAAAATGGCAAAATTTTTGGAAAGAAAGAAAGACTTTAACCAATTCAAAAAATGTACATTAAGTCCCAGCTTTTGAAGCCAATAATAGTTCGTGATGGACTCTGTCAAATGCTTTAACGAAGTCTGTGTATAAAACATCAACTTGCTTTTTATTTTCCATAGAATTTAAACAAAAATGGGAAAAAAGGCACAATTTAGTCGTACTTGAGCGGTCACTATTAATCATATGTTGCTTAGAAGTTATGGATTCTTTTACTGGGAAAAAAAGCCTCTGAGTAACTAACTTTTCAAATAAGTTTGACACTGCGGAGTGTTTTGATATTGGCCGATAATTTTTTACCAGGTGTTTAAGTCCACTTTTATAAATTGGGTTTACAAAAGATATCTTCCAATCATCCAAAAAAATTCCAGTAGATAATGACAATTAAAGTGGGGGAATTTTATCCACCCCAGGTTTTTTAGTTGAATCAAGTTCAATTTAACCATCCAGAACGTCTTTGTCTGAAAAACACTTTAAACCGAAGTCTGTTATGGGCGAAATAAATGGATATAAATCATTAATATTGGGAATTTCATCTGTGTTATAAGTAGATTGAAAGTAGTTTGCAAATTAATTGCAAGACGTTTGTAAATCGTACGACTTTTCACTTTCAAGTTCCATTGCTATTGGCAAGAATGAAGTTTTTCGCTTTGAATTAAGAAAGATCCAAAATACCTTGCCTGTTCGTTGCCGAATTACCCACGGGCGTGGTTATGTGCTTCACACCATTAGTTTTTAAAAAAATCACAAACTCCTGTAAAACAAAAGCTGTGCCATAGTCGGATACCAACATTTTTGGTATACCAAAACGAGCAAAAATGGGTCTTAACTTATCGATTGTGGTCCGGTTTATAGTGTTGGTACCCATTTCCATATCCACCACTTTTTGAAAATTGGACCTAATAAATCCAAATAGTATTGCGATAGCTTCCCTATCCAACTGATAATAGTTCGTCTCAGACAAGGTTAATTTTCTAGATGCAAATGCGACCGGCCTTTCCAAACCATTTGTATAAACCTGTGAAAGAACAGCATCTAGACCCACAGGACTTGCAGCCACTATCAATTTTACCGTCAAGGACGGATCAAAATGAGCTAATACTCTTTCTGACATTAAACCCTTTTTAATATCTTCCACAGCGTTACAGTGCAAACTATTCCCATGAAACCCAACATTTTTCTTGAGCAGTTGATAAAGTTGAGTACACAGAGTTTTAATGTTTGGTAAAAACTTTCTATAAAAAATAACTACTCCCAGAAAAGACTTCTTCTTTTACATTAGCCGTGTTTTTTTGGGATTTTATATATAGTACAGTGAGGAATTCCCAACAAAAACCTTCCGCCGTAGCCTAGTTTTTATGTTTCAACGTTGGTTCAATTGAACAAACACCTGTCAGAATAATTGAATTGAGAATAAAATGGACAATTTTCAAGAAAATATGGTGGATTCAGATCCTCTTAATTTCTTTTGGCATTTCTGTTAAGCGACGATTGAAATTAGCAGCCGACAATTAAAACATAACCGAAAAAAAGTAAATACAAAAGCAGGGGTTTGTTCGTAGATTATGGTCAGAATAAAATTTTGTCGTTTCCAAAACATTCAATAGATACATGGGCGTTTATTCTTGTAGGGTAAGTAAACACATGGCAAAACGCCAACTATTTTAGATATTCACGATTTTTGATAAACATATTTGAACAGAATTTTAACAGCGCAAATAAATTAAACAAATACGAAACCACATTTACCTTTCGAGAAATCGAAATTCTTTCGAACCATAACATTTTTATTCTGATTGAAAATCTTAATTCAATTATACCGACCGTGATAGTATATGCAAAATAGGTATACAAAATTAAAGTGTTATCGCTGTTTAATTTTTGTGGGTTTACTTATTTTCCGCTTATATTTTATTTGGTATTGACTTAGTAAACCTCATTTAACATAAGCGGAGAAAGGAACAAAATTAGAAAGAAAGTGTTTAAAAGCAACATTGCAACGAAAAGGGAACCAAAGAAAAATAACGATACAAAATTGCTCTTTTTAAAAGCTCTGCGAACTTACAAATTTTCCTTCCTCACTTTCCTTATAATTTTTTTTCGATTAACGAGTGGTAAAAATTTTATTCCCACTTTTTGATAGCAAAACTAAGGAACTTTTCTGAGTAACAGTTTTAAATTTATGAAAATATGGAGTTCTCTGATTTCTTAGATATGTAAACTGGGCAACTTTGTCTGGCCAATGGAAATTTATAACTACTTCATGAACACAACCATCGAGATACAATTCGATTATCAATCGTACAACATCTAAGAACGAAACTTACAAAATCCAATTCGAGACTAGAATAAACGTCAATAATGCATCCACGGTAGGATTCTACTTTAGCTTATATCGGCCGTAATCCTACTGCCGATGTTGTATTTGTTATGCGTGTAAAACCGTTCTGTACTACGGATAGCGTTTCCAAAAAAACACGGCTATTATTTGGCGTTTTAATTTCTTGAGTTGTTTTTAATTCCTCTGAACAGGGTCGTCACTGACTTAGCAACAAATCGACACTTATCTTTGTTCAGTCTTAAACCCGCATCTTTTAATACGGAAAGTACTTGATGAACCTTTTTTATATGTAACTTCCTATTACTACCCGCCATAATAATGTCATCTAGAAAGATGGCAACTCCATCTATTCCCATAAAAAACCTCTCCAAAGCATTCTAAAATTCTGCTGGCGCAGGAAACAACCACGACTCTTGTATAACGAAAAAGACCATGGCTTGTGGAGATGGTTGTAATGTCTTTAGACTTTTCATCTAAAAGTAACTGTTGATATGCTTTCGATAAGTCTAATACCGTAAACTCTTCTTCACCATGAAGTTGCGCAAATATTTCCTCAGCACGAGGCATTGGACGTTTTTCAATCATCAATTGCGGATTGACGTTGACCTTGTAGTCCCCACAAGTTCTAACCTCAACAGTTTTTTTTAGAATAGGGACAATGGGAGTTCCCCACTCACTTTAATTGACCGGTTCTAGGACACCTATTTTTAAAAACTTATCAATCTCATTGTTTACTTTTTCTTTTAAAAGAAATGGTATAGGGCGTACTTGAAGAACTTTGGAATATAATTATACTTTAATTTCAACGATACTGTGCTTTTGTTAAATTTTCCTAATTCTCCATTTAAATGACTAGATACCAATTTTTTTTTAGAATGTATTAAAAACACAAACGGCCAGCGGTTTAATTAAAGTCCGGTTGTAATTATTGAAAACTGAATTTGTTTTTTCAAGCTTATGGCCTAAAAATAGATCACAATACGTTTCTATGACTATCGGAATACCATTCATCCAAACCTTAATTTTAATTGGATCGAATTGATTGAAATTGAAATTGAAAAAAAAAAAAATACAAAGTTATTAATATATTTAAAATCGTTACGATGGGAATTTGTTCTAGTAGAACAAATTTTTTGCAGATGTCCGCGATTCTTACATATTCTACACCTATAATTCTTAAAACGACATGCGTTTTCTATGTGCTACCTTCCTGATGTTCCTCCCTCTGCTGCGTCCTCATGTTCGTTGTTTGAATACTGTGATTTTTTTTTCCTGCAATGCCCAATACTATAAATACCCTGTGACGTACCAGGCACTTGCTTTACATTGACATCATATTGGTGCCTCACACACTTCGCCGCATTAGCCAACTAGAATGCTCTCTCAAATGTCAAAGCCGACACATTCTCTAAAAATAGCTTGTCTTTAGCCGCACCATCCTGAATCGACTTCCGTTTTAAACTCGCAACAAACAGAAAGTGCTCGCACCCACGCTACCCACTGATTAATGCTTTCACCATGTTCTTTTTGCGCTGCGTAGAATTTGAACCGTTCAGCAAATCCTGATACCGTTTTTGGTTGGAAATGCTTTCTCAATGCCACTTCTAACTCATTATATGTTACCGCATTGATTTTTGTGGGATGTACCAAATTAATAAGCAATTTATATGTCACTTCAGGTAACGTATTTATCAAAATTGCTTTTTTCTTAGGTTCGGCAACGACATCGTTTGCGACAAAAAACTGTTCTAGTTGAATCTTAGACACATTCCAATCGTTTTGACGAAATTTAAATTTCTCGTAAACATCGATACAAATTTGGGTCTTAGAAGGGTACCATAGCCATCTAACAGGTGAGCCAACTATCGTACCTAGGCGAAACGCATTTATGGAGTTGAGTTCACTTGGACTTTTAAATTGAATTTTATTCAGTCGCTCCACTTAAACAGAAGAATTTTTCTTCATACGCTATTATCATAAACACTGTAAAGCACTACAATCCGGCTGATAATTTCTCAAATGAAATATTCAACCCAAAAAATAATTGTAGATATAAGACGACGCACTGGTTCGAAGGTTTTAACAGAACTGAACTTTATTTTGTTAATACAAATATAGATTTAACGGATAATAAGTGCAACTATGCAAAAAAATTCAAGCGTGAGAACAGATGAATAGCAAATCTAAAAAGTGGAACACGAGAAGCGTGAACTATACAAATTTCAACTGGTCACACACTTGAATCAATAATAATATTATTGTTTCAACTATGCATAAAAAAGATTTACGAAATGAAATGTTCCATTTGGCCTTACAATACAACTGGCCGCATGGTTAAAAGCAAAAAAAATATCAAAACGAAATTTGAACATTAAAAAACAGAAATGAAATTTAAACATACTCCCCCCTTTTGAGGGTTCTTAACTCTCTAAATTTAATTTATTTTATACGTTGACCTCGAAAGTTCTTGGCATAGGTGTTGGTCTTCTTGTTCGCAGAAAAAGAATGAAGATAATCCCCATCATGCATGCCAACAACAATAGACTGCTTCCATAGTTATGGTAATCATGTGAGTTGATATCAGTGGGGGCAGTCAGTTCCTTGGATTTATCCATTACATCTTTGATTTTGGACTTTAGATCCTCAAACTCGGATGGGTCAATATGATCCGTTTCAATGGTCGTTTCTATTGTCTTTGATGTTATTTGTTCAATTATGTTCCAGCAACTTGCATTGGCACTAGGAATAAAAGGTGTGGTTATTTTGCTTTCATAATTAATTTTACCTTTGATGACGATGTTGGGCAGTTGAAGAATACAAGGTTCCTTGAATTCCAGAACACCATTTCCAGATAAGTTAATGGTTGTGCTTTTATCGCCACAGATTAGATGGCCAGATATTTTTGATGGAAGCGAAAAAATCCAACTGTTTGAAGATTTAAGTCCTTTCCAAACACTTTGTGAATGTGTCGCCTTCAAGGTGCATTTGCTGAAGCTATCCTCTTTATGATTAAGCAAAGCCATTTCACAAATCGCTGAAGTTCCTTGTTGGATGTACTTGGTTGCACATGTAATTGGTCGACAGTAATCTTTTGCATTCTCCCAGCTCGAGGCCATTCAATAAGAAATATCTATCTCTGGGTAATGAGACAGCTAGATATTCAGCAGATGTTTCTACTATAAATGTCTTGTTTCTGTGAAATATAGGAATAGTTATAAGATTAAAAAGTTGAAATCCTTCAGCATCCGTCAGGGGCAGTAACATTTAAAACACAATTGAATCATTTAAGCACCGACCTCTCACTGACGATATTTTATACATGTCAATAACTGAACCTTCTGGCGACGATAAATAGGAAGGTAAATTACTTTTAACAAGCTTCAGCTGCTCACTTAATTGTTTGGGTGTTATAAGTTGTGGATTTATGATTCCGTGATTTAAATCCAAAAGAACATCTAAAAGCATTTCTTGTATATGCTCGAAATTTGTGAGGACAAGAATCAGATATGAAGTCAATGATCCGAGCTTCTGTTTTAACCCGTTAGCCTTTTGTTTCCAGTTGATGATTGTAATGGCCTTTTGAAGATGTTCATTTAAAGCCTTGAACTGATCTTGAACTTGAATGTGATCACGTTTTAAAATATTCGAAGTAGCATCTGCAATTGAACTTTGTTTTCTCAAAAGTTCAACCAAATGATCTTCATTCTTGTAGGCATTGTTGATTTGACCCTGAATTTTGTCTGCATTTTCTTGGTCAAGGATACCAAACAAACTATGTGCCAGAGTTCCCACAATGTCGAATGGTGATCTTGCTATCCTGGGGCTCAATTCCGCAAGTGTGAATGGTTTTCCGTGTACACTTTCTATTCACGCTCAAAATATGCGTGAATAAATTTGCCTATCTGTGTACGCTTTATCTGTCAAAAAGATTACACCTCACTCTTGCGGAATCGCATAATTTAATGTGTACACTGATTTTAGTGCACACAGAAAAAACTCACGCTTGCGGAATTGGGCCCCTGGTTCGTTCATATTTTGGTGCATGATAATTGTGAAGCAACTTCTGTGCATACGTCTTGCATTCTGTTGACATATGCTTTAAGCTCATTGAATTCTTGCCAGTACGTTGTCAAATTGTAAAATACAAAAAATTTCCAGTAGGTATTTATCGTGTCCTTCTTGGCCTTAAACATCTTGTGCTTCTTGTGGGTTCAAGAATAGAGCTATCTGGATTTTTTTCTTTATTATCTGGTTCTTCTGTTGGGAGCGGGCAAAGATTATGTATTGCTCTTTGGTATGTTCCAGTTTGGGTTTTTACATTAACCACGCGTACTTTGTCATCACTTCCCTTGAAAGTTTCAATCACACTTCCTAATTTCCAGCGCATCGGAGGAATATTTTCTTCTTTAATAAGCACCAAGGTGTCAGGCTTCAGATTGTTTGATTTAGTCTTCCACTTTAGTCTTTGCTGCAGAAGATGCAAGTACTCATCTGACCACCTTTTCCAGAGGTGTTGTTGAATGTGTTGAATTTGCCGGAATTTATTCAGGATGCTCATTTTGCAGGCTGTTACATCTGGTTCTGAAATTGCCGTATGAGGACTTCCAATTAAGAAGTGTCCAGGTGTGAGAGCTTGCATATCATTTGGATCAGATGATAACGGAGTCAACGGTCGAGAATTCAATATAGCTTCTATTTGTATGACGACAGTAAGCAACTCCTCATAAGTAAGTGATGCTTCACCTAGGTGGCGAACGAGGAGCATTTTTGAAGACTTGACGGCAGCCTCCCACAAGCCTCCAAAATGAGGGGAACAAGGTGGAATGTTTTTCCAAGTTATTCCTTCTTCGAGGCAATTGCTTGTATGCTATTTGAATTGTAAATTTTTGTAAGTTCAGCTAATTTATTCTTGGCGCCAGCAAAATTTGTTGCATTATCGCAAAATATTGTGTGGCCTTCCTACAAATCGCCTCGCCTTCCTACAAATCGTTTTAAAGCGTATATGAATGATTGAGAAGATAAGTATCCTACTACCTCTATATGTATGGCTTTAGTAGAAAAACAAACGAAAATAGCTAAATATGACTTTGTAGGAGTCTTACCTCTGACCTTGAAGTGAGTTTTTATGGGGCCGCAAAAGGCAACACCGGAATGATAAAAAAGTCTTGCTGAATTGACCCTTTCTGCAGGCATATTTCCCATCAGCTGATTGATGAATCATGGCTTTGCTCTAAAGCATATGATGCATCGGCTAATTACTTGTCGAGCTGCATGTCCAACACCTAATATCCAGGACTGTTGTCGGGAGATGGTAATTAACGCTCTATGTGAAGCGTGCATGTGTTTATAATGAAGATGTGTTAAAATTAATTTGGTTACTATATTGATTTTGGGAATTAAAATTTGATGCTTAGCATCTGGAGCGATCTTAGCATTTGTCAAACTTCCACCAACTCTGATGAGTTTTGTTCTTTCATCAAAATATGGAGTAAGAGATGCTATAGATGAATTTCTACTTACAAGCTTCCTTCCTTCTAAAGCACGATATTGTTCTGAGAATGACACTCTTTGCGTGTAAACAAGAATCCATCGCGTTCCTTCTCTTAATTCCTCAACAGTTAGCTGGCCTGTGTTTCTAAGTTCGTTTGGTTTTCTGCAATTATAATAGAATCTAAAACAGAATGAAAAAATTTTCCTCAATGTGAAAAATGAGCTTCTATAATTGATGTTTCCGATCAAGTTTGGATCGTTTTGAATTGTTGCCGGCAACAACGATTTTTTCTTACGTCGCTCTAGAATTACTTCAGAAAATTCGTATTCCTTAAATTTAATAGTTTCCCCATTTCTAAGAAACTCTGGGCCGTTTAACCATATTGATGATTTGGAAAGTCCTTCTAAGCTTGATCCTCTCGACACCAAGTCCGCTGGATTTAAATGGCCCTTGATGAATTGCCATTGATGAAATTCTGAAAGTGATTGAATTTTTGCAACTCTATTTGCAACAAAAGTTTCCCAGGTGTAAGAGGGTGATTTAAGCCAGGCTAACACGGTTGTAGAATTTGTATAAAAGCATACCTTCTCAATTTTCTTTGGAAGTATTTGAATTACCCTATCCACTAATTCCACCATAAGTACTGCTGCTTGTAGTTCCAGGCGGGCTATGCTGACAGCTTTTAACGGCACAACTCTTGATTTTGAGCAAAGAAGTTGGCAAAAGCTTTGATTGCTTTCATCAATGGATCTTAAGTAAACGCAAGAACCAAAGGCAATTAAGCTGCTATCGGAGAAGGCATGAAGTTCAATTGTCTTAGCAGAAGGAAGAAGAACGTATCGTGGAGCTTATCTTGTTAATGAGGGAGAATTGGCCAATGTAGTTCATCCAATTTTGAGCCTTGTCAGTTGGAAAATTGTCATCCCAAGACAGTTCTGATTTCCACAACTCTTGTAAAAATACCTTGCCAATGACGATTATAGGCCCAAGTAAGCCAAGAGGATCAAAAAGTCTTGCAAGATCGGCCGAAACTGTTCGCTTTGTTATCTGAGTAATTGTTTTATTTACCTTTTCGTCATTGAAGCTGAATTTGAAGTCATCTTGTGAAGGATCCCATATTAGCCCTAGTGATTTGATTATCTCAGATTGATGAAACGTAACTAGTTTCTCTTTATCTTCTTCAGGAATTTCTTCTAAAATCATAGGATGATTGAAACAAAATTTTTTCGATTCAAAATTACCTGCTTTGAGTAGATAAACTATCTCATTAAGCAACTCATGAGCGTCATCAATGGTCTCTGAACCAGTCAGGCAATCATCCACGTACACATTGTTTTTAACGGCTTGGGAAGCTCTATAAAATTTATCTTGATTGTCTTCTGCCAGTTTAACAAGACATCTGGTTGCTAGGTAAGAAGCCGCTGCTGTTCCATAAGTAACGGTGTTTAATAAATTTATAAAGCTGTAATGGCTCATCAGTTCTCGGTCTCCAAAAAATAAGTTGAAAAGCCCGGTCTTCCTCTTGTATTAACACCTGTCGATACATCTTTGTTATGTCGGCTGTAAAGACGTATCTGTGCATCCTGAATTTCAGAACTATTGAAAATAGATCTGGTTGAACTGTTGGACCCACCATGAGTATTTCATTTAGTGAGTGGTCAGAGGTTGTCCTGACTGAAGCATCAAAAACATGTTGATGAACTCTCGGGTTTCATGACGCAATGATGAGGTATGATGTAATGTCTCTCTCGAACATTATCCTTGTTAATTGGTGTCATGTGACCCAATGTTATATATTCTTCCATGAAGCTGGTAATCATGTTTAGCTCATAATCCTTACTCAACTTATTTTCTAATGAAAGAAACCTTTTTCTTGCTACTTGAAGAGAGTCACCTACAAATATGGAAGGATCCTCTTTAAATGATAATTTAACAACAAATTTACCTTCAGAATTTCTAGTTGTATTCTTCTTGAAATGTTCTTCACACCGATGTTCTTCTTCGCTCTAAGTATTAGTGGTAATGTCATGGCTTTCGGATTCCCAGAAGGAGCGAACAAGTTTGTCCAACGATGTCATCGATGGTCTTGTCACTATAAGACAATGAGCACTTGAATTTGAAACTGGAGCACTTCCGGCTACGATCCAACCTAACACTGATTTACGTAATATTGGTAGATCATTTGAAATCCTGTATTCTCCTGGCAGAAACAGGTCAAAGAAAAGTTCAGCTCCCAACATGTCGATTTGATTAGTCTTGCAGAAAGAAGGATCTGCCAGCTGGATGTGAGTTGGAATGTTCCACAGGGAAATGTCGATTTCTTGACTGCACTGGTAGTCACTTATACGAGACATGAGGTTCGCTTCAATTGTTGCTTCATAATTCGATGTTCTGGATTCAAATGTTATTGAGGCAACGAAATCCGATCTGCACTCTTGACCACCTATTCCGCTGATTGAAGTATCCTTGCGATGCTTCTTGATTCCTAACTGTTGTAGGAACGATGTTGTGACAAAATTCAATTGGGATCCAGAGTCAAGAAGAGCTCTGCACGGAATTCTCACACCAAACGATGACATCACATTGACCACTGCCGTTGCTAGGTAAACATGACGCTTCTTGTAATGTGTTTCTGCTGCTGCATTAACCGCTTGATGTATTGGCTGTGGAGCCTTGTTTATAACACCTTTCTCACCCCACTGATGTGTAGTTGATGATTTGTTGCCGTTTTCTTGAGGCTCTGGAACTTCTTCTTGTCATCTCGGATGTTGATGTCTTCAAGAGTCTGAAATCTTGACTCCATGAACTTCAGGAATTCTTCAATGGTGGGACTGCTTCTCGGATCCTTTATCGCGAACTCAAATTTTTCATGGCTTTCTCGGTCAATATTCAAGTTCGTGATTACTTGCAAACACTGTGTTATCATGGAGTCTTCTTAAGCTTGAACTTGTTGCTGTGGTAACTGACTGCGTTAAAAACGTGTTTAATTGCGCGGTCAACAGCAATCTTTTATTATTGAAACGTTCAACAAGTGCACCCCAGGCTACCTCGTAATTGCTGTCTGTTGGCTTGAAGTTTTGTATTAATTCCTGGGCCTTTCCAGTCACATTCGCTTTCAAGAAATAAAGCTTTTGTGCTGGTGGTATTGGCTGTTGTAACCAGTTCAAGTATTCACCATCGAATTTCGGGAGCTCGATTTTCGGAAGCTTCATCATTACGCTTAAAGGTTTTTGTTCACTTCCCCTTTCTTGAGATGTCATAATGTCCGTAAATAGCTTCAGTAAAGTCTCCTCTACCCTCTCTTGCAGATAAAAGTACTCTTGTACTTCCTCTGCACTCACATACTGGTCCAACTTGCGATATAAGCTTGTAATTTCATCCCAATTCTGCTCCAAACTTCTTGCTTTAATTTGGGAGAATTGTTCACTTTTATTGCAAAATGCTGTTCAAGGATCTTGGTTAACGATCTTTTTAGGATGTTTATCAACAAATGATACCTTTGCTTGTTGTTCATTTGCAATCTGGGTATTTGTTGAGTAAATCTATGGATATCCTCTGCAGGCATTTCCTTGAATGTTTTGGCCTTTTCTGCATTTTTGCTTCCTTCTTGAAACTGCTTCTGAAGATCATCTGAGTTTTGGACATCATGTGGTTTTGTTAATTCTGCGATTCGTATTGTAAATTGGTAGTCATGAGCTCTGCTGCCTTTCGTACCAGTTCAAAATAGTCCTTTTGGAAGTAAGGATGGTCCATGTGGTCCGAGAATTTCTCCCGCTAAATCGAGTTATTCTGGTCAAATTCTTCCCACAAAAGCCCCAATTGCCCTTTTTTCTTGTTCACGTAATCTAGACCCAAGTAACATCGTTGGAGCTATTAGAATCAAAACTGTTCTTCTACAGCTCCTAGATAGTGAAATCCAAAGCTACAGCTCTGTTGGAGATTATTTCACAGCTCTTTACATTAAATTTTAAAATAATGTTCTATATTCGAAGTTTTAGAACACATTTAGCTCTATTAACTTTACAACGCTTCCATATTTAAATATATGCTCTCTAACACAGTTCATGATATCTTGCAACGAGCAAACTCTAAATATCAGCATACATAGAGGCATTGTAGAGCTGCTAACAACACATGCGCAAAACACTAACGCATAATCTGTCAAAATATCAAAAAATTGCTTTTACAGAGCTACACTGAAAGCGGCTGTAGAGTTGGATTACTAATATTCTCACACGAAATTTGCTGTCAAAATAATTCATCAATAGAGCTACAATAATGCACATATAAAGCTGAATAAATACTATTCCTCTTTCAAGACAATTCTCCCAATCATATTATAGATTTATAGGGTGTTATAAACTAGAACAAAAATTATTTAAACTGGAAAACTTGAAACAGTGGAAAATAAATTAATTAATTTCACTTTATAAGGGAAATCTTAAGATTAAAATTAGACACGGACTTGAAATTTTTTTATTAAAATAAATTAACTATGCAGTTTCCTAAAAAAATTAAAAAGTACTTGCTCCTGTAATTAAAGGTGCTTATAAAACTTTATACACTTCAATGGAAAGTAGGTACCTAGTCTTCGAATTAAAAATTATTTCTACAATTTAAAATTTCTTTCAATTGTCAAAACACCCTATTTTGTAAAAAGCCCTGAACGACGAACTGACACATTGCTCTCAGAGCGATATTGCAGCTCTATTAAAGAGACATTTTGTCCATAAAAACAAAAATGGCGACACAAATGAAAATTATTTGAAATATTTGTTTCCATTCATTTAAAAACATTTAAAATCTCCACTTTAAATAGAAAACACAATATGTATTGCAATGTAAAAAGCTTTTTATTTCATGCTTCGATAAATTTATTTGCCCAATTTTTAAATTGTTCAACTTAATGTTTTTCACATTTCATTGCTTAATATACACAATTTGGAAGGCGCGTTATAATTTTGCGAAGTACCTTCAAAACATTTATGAAAAAACTAAGCGCGCACTTAAAATTCACTGGCATTAACTCGAAAAATATTGATTAGATACATTATTTTCTCTAGGAATAAATAATAACTAGCTTGTTGACATCAAAATAAATGAAGTTTACGCTTGCTACCATTACACACATGAATTATAGTGTGCTACTATTATATTTATTTATCTTTTGGATTTCACAAACTAATACAAACAAAAATCTGTCAAAAGTGCTCCTTTTAGGATATCATATGATTATATTAAAGAGCTTCAAAGTCACTAGTCACTGATAACAAGCTGATAACGAGCAAAAATGTGCTCTCAAACTCAATGAATTAGCTGTAAGAAAGCTCTACAATTGCTCTAAGAGTGCATCTAGAGCTCTTTCTTAAATAAACGAGCTTTAAGATTAGCTCTGGAAGCGCTTTTAAAGCATTTAAGCAGCTAAAAATGTTTCTTGGGGAGTCTTCCTAGTGGAACTATCTTTGTTATAATTCCGAACTACGGTGCAAATTGCTTCACCTACTTGCTCTTGCTGAGTGGCGATCTCTTCAATCGATTGATTATTATTCAAGCTAGCCATTGTAAACGCAATGATATATTATTTCACTTTCACGAAGTTATTAAATCACGGCAGGGCACCAGAAAGATTCTTAACAAATTCCTGCATGCCACTAAAAGTCTTTGTACTGTTAGCACTTTAAATGATTTTTTATTCTCAACAAATTACTGCAGGCCACTAAAAGTCTTTGTACTGTTAGCACTTTAAATGATTTTTTATTCTAAACAAATTACTGCAGGCCACTAAAACTCTTTTTAATGTGTCTTGTCACGGTCGCCAATGATAATTTCTCAAATGAAATATTCAACCCAAAAAATAATTGTAGATATAAGACCACGCACTGGTTCGAAGGTTTTAACAGAACTGAATTTTATTTTGTTAATACAAATATAGATTTAACGGATAATAAGTGCAACTATGCAAAAAAATTCAAGCGTGAGAACAGATGAATAGCAAATCTAAAAAGTGGAACACGAGAAGCGTGAACTATACAAATTTCAATAGTAATATTATTGTTGCAACTATGCATAAAAAAGATTTACGAAATGAAATGATCCATTTGGCCTTACAATATAACTTGCCGCATGGTTAAAAGCAAAAAAAATATTAAAACGAAATTTGAACTTTAAAAAAAACAGAAATGAAATTTAAACACAGGCCTTTTAATTGAAAACATATTACAATTTAAATTCATTCGACTTAGGTACAGCACAATTTAATAAAATAATTTATCATAGCAATAACTTATTTGATTATTAAAATATATATAAATTTAACTAATGAAACAAATTAAAAAAAAAATGTATATAACGTTTTTCACAAAACCAAATGTCAGTTTGAATTGCCACTTTACTGTGGGGGTATCGTCGTTCTTGATGCAATGGTTATTTATTAATTTGTTTATGACATGCGTTAGAAGAAAGGGTGTCTCTAATTATACTGATATATTTTTTGTCGAAAATTGAGATGACTAAAGTCCAGCACTCTGTTGAAATTTTGTGGAGTATGAAATATAACTTGTTTTGGCTGCTTGGAGTAGAAGCTAATAAGTCGACCAGATGAAGTTGGTTTCTTGAACCAGTCAAAAATTATTTTTCCATTCAATTCAAATAATCAAGTGTCGTTTCAATGGCCGTGTTTTTTTAAGGGTATTTTATATATAGTATAGTAAGAAATTTCCAAGAAAAACATCCGCAGCAGCCTGGTTTTATATTTCACATCTGGTACTATCGAACAGCTGTCATAATAATTTGAAAAAAAAGAAAGTTTGCTGCAAACAAAAAATAAATTGAAACAAAAATATTAATTTTAGTTACATAAAATGGACAAAATTGTAACAAAATATAGGAAATAATATTTGTTCTTAAATAATTCATGAAATAATTACAGATTTTGCGTGAACTGTGAACATTTTTTGCCAAAAATACATCTTTCGAAGACTCCACAGAGGACGAGAAGCATGCAAAAATAGATTCCTTCATAATGACAATCGAATCCTTTAGTCAAGAAGATCTTAAGTCACATTTTAGACTACGTCGTTCAACAGTAGAACGTCTTATATGTATGTAATCTTTTCGTATTCTCACTTCAGAGCGATAACAAAATAATTTTTTTTTAGCATCTTATTCCCAGCATTATTTCTCGCTTCATTTCTTCAATAGGGGAGGAAGAATTAAAATAGGATGCAGAAAAGAAGTATTTATGTATGTGCGGTATTAAAGCAACACCATAACATTTCGACAACTTAGAAATCTTTTCGGTGTCACCAAGTCTTTCAGTTGGGTTGCGGTTAACAGCGTTTCGAAGTGGCTAGTGTCAAAAGGTCAGGACTACATAAAATGGCCTCAAGGAACTGCTGTTACAGAAAACTGTCGAAAGTTTGAGGATAAAAAAAAATACCAAGTGTTATTGGTGCAATAGACTGCACCTACATAAATATTGCAGCTCCAAAGATCAACAAAGAGTGCTATTACAACCGCAAGCACAGGTTTTCTATTGTCTTGCAAGCCGTTGTCGATGCGGATAAGAAATTTGTAGATATAACCTGCGGTGAGCCAGGATCTCTGCACGACAGCAGAGTTTTAAGGCGATCCGAGTTGTTTAGGAAAGCGCAGAGCAATCACAACCAACTCTTTCCTAACAACACCTTTATTTTGGGTGATTCTGTGTATGCTGCTTCACATTGGTTAGTCCCCTCGTATAAGGACTATGGAAGACTAACCGAACAACAAAGATCATTTAACTATATTCATTCTGCAACAAGAATTGTTGTTGAACACTCCTTTGGATTACTAAAAGGCAGGAGGCTTCTGAAATTTTCAGAACAACGAGACATTCGTTCGGTAACGAATCTTATTGTAAGTGCATGTGTTCTGCACAATTTATGCATCCTGCTGCCGACAGCATTCCCCAAGAGGTAGAGATAAACCCGAGAGATGCAGTTGAGCCTACCCCAAACCCAACATCAAATCGGCGTCAAATATTGTTTGAATACTTACGCGAACAGAACATAATCTAAAATAAAAAAAACACACTTCACATATCATTCTTTTTGTTTATTTATTCATATAGTTTTTAAGTAGTTCCAATTTAATATTTCTGCTTTTTTGTTTCTCTTCTTCAATTGTCTTGAACTCCAACCACTTTTTATTTTTTTCTTCTCTATCCTTCTCTTTGTCTTGAATTTTCCATTACATATACGACGATCGAGACATTTTGCGTTGTTTTGAGGCATTATTTGAGGTGGAAGACGATGGCATTGAGAATGAGGAGGCAGTGGAAGACGATGGCATTGAGGAGGCAGTGGCAGCGGCAGTGGAAGACGATGGCATTGAAGTTTGTGTATCGATATCAGCAAACAGCTCAGTAAGGGTATCTATCGTTGTCCGTGTTGGAAAACTCTGGCTTTGTCTCTGGTTCGGCAGCAGAAGTTTCAGCTATTTTAAGTATAGGTATTTTTAATTTGCAATAGTAAAGAAAAACAAACACTCACTGCTATTGCGACGGCTCCAAGGGTAACAGTGTGGACATTTGTTATAATTGGCTTTTTGCCAAAAAGCTCGTCCATTTTTTTTTTAAACGGAGCCACACAAGGAGCTGCGCCTGTCCGATGGTTGTTTCCTCTGCACTTTTGTAAGCCCGAAGCAGCGTTTGGATTTTTGCTTCCAAATGCGAAGCGGTTGTTCGTGAATCCTGAAAAAAAATATATTTAGATATTTCATGTAAATCAGTTAAAAAATATATTAAACTTACAGCAAAGCCAGCAGAGAGCATATCCTCCAATAAATGGTCATAGATATCCATGTTTTTTTCCGGCTTTGTTGGAATTCATGCTCTCGTGCGGCATACAAATCCAAAAGCGCCTCCGTCTCCTCCTTGGTCCTGTTCTTATGTTCTTTCCTATTGAGTTTTCGTTATTATAATATATTTTATAAAATTTATAAATTGAAATTCTTTTTTCATTTACCTTTTTGTTTCTTTTGGCCGCATTTCAGTTTAGCGACGATCTACGATAAAACGGACGGACTTTAAAAGTAAAACAGAACAAAAAAAGTAAACACAAGAGAAGGGGTTTGTTCGTAGACTATAGTCAAAATCGTAGTTTCCAAAACACACAGTCGATTACGTCATCGGCGTTATATCTTGCTTGAAAAATAAATACATGTTTTGCTAACTACATAGACATCTGCAAATTGATTTTAATGTAAAAAATAAATATTGATTCTCAGTTGATGACTCAATTCAATAACAAATTTTTTAAAATTGGCTTTTTTGTAGATCTTGATAAAAATTATTAAGATTTAAAAATTTAATTGAAACCGAAAATTGGTCTTCGTCAAAAAAGAAAAGGAAATTCTTTCAAAAGCTATTAGTTTTTAATACAATGAAAATCGAAATACCGTACATTGTGATAGCGGGGTAGTGCAAAATCTCAGAGTTATCGCAAATATTCCTTAACCACTTTCCTTCTAATTTCTTTTGATTTAATCAGTGTATAAATTTCATTCTCACTTTTGATAGCAAAAGTAAGGAACTTTTATGGAGCACGTCCACTTTTAATGACGAAAAACTGTTGTCCAATGGAAATCTACAAATATAACAACTTTACGAACACATCCATCGAGATTCAATTCAATTATCAATCGTACCAAAATCTTAGTACAAAACTAACAAAATCCTATTCGAGACTCGAATAAACGTCAGAAATCCATCCACGGTAGGATTCTACTTTAGCTTTTATCGGCCGTAATTCTACTGCCGATGTAGTATTTGTAATGCATGTAAGATCGTACTTAACAACGGATAGCTTTTCCAAAAAAACACGGCTAATATAATCAGTTTTCACAATGCAAAAAGATCATCAACGTTTTTAGTGACGGTTTTTGGATTAATTTACTAATTATGTCCTCCAGTAAAACCTCCATTGCTATGTCTGCCAACATTGGTGAAATTGGACTACACATAGGTATCTACACTTTGTTTTTGTTGGTATATGTTCGATTCGAACTCCACATAATTGTTTTCAATGATGCAAAAACGTAGAATTTCCATTAACAGAGACTTTCTTATACGTGTGTGTTGTTTTATATCATTCCACTTTTTTTTTCAATATTTGAAGTACCATATGAACAGGAACGTTGGTGAATAAGAAAACGACGTCAAGTGATACTAAAACTTCATCGTCTTCAATGTTCAATGGTGAAACTACCTCAATGAAATGCTTGGCATTATTGACATTGAAATATTAGATTTATCGGTCAATTTCTTCAGAATTTTGACCATCAATTTTGACAGTTCGTAGCATGGAACTGACACAGAAGCACATATTGGTCTAAGAGGCAAGTTTTCCTTATGGAACTTCGGTAATCGGTATATACGAGGACTGTTTGCAGTGAACGTAGTCATGCGTTTCTTTTCAAACTCACTAATAATATTTTCGATTCAAAATAGCTTTTCGTCCCGGCGATCTCACTTGGACTCAGCAGTTGACTAGTGAGGGCCTTGTCAATACGCAATTTTTATTAACTTCAGTTCAACTTACATGATTTTTTTGCCAAAAATCCAATGTGAGCTATATCCAAAAAGATTAAAATTTTTAATCATTACGCTAGAAATGTTTGCCCAGGGCCAGGCTTTGCTTTATATGAAGGTTTTATAATACAAATTCTATATACTACTGAAATACATCAGCCAAGTAGAAGACTTAGCACTATTTAATTGGACTTGTTGAATTATTGATTAAAAATAGCTTTTAATGGCCTTTAGTCCATAAAAATTGGCGTTTCTTCCTGGCGATCGCCATGGACTCATCAGTTGACTAGTGAGGGCCTTGTCAATACGCAATTTTTGTTAAGTTCAGTTTAACTTAAATGAATTTTTTGCTAAAAATCAAATGTGTACTATATCCAACAAGATTAAAATTCTTAATCATTACGCTGGAAATTTTTGCCTAGGGCCAGGCTTTTCTTTATATGAAGGTTTTATAATACAAATTCTATATACTACTGAAATACATCAGCCAAGTAGAAGACTTAGCACTATTTAATTGGACTTGTTGAATTATTGATTCAAAATAGCTTTTAACGGCCTTTAGTCCATAAAAATTGGCGTTTCGTCCCGGCGATCTCACTTGGACTCATCAGTTGACTAGTGAGGTCCTTGTCAATTCGCAATTTCTAATAAGTTCAGTTCAACTTACATGAATTTTTTGCCAAAAATCCAATGTGAACTATATCCAACAAGATTAAAATTCTTAGCCATTAAGCTGGAAATTTTTGCCCAGGGCCAGGCTCTGTTTTTATATGAAGGTTTTATAATACAAATTCTATATACTACTGAAATACATCAGCAACACACTTGGGATTTTCCATTGATAAATTCGGATTTCAATTTAAAAATTAAATTTTTTTCGCGGCGAATGGAACACGATTTCAAATTGATTTATTTTCGTCATTGTATTTGTGTAGTTTCGTTTCTGTCAATATTTCAATACAAATTTCGTCTCGTTTAGAATAGAAATATGAGCTGGATGAAGAAATCGATTCATTTTAAACTTTTCCATTTATAATAATCGAATATTTCTCATATATTTTCAATACAAATTTCATTTCTGAAATACCCACAATAATCCAATCAAACAACACACTAGCCAACTAACAGCTGTAAATTATGTTGGAGTTAGTACAGTTAGGGGTGAATCTGCCGAAAAATTTAGATCCGCAAAATTGATTTTAAATCAAAAATAAATCAATTCATTTTGCCCAATGGAACGCAAAAATGGTCAAAACCGGCTTTTTGACATATGCAAATCAAAATTAATTGATTTATTTAAGAAATTAAGTAGACTCAGAATTTCACACATTAAGACCCAGTTTTTCAGTGGTGAAGTAAACCAGAGTTAGCTAACTCTAGAAGTAAATTATCCCACAGTTAACTGAGGAAGCTGTTTTTTGGTGGAGAACGCATGCGAAACGACTGAACAAACTGGGTGGGATAAAACATCAAAAGCACCTATTCAGTTAATCCTGTGTTAAGTCACCAAATTTGATGAGCTAACTCGGGTTTAACTTTAATCTCACACTGAAAAATTGGACTTCAAACTTCAATTCAAAAGTAAAGTGGTTGGAGAGGAAATGATAAAGACATTGGAACAGGGTTCTACAAAATCATCTTCGTTCATCTGTATTACCTTATTTCGATAAATGTATCAATAGATTTCCCGTGAAGCTGTTAAATTTTTGAAAACCCATAAATAAATTTTCATTGTCAATGCAGATAAAGGTAATGTTACAGTAGCTATATATAAAAAAGATTATATCAAAACGATTAAGGATATAATGGCAGATAGGAGTACATATAGAATTCTTAAAAGCAACCCAACACTCACACTCCAAAATGCAAATAGCGAATTTGTTAAGACTTTATTTAACGAAAATATTATTAGTGAGTTTGAAAAGAAACGCATGACAACGTACACTGCAAACAGTCCTCGTATATAAGGATTGCCGAAGATCCATAAGGAAAATTTGCCTCTTAGACCAATATGTGCTTCTGTATCTGTTCCATGCTACGAACTGTCAAAATTGATGGTCAAAATTCTGAAGAAATTGACCGATAAATCTAATATTTCAATGTCAATAATGCAAAGCATTTCATCGAGGTAGTTTCACCATTGAGCATTGAAGACGATGAAGTTTTAGTATCATTTGACGTCGTTTCCTTATTCACCAACGTTCCTGTTCATATGGTGTTAACGTCATCCTACAGTGAGACTAATCACTCCCTCTGGTAACATCTCTGTACCAGTCCGCGGCGATCGTTGGCCGCATCGAGCCGGATAAAAAACCAGCGACTCTCATCTAATTTGCCACGAACGGCGACAATACTTAACTATAGCACACACCGTGTACCACGTGCGGCTGTATCACAACCTTGTTGCACAACCAATTCTTTTATAGCCAGCCACGGTGCAACTTGCTTAGGAGCCACCACCAACAGCAACAACGTCATCGTCAATGAAGACGACTGCCACGAGAAGTGAGCTACCACCAACAACAGCATCGTCGTCATCGTCACTCAAGACGACTCCCACGAGAAGCGAGCTACCACCACCAGCATCAAAGTCGTCATCCAAAGATGACTGCCACGAGTATCAACGAGCTACCACTACCAACATCAAAGTCGTCATCCAAAGATGACTGCCACGAGTATCAACGAGCTACCACCACCAGCATCAACGTCGTCATCTAAAGACGACTGCCACACGTAGCAACGAGCTTCCACCGCCAATGCTTTCGTCATTATCGTCGTCGTCATCAATCCAGCACCTCGAACTATCCCGATAGGTAGCTGGGAAGAAATGGATAAGTTTTTAAGCAACCCTTTCCAGGTATTGGAATCAATTACTGATACGACCTCTACGCTAACCATGTCGAATAAACTCCGAACGACCTTAAAGCAAAATACTTCTGCACCAGTTATATCTCACTCTCGAAATCAAAATCGTGTTAATCATTTTCACACTAAGGCACAAGAATTTACATGCAAAGCGTGTTCTGGAAAACATTGTTTCCCTCAATGTCCACAATGCCTAAAATAGCCTGTGCTAGAGAGAATAGACTTTATGAGGAAGAGCAATATGTGTGCCAATTGTTTATCTATAAACCATGTTCTCACTAGTTGTCCTAGTAAATATACCTGCAGTACATGCAACCGACGAAACCATTTTCTGCTTCACTTGTCAAAAACTTCACAACACAATTCTAGTAATTTAAATACATATTCGAAACCTTTAATAGTCAAGGTAACCAACCAGGTACTTCACATTTTCATCTCCTCAATTTAATTCACAGTTCCTCATAACCAAATACCAATAATTTGAATTCAACCAGTCAAATACAGTCCAGTCCATCGTCTACTATATCATATGAAATACAACAAAACTTTTTTGTTCATGCTCGGCCTTAGCAGATATTCGTAACCAAGATGGTATTCATCGAATTAGAACGGAAGCGACTCAACAGCGTCTAAACCTGCCAACTCAAACCTCTAACATTTCGATTCTAGCTGTAATCGGTGCTCAGGCAGCAAGATCCAACAAAAAATGCCTGATCTCCATAATAAATAATGAAAATCCAAATGAATTAATTACTGCGAATGTAATAATCCTTAAAAAGCTTTCTAATAATCTACCTAGCGTGTCGTTTACTTTAATTAATGCTCATGATTTAAATGGTCTGTGTTTAGCGGACCCAATGTTCAATAACTCAGCTCAGGTTGATTTGCTCATCGGAGCAGATCTCTACCCAAGCATTATCCGACACGGAATTAAACAAATATCGGAATCACTTCTAGCTACACAAACAGTTTTCGGTTGGATTCTTTCAGGGCCGACCCCTCACAAATTCAAGCTCTTACTTCACGTTTCGTGGAAAATTAATCCATCGACCACCGAATCAAAAAGTTTTGGGAGTTGGAAGAACTTTCTGACCGAAAATACTACGCTTCTGAATCAGATAAACTATGTGAAGACCTCTTTGACAAAACCATCTACAGACTTCCAGATGGTAAATATGTAGTAAACCTCCCTTTTAAGCCTGATTTTGAGCCTTCTCATCTAGGGCACTCGAGAAATAACGAACTACAACAGTTTCTTCGAACAGAATGTAAACTTCAAAAGAATTTCGAACTTCAAGCCAAATACTCACAAGTGCCTACCGAATACCTCGCGCTGAACCATATGCGTAAAATACTTCCTTATGAAAGTACGCAGTGATCAAGGTAGAGAGCCACTCTACCAAAGTGCGGGTAGTATTTGAGCTTGAGTTTGAATGACTGCCTGTATGCCCACTCTCCAAAGTGATTTACCGTCACCAACACTTATTATTAAGTGGAGATTTTTCAAATATGTTTTTAATGCAGACGTCGAAAAGATGTACCGCGACTTAAATGGAAAAACAAATATTAAAAAACAACGACAATACTTAAAATGCAATACAATAACGTTCTTAAAAGCCAGACGTCTGTTCTTCAATCCTACATTTAAATTATATTATTGGTGTCAATATTTTTCAAAAAATTTGCATTCAAACTCAAAATTTTGATAAAAAACGCAAAAAAAATGTTTTAATCAATTCATCTCAAAATGGTGGAACTGAATTTTTGTGGTCAATGCTCATATTGATTCTGAATCGAACACAAAAACCGAAAGCTTTAATGTCTTCTAGTTTTCGAGAAAATTGAAAATTACTAGAACTAGGTACTTTTTTGATTTTTGTTGTTGATATTAATTTAATGTGATCTTTTTTTGATAAAAATTAATGTTAGTGTTAGGTTGATCTTTGTTAGTTATATAAAGAACAGCAATTCATTTGGCGTTACCAAGAATGCACCACGAGGAAGTAGAATTGCATCGCATCCCGCGTCCTAGTCGGTGAGTTTGTGGTTAAGTCAGGAGTTTGTCAAAAATAGTCACGTCAATTTTCTATTGATGTATATGGTCAAAGGCTAGCATGTTTTGAACATTACAAATGAATTATGTAGGTTTGTAAGACACAAACATGTATATATATATACATTTTAATTGCAAAAATATAACGATGTGTTTTAAAAAAAGATTTTTAGAGCACAATGCTCGCTTTATTAATTCTTTTTAAGAACTAACTTTACAATTTTTCAATAAGACACTTTTCGGACTTACCACAATTTTAATTTTCTATCATAGAGATCGACTGCCCGACGTTTCGACAGGGTTACACTTGTCGTGGTCACGGGTTTACTGATGGTTTATGGATGGGTGTTGTTTTGTCTCTCATTTCTTCTTTTGCGGAGACTGTACCGGTGTGTTGTTTGTGCTTGCAGTTGAGGAGGTACTTGTTCTAACTGCATAGATTGTTGTTGTGATTCGATGTATGCTTGAGAACATGCAAAGCTTATCACATCAGCTGGCAGATTGTTTTGATTTTTGCTTTTGTTTTCACTTTTCATTTTGATTTTCTTTAATTTGTTTATGAGAGGATCCCATGCAGAGGGAAGATTAAAGCTTTGATCACGATTTAACTTTGTATGTATTTTTATTTCTATAGCTTCTCGTACCAGTCTTGGCACATAAAACCTTTCCGTAGCAATCGATTTTGCTTTATCGAATCTTATAAAATGATCCTCGTTATGAACTAAATGCTCACATATAGCGGATTTGGTTACTTCGTTCTTTTGAATGGCTTTTATGTGTTCATTTAGTCTTGTTGCTATTGAAAAAATGTCTCAGAACAGCGATAAACCAAGTCTTAAATCAATAACCTTACAGTATTTAAATACTCCTATTTATAGTAATGATAATGTACGTAGTACATTCTTATCATTATTTTTGTCGAATGACTTTGACTCATTCTTTTGTGAACAGGAATAGAATCGTTATCGAATGTTGATAGGAATATGTTCCTTGCATGTTTCTGACTAATAACTGGAGATATAAACCCTCCCCTCTTGCATTGTCTAACGGTTAAAAAGTGAACGTTGGAAGATTTACAATAGTTTCGTTTACTTTATGTTTACTTTTCCAATATAAGAGGAGTATGATTATTACAAAAAATAAGGATTATTAATGTTGTTCCTATATAAGTAGTCTGTTTTTTAATAAACTTTACTTCTATTATAGGTTTTGCATTTTCAATATCTTAAAAATTTAGTATTTTTATAGTAATGTTCTACCAGGGTTCGATAATAAAACTTGTTTCCTTTAAATAACAACGTCCACTTATTTTCTTTACAAAATAAACACACTTTATTTCACTTCAAATCGTTTTTATTGTTCTCCAATCGCAACAGTATGCAATTTAAAATTCACTTCCGGATGCACTTTAACTTCTTACTTTACGCTATCACATTCAAAATAAAACTGTGTCCACTCGCTCGAAAACATCCGTTTATATAGGGAATTAAATGGTTATAGTCCCAAATAGTACGCACTAGAATATTTGAGCATCTCTTTCTAGCAGTTTCCATTCCAGTCGTTGACAGATGGAACACTGGAATTAATACTCAGCTGAATTACAAGATGGCGCTGTAAAAGGTTGAAGGTTTGGTGTTTAGCTTTCCAGAGGGATGGCGCTGCAAACAGATAGAGGATTTTCTTTTGTTTCAAATTCAAAGTAGTTGGGTAATTATTAAATCGTTACATTGCCCCCCTCTTAGGATTGATCGTCCCGAACAATTCCATCACTGCTTTCACCATTATAACGATGTAAACCGTCACAATAATCTACTTTCAATTTGCCTCTTACCCTTCTCCCTATACGGTAAACCACATCATTGATTCTTTTTACAACAGTGTAAGGGCCTTCCCAGGTATGTTGAAGTTTAAGTGACAGTCCCTTTGGACTGATGGGGATTATAAAACCACACAAGGTCTCCTTCTTGAAATCCTGTCGCTGTTGCTCGTGCATTATATCGTGTTTTCATCCGGTCACTGTATGTTTTTATGTTTGTCCTTGTTCATTGGTGAATGTGTTCAAGTCTTTCCTTCAGGTTATTCACATATTCCTCTGTTCTTTGCGGCTCAATTGTATGGCATCCAAATTTCATTTCACTTGGAAGCCCACATTGTACTGATGGATTTTACTTTGAATCTTTCTACCTGGCCCCTTGATATCTGCACAAGTATCACATTTTCGGCACCACTTTTGGACGTGATTTCTTGCATGTAGCCAGTAGTACCGTTGTCGTACGTTTTCGAGCGTCATATTGACTCCTTAAAGACCTCCAGAAGCTCCATCATGCATCTTTCGAAGAACATCATTTACCTTTGATCGAAGAACGATAAGCTGCATCACATGAGACTTACCATCTGCGGATTCCCATTTACGCTTAAGTACCCCTTCTTGAACATGAAGCGAATCCCATTGGGCCCAATAAGCTTTCAGAGCAGGGCTTCTATCAGAGATGTCAATCCATTCAGGTTTTTTTTGGTGTTCCTTCCATGCAAGAATGGGTTCGATATCCGAGCTTTCTTGTTGGGCAATCCTGAGTACTTCATTGCTCCAACCTTAAATGGGATCGGCTATTATACGTTGTGCGGAAATCATCTCCTTTTCAATGTGTAACTCAACAACTCAGTAACTCGATAAATCAAAACCGCCAATATGTCAACTCTCCAACTCAATAGTTGAATAGCACTTTTTGTCTGTGGAAGCGCAGTGCTAGCCACGCCACACAAACAGATGAACGATGCGATGAAGCAAATGAAAAAAGGGCTGTGCGTAGCTCATTTTAAATATGAGTTGGTATGGTTCGCCAGTTCGCTGTGCTTTGTGTGCTTTTGTTGCAAGTTGCAAGGAATGAGGAAACTAGTTTGAATGTGTTATACGTAATCATTATTATGTGTATATCAGAATGGTTTGTTTTTTGATTAATTATGGAAACAGTTTTTCACTAGGGCGCTCCAGAAAATATTTTTTTATATTTTTGTGTTCTATAGTAGGGAAGAATATGCACTTTGGATTTAGGCGGTGTTTGATTGACAGGACACCCTAATGTTTACATTCAATTCTCATTAATTTTTGCTTTGAAATTTCAGGTACCTTACACATTAGCACAGTAAATTGTGTTCAAAAACGCATAACATAAAATAAGTAGTTTCTGTTCATCAGTATTCAAATGATACATACCTAAAGATAACATACATAATATAACCCTTTTCAAAATTTCTCAAACCGGAATTATTCTCGTTTGCGATGCCAAAAATAAAACACTTCGCATCACTTGTTTGCAGTCACTCATTTCACAACTGCTTTTCACAAAGAAAATCTTTCTTTCATTACGGTTGCAAAAAGATTGACTTTAAACAAGCGATTTGCACTGTGCATACAATATGTTCTTCAATTGGTCAAACAGTAAGTAGAAACACACCATATATTTTCAGACACCATTCCCTCCAAGAATTCATGTCTATTTGTTGAAACACACTAACACAATAACGCACATTTCTCCATCTGTAACTCAATTGCTCAATTGTATACGTAACAACCTTTTCCCAAATGTTTCAATTCTCAAACCAAAATTCTGTTTACGATCCGAGGACAAATACACTGCGTGTCATTTGTACACATCTACTCTTTTCACAACCGTTTTTAACAAACAACATCTTTCCACCATTCAGTTGTAAAGAGAGTGACTTTAAACAAGCAACTCGCACTGTGCAGTGTGCACAAAAAAGGTTCTTCAATCGCTCAAACACGAATAGTAGGTAGATAGATAACCGTATATTATATACAGATATATATGTATTGATTGACATATTGCGATCTGTCAAAGTGGTTAGCCAAAGAAAAGCTCTGTCGTTTAAACTCCAAAAAAATCTATAATATTCTAAATTAAATTTTAAAATTCTTTGCTACGACCTTAAAAAAGTGCAATAGTTACACCTGGAAAATAAAATACCAGTAAGTCATAGCATTTAAGACTCCTAATTTTACTAGCAAAGTTTGCACTAATGATAACCTAACTTATGAACAAAAGAGAATTAAAAGAAATTTCCCTAGTCCATTACAATAATCCGAAAGGAGGGCCTTCAAAAAACCCGATCAGAATGGAGCAACAGGTATCAGTGTGGAAAATATGAGAGAAATAATTAAGGAAAACAACTGAAGACTGGTCTCAGAACTTGTTTCAAAAACCGACTTTCAGTTACTCTATGCCGATTTATCTGCCCTTAAAGAAAAACAGAATGTCGCTGGTAGATTTAAAAAAGCAATTGATTTAATAATAATTTGACCAATTATTTGAACTATGAATGTTTATGTTAAATCCTTTTATATGCAAATAAAACTTTATTTCATACTTTTCCCTACGTTTCGTCGTAATTTCCCGACTTCATCAGGAGTAGTTTATTAAATCTGTATATAGAAACTTACGATTAACAATTTACACTTTTAAATTTTTTTTATAAATTAAACTTACATTTAACCTCTTTCGGAAAAGAGATGTTAGTTTTGTTTACAAACCATGTGTCATTGAAAACTAATCCTAACTTGTCTAGCTGTGTGTCTTTTATTATCTGTATTTTCGATGAATGTGTTTGTCTGAGACCTTGACTGATTTGGTCATACCTATATTTTTGTTTTGATGTAAACGAAAATCTTAACATTAAGAACTCATTTCAACTAAAAACTCAATTAGAAGGCATTGTTTTAGAGGAAGATGATTTTCTAGTTTCTTTTGACGCTGTTTCACTCTTCACGAACATTCCGACTTACCTCGCTATAAAAATAATAATGAAGAAGTGGGACACAATAACAAACTTAACAAAAATACCAAAAACACAGTTTTTAAGGATTCTAGAATTTTGTCTGAAAGAGAACAATTACTTCAAATTCCAAGATAAAATATACAACCAGACTTTTGGTATGCCCATGGGAAATCCCCTCGCCCCCACAATAGCTGACATCATTTTGGACGATTTAATAGAAAAAACAATAGAAGAACTTAAAAATGAAAAACAAATTAACATCAAATTCATCACCAAGTACGTAGACGACGTGTTTGCTATCATAAAAGAAAAAGATAAGGACGAGATCTTGAATTACCTGAACCATTACCACACAAAACTTAAATTCACAGTTGAAATAGAACAAAACCAAAGCTTACCCTAACTAGACATCAGAATTTACAGAACAAGAAGAAAAATTTAACTGGTATTCTAATGTCGTTTTCGTTTGGATTTCGGAACTGTTCCATTCCTATCGAAAATGGTAAATTTGGAGTAAAAGGAGTGAAAAAGGAGTAGTTCCGAACGTCCACTCGAAAACGACATAAAATTACAGCATCTGGCACAATGATTAATTTCCTCTCTACTCAACCCTTACAGCAAAATATTAACACTGCAAACAATTTTATCAACAAAATAATAAATATAAGCGATACAGAATTCAAAGAAGAAAACATAAAAACAATTAAAACAATTTTACACATGAACAATTTTCCACATTACTTAATAAATAATTTAATAAACAAGAATATCAATAAAACTAACGAAAACAAAAATTCTCAACAAAATCCAGAAGTTGGTAACACTATGAGGTACTATGGTATTGCATATATTCCAAATCTTACTGATAAGAGAAACTTAAATAAAATAATAAATAAAGAAAATGTGACATTCGCTCACAAATCAAACTCAACAATAAGACAACTATTCACCAACACAAAAAACAAAATAGAAAAAGAACAACAACATGACATCATTTATAAAATTGGGTGCAGTGGCAAGGAAGGGGAGACGTGCAATCTGATCAACATTGGGACAACTAAGAGATCACTGGAGACGAGACTAATCGAACACAAAGCGGATATTCGGAACAAAAGAGAATCCACTGGGTTATCACAGCACATACTAGAAACTGGACACTCCGTAGACTTTGATAACACAGTAATAATGGACAAGGAAAAGAGAACAAATAATAGGTACACACTTGAAAGTCTACGTATACAACAAAATATAGACAAAACAATGAATACACAGGAAGATAGAGACAACACAATAGCTAGTTATTCTCTTGCATTAAGAGCGGTGTAATATTTAATTAGATTTAAATTGCGACTCCTTGCGGACGGAGGTTAATACTGCCGTTGGTTCCCATTGACTCAGAGAACCGAACGATAAGCGGCTGGTCAGTGGGTAGACTAGTTCTCTGAGCTACAGTTGAAAGCGGTGCTCGCGGTTTTGATACCGGAGGGTTGCGCAACAACCAACTTTCTTGTACTTCTTTGCGTTGCACTCGAACTGCGTTCATGTTTGCTTCGGCGGGTGGATGGGTCAACACAGCTTTAGCTGTTTCCTTGTCGTGCAATGGAGGTGGTGCATGACTGCCGCGGTGCTTTCCTTCGAGAGTGAGGTATAGTTGATCCTCAGTTTTTTGGGCAGGAGCTATAACTCTACAAGGGAGCGTCAGCTGTCTGACAGTGGGGTCAAATGCATGTAACGCGGATGGTTGAACGGAAGCGGGTAGGTTTCTTTGGCGGGTTTGGGCGGTGGAATTCGGCTTGTTGTCAGCGGACGATGTGCTTTCCTTTACGGGACAGCCCGCACGCTGAGGTTTGACCAGTTTTACGACAGCGGACTTAAGTTTGCCTCGGGTCGAATTGGTTTTAGTTGACGCCGCGGGGCGGGCTACCCGCTCTGAGGACGAAAGTCGATGGAAGCGCACACTCGGGGAGCGAACTTTATTGTTCCTAGGGCTACGCCTTACGGTCGCAGGTTGTTGGTCTGGATGTGGTTTGGTCGTAGAAACTTTGACTTTTGGGTACATCATAAGCGGTTCGGCAAAAGGCAGCGGCTGTAATCGACGTCTTAGCTGGTTGGCGTTCGGTTGGTGACTGATTGCAGGTTCTGGCGGTTTAGAAGAATTATAAGATTTAATTCTTGAATCAGATGGTTTACTGTTGGTCGGAAGCTACGGAACCTTTTTCTTTTCTTTCCGCAGGAGCTAGCTGAACGTCTGTCTGGAGCAGTGGTTGGCTTACGAATGGCGACTGCTGCGGCTTTGTCTTTTGAATTCGTATTTTCGTTAAAAAACAATTCTCGGGGTCAGTATGAAATCCTTTTAGATCTCCTACATGCGCTCGTATTAAGTTATCCCTTCCTCGAATCTTACGTCTTCCTTTGCTCTTCAGTACCACAATAACAGGTGAGATAAATTTTACAACCTCAAAGGGGCCGTCATAACGGGGCGCTAGTTTTTCGGCAAAATAGTTGACTCCGGATGAAAGGACTCTTGCTTTCTTATAAACCTGCTCACCAATACTGGGGCGCCAGGGCCGTCTGCGCAGATTGTAGGATTTCGCCTAAGTCTCAGAAGCTTTCTGCAGATTTACTCGTACCAATTCGTATAGCGCATTCATTCGATCTTGTAGGGAATTCATATCCTCGACAGGGGTGTTGACCGGTAGTGCGGTGCGGAATTCTTTGGGACCTCGGATTTCACGTCCGAAGTTAAGCAAGGCTGGTGTGAATCCCGTAGAATCATGGCGGGTTGTGTTTAGAGCGAACATCAGCTCTGAGCTGTGCTCATTCCAAGTTCTCTGATTTTCTTGGGCGTATTGCGCGACCATTGTTTTAATCAAACGGTTCACTCTCTGTTGGATTCTCTTGAGGTGTATACGGCGCAGTTAGGCGTTGCTGCACGCCCAACTCGGTTAAGAAGTCTTGGAACTTTTGGCTCGTGAATTGAGCTCCATTGTCCGAAAGAAAAACTCGGGGGACTCCGAAACGGTTCACGATCTGCTCTCGTACCGCTTTAAAAAGCCCCGGCGTCGTAGCAGCTCTTACCGGCGTGGCTTCAACCCACTTGGTGAATTTATCCACTATAACTAACAACGTGGTGTTCCCTTTCAAGGATCTTGGGAGTGGGCCGACAAAATCAGCGCACACAACTTCCCAAGGTTGTTCAACTGGCATTGTATACATGAGTCCACTCGGTTTTTGTTGTGACACTTTATATCGGTTGCAAACGTGGCAATTGCGAACGTATTTACTTATATCACGGGACATTCCTGGCCAATAATATCTCTAAGCCATGCGGGAGATGGTCTTAGCAATACCCAGGTGTCCGGCGGTGACGGCGTCATGATTTTCACGAAATAATTGAGCGCGATCAGCGCCTGAAACACATAGCTTCCAATCGTGTTCTTGGGGAGAGGCTAGTGGATGAACGTTCGTGAATCGGCGGTACAGCTGGTTTCGTTCGATCTTATACTCCGGATTTCCTAAGGGATCCTTCTCTACCTGAAGTTGTTTCTTCTTCACCCAGTCGAGTTTCTCGTCGTTCATGGCAGCTTACTTATCAATTCCGGTGATGGGCAACGGATCGCGCGATAAGGCGTCGGCAACCACATTCATTGCTCCTCAAAGTCGTATTGCTGGAGTTCCAATGACCAGCGTGCCAATCTGCCTGAGGAGTTCTCCAGGGAATGTAGCCATTTTAAGGAATGGTGGTCTGTAACCACGTTAAAATGATATCCTTCGAGGTAAGGTCGCATTTTCCTTATGCCCCAAAGTATGGCGAGGCATTCTTTTTCAGTAACTGCGTATTTTTGTTCTGAATCTGCGAGAGTGCGACTGGCATAAGCTATTACTTTTTCGTGGCCCTCGAAGGTTTGGGTCAAGACAACTCCTAACCCAAAATTGCTTGCTTCCGTTTGTAAGGTAACGGGCAGATCGAAGTTTGGGCAGGTCAGAAATGGTGCTTCGGTAAGCTTAGTTTTTAAAGAGTCGAATGCAGCTTGTTGGGCGGCTCCCTAGTTCCATTTAGAATTTTTCTTTAGTAAACTCGTTAACGGCGTAGCAACGGCGGAGAAATCCTTGATGAAGCGGCGGTACCATGAACAGATTGCTAAAATGCGGCGCAATTCACGGATGTTCGTCGGTGACTTCAATTCCCGGACGGCGGAAATTTTATCGGGGTCGGTGTGTATGCCTTTTTTGCTTACCACATGGCCCAAGTACTTCAAACTTTCTCGGCAAAAGTTGCATTTTTCGGTATTTATTTTGAGGTTGGCGGCACGGAGTCTGCGGAATACTTCCGACAAATGTTGGATGTGCTCTTCAAACGTATCACTGATAACTATAATGTCATCCAAGTAGACAAATACGTGGTCGAGCATATCGGCTCCGAAGATAGAGTCCATAGCCGTTTGAAAAGTTGCGCCTGCTGAGTTTAATCCACAAGGCATTACATTCCACTCAAACAGTCCTCTCCCTGGCACGGTGAAAGCAGTGTAAGGACGACAAGTCGGCTCCAGCGCAATCTGCCAATAGCCTTGTTTTAAGTCGGTCGTTGTTATGAACTTGGCCCCACGCAATTTGTCCAGTATAGCCACTATGTAGGGTAATGGGTAAGCATCTTTATGTGAAACCTCGTTCAATTGACGGAAGTCAACACAAACTCTCCAAGACCCTCCTTTTTTCCGCACCAAAACTATTGGTGAGCTATACGGGCTTTTCGATGGGCTTATTTTCCCCGATATAAGCAGATCGTCAACCTCTTCGTCTATGATTCGTTGCATAGCGGGGTTACGAAGGTAGTAACGTTGTTTGAACGGTTCCTCGGTCTTAAGGCGGATACGGTGCGGCGGAACGTTTGATATCCCCGTGATCTCATCGAACTTGGGCAGCTCAGTTTTCAAAAATTTATCGAGTAATTTTTGCTGTTCGGCTAGGAGTTGCTGAGCATGTGTGCCCCCTTCAGTTTCTTCGTGAGGCTTTTTGCCCGACACGGATTTGCCTCCCATAAAAATTTGTTATTTTTGCCTGGTTTAATATGTCCATGCCTATGATAGCATCTTCCTCCAGCGAAGGCAAGTAAGTGACCACCCTGGTCAAGTCAGTACCTCCTAGAGTAAACGTAGCAGTATAGTGCTCGGATGTTATAATCGGCTCCCCATTAACTAAATGTATAGACCGGTCTTCTTCCCACATTGGCAATTCCAAATGTTTTAATCTCTGCCTCAACGCTTGCCCTACGAATGTCTTCGTTGAGCCTGTGTCGATTAAGGCATGGAATACTTCTTCTCTTACCCAGATTGGGACGAAATAACGAGAGTCCTGTCTAGGCGGAGTGGTGACAGCGGCAACTGGGTTTCGGTGGCACGGGCAATCTTTTGCTAATCTGCCGTCGGTACCGCAGAACGAACAGAATAGTCGATAAGGTCTACGGCAAGTCTCTTTCCGGTGCCCTCTTTGCTTGCAATTTCAACAATGCGTATTCCGGTCGTACTTAGTTACTGCTGGTGGCTCGCGGGTATTTGGTGGAGCAAGGGGCGAAGGCATTGGTGAGGGGTGGAGGTTACGTTCGTCATTTTTAATTGTTTCGAATTCTTCAGCTAAATAAGAAAGTTCGTCAAGTGAGTTGAAATCTTGACGACGGATATAATATCTATACTCTGGTCGCATGTTATCAAATATGCGATCGATATGATCGGCAATAGTCATCCGGGGATGTTGGCGTATAAGATATTGGGCAGAAAGAATATAATCTTTTACTTTTTCACGTGGTCCTTGGCGTTTGCGCAATATCTCATCTTCCAATTTATGTACATATCTGGCTGGTAGAAACTGCCGGATAAAGGTTTCTCGGAATTTTTCCCACGTGGAAAAATTATCACCTTTTATCCTAGGCCACTCTAACGCGCTTCCTCTAAATATCTCAGGCAATGTCCGCAGCATGTCGTTCGGCGGGATGTTATAGCATCGCATCAACTCGGTTAACCTCTCCAAAAATTCTAGTGGTTTCCCTGAAGAATCGAACCTTAATCCCCATTTGCGGACCGTATTCATAAGTTCGGCTTCGTAGCTTAACTTAAGTCAGCTAGATGATGGGTGCGGTTCTAATTGTGGAAGAGGTACAGAACCCGGATACGAACTAGATGTAGACGCTGTCGGTTGGTAAGAGGATGAGTGATATGCCGGGGTAAGATGTCTGATATGTCAGCGAAGGTGCGGTGAACGGTCTCCTTATTTCAGGAACGGTTAGAAACACAGATGCTCCAGATGGAGCTGGTGGAACCGGAATGTTGATATGACTTTTGTACGGCAGTCCTGTAGCGGTACTCTGGAGGTCATCGGTCGGTTCAGCATCGTTTCTTTCTTCCACAACGCTTTCCCATTCTTCACATAGGTTTTGAGTCGACTTAGGCGCGCGGAGTTCTTTGAAATTATCGTTTAATCTTCTGCGAAGGGTTTGGATGTTGCCACTGGTATCTTAATTCCTGGTTGTCAACACCTCAATGAGCTCGGGCTTCTTCAAGAAGTAAATAAACCCCAGATTCTTGTAAGGGTTAAATTCGCTCATTGGTGGGTCCTCGGAGTCGGACATGTTGAAGCTGGACGGCGGAAATTCGGCGGTTGTGGTGCTTGTATTAGGGTTTAATAAACCGGTGGTCTGGATACGGATGAATCTTCTAAAGGGCTTAACGGAGAAAACGGTTAACGGCGGTCGGTCTTGCCTTTAAAAGATTCCGCAACTATCGGCGGTAGGTATTCGGGTGAACCTTTTCAGGTACCTGCTCGGGCGCCAAAATGTGATGCTTTTTTTTCTATAGCTGAGGTAGTTCAGCGGATCCAGGGTAAGACCGAAGAAAGCAAGGAAAACTCGTTTTTTTTGAAGAGTTCAGAACTCCAACTATTTTTCAACTTTATTTGGCTTTCGAGTCTTACAATCTAATTTTACTTAAAATAATCTAACATATAGTTCTATCATATAGTTTTACAAAAGTTTGCCTAAATTTTTAACACGGTACTGCATATAATTTTGGTAGAGTCCCCGGTCCTAGCCGAAACCAAAGGCACAAATACTACGGTGGGATAGAGTCCGCGGCCCTAGTCGAAACCAGAGGCACAAATAACTTAACTGGGATAGAGTCCCCGGCCCTGGTCGAAACCAAAAGCACAAATATTACGGTGGGATAGAGTCCCCGGCCCTGGTCGAAACCAAAGGCACAAATACTACGGTGGGATAGCGTCCCCGGCCCTGGTCGAAACCAAAGGCACAAATACTACGGTGGGATAGAGTCCCCGGCCTTGGTCGAAACCAAAGGCACAAATACTACGGTGGGATAGAGTCCCCGGCCCTGGTCGAAACCAAAGGCACAAATACAACAAATACCTAACAATGGGATAGAGTCCCCGGCTCCAGACGAAACTGAAGGCACAAAATAATTTCGCAGCCCGAAAGCCAAGAACTTCGAAACTAATATCTAGTGCACCACGCACTGAGCAGTGTGTTTCTTGGTACTTCTACTGTCGTACTCGAGAATGGTACGTACAACACTGGTAAAGACAGAAGACGAATTTCCCTACAAATTGCACCTTCACTTATCATCTCTGTGGGCAAGTGTAAGTGTGAACTATAAAGGTGCAGAAAAACTCGTCCAACCTTTCATCATATCCTATGTTCGTATATCTAGCTTATTACGATGAACTGTGTATCCGGTGACTGCCGGTCGTTATTATTTGAATTTGAAAAGCCAATAATTGTTGAAGTGGCAGTTAGGTCGTTGGTTGAGGGTGATGTGTGGTGGTATGTAGAATGATGATTTGTAGATGGAGGAAAAATATGTAACTTCGTTACAGTATTTCAATACATTAAATATCAGGCAGTGATTCCGCAAAGTTTCTCCATATATGGCAAGTATCAGATTTTAGGGGTTCGTCCCAAGAAGTCTGTTCCGACCAAGCTCGTTGCATGAGTATTTTTGCGTATATTTCAACGGGAGCCAACCAACCGGCGCGCGAGATCAAATATCCGGGCAATTTGAGAGAAAACGTTTGAGAGAAAGCGTTTTGTGGTATTTAGCGATACAACAATTTTTTGAATCGAAAAATAAAAGTTATCACTTTTGGAAGTCTAACGTATTCCTAAAGTCTTCGTATTGTTGTCTATACCAAGCTTCAAAAAATTCTCATTCAATAGTATGTTCTCGAAGCAGATGCTAAAGTAAACAAGGAGTATTCGAGGTCACCTTCCGAATTGGAAACCCTGCCGAATCAAGGAGTTTAATAAGCTTATACCCAAAACGGAGGTGTTTGTGCGGAGTGAATGCTATGAACGCCGAACAAAACGTCATCTACGTAGAATTCTGATTGGAGAATTTTTAAAGCAAGCAGGAATTCGATTTTGCCAACTTTTGGTAATTTGAGGAGAGTGCGGATAGCCAAATAGGGGCACAATTAACGACGAAGGTGAGGGTCAGAAGTTCAAAATCTTCGATTTCTAAATGGAGAGAAGTATGAAAAAGAATTCGTTGGAAAGGAGTGTCCCGAGGGTCGATTAACATTTGTCGGTACATTTTTTCTATGTCAGCATTGAATACCAATTTATAAAATCTCTAACGAATGATTAAGGAGGGTAGGTCTTGTTGTAAGATCGGCCCGGGGTATATTATATCATTGAGGCTGGAACCACTAGAGGAAGAATTGGAGGCATTGAAAATGACTCGTACCTTGGTTGAAGTACTCTCTGGCCTTATGACCGCGTGGTGCGGTAGATAGAATGATTTTACTTGGTTATTCACAACCTTTTTGACTTGAGATTTTTCAGTTCTTGAAAACTGTTTAAGAGCTATATATCTGGAGTAGCCTAGACGGCTCTGTGAGGCTTGAGCTTTTAATAGAAAACGGACAACCAACCTACCATAAACGCGTCTGGAATTGTTTTTTTTTGTAAAATTGTTCGCAGTAACAGTCCCCCATTGAACGGATGACAGTAGAAGGTAATTCTTCTAACTCTCAGAATTTTCGTATTTGAGAGTCTAAATTACTAGAAAAACAGTCGGATATTATAGTAGTGTTAAACGACTGAAACGAATCTTGGACAGGTCCCGACAAGATCCAAACAAAAATAGTGATTTGTGCGACCAGAGAATAATTGATGGATAAAGGTCAGCGCCTATCAACAGATCTACCTGACACAATTTGTTAAAAGAGGAATAATCTGATTTAAGTATAACAAAGATGTTGGGATTTATAATAGAAACTAAAATAGTTATTTGACTTTCAAAGGAAGTCAATGCAAACGAGCACAGTTTTTTGGAAGTGATTGAAATATTTCCACTTATACCCGAAAAGGTAGTGTTTTTGTCGATGAATACACGTTTGTTTACGGATTCAAAGATGAAGGATATTACAGAGCCCGGGTTGATGAGAGCTCTTACCAAACAAATGGCTGCGAAGAAGGAGACATTTGAGAATCCTTTGCAGCTTGAGTTTGAGGAGCGGACTGTATGTTTGGAATTCTTCCGTTGTTGGAAGAAGGATGTTGCCAAGAAGGATTTGTTGGAAGGTGTATAAGTGCCATACACTTCTACAAATCCAACGTCTCTTGCAATAGCTGCACAAATACTTCCTAGAACATGAGGATATTTGACGACTGGTGCCTAAGTAATTTTTGCACATTTTGTGTTGACGCGCTGTTTCGATTCGATTCGTGAATCGTGAATCGATTCATGCAGAAAACTCAGGGCTAGAATGATCTGCGGAGCAGATTTTACACCAAGATCCTCCCGCCTTTGCAAGGAACGTATTCACTTTATTCGGCTTCTGGGATTCTTTTTTTCGAGAAATTTGTTGACTGGCTTGAAACGGTTTTGAGAAAGTTGTGTCCGAAATGAACTCTAGAGTTTGGACACGGGAACTGAGGAATTTGTTCAACTGCTTTATTGGGGTCATCTAGAAATTGTTCCCAAAGGGCTAGTGTGTTTTTGGGCAATTTGTTGGAACATTCACAAACGAGGATGGGAATCCAATCATACGTTGATCATACATTAAAGTATTCGAATGGATTTGGCGGATTCATCGATTGCCGTTGGCAAATTAAAAAGATTTTTAACCTGATTCTTGACCAGGATGCCCGTATTCTCATACGCAGCGCGCAATGCTTCCCATGCTAAAGGAAAACTAGCGTTGGTCAAAGTGAACTGATTGACAGTCCTTGATGCGTCACCCCTTGTTTTGCAACGAAGGTGGAATAGTTAATCAACTTTACCCAACTTGGGGTGTTGAATATAAACTGCCTCAAACATGTCAACAAATGCTGGCCAAGAGAGGTAATCTACATGAAAAATATCGGTATCACATGTTGGGAGTTTGCTGCAGTGGGAAGACAACGATTTCTGAGGAGGATCATCAAGCGAGGAAGAATTATTAATATTGCACGGACCAGCAGGCTTTAATTTATTTTGAATATCTAAAAATAAACCCATACAACTGATATGTGTTTCGTTACTGTTTCTATATTTTGACTCTATGACGTCCATGTCTAGGGGTTCTTCCTTCTAAAAAGGTATAAAACGGGCACATTGAGAGTATTTCTCTTTTACCTCCTGCCACAAGTCTTTCAACTCAGCCTTTCTTGCCATTAACGTCATGTTGGTGTGATTTTGTTCACGGACTTCTTTCGCGGAAGCATGGAATTTTACCAGCATATCCGCAGGAAAAATTAATTCATCTAAGATAAACATGATTATAGGCAAGTAATCGAGGAGAGCAAAAAAAATTAGTGAAGTTGGAAGAAATAAGTTGACAGTGCGAAGTGCCAGCAGATATGGACACTGAGGAAAAATCTCAAAAACAGAAAGATAAATATGAATACTAAAGTACACACAAATAATAAGTGATGAATGATGAGAAAGCTAAAACTAAAAAAAAAAACGTAAAATGCTGTTTAATTGACTTTTGGAAAAATTTTACTTGCGACTAACTTCTTCTTTTTCGATCGAGTTAATAGGAGTTCCAAAGACTGGCAGTTTTTCCCAAATAAAGGACTTAAAAAAAGAGTCTTAGTGAGAAAAGATAATTGAAAACATAGTGAAAAAAACTTGAAAAGCCTCTTAATTGACTTTTGATCATATTCGACGTGCGATTAATTTCTTCCTAAATGAATATTTCAATTTAACTAACAAATATCAATGAGAAGAAGCGATTGAAAAATCGAGTGGAAAAGTAAAGAAAAATTTCCAAAGAAGGCAAAGCAAAAAACTTTCAGATTCGAAAAAGAATCTTAATGTGAGACAATACAATTGAAAATAACAGGATTTCAATCAAGTGAAAAATTTCTAAAGAAGGCAAAGCAAAAACTTTCAGATTCGAAAAAGAATCTTAATAGGACTTTGTTGGTGACCTCTTCAATTTGTACGAATAGAAGTTCTTAAGTAGGCTCGAAGTCAATAAAAAAAGCGATGTTATATGATAAGCGAAGTTTCGAGCATGAATACACTCTTCATCTGTATAATGATTGAAACACACTCTCTACTTCAATGTAATATATAATTATAATATTCAGTGTGATACAAGTTATTGGATTGGCGGAGGACAAAAAACTGGTCGATCATTCAGGCTTCTTGGAGAGAAGAGTTCTTTTCATGTGAGCATACTCTATATACAGTATTATACCTACATACATACTGTAATTCACTACAATTTTCCCCCTTAATCATTCGTTCTTTTTCTTAAATTATATGTCTTAACAATAGCAGGTGATCTTGGGCTAGTTACAATATTGTGTTGTCCTCCATTATAATATATTTTTGTGAGGGGATCTTGCTCGTGCTTGAAAGTTAGCCGATTAACATAATGATTTTTGTTTTTTTAGTAAATTACTTTCCTCAATCTCTAAAGTGACAATATTTTCCAAATTGCTTTCGTTACTTTTATTTTGCATCCCACTTGTTTTACTGTTTAATATAGTTTCGGGAACATAAGTATTATTCGCAGAGTCATTGGCGCAAAATTTTAAACATTTAAAACCTAATCTAAATCAATTTTAAATTGGACGCCGACTCTAAAACTGAGTTTTAGATTGAAAGTCGACGCTTTGATAATTTTAAACGATATAAAGTATACTTTAACGCTAAAACACTCGTCTAACTTTAAAAGCAACAAAATGCTTCTCTATCTTTTTTAAAGTATACTTTATCCATTCAACGTTTGTAATTTCATAACAAAAATTTGAAGAAAAATGTTTGATGAAGATTTCAAGCATATAAATCAACAATAACGAAAACTGTCTCAGCTTTAATTTGAGGTGCATGCACCCAGTAACCATAACCACGACAAAACAACACCATCTCCACCCCCCGATTCAATAGACTACGACACAAAACAATATACAATACAAACTTGTATTCGGTCGACCGCCCCAACAAAAACAAAAAAACATGAGGTACATAGTGTTGGACTTGGACTACCATATCGTGGCAAATCATTTTCTGCTCACAAAATCGCCCGTCATCTGAGCTGGAAAGGTGAAATAGCTATTGGGGAGTTAAAAAAAGAAAAAAAAATATTACAAACAAATTTAATTTTCAAAGGGGACACCCGGATTTAAACCGGGGACCTCTCGATCTGCAGTCGAATGCTCTACCAAAAATCATAACAAAACCCCACAAATGCGCTAAAAAACACTTCATTAGTTAGAAGAGTTGTTTAAAGTGTTTAAATTTAAGAAAAGGTTAGACAAGGATTCGCAACTAAACGACTGCTTTAACTACCTATAGAGTTGGTTTCATTCCTTAAACGAGGACTGTTTAAAAATTTGCGCCATTACATTTAATTATTTGATTGAGGTGTCTTTTCGAAATTTTATTTGATTCTTTGACCTGTGTTTTTTTATTTATTTATTTTATCAATGGATCTACAATCTGTTGATTACAAAACATAATTACATAAGATAATATGATGCTAGCTCAACTTAGGAATGAAATATATTTTTAACAAATTTTTTAAATTTGTCTCTACTCATTGATAAGTCGACTTCCCTAGAAATAGAGTTATACCAGGTTAAAGAACGAGTCATTGGGCTATTAAGAACATAATTTGTTCGATGAGTGGGAACACAGAAAAGATCGTTTCTGTTTCTCAAATTTATTTCTATCACGTACCAGGAAAGTAGCGTGAGTAATTCTGTACATTTAATAGTATTACTTAAAATGTCTTTAATAAAAACAGCACATTGAGCTTGCCTGCGTCTTTCAAGAGTTCTTAAATCTAAAAGCGCACATCTAGAATACTAATTAGGCATTTCGTCGGACCATATCAGATTTCTTAACGAAAAACGCGAAAATTATTTTTGAATTCTTTCAATCCTAATAATAGCATTTTCGTAAAAGGGTGACCGAACGACACAGCAATACTCCAAAAGGGGTAACACCAATGACAGAAAAATTGCCATTAATGTAAATGCATCCTTAAAGACACCTGATGATCATTTGAGAGACCGTAGTATAGAATTAGCTTTAGATATAATGTAATCGACGTGGGCCAAAATTGATTTTTGAGTCAAAAATAACTCCGAGATATTTGACTTCACTGACTTTAGAAATTGATTCACTTCCAAGCTTATAAAGTTTACGGGCGACAATGTTCTGGTAGCACTAAATATCTTACATTTTGATATATTGAGTTCGAGATGGTTGTATATGCAGCAACTTAAAAATAAGTTGATATCGTTTTCAAAGTTGAAACAGGCACTATAGGAAGATATCTGACTATACAGTTTAACATCATCTGCACACATCAAACAATGCGAGAATCGAAGAATATCAGCAATATCGTTTACGAACAAATCGAACCAAAGTGGTCCCAAATGGCTACCTTCAGGAAAGCCTCACTTAGTCACTTCACATCAATATAAATTGATGTAAAACCATCAATTTGGACAAGTTGTTTACGATTTGATAAGAAAGACTTTAACCAATTCAAAAAATGTACATTAAGTCCCAGCTTTTGAAGTTTGGCCAATAATAGTTCGTGGTGGACTCTGTCAAATGCTTTAACGAAGTCTGTGTATAAAACATCAACTTGCTTTTTATTTTCCATAGAATTTAAACAAAAATGGGAAAAAAGGCACAATTTAGTCGTACTTGAGCGGTCACTATTAATCATATGTTGCTTAGAAGTTGTGGATTCTTTTACTGAGAAAAAAAAGCCTCTGAGTCACTAACTTTTCAAATAAGTTTGACACTGCGGAGTGTTTTGATATTGGCCGATAATTTTTTACCAGGTGTTTAAGTCCACTTTAAAAATTGGGTTAACAAAAGATATCTTCCAACCATCCAAAAAAATTCCAGTAGATAATGACAATAAAAGTGGGGGAATTTTATCCACCCCAGGTTTTTTAGTTGAATCAAGTTCAATTTAACCATCCAGAACGTCTTTGTCTGAAATACACTTTAAACCGAAGTCTGTTATGGGCGAAATAAATGGATATAAATCATTAATATTGGGAATTTCATCTGTGTTATAAGTAGATTGAAAGTAGTTTGCAAATTAATTGCAAGACGTTTGTAAATCGTACGACTTTTCACTTTCAAGTTCCATTGCTATTGGCAAGAATGAAGTTTTTCGCTTTGAATTAAGAAAGATCCAAAATACCTTGCCTGTTCGTTGCCGAATTACCCACGGGCGTGGTTAGTTTTTTAAAAAAATCACAAACTCCTGTGAAACAAAAGCTGTGCCATAGTCAAATACCAACATTTTTGGTATACCAAAACGAGCAAAAATGGGTCTTAACTTATCGATTGTGGTCCGGTTTATAGTGTTGGTACCCATTTCCATATCCACCACTTTTTGAAAATTGGACCTAATAAATCCAAATAGTATTGCGATAGCTTCCCTATCCAACTGATAATAGTTCGTCTCAGACAAGGCTAATTTTCTAGATGCAAATGCGACCGGCCTTTCCAAACCATTTGTATAAACCTGTGAAAGAACAGCATCTAGACCCACAGGACTTGCAGCCACTGTCAATTTTACCGTCAAGGACGGATCAAAATGAGCTAATACTCTTTCTGACATTAAACCCTTTTTAATATCTTCCACAGCGTTACAGTGCAAACTATTCCCATGAAACCCAACATTTTTCTTGAGCAGTTGATAAAGTGGAGTACACAGAGTTTTGATGTTTGGTAAAAACTTTCTATAAAAAATAACTACTCCCAGAAAAGACTTCTTCTTTTACATTAGCCGTGTTTTTTTGGGATTTTATATATAGTACAGTGAGGAATTCCCAAAAAAAACCATCCGCCGTAGCCTAGTTTTTATGTTTCAACGTTGGTTCAATTGAACAAACACCTGTCAGAATAATTGAACAAAAAAAAAATAGAAGAAAGTTTTGCAAAAATCAGTAGCAATACAAATTTACTTCAATCAAAAACTAATACACTAAATAAAAAACTCAATAAAATGGACAATTTTCAAGAAAATATGGTGGATTCAGATCCTCTTAATTTCTTTTGGCATTTCTGTTAAGCGACGATTGAAATTAGCAGCCGACAATTAAAACACAACCGAAAAAAAGTAAATACAAAAGCTGGGGTTTGTTCGTAGATTATGGTCAGAATAAAATTTTGTCGTTTCCAAAACATTCAATAGATACATGGGTGTTAATTCTTGTAGGGTAAATAAATACATGTTTTGCTAACTATTTTAGATATTCACGATTTTTGATAGACATATTTGAACAGAATTTTAACAGCGCAAATAAATTAAACAAATACGAAACCACATTTACCTTTCGAGAAATCGAAATTCTTTCGAACCATAACATTTTTATTCTGATTGAAAATCTTAATTCAATTATACCGACCGTGATAGTATTTACAAAATAGGTATACAAAATTAAAGTGTTATCGCTGTTTAATTTTTGTGGGTTTACTTATTTTCCGCTTATATTTTATTTGGCATTGACTTAGTAAACCTCATTTAACATAAGCGGAGAAAGGAACCAAATTAGAAAGAAAGTGTTTAAAAGCAACATTGCAACGAAAAGGGAACCAAAGAAAAATAACGATACAAAATTGCTCTTTTTAAAAGCTCTGCGAACTTACAAATTTTCCTTCCTCACTTTCCTTATAATTTTTTTTCGATTAACGAGTGGTAAAAATTTTATTCCCACTTTTTGATAGCAAAACTAAGGAACTTCTCTGAGTAACAGTTTTAAATTTATGAAAATATGGAGTTCTCTGATTTCTTAGATATGTAAACTGGGCAACTAAAAAAAAATATCAAAAAGATCGCTTTGTCTGGCCAATGGAAATTTATAACTACTTCATGAACACAACCATCGAGATACAATTCGATTATCAATCGTACCAACATCTAAGAACGAAACTAACAAAATCCAATTCGAGACTCGAATAAACGTCAATAATGCGGTTCTAGGACACCTATTTTTAAAAACTTATCAATCTCATTTTTTACTTTTTCTTTTAAAAGAAATGGTATAGGGCGTACTTGAAGAACTTTGGAATATAATTATACTTTAATTTCAACGATACTGTGCTTTTGTTAAATTTTCCTAATTCTCCATTTAAATGACTAGATACCAATTTTTTTTTAGAATGTATTAAAAACACAAACGGCCAGCGGTTTAATTAAAGTGCCGTTGTAATTATTGAAAACTGAATTTGTTTTTTCAAGCTTATGGCCTAAAAATAGATCACAATACGTTTCTATGACTATCGGAATACCATTCATCCAAACCTTAATTTTAATTGGATCGAATTGATTGAAATTGAAATTGAAAAAAAAAAAAAAAAATACAAAGTTATTAATATATTTAAAATCGTTACGATGGGAATTTGTTCTAGTAGGACAAATTTTTTGCAGATGTCCGCGATTCTTACATATTCTACACCTATAATTCTTAAAACGACATGCGTTTTCTATGTGCTACCTTCCTGATGTTCCTCCCTCTGCTGCGTCCTCATGTTCGTTGTTTGAATACTGTGATTTTTTTTTCCTGCAATGCCCAATACTATAAATACCCTGTGACGTACCAGGCACTTGCTTTACATTGACATCATATTGGTGCCTCACACACTTCGCCGCATTAGCCAACTAGAATGCTCTCTCAAATGTCAAAGCCGACACATTCTCTAAAAATAGCTTGTCTTTAGCCGCACCATCCTGAATCGACTTCCGTTTTAAACTCGCAACAAACAGAAAGTGCTCGCACCCACGCTACCCACTGATTAATGCTTTCACCATGTTCTTTTTGCGCTGCGTAGAATTTGAACCGTTCAGCAAATCCTGATACCGTTTTTGGTTGGAAATGCTTTCTCAATGCCACTTCTAACTCATTATATGCTACCGCATTGATTTTTGTGGGATGTACCAAATTAATAAGCAATTTATATGTCACTTCAGGTAACGTATTTATCAAAATTGCTTTTTTCTTAGGTTCGGCAACGACATCGTTTGCGACAAAAAACTGTTCTAGTTGAATCTTAGACACATTCCAATCGTTTTGACGAAATTTAAATTTCTCGTAAACATCGATACAAATTTGGGTCTTAGAAGGGTACCATAGCCATCTAACAGGTGAGCCAACTATCGTACCTAGGCGAAACGCATTTATAGAGTTGAGCTCACTTGGACTTTTAAATTGAATTTTATTCAGTCGCTCCACTTAAACAGAAGAATTTTTCTTCATACGCTGTTATCATAAACACTGTAAAGCACTACAATCCGGCTGATAATTTCTCAAATGAAATATTCAACCCAAAAAATAATTGTAGATATAAGACGACGCACTGGTTCGAAGGTTTTAACAGAACTGAACTTTATTTTGTTAATACAAATATAGATTTAACGGATAATAAGTGCAACTATGCAAAAAAATCCAAGCGTGAGAATAGATGAATAGCAAATCTAAAAAGTGGAACACGAGAAGCGTGAACTATACAAATTTCAACTGGTCACACACTTGAATCAATAATAATATTATTGTTTCAACTATGCATAAAAAAGATTTACGAAATGAAATGATCCATTTGGCCTTACAATATAACTGGCCGCATGGTTAAAAGCAAAAAAAATATCAAAACGAAATTTGAACATTAAAAAACAGAAATGAAATACATACTCCCCCCTTTTGAGGGTTCTTAACTCTCTAAATTTAATTTATTTTATACGTTGACCTCGAAAGTTCTTGGCATAGGTGTTGGTCTTCTTGTTCGCAGAAAAAGAATGAAGATAATCCCCATCATGCATGCCAACAACAATAGACTGCTTCCATAGTGATGGTAATCATGTGAGTTGATATCAGTGGGGGCAGTCAGTTCCTTGGATTTATCCATTACATCTTTGATTTTGGTCTTTAGATCCTCAAACTCGGATGGGTCAATATGATCCGTTTCAATGGTCGTTTCTATTGTCTTTGATGTTATTTGTTGAATTATGTTCCAGCAACTTGCATTGGCACTAGGAAAAAATGTGTGGTTATTTTGCTTTCATAATTAATTTTACCTTTGATGACGATGTTGGGCAGTTGAAGAATACAAGGTTCCTTGAATTCCAGAACACCATTTCCAGATAAGTTAATGGTTGTGCTTTTATCGCCAGATGGCCAGATATTTTTGATGGAAGCGAAAAAATCCAACTGTTTGAAGATTTAAGTCCTTTCCAAACACTTTGTGAATGTGTCGCCTTCAAGGTGCATTTGCTGAAGCTATCCTCTTTATGACTAAGCAATGCCATTTCACAAATCGCTGAAGTTCCTTGTTGGATGTACTTGGTTGCACATGTAGTTGGTCGACAGTAATCTTTTGCATTCTCCCAGCTCGAGGCCATTCAATAAGAAATATCTATCTCTGGGTAATGAGACAGCTAGATATTCAGCAGATGTTTCTACTATAAATGTCTTGTTTCTGTGAAATATAGGAATAGTTATAAGATTAAAAAGTTGAAATCCTTCAGCATCCGTCAGGGGCAGTAACATTCAAAACACAATTGAATCATTTAAGCACCGACCTCTCACTGACGATATTTTATACATGTCAATAACTGAACCTTCTGGCGACGATAAATAGGAAGGTAAATTACTTTTAACAAGCTTCAGCTGCTCACTTAATTGTTTGGGTGTTATAAGTTGTGGATTTATGTTTCCGTGATTTAAATCCAAAAGAACATCTAAAAGCATTTCTTGTATATGCTCGAAATTTGTGAGGACAAGAATCAGATATGAAGTCAATGACCCGAGCTTCTGTTTTAACCCGTTAGCCTTTTTTTTCCCGTTGATGATTGTAATGGCCTCTTGAAGATGTTCATTTAAAGCCTTGAACTGATCTTGAACTTGAATGTGATCACGTTTTAAAATATTCGAAGTAGCATCTGCAATTGAACTTTGTTTTCTCAAAAGTTCAACCAAATGATCTTCATTCTTGTAGGCATTGTTGATTTGACCCTGAATTTTGTCTGCATTTTTTTGGTCAAGGATACCAAACAAACTATGTGCCAGAATTCCCACAATGTCGAATGGTGATCTTGCTATCCTGGGGCTCAATTCCGCAAGTGTGAATGGTTTTCCGTGTACACTTTCTATTCACGCTCAAAATATGCATGAATAAATTTGCCTATCTGTGTACGCTTTATCTGTCAAAAAGATTACACCTCACTTTTGCGGAATCGCATAATTTAATGTGTACACTGATTTTAGTGCACACAGAAAAAACTCACGCTTGCGGAGTTGGGCCCCTGGTTCGTTCATATTTTGGTGCATGATAATTGTGAAGCAACTTCTGTGCATACGTCTTGCATTCTGTTGACATATGCTTTAAGCTCATTGAATTCTTGCCAGTACGTTGTCAAATTGTAAAATACAAAAAAATTCCAGTACGTATTTATCGTGCGAAGTCTGCCAACATCTTCAAAATATATACCAACACCATCATCAAGTTTCTTTGTATTAACTTGCTCTTCTGTTTCCGTCTGACATAAAGATGTGGGTAGCATGACAAGTACCAAAAGTAAGACTGAAAGCAATGTCAATTTTCGTGTCCTTCTTGGCCTTAAACATCTTGTGCTTCTTGTGGGTTCAAGAATAGAGCTATCTGGATTTTTGTCTGTATTATCTGGTTCTTCTGTTGGAAGCGGGCAGAGATTATGTATTGCTCTTTGGTATGTTCCAGTTTGGGTTTTTACATTAGCCACGCGTACTTTGTCATCACTTCCCTTGAAAGTTTCAATCACACGTCCTAATTTCCAGCGCATCGGAGGAATATTTTCTTCTTTAATAAGCACCAAGGTGTCAGGCTTCAGATTGTTTGATTTAGTCTTCCACTTTAGTCTTTGCTGCAGAAGATGCAAGTACTCATCTGACCACCTTTTCCAGAAGTGTTGTTGAATGTGTTGAATTTGCCGGAATTTATTCAGGATGCTCATTTTGCAGGCTGTTACATCTGGTTCTGAAATTGCCGTATGAGGACTTCCAATTAAGAAGTGTCCACGTGTGAGAGCTTCCAAATCATTTGGATCAGATGATAACGGAGTCAACGGTCGAGAATTCAATATAGCTTCTATTTGTATGACGACAGTAAGCAACTCCTCATAAGTAAGTGATGCTTCACCTAGGTGGCGAACGAGGAGCATTTTTGCAGACTTGACGGCAGCCTCCCACAAGCCTCCAAAATGAGGGGAACAAGGTGGAATGTTTTTCCAAGTTATTCCTTCTTCGAGGCAATATGGCAATATGTCTGGATGGCTGCTTGTAATTGTAAATTTTTGTAAGTTCAGCTAATTCATTCTTGGCGCCAGCAAAATTTGTTGCATTATCGCAAAATATTGTGTGGCAAAGTCCTCGCCTTCCTACAAATCGTTTTAAAGCGTATATGAATGATTGAGAAGATAAGTCTCCTACTACCTCTATATGTATGGCTTTAGTAGAAAAACAAACGAAAATAGCTAAATATGACTTTGTAGGAGTCTTACCTCTGACCTTGAAGTTAGTTTTTATGGGGCCGCAAAAGGCAACACCGGAATGATAAAAAGTCTTGCTGAATTGACCCTTTCTGCAGGCATATTTCCCATCAGCTGATTGATGAATCTTGGCTTTGCTCTAAAGCATATGATGCATCGGCTAATTACTTGTCGAGCTGCATGTCCAACACCTAATATCCAGTACTGTTGTCGGGAGATGGCAATTAACGCTCTATGTGAAGCGTGCATGTGTTTATAATGAAGATGTGTTAAAATTAATTTGGTTACTATATTGATTTTGGGAATTAAAATTTGATGCTTAGCATCTGGAGAGATCTTAGCATTTGTCAACCTTCCACCAACTCTGATGAGTGTTTTTCTTTCATCAAAATATGGAGTAAGAGATGCTATAGATGAATTTCTACTTACAAGCTTCCTTCCTTCTAAAGCACGATATTGTTCTGAGAATGACACTCTTTGCGTATAAACAAGAATCCATCGCGTTCCTTCTCTTAATTCCTCAACAGTTAGCTGGCCTGTGTTTCTAAGTTCGTTTGGTTTCTGCAATTATAATAGAATCTAAAACAGAATGAAAAAATTTTCCTCAATGTGAAAAATGAGCTTCTATAATTGATGTTTTCGATCATGTTTGGATCGTTTTGAATTGTTGCCGGCAACAACGATTTTTTCTTACGTCGCTCTGGAATTACTTCAGGAAATTCGTATTCCTTAAATTTAATAGTTTCCCCATTTCTAAGAAACTCTGGGCCGTTGAACCATATTGATGATATGGAAAGTCCTTCTAAGCTTGATCCTCTCGATACCAAGTCCGCTGGATTTAAATGGCCCTTGATGAATTGCCATTGATGAAATTCTGAAAGGGATTGAATTTTTGCAACTCTATTTGCAACAAAAGTTTCCCAGGTGTAAGAGGGTGATTTAAGCCAGGCTAACACGGTTGTAGAATCTGTATAAAAGCATACCTTGTCAATTTTCTTTGGAAGTATTTGAATTACCATATCCACTAATTCCACCATAAGTACTGCTGCTTGTAGTTCCAGGCGGGCTATGCTGACAGCTTTTAACGGCACAACTCTTGATTTTGAGCAAAGAAGTTGGCAAAAGCTTTGGTTGCTTTCATCAATGGATCTTAAGTAAACGCAAGAACCAAAGGCAATTAAGCTGCTATCGGAGAAGGCATGAAGTTCAATTGTCTTAGCAGAAGGAAGAAGAACGTATCGTGGAATGCTTATCTTGTTCATGAGGGAGAATTGGCCAATGTAGTTCATCCAACTTTGAGCCTTTTCAGTTGGAAGGTTGTCATCCCAAGACAGTTCTGATTTCCACAACCCTTGTAAAAATACCTTGCCAATGACGATTATAGGCCCAAGTAAGCCAAGAGGATCAAAAAGTCTTGCAAGATCGGCCAAAACTGTTCGCTTTGTTATCTGAGTAATTGTTTTATTTACCTTTTCGTCATTGAAGCTGAATTTGAAGTCATCTTGTGAAGGATCCCATATTAGCCCTAGTGATTTGATTATCTCAGATTGATGAAACGTAACTAGTTTCTCTTTATCTTCTTCAGGAATTCCTTCTTAAATCATAGGATGATTGAAACAAAATTTTTTCAATTCAAAATTACCAGCTTTGAGTAGATAAACTATCTCATTAAGCAACTCATGAGCGTCATCGATGGTCTCTGAACCAGTCAGGCAATCATCCACCTACACATTGTTTTTAACGGCTTGGGAAGCTCTATAAAATTTATCTTGATTGTCTTCTGCCAGTTTAACAAGACATCTGGTTGCTAGGTAAGAAGCCGATGCTGTTCCATAAGTAACGGTGTTTAATTTATAAAGCTGTAATGGCTCATCAGTTCTCGGTCTCCAAAAAATAAGTTGAAAAGCTCGGTCTTCCTCTTGTATTAACACCTGTCGATACATCTTTGTTATGTCGGCTGTAAAGACGTATCTGTGCATCCTGAATTTCAGAACAATTGAAAATGGATCTGGTTGAACTGTTGGACCCACCATGAGTATATCATTTAGTGAGTGGCCAGAGGTTGTCCTGACTGAAGCATCAAAAACATGTTGATGAACTCTCGGGTTTCATGACGCAATGATGAGGTATGATGTAATGTCTCTCTGGAACATTATCCTTGTTAATTGGTGTCATGTGACCCAATGTTATATATTCTTCCATGAAGCTGGTATAAGATTTGTTTAGCTCATAATCCTTACTCAACTTATTTTCTAATGAAAGAAATCTTTTTCTTGCTACTTGAAGAGAGTCACCTAAAAATATGGAAGGATCCTCTTTAAATGGTAATTTAACAACAAATTTACCTTCAGAATTTCTAGTTGTATTCTTCTTGAAATGTTCTTCACATTGATGTTCTTCCTCGCTCTGAGTATTAATGGTAATGTCATGGCTTTCGGATTCCCAGAAGGAGCGAACAAGTTTGTCCAACGATGTCATCGATGGTCTTGTCACTATAAGACAATGAGCACTTGAATTTGAAACTGGAGCACTTCCGGCTACGATCCAACTTAACACTGATTTACGTAATATTGGTAGATCATTTGAAATCCTTTATTCTCCTGGCAGAAACAGGTCAAAGAAAAGTTCAGCTCCCAACAGCATGTCGATTTGATTAGTCTTGCAGAAAGAAGGATCTGCCAGCTGGATGTGAGTTCGAATGTTCCACAGGGAAATGTCGATTTCTTGACTGCACTGGTAGTCACTTATACGAGACATGAGGTTCGCTTCAATTGTTGCTTCATAATTCGATGTTCTGGATTCAAATGTTATTGAGGGAACGAAATCCGATCTGCACTCTTGACCACCTATTCCGCTGATTGAAGTATCCTTGCGATGCTTCTTGATTCCTAACTGCTGTAGGAACGATGTTGTGACAAAATTCAATTGGGATCCAGAGTCAAGAAGAGCTCTGCACGGAATTCTCACACCATACGATGACATCACATTGACCACTGCCGTTGCTAGGTAAACATGACGCTTCTTGTAATGTGTTTCTGCTGCTGCATTAACCGCTTGATGTATTGGCTGTGGAGCCTTGTTTATAACACCTTTCTCACCCCACTGATGTGTAGTTGATGATTTGTTGCCGTTTTCTTGAGGCTCTGGAACTTCTTCTTGTCATCTCGGATGTTGATGTCTTCAAGAGTCTGAAATCTTGACTCCATGAACTTCAGGAATTCTTCAATGGTGGGACTGCTTCTCGGATCCTTTATCGCGAACTCAAATTTTTCATGGCTTTCTCGGTCAATATTCAAGTTCGTGATTACTTGCAAACACTCCTTCGTGTTATCATGGAGTCTTCTTAAGCTTGAACTTTTTGCTGTGGTAACTGACTGCGTTAAAAACGTGTTTAATTGCGCGGTCAACAGCAATCTTTTATTATTGAAACGTTCAACAAGTGCACCCCAGGCTAACTCGTAATTGCTGTCTGTTGGCTTGAAGTTTTGTATTAATTCCTGGGCCTTTCCAGTCACATTCGCTTTCAAGAAATAAAGCTATTGTGCTGGTGGTATTGGCTGTTGTAACCAGTTCAAGTATTCACCATCGAATTTCGGGAGCTCGATTTTCGGAAGCTTCATCATTACGCTTACAGGTTTTTGTTCACTTCCCCTTTCTTGAGATGTCATAATGTCCGTAAATAGCTTCAGTAAAGTCTCCTCTACCCTCTCTTGCAGATAAAAGTACTCTTGTACTTCCTCTGCACTCACATACCAGTCCAACTTGCGATATAAGCTTGTAATTTCATCCCAATTCTGCTCCAAACTTCTTGCTTTAATTTGGGAGAATTGTTAACTTTTATTGTAAAATGATTGTTCAAGGATCTTGGTTTACGATCTTTTTAGGATGTTTATCAACAAATGATACCTTTCCTTGTTGTTCATTTGCGATCTGGGTATGGTTGACTCATCTTCTGTACTTCTAAAAATTCCCTTTCTGGTTTTAGGAACTGCACCTTGTTGAGTAAATCTATGGATATCCTCTGCAGGCAGATCATCTGAGTTTTGGACATCATGTGGTTTTGTTAATTCTGCGATTCGTCTATGTAAATTGGTAGTCATGAGCTCTGCTGCCTTTCGTACCAGTTCAAAATAGTCCTTTTGGAATTAAGGATGGTCCATGTGGTCCGAGAATCTCTCCCGCAAAATCGAGTTATTCTGGTCAAATTCTTCCCACAAAAGCTCCAATTGCCCTTTTTTCTTGTTCACGTAATCTAGAGTCTTCCTAGTGGAACTATCTTTGTTGTAATTCCGAACTATGGTGCAAATTGCTTCACCTACTTGCTCTTGCTGAGTGGCGATCTATTCAATCGATTGATTATTATTCAAGCTAGCCATTGTAAACGCAGTGATATATTATTTCACTTTCACGAAGTTATTAAACCACGGCAGGGCACCAGAAAGATTCTTAACAAATTACTGCAGGCCACTAAAGGTCTTTGTACTGTTAGCACTTTAAATGATTTTTTATTCTAAACAAATTACTGCAGGCCACTAAAAGTCTTTGTACTGTTAGCACTTTAAATGATTTTTTATTCTAAACAAATTACTGCAGGCCACTAAAACTCTTTTTAATGTGTCTTGTCACGGTCGCCAATGATAATTTCTCAAATGAAATATTCAACCCAAAAAATTATTGTAGATATAAGACTACGCACTGGTTCAAAGGTTTTAACAGAACTGAATTTTATTTTGTTAATACAAATATAGATTTAACGGATAATAAGTGCAACTATGCAAAAAAATTCAAGCGTGAGAACAGATGAATAGCAAATCTAAAAAGTGGAACACGAGAAGCGTGAACTATACAAATTTCAATAGTAATATTATTGTTGCAACTATGCATAAAAAAGATTTACGAAATGAAATGATCCATTTGGCCTTACAATATAACTGGCCGCATGGTTAAAAGCAAAAAAAATATTAAAACGAAATTTGAACATTAAAAAACAGAAATGAAATTTAAATACAGGCCTTTTAATTGAAAACATATAACAATTTAAATTCATGTATAAAATTATTATACAAAATGTCAATTCGACTTAGGTACAGCACAATTTAATAAAATAATTTATCACAGCAATAACTTATTTGATTATTAAAATATATATAAATTTAACTAATGAAACAAATTTAAAAAAAAAATGTATATAACGTTTTTCACAAAACCAAATGTCAGTTTGAATTGCCACTTTACTGTGGGGGTATCGTCGTTCTTGATGCAATGGTTATTTATTAATTTGTTTATGACATGCGCGGGGAAAGAGTTAGAAAAAAGGGTGTCTCTAATTATACTGATATATTTTTTGTCGAAAATTGAGATGACTAAAGTCCAGCACTCTGTTGAAATTTTGTGGAGTATGAAATATAACTTGTTTTGGCTGCTTGGAGTAGAAGCTAATAAGTCGACCAGATGAAGTTGGTTTCTTGAACCAGTCAAAAATTATTTTTCCATTCAATTCAAAGAATCAAGTGTCGTTTCAATGGCCGTGTTTTTTTTGGGTATTTTATATATAGTATAGTAAGAAATTTCCAAAAAAAAACCATCCGCAGCAGCCTGGTTTTTATATTTCACATTTGGTACTATCGAACAGCTGTCATAATAATTTGAAAAAAAAGAAAGTTTGCTACAAGCAAAAAATAAATTGAAACAAAAATATTAATTTTAGTTACATAAAATGTACAAAATGGTAACAAAATATAGGAAATAATATTTGTTCTTAAATAATTCATGAAATAATTACAGATTTTGCGTGAACTGTGAACATTTTTTGCCAAAAATACCTCTTTCGAAGACTCCACAGAGGACGAGAAGCAAGCAAAAATAGATTCCTTCATAATGACAATCGAATCCTTTAGTCAAGAATATTTTAAGACTACGTCGTTCAACAGTAGAACGTCTTATATGTATGTAATCTTTTCGTATTTTCACTTCATAGCGATAACAAAATAATTTATTTTAGCATCTTATTCCCAGCATTATTTCTCGCTTCATTTCTTCAATAGGGGAGGAAGAATTAAAATAGGATGCAGAAAAGAAAGTGTCAAAAGGTCAGGACTACATAAAATGGCCTCAAGGAACTGCTGTTACAGAAAACTGTCGAAAGTTTGAGGATAAAAAAAATACCAAGTGTTATTGGTGCAATAGACTGCACCTACATAAATATTGCAGCTCCAAAGATCAACAAAGAGTGCTATTACAACCGCAAGCACAGGTTTTCTATTGTCTTGCAAGCCGTTGTCGATGCGGATAAGAAATTTGTAGATATAACCTGCGGTGAGCCAGGATCTCTGCACGACAGCAGAGTTTTAAGGCGATCCGAGTTGTTTAGGAAAGCGCAGAGCAATCACAACCAACTCTTTCCTAACAACACCTTAATTTTGGGTGATTCTGTGCATGCTGCTTCAAATTGGTTAGTCCCCTCGTATAAGGACTATGGAAGACTAACCGAACAACATAGATCATTTAACTATATTCATTCTGCAACAAGAATTGTTGTTGAACACTCCTTTGGATTACTAAAAGGCAGGAGGCTTCTGAAATTCACAGAACAACGAGACATTCGTTCGGTAACGAATCTTATTGTAAGTGCATGTATTCTGCACAATTTATGCATCCTGCTGCCGACAGCATTCCTCAAGAGGTAGAGATAAACCCGAGAGATGCAGTTGAGCCTACCCCAAACCCAACATCAAATCGGTGTCAAATATTGTTTGAATACTTACGCGAACAGAACATAATCTAAAATAAAAAAACACACACTTCAGATATCATTTTTTTTGTTTATTTATTCAAATAGTTTTTAAGTAGTTCCAATTTAATATTTCTGCTTTTTTGTTTCTCTTCTTCAATTTTCTTGAACTCCAACCACTTTTTATTTTTTTTCTTCTCTATCCTTCTCTTTGTCTTGAATTTTCCATTATATATACGACGATCGTGGCATTTTGCGTTGTTTTGAGGCATTATTTGAGGGGGAAGACGATGGCATTGAGGATGAGGAGGCAGTGGAAGACGAAGGCATTGAGGAGGCAGTGGCAGTGGAAGACGATGGCATTGAGGAGGCAGTGGAAGACGATGGCATTGAAGTTTGTGTATCGATATCGGCAAACAGCTCAGTAAGGGTATCGTTGTCCGTGTTGGAAAACTCTGGTTCTGTCTCTGGTTCGGCAGCAGAAGTTTCAGCTGGATTCTATTTTAAAGTACATATAGATATTTTTAATTTGCAATAGTAAAGAAAAACAAACACTCACTGCTATTGCGACGGCTCCAAGGGTAACAGTGTGGACATTTGTTATAATTGGCTTTTTGCCAAAAAGCTCGTCCATTTTTTTTTTAAACGGAGCCACACAAGGAGCTGCGCCTGTCCGATGGTTGTTTCCTCTGAACTTTTGTAGGCCCGAAGCAGCGTTTGGATTTTTGCTTTCAAATGCGAAGCGGTTGATCGTGAATCCTGAAAAAAAATATATTTAGATATTTCATGTAAATCAGTTAAAAAATATATTAAACTTACAGCAAAGCCAGCAGAGAGCATATCCTCCAATAAATGGTCATAGATATCCATGTTTTTTTCCGGCTATGTTGGAATTCATGCTCTCGTGCGGCATACAAATCCAAAAGCGCCTCCGTCTCCTCCTTGGTCCAGTTCTTACGTTCTTTCCTATTGAGTTTTCGTTATTATAATATATTTTATAAAATTTATAAATTAAAATTCTTTTTTCATTTACCTTTTTGTTTCTTTTGGCCGCATTTCAGTTTAGCGACGATCTACGATAAAAATATGACGGACTTTAAAAGTAAAACAGAACAAAAAAAAAGTAAACACAAGAGAAGGGGTTTGTTCGTAGACTATAGTCAAAATCGTAGTTTCCGAAACACACAGTCGATGACGTCATCGGCGTTGTATCTTGCTTGAAAAATAAATACAGGTTGTGCTGACTACTTTAGATATTTGATTTTTGACATATTTGAACAATATTTTCAAAACGCAAATAAATTAAACAAATCAGAAGCCACATAGACATCTGCAAATTGATTTTAATGTAAAAAATAAATATTGATTCTCAGTTGATGAATCAATTCAATAACAAATTTTTCAAAATTGGCTTTTTTGTAGATCTTGATAAAAATTATTAAGATTTAAAAATTTAATTGAAACCGAAAATTGGTCTTCGTCAAAAAAGAAAAGGATATTCTTTCAAAAGCTTTTAGTTTTTAATAGAATGAAAATCGAAATACCGTACATTGTGATAGCGGGGTAGTGCAAAATCTCAGAGTTATCGCAAATATTCCTTAACTACTTTCCTTCTAATTTCTTTTGATTTAATCAGTGCATACATTTCATTCTCACTTTTGATAGCAAAAGTAAGGAACTTTTATGGAGCACGTCCACTTTTAATGACGAAAAACTGTTGTCCAATGGAAATCTACAAATATAACAACTTCACGAACACATCCATCGAGATTCAATTCAATTATCAATCGTACCAAAATCTTAGTACAAAACTAACAAAATCCTATTCGAGACTCGAATAAACGTCAGAAATCCATCCACGTTAGGATTCTACTTTAGCTTTTATCGGCCGTAATTCTACTGCCGATGTAGTATTTGTAATGCATGTAAGATCGTACTTTACAACGGACAGCTTTTCCAAAAAAACACGGCTAATATAATCAGTTTTCACAATGCAAAAAGATCATCAACGTTTTTAGTGACGGTTTTTGGTTTTTGGATTAATTTACTAATTATGTCCTCCAGTAGAACCTCCATTGCTATGTCTGCCAACATTGGTGAAATTGGACTAAACATAGGTATCTACACTTTGTTTTTGTTGGTATATGTTCGATTCGAACTCCACATAATTGTTGTTAATGATGCAAAAACGTAGAATTTCCATTAACAGAGACTTTCTTATACGTGTGTGTTGTTTTATATCATTCCACTTTTTTTTTCAATATTTGAAGTACTATATGAACAGGAACGTTGGTGAATAAGAAAACGACGTCAAGTGATACTAAAACTTCATCGTCTTCAATGTTCAATGGTGAAAATACCTCGATGAAATGCTTGGCATTATTGACATTGAAATATTAGATTTATCGGTCAATTTCTTCAGAATTTTGACCATCAATTTTGACAGTTTGTAGCATGGAACTGACACAGAAGCACATATTGGTCTAGAAAATAGCTTTTCGTCCCGGCGATCTCACTTGGACTCAGCAGTTGACTAGTGAGGGCCTTGTCAATACGCAATTTTTATTAAGTTCAGTTCAACTTACATGAATTTTTTGCCAAAAATCCAATGTGAACTATATCCAACAAGATTAAAATTTTTAATCATTACGCTAGAAATGTTTGCCCAGGACCAGGCTTTGTTTTATATGAAGGTTTTATAATACAAATTCTATATACTACTGAAATACATCAGCCAAGTAGAAGACTTAGCACTATTTAATTGGACTTGTTGAATTATTGATTAAAAATAGCTTTTAATGGCCTTTAGTCCATACAAATTGGCGTTTCTTCCTGGCGATCGCCATGGACTCATCAGTTGACTAGTGAGGGCCTTGTCAATTCGCAATTTTTGTTAAGTTCAGTTCAACTTAAATGAATTTTTTGCTTAAAAGCCAATGTGTACTATATCCAACAAGATTAAAATTCTTAACCATTAAGCTGGAAATTTTTGCCCAGGGCCAGGCTTTGTTTTTATATGAAGGTTTTATAATACAAATTCTATATACTACTGAAATACATCAGCCAAGTAGAAGACTTAGCACTATTTAATTGGACTTGTTGAATTATTGATTCAAAATAGCTTTTAACGGCCTTTAGTCCGTTTTAATAAGTTCAGTTCAACTTACATGAATTTTTTGCCAAAAATCCAATGTGAACTATATCCAACAAGATTAAAATTCTTAATAATTAAGCTGGAAATTTTTGCCCAGGGCCAGGCTTTGTTTTTATATGAAGGTTTTATAATACAAATTCTATATACTACTGAAATACATCAGCCAAGTAGAAGACTTAGCACTATTTGATCGGACTTGTTGAATTATTGATTCAAAATAGCTTTTAACGGCCTTTAGTCCATAAAAATTGGCGTTTCGTCCCGGCGATCTCACTTGGACTCATCAGTTGACTAGTGAGGGCCTTTTCAATACGCAATTTTTATTAAGTTCAGTTCAACTAACATGAATTTTTTGCCAAAAATCCAATGTGAACTATATCCAACAAGATTAAAATTCTTAACCATTAAGCTGGAAATTTTTGCCCAGGGCCAGGCTTTGTTTTTATATAAAGGTTTTATAATACAAATTCTATATACTACTGAAATACATCAGCCAAGTAGAAGACTTAGCACTATTTGATTGGACTTGTTGAATTATTGATTCAAAATAGCTTTTAACGGCCTTTAGTCCATACAAATTGGCGTTTCGTTCCGGCGATCTCACTTGGACTCATCAGTTGACTAGTGAGGGCCTTGTCAATACGCAATTTTTATTAAGTTCAGTTCAACTTACATGAATTTTTGCCAAAAATCCAATGTGAACTATATCCAACATTAAAATTCTTAACCATTAAGCTGGAAATTTTTGCCCAGGGCCAGGCTTTGTTTTTATATGAAGGTTTTATAATACAAATTCTATATACTACTGAAATACATCAGCAACACACTTGGGATTTTCCATTGGTAAATTCGGATTTCAATTTAAAAATTAAATTTTTTTCGCGGCGAATGGAACACGATTTCAAATTGATTTATTTTCGTCATTGTATTTGTGTAGTTTCGTTTCTGTCAATATTTCAATACAAATTTCGTCTCGTTTAGAATAGAAATATGAGCTTGATGAAGAAATCGATTCATTTTAAACTTTTCCATTTATAATAATCGAATATTTCTCATATATTTTCAATACAAATTTCATTTCTGAAATACCCACAATAATCCAATCAAACAACACACTAGCCAACTAATAGCTGTAAATTATGTTTCAGTTAGTACAGTTAGGGGTAAATCTGCCGAAAAATTTAGATCCGCAAAATTGATTTTAAATCAAAAATAAATCAATTCATTTTGCCCAATGGAACGCAAAAATGGTCAAAACCGGCTTTTTGACATATGCAAATCAAAATTAATTGATTTATTTAAGAAATTAAGTAGACTCAGAATTTCACACATTAAGACCCAGTTTTTCAGTGGTGATGGTGAAGTAAACCAGAGTTAGCTAACTCTAGAAGTAAATTATCCCACAGTTAACTGAGGAAGCTGTTTTTTGGTGGAGAACGCATGCGAAACGACTGAACAAACTCGGTGGATAAAACATCAAAAGCACATATTCAGTTAATCCTGTGTTAAGTCACCAAATTTGATGAGCTAACTCGGGCTTAACTTTAATCTCACACTGAAAAACTGGACCTACAAACTTCAATTCAAAAGTAATGTGGATGGAGAGGAAATGATAAAGACATTGGAACAGGGTGACCAAGAAATTGCACGCGCTAATTTCACACAAATTCTACAAAATCATCTTCGTTCATCTGTATTACCTTATTTCGATAAATGTATCAATAGATTTTCCCGTGAAGCTGTTAAATTTTTGAAAACCCATAAATAAATGTTCATTGTCAATGCAGATAAAGGTAATGTTACAGTAGCTATATATAAAAAAGATTATATCAAAACGATTAAGGATATAATGGCAGATAGGAGTACATATAGAATTCTTAAAAGCAACCCAACACTCACATTCCAAAATGCAAATAGCGGATTTGTTAAGACTTTATTTAACGAAAATATTATTAGTGAGTTTGAAAAGAAACGCATGACAACGTACACTGCAAACAGTCCTCGTATATAAGGATTACCGAAGATCCATAAAAAAAATTTGCCTCTTAGACCAATATGTGCTCCTGTATCTGTTCCATGCTACGAACTTTCAAAATTTATGGTCAAAATTCTGAAGAAATTGACCGATAAATCTAATATTTCAATGTCAATAATGCAAAGCTTTTCATCGAGGTAGTTTCGCCATTGAGCATTGAAGACGATGAAGTTTTAGTATCATTTGACGTCGTTTCCTTATTCACCAACGTTCCTGTTCATATGGTGTTAACGTCATCCTACAGTGAGACTAATCACTCCCTCTGGTAACATGTCTGTACCAGTCCGCGGCGATCGTTGGCCGCATCGAGCCGGATAAAAAACCAGCGACTCTCATCTAATTTGCCACGAACGGCGACAAAACTTAACTATAGCACACACCGTGTACCACGTGCGGCTGTATCACAACCTTGTTGCACAACCAATTCTTTTATAGCCAGCCACGGTGCAACTTGCTTAAGAGCCACCACCACCACCAACAGCAACAACGTCATCGTCAATGAAGACGACTGCCACGAGAAGTGAGCTACCACCAACAACAGCATCGTCGTCATCGTCACACAAGACGACTCCCACGAGAAGCGAGCTACCACCACCAGCATCAAAGTCGTCATCCAAAGATGACTGCCACGAGTATCAACGAGCTACCACCACCAGCATCAACGTCGTCATCTAAAGACGACTGCCACACGTAGCAACGAGCTTCCACCGCCAATGCTTTCGTCATTATCGTCGTCGTCATCAATCCAGCACCTCGAACTATACCGATAGGTAGCTGGGAAGAAATGGATAAGTTTTTAAGCAACCCTTTCCAGGTATTGGAATCAATTACTGATACGACCTCTACGCTAACCATGTCGAATAAACTCCGAACGACCTTAAAGCAAAATACTTCTGCACCAGTTATATCTCACTCTCGAAATCAAAATCGTGTTAATCATTTTCACACTAAGGCACAAGAATTTACATGCAAAGCGTGTTCTGGAAAACATTGTTTCCCTCAATGTCCACAATGCCTAAAATAGCCTGTGCTAGAGAGAATAGACTTTATGAGGAAGAGCAATATGTGTGCCAATTGTTTATCTATAAACCATGTTCTCACTAGTTGTCCTAGTAAATATACCTGCAGTACATGCATCCGACGAAACCATTCTCTGCTTCACTTGTCAAAAACTTCACAACACAATTCTAGTAATTTAAATACATATTCGAAACCTTTAATAGTCAAGGTAACCAACCAGGTACTTCACATTTTCATCTCCTCAATTTAATTCACAGTTCCTCATAACCAAATACCAATAATTTGAATTCAACCAGTCAAATACAGTCCAGTCCATCGTCTACTATATCATATGAAATACAACAAAACTTTTTTGTTCATGCTCGGCCTTAGTAGATATTCGTGACCAAGATGGTATTCATCGAATTAGAACGGAAGCGACTCAACAGCGTCTAAACCTGCCAACTCAAACCTCTAACATTTCGATTCTAGCTGTATCTCGGTGCTCAGGCAGCAAGATCCAACAAAAAATGCCTGATCTCCATAATAAATAATGAAAATCCAAATGAATTAATTACTGCGAATGTAATAATCCTTAAAAAGCTTTCTAATAATCTACCTAGCGTGTCGTTTACTTTAATTAATGCTCATGATTTAAGTGGTCTGTGTTTAGCGGACCCAATGTTCAATAACTCAGCTCAGGTTGATTTGCTCAACGGAATTAAACAAATATCGGAATCACTTCTAGCTACACAAACAGTTTTCGGTTGGATTCTTTCAGGGCCGACCCCTCACAAATTCAAGCTCTTACTTCACGTTTCGTGGAAAATTAATCCATCGACCACCGAATCAAAAAGTTTTGGGAGTTGGAAGAACTTTCTGACCGAAAATACTACGCTTCTGAATCAGATAAACTATGTGAAGACCTCTTTGACAAAACCACCTACAGACTTCCAGATGGTAAATATGTAGTAAACCTCCCTTTTGAGCCTGATTTTGAGCCTTCTCATCTAGGGCACTCGAGAAATAACGCACTACAACAGTTTCTTCGAACAGAATGTAAACTTCAAAAGAATTTCGAACTTCAAGCCAAATACTCACAAGTGCCTACCGAATACCTCACGCTGAACCATATGCGTAAAATACTTCCTTATGAAAGTACGCAGTGATCAAGGTAGAGAGCCACTCTACCAAAGTGCGGGTAGTATTTGAGCTTGAGTTTGAATGACTGCCTGTATGCCCACTCTCCAAAGTGATTTACCGTCACTAACACTTATTATTAAGTGGAGATTTTTCAAATATGTTTTTAATGCAGACGTCGAAAAGATGTACCGCGACTTAAATGGAAAAACAAATATTAAAAAACAACGACAATACTTAAAATGCAATACAATAACGTTCTTAAAAGCCAGACGTCTGTTCTTCAATCCTACATTTAAATTATATTATTGGTGTCAATATTTTTCAAAAAATTTGCATTCAAACTCAAAATTTTGATAAAAAACGCAAAAAAAATGTTTTAATCAATTCTTCTCAAAATGATGGAACTGAATTTTTGTGGTCAATGCTCATATTGATTCTTGAATCGAACACAAAAACCGAAAGCTTTAATGTCTTCTAGTTTTCGAGAAAATTGAAAATTACTAGAACTAGGTACTTTTTTGATTTTTGTTGTTGATATTAATTTAATGTGATCTTTTTTTGATAAAAATTAATGTTAGTGTTAGGTTGATCTTTGTTAGTTATATAAAGAACAGCAATTCATTTGGCGTTACCAAGAATGCACCACGAGGAAGTAGAATTGCATCGCATCCCGCGTCCTAGTCGGTGAGTTTGTGGTTAAGTCAGGAGTTTGTCAAAAATAGTCACGTCAATTTTCTATTGATGTATATGGTCAAAGGCTAGCATGTTTTGAACATTAAAAATGAATTATGTAGGTTTGTAAGACACAAACATGTATATATATATACATTTTAATTGCAAAAATATAACGATGTGTTTTAAAAAAGATTTTTAGAGCACAATGCTCGCTTTATTAATTCTTTTTAAGAACTAACTTTACAATTTTTCAATAAGACACTTTTTGGACTTACCACAATTTTAATTTTCTATCACAGAGATCGACTGCCCGACGTTTCGACAGGGTTACACTTGTCGTGGTCACGGATTTACTGATGGTTTATGGATGGGTGTTGTTTTGTCTCTCATTTCTTCTTTTGCGGAGACTGTACCGGTGTGTTGTTTGTGCTTGCAGTTGAGGAGGTACTTGTTCTAACTGCATAGATTGTTGTTGTGATTCGATGTATGCTTGAGAACATGCAAAGCTTATCACATCAGCTGGCAGATTGTTTTGATTTTTGCTTTTGTTTTCACTTTTCATTTTGATTTTCTTTAATTTGTTTATGAGAGGATCCCATGCAGAGGGAAGATTAAAGCTTTGATCACGATTTAACTTTGTATGTATTTTTATTTCTATAGCTTCTCGTACCAGTCTTGGCACATAAAACCTTTCCGTAGCAATCGATTTTGCTTTATCGAATCTTATAAAATGATCCTCGTTATGAACTAAATGCTCACATATAGCGGATTTGGTTACTTCGTTCTTTTGAATGGCTTTTATGTGTTCATTTAGTCTTGTTGCTATTGAAAAAATGTCTCAGAACAGCGATAAACCAAGTCTTAAATCAATAACCTTACAGTATTTAAATACTCCTATTTATAGTAATGATAATGTACGTAGTACATTCTTATCTTATTCTTATCATTATTTTTGTCGAATGACTTTGACTCATTCTTTTGTGAACAGGAATAGAATCGTTATCGAATGTTGATAGGAATATGTTCCTTGCATGTTTCTGACTAATAACTGGAGATATAAACCCTCCCCTCTTGCATTGTCTAACGGTTAAAAAGTGAACGTTGGAAGATTTACAATAGTTTTGTTTACTTTATGTTTACTTTTCCAATATAAGAGGAGTATGATTATTACAAAAAATAAAGATTATTAATGTTGTTCCTATATAAGTAGTCTGTTTTTTAATAAACTTTACTTCTATTATAGGTTTTGCATTTTCAATATCTTCAAAATTTAGTATTTTTATAGTAATGTTCTACCAGGGTTCGATAATAAAACTTGTTTCCTTTAAATAACAACGTCCACTTATTTTCTTTACAAAATAAACACACTTTATTTCACTTCAAATCGTTTTTATTGTTCTCCAATCGCAACAGTATGCAATTTAAAATTCACTTCCGGATGCACTTTAACTTCTTACTTTACGCTATCACATTCAAAATAAAACTGTGTCCACTCGCTCGAAAACATCCGTTTATATAGGGAATTAAATGGTTATAGTCCCAAATAGTACGCACTAGAATATTTGAGCATCTCTTTCTAGCAGTTTCCATTCCAGTCGTTGACAGATGGAACACTGGAATTAATACTCAGCTGAATTACAAGATGGCGCTGTAAAAGGTTGAAGGTTTGGCGTTTAGCTTTCCAGAGAGATGGCGCTGCAAACAGATAGAGGATTTTCTTTTGTTTCAAATTCAAAGTAGTTGGGTAATTATTAAATCGTTACATTGCCCCCCTCTTAGGATTGATCGTCCGGAAACAATTCCATCACTGCTTTCACCATTATAACGATGTAAACCGTCACAATAATCTACTTTCAATTTGCCTCTTACCCTTCTCCCTATACGGTAAACCACATCATTGATTCTTTTTACAACAGTGTAAGGGCCTTCCCAGTTATGTTGAAGTTTAAGTGACAGTCCCTTTTGTCGATGGGGATTATAAAACCACACAAGGTCTCCTTCTTGAAATCCTGTCGCTGTTGCTCGTGCATTATATCGTGTTTTCATCCGGTCACTGCATGTTTTTATGTTTGTCCTTGTTCATTGGTGAATGTGTTCAAGTCTTTCCTTCAGGTTATTCACATATTCCTCTATTCTTTGCGGCTCAATTGTATGGCATCCAAATTTCATTTCACTTGGAAGCCCACATTGTACTGATGGATTTTACTTTGAATCTTTCTACCTGGCCCCTTGCTATCTGCACAAGTATCACATTTTCGGCACCACTTTTCGACGTGATTTCTTGCATGTAGCCAGTAGTACCGTTGTCGTACGTTTTCGAGCGTCATATTGACTCCTTAAAGACCTCCAGAAGCTCCATCATGCATCTTTCGAAGAACATCATTTACCTTTGATCGAAGACCGATAAGCTGCATCACATGAGACTTACCATCTTCGGATTCCCATTTACGCTTAAGTACCCCTTCTTGAACATGAAGCGAATCCCATTGGGCCCAATAAGCTTTCAGAGCAGGGCTTCTATCAGAGATGTCACTCCATTCAGGTTTTTTTTGGTGTTCCTTCCATGCAAGAATGGGTTCGATATCCGAGCTTTCTTGTTGGGCAATCCTGAGTTCTTCATTGCTCCAACCTTATATGGGATCGGCTATTATACGTTGTGCGGAAATCATCTCCTTTTCAATGTGTAACTCAACAACTCAGTAACTCGATAAATCAAAACCGCCAATATGTCAACTCTCCAACTCAATAGTTGAATAGCACTTTTTGTCTGTGGAAGCGCAGTGCTAGCCACGCCACACAAACAGATGAACGATGCGATGAAGCAAATGAAAAAAGGGCTGTGCGTAGCTCATTTTAAATATGAGTTGGTATGGTTCGCCAGTTCGCTGTGCTTTGTGTGCTTTTGTTGCAAGTTGCAAGGAATGAGGAAACTAGTTTGAATGTGTTATACGTAATCATTATTATGTGTATATCAGAATGGTTTGTTTTTTGATTAACTATGGAAACAGTTTTTCACTAGGGCGCTCCAGAAAATATTAAGTAAGTCATAGCACATAATATAACCCTTTTCAAAATTTCTCAAACCGGAATTATTCTCGTTTGCGATGCCAAAAATAAAACACTTCGCATCACTTGTTTGCAGTCACTCATTTCACAACTGCTTTTCACAAAGAAAATCTTTCTTTCATTACGGTTGCAAAAAGATTGACTTTAAACAAGCGATTCGCACTGTGCATACAATATGTTCTTCAATTGGTCAAACAGTAAGTAGAAACACACCATATATTTTCAGACACCATTCCCTCCAAGAATTCATGTCTATTTGTTGAAACACACTAACACAATAACGCACATTTCTCTATCTGTAACTAAATTGCTCAATTGTATACGTAACAACCTTTTCCCAAATGTTTCAATTCTCAAACCAAAATTCTGTTTACGATCCGAGGACAAATACACTGCGTGTCATTTGTACACAGCCACTCTTTTCACAACCGTTTTTAACAAACAACATCTTTCCACCATTCAGTTGTAAAGAGAGTGACTTTAAACAAGCAACTCGCACTGTGCAGTGTGCACAAAAAAGGTTCTTCAATCGCTCAAACACGAATAGTAGGTAGATAGATAACCGTATATTATATACAGATATATATGTATTGATTGACATATTGCGATCTGTCAAAGTGGTTAGCCAAAGAAAAGCTCTGTCGTTTAAACTCCAAAAAAATCTATATATTCTAAATTAAATTTTAAAATTCTTTGCTACGACCTTAAAAAAGTGCAATAGTTACACCTGGAAAATAAAATACCAGTAAGTCATAGCATTTAAGACTCCTAATTTTACTAGCAAAGTTTGCACTAATGATAACCTAACTTATGAAGAAAAGAGAATTAAAAGAAATTTCCCTAGTCCATTACAATAATCCGAAAGGAGGGCCTTCAAAAAACCCGATCAGAATGGAGCAACATGTATCAGTGTGGAAAATATGAGAGAAATAATTAAGGAAAACAACTGAAGACTGGTCTCAGAACTTGTTTCAAAAACCGACTTTCAGTTACTCTATGCCGATTTATCTGCCCTTAAAGTAAAACAGAATGTCGCTGGTAGATTTAAAAAAGCAATTGATTTAATAATCTTTGACCAATTATTTGAACTATGAATGTTTATGTTAAATCGGGCTTTTTTGGTCACTTCCTTTTATATGCAAATAAAACTTTATTTCATACTTTTCCCTACGTTTCGTCGTAATTTCCCGACTTCATCAGGGGTAGTTTATTAAATCTGTATATAGAAACTTACGATTAACAATTTACACTTTTAAATTTTTTTTATAAATTAAACTAACATTTAACCTCTTTCGGAAAAGAGATGTTAGTTTTGTTTACAAACCATGTGTCATTGAAAACTAATCCTAACTTGTCTAGCTGTGTGTCTTTTATTATCTGTATTTTCGATGAATGTGTTTGTCTGAGACCTTGACTGATTTGGTCATATCTATGTTTTTGTTTTGATGTAAACGAAAATCTTAACATTAAGAACTCATTTCAACTAAAAACTCAATTAGAAGGCATTGTTTTAGAGGAAGATGATTTTCTAGTTTCTTTTGACGCTGTTTCACTCTTCACGAACATTCCGACTTACCTCGCTATAAAAATAATAATGAAGAAGTGGGACACAATAACAAACTTAACAAAAATACCAAAAACACAGTTTTTAAGGATTCTAGAATTTTGTCTGAAAGAGAACAATTACTTCAAATTCCAAGATAAAATATACAACCAGACTTTTGGTATGCCCATGGGAAATGCCCTCTCCCAAAAAAACAATAGAAGAACTTAAAAATGAAAAACAAATTAACATCAAATTCATCACCAAGTACGTAGACGACGTGTTTGCTATCATAAAAGAAAAAGATAAGGACGAGATCTTGAATTACCTGAACCATTACCACACAAAACTTAAATTCACAGTTGAAATAGAACAAAACCAAAGCTTACCCTAACTAGACATCAGATTTTACAGAACAAGAAACAAAATTAAATTTAACTGGTATTCTAAAATTACAGCATCTGGCACAATGATTAATTTCCTCTCTACTCAACCCTTACAACAAAATATTAACACTGCAAACTATTTTATCAACAAAATAATAAATATAAGCGATACAGAATTCAAAGAAGAAAACATAAAAACAATTAAAACAATTTTACACATGAACAATTTTCCACATTACTTAATAAATAATTTAATAAACAAGAATATCAATAAAACTAACGAAAACAAAAATTCTCAACAAAATCCAGAAGTTGGTAACACTATGAGGTACTATGGTATTGCATATATTCCAAATCTTACTGATAAGAGAAACTTAAATAAAATAATAAATAAAGAAAATGTGACATTCGCTCACAAATCAAACTCAACAATAAGACAACTATTCACCAACACAAAAAACAAAATAGAAAAAGAACAACAACATGACATCATTTATAAAATTGGGTGCAGTGGCAAGGAAGGGGAGACGTGCAATCTGATCTACATTGGGACAACTAAGAGATCACTGGAGACGAGACTAATCGAACACAAAGTGGATATTCGGAACAAAAGAGAATCCACTGGGTTATCACAGCACATACTAGAAACTGGACACTCCGTAGACTTTGATAACACAGTAATAATGGACAAGGAAAAGAGAACAAATAATAGGCACACACTTGAAAGTCACACAATGAATACACAGGAAGATAGAGACAACACAATAGCTAGTTATTCTCTTGCATTAAGAGCGGTGTAATATTTAATTAGATTTAAATTGCGACTCCTTGCGGACGGAGGTTAATACTGCCGTTGGTTCCCATTGACTCAGAGAACCGAACGATAAGCGGCTGGTCAGTGGGTAGACTAGTTCTCTGAGCTACAGTTGAAAGCGGTGCTCGCGGTTTTGATACCGGAGGGTTGCGCAACAACCAAATTTCTTGTACTTCTTTGCGTTGCACTCGAACTGCGTTCATGTTTGCTTCGGCGGGTGGATGGGTCAACACAGCTTTAGCTGTTTCCTTGTCGTGCAATGGAGGTGGTGCATGACTGCCGCGGTGCTTTCCTTCGAGAGTGAGGTATAGTTGATCCTCAGTTTTTTGGGCAGGAGCTATGACTCTACTAGGGAGCGTCAGCTGTCTGACAGTGGGGTCAAACGCATGTAACGCGGATGGTTGAACGGAAGCGGGTAGGTTTCTTTGGCGGGTTTGGGCGGTGGAATTCGGCTTGTTGTCAGCGGACGATGTGCTTTCCTTTACGGGACAGCCCGCACGCTGAGGTTTGACCAGTTTTACGACAGCGGACTTAAGTTTGCCTCGGGTCGAATTGGTTTTAGTTGACGCCGCGGGGCGGGCTACCCGCTCTGAGGACGAAAGTTGATGGAAGCGCACACTCGGGGAGCGAACTTTATTGTTCCTAGGGCTACGCCTTACGGTCGCAGGTTGTTGGTCTGGATGTGGTTTGGTCGTAGAAACTTTGACTTTTGGGTACATCATAAGCGGTTCGGCAAAAGGCAGCGGCTGTAATCGACGTCTTAGCTGGTTGGCGTTCGGTTGGTGACTGATTGCAGGTTCTGGCGGTATAGAAGAATTATAAGATTTAATTCTTGAATCAGATGGTTTACTGTTGGTCGGAAGCTACGGAACCTTTTTCTTTTCTTTCCGCAGGAGCTAGCTGAACGTCTGTCTGGAGCAGTGGTTGGCTTACGAATGGCGACTGCTGCGGCTTTGTCGTTTGAATTCGTATTTTCGTTAAAAAACAATTCTCGGGGTCAGTATGAAATCCTTTTAGATCTCCTACATGCGCTCGTATTAAGTTATCCCTTCCTCGAATCTTACGTCTTCCTTTGCTCTTCAGTACCACAATAACAGGTGAGATAAATTTTACAACCTCAAAGGGGCCGTCATAACGGGGCGCTAATTTTTCGGCAAAATAGTTGACTCCGGATGAAAGGACTCTTGCTTTCTTATAAACCTGCTCACCAATACTGGGCCGCCAGGGCCGTCTGCGCAGATTGTAGGATTTCGCCTGAGTCTCAGAAGCTTTCTGCAGATTTACTCGTACCAATTCGTATAGCGCATTCATTCGATCTTGTAGGGAATTCATATCCTCGACAGGGGTGTTGACCGGTAGTGCGGTGCGGAATTCTTTGGGACCTCGGATTTCACGTCCGAAGTTAAGCAAGGCTGGTGTGAATCCCGTAGAATCATGGCGGGTTGTGTTTAGAGCGAACATCAGCTCTGAGCTGTGCTCATCCCAAGTTCTCTGATTTTCTTGGGCGTATTGCGCGACCATTGTTTTAATCAAACGGTTCACTCTCTCCGTTGGATTCTCTTGAGGTGTATACGGCGCAGTTAGGCGTTGCTGCACGTCCAACTCGGTTAAGAGGTCTTGGAACTTTTGGCTCGTGAATTGAGCTCCATTGTCCGAAAGAAAAACTCGGGGGACTCCGAAACGGTTCACGATCTGCTCTCGTACCGCTTTAAAAAGCCCCGGCGTCGTAGCAGCTCTTACCGGCGTGGCTTCAACCCACTTGGTGAATTTATCCACCATAATTAACAGCGTGGTGTTCCCTTTCAAGGATCTTGGGAGTGGGCCGACAAAATCAGCGCACACAACTTCCCAAGGTTGTTCAACTGGCATTGTATACATGAGTCCACTCGGTTTTTGTTGTGGCACTTTATATCAGTTGCAAACGTGGCAATTGCGAACGTATTTACTTATATCACGGGACATTCCTGGCCAATAATATCTCTAAGCCATGCGGGAGATGGTCTTAGCAATACCCAGGTGTCCGGCGGTGACGGCGTCATGATTTTCACGAAATAATTGAGCGCGATCAGCGCCTGAAACACATAGCGGTACAGCTGGTTTCGTTCGATCTTATACTCCGGATTTCCTAAGGGATCGTTCTCTACCTGAAGTTGTTTCTTCTTCACCCAGTCGAGTTTCTCGTCGTTCATGGCAGCTAACTTATCAATTCCGGTGATGGGCAACGGATCGCACGATAAGGCGTCGGCAAGCACATTCATTGCTCCTCAAAGTCGTATTGCTGGAGTTCCAATGACCAGCGTGCCAATCTGCCTGAGGAGTTCTCCAGGGAATGTAGCCATTTTAAGGAATGGTGGTCTGTAACCACGTTAAAATGATATCCTTCGAGGTAAGGTCGCATTTTCCTTATGCCCCAAAGTATGGCGAGGCATTCTTTTTCAGTAACTGCGTATTTTTGTTCTGAATCTGCGAGAGTGCGACTGGCATAAGCTATTACTTTTTCGTGGCCCTCGAAGGTTTGGGTCAAGACAACTCCTAACCCAAAATTGCTTGCGTCCGTTTGTAAGGTAAAGGGCAGATCGAAGTTTGGGCAGGTCAGAAATGGTGCTTCGGTAAGCTTAGTTTTTGAAGAGTCGAATGCAGCTTGTTGGGCGGCTCCCTAGTTCCATTTAGAATTTTTCTTTAGTAAACCCGTTAACGGCGTAGCAACGGCGGAGAAATCCTTGATGAAGCGGCGGTACCATGAACAGATTCCTAAAATGCGGCGCAATTCACGGATGTTCGTCGGTGACTTCAATTCCCGGACGGCGGAAATTTTATCGGGGTCGGTGTGTATGCCTTTTTTGCTTACCACATGGCCCAAGTACTTCAAACTTTCTCGGCAAAAGTTGCATTTTTCGGTATTTATTTTGAGGTTGGCGGCACGGAGTCTGCGGAATACTTCCGACAAATGTTGGATGTGCTCTTCAAACGTATCACTGATAACTATAATGTCATCCAAGTAGACAAATACGTGGTTGAGCATATCGGCTCCGAAGATAGAGTCCATAGCCGTTTGAAAAGTTGCGCCTGCTGAGTTTAATCCACAAGGCATTACATTCCACTCAAACAGTCCTCTCCCTGGCACGGTGAAAGCAGTGTAAGGACGACAAGTCGGCTCCAGCGCAATCTGCCAATAGCCTTTTTTTAAGTCGGTCGTTGTTATGAACTTGGCCCCACGCAATTTGTCCAGTATAGCCACTATGTAGGGTAATGGGTAAGCATCTTTATGTGAAACCTCGTTCAATTGACGGAAGTCAACACAAACTCTCCAAGACCCTCCTAAAAACTATTGGTGAGCTATACGGGCTTTTCGATGGGCTTATTTTCCCCGATATAAGCAGATCGTCAACCTCTTCGTCTATGATTCGTTGCATAGCGGGGTTACGAAGGTAGTAACGTTGTTTGAACGGTTCCTCGGTCTTAAGGCGGATACGGTGCGGCGGAACGTTTGATATCTCCGTGATCTCATCGAACTTGGGCAGCTCAGTTTTCAAAAATTTATCGAGTAAGTTTCGCTGTTCGGCTAGGAGTTGCTGAGCATGTGTGCCCCCTTCAGTTTCTTCGTGAGGCTTTTTGCCCGACACGGGTTTGCCTCCCATGAAAATTTGTTATTTTTGTCCAGCGAAGGGAAGTAAGTGAACACCCTGGTCAAGTCAGTACCTCCTAGAGTAAACGTAGCAGTATAGTGCTCGGATGTTATAATCGGCTCCCCATTAACTAAATGTAAAGACCGGTCTTCTTCCCACATTGGCAATTCCAAATGTTTTAATCTCTGCCTCAACGCTTGCCCTACGAATGTCTTCGTTGAGCCTGTGTCGATTAAGGCATGGAATACTTCTTCTCTTACCCAGATTGGGACGAAATAACGAGAGTCCTGTCTAGGCGGAGTGGTGACAGCGGCAACTGGGTTTCGGTGGCACGGGCAATCTTTTGCTAATCTGCCGTCGGTACCGCAGAACGAACAGAATAGTCGATAAGGTCTACGGCAAGTCTCTTTCCGGTGCCCTCTTTGCTTGCAATTTCAACAATGCGTATTCCGGTCGTACTTAGTTACTGCTGGTGGCTCGCGGGTATTTGGTGGAGCAAGGGGCGAAGGCATTGGTGAGGGGTGGAGGTTACGTTCGTCATTTTTAATTGTTTCGAATTCTTCAGCTAAATAAGAAAGTTCGTCAAGTGAGTTGAAATCTTGACGACGGATATAATATCTATACTCTGGTCGCATGTTATCAAATATGCGATCGATATGATCGGCCATAGTCATCCGGGGATGTTGGCGTATAAGATATTGGGCAGAAAGAATATAATCTTTTACTTTTTCACGTGGTCCTTGGCGTTTGCGCAATATCTCATCTTCCAATTTATGTACATATCTGGCTGGTAGAAACTGCCGGATAAAGGTTTCTCGGAATTTTTCCCACGTGGAAAAATTATCACCTTTTATCCTAGGCCACTCTAACGCGCTTCCTCTAAATATCTCAGGCAATGTCCGCAGCATGTCGTTCGGCGGGATGTTATAGCATCGCATCAACTCGGTTAACCTCTCCAAAAATTCTAGTGGTTTCCCTGAAGAATCGAACCTTAATCCCCATTTGCGGACCGTATTCATAAGTTCGGCTTCGTAGCTTAACTTAAGTCAGCTAGATGATGGGTGCGGTTCTAATTGTGGAAGAGGTACAGAACCCGGATACGAACTAGATGTAGACGCTGTCGGTTGGTAAGAGGATGAGTGATATGCCGGGGTATAAGATGTCTGATATGTCAGCGAAGGTGCGGTGAACGGTCTCCTTATTTCAGGAACGGTTAGAAACACAGATGCTCCAGATGGAGCTGGTGGAACCGGAATGTTGATATGACTTTTGTACGGCAGTCCTGTAGCGGTACTCTGGAGGTCATCGGTCGGTTCAGCATCGTTTCTTTCTTCCACAACGCTTTCCCATTCTTCACATAGGTTTTGAGTCGACTTAGGCGCGCGGAGTTCTTTGAAATTATCGTTTAATCTTCTGCGAAGGGTTTGGATGTTGCCACTGGTATCTTAATTCCTGGTTGTCAACACCTCAATGAGCTCGGGCTTCTTCAAGAAGTAAATAAACCCCAGATTCTTATAAGGGTTAAATTCGCTCATTGGTGGGTCCTCGGAGTCGGACATGTTGAAGCTGGACGGCGGAAATTCGGCGGTCGTGGTGCTTGTATTAGGGTTTAATAAACCGGTGGTCTGGATACGGATGAATCTTCTAAAGGGCTTAACGGAGAAAACGGTTAACGGCGGTCGGTCTTGCCTTTAAAAGATTCCGCAACTATCGGCGGTAGGTATTCGGGTGAACCTTTTCAGGTACCTGCTCGGGCGCCAAAATGTGATGCTTTTTTTTCTATAGCTGAAGTAGTTCAGCGGATCCAGGGTAAGACCGAAGAAAGCAAGGAAAACTCGTTTTTTTTGAAGAGTTCAGAACTCCAACTATTTTTCAACTTTATTTGACTTTCGAGTCTTACAATCTAATTTTACTTAAAATAATCTAACAAGGTATTTCATATAGTTTTACAAAAGTTTGCCTAAATTTTTAAAACGGTACTGCATATAATTTTGATAGAGTCCCCGGTCCTAGTCGAAACCAAAGGCACAAATACTACGGTGGGATAGAGTCCGCGGCCCTAGTCGAAACCAGAGGCACAAATAACTTAACTGGGATAGAGTCCCCGGCCCTGTTCGAAACCAAAAGCACAAATATTACGGTGGGACAGAGTCCCCGGCCCTGGTCGAAACCAAAGGCACAAATACTACGGTGGGATAGAGTCCCCGGCCCTGGTCGAAACCAAAGGCACAAATACTACGGTGGGATAGAGTCCCCGGCCTTGGTCGAAACCAAAGGCACAAATACTACGGTGGGATAGAGTCCCCGGCCCTGGTCGAAACCAAAGGCACAAATACTACAAATTCCTAACAATGGAATAGAGTCCCCGGCCCCAGACGAAACTGAAGGCACAAAATAATTTCGCAGCCCGAAAGCCAAGAACTTCGAAACTAATATCCATTGCACCACGCACTGAGCAGTGTGTTTCTTGGTACTTCTACTTTCGTACTCGAGAATGGTACGTACAACACTGGTAAAGACAGAAGACGAATTTCCCTACAAATTGCACCTTCACTTATCATCTCTGTGGGCAAGTGTAAGTGTGAACTATAAAGGTGCAGAAAAACTCGTCCAACATTTCATCATATCCTATGTTCGTATATCTAGCTTATTACGATGAACTGTGTATCCGGTGACTGCCGGTCGTTATTATTTGAATTTGAAAAGCCAATAATTGTTGAAGTGGTAGTTAGGTCGTTGGTTGAGGGCGATGTGTGGTGGTATGTAGAATGATGATTTGTAGATGGAGGAAAAATATGTAACTTCGTTACAGTATTTCAATACATTGAATATCAGGCAGTGATTCCGCAAAGTTTCTCCATATATGGCAAGTATCAGATTTTAGGGGTTCGTCCCAAGAAGTCTGTTCTGACCAAACTCGTTGCATGAGTATTTTTGCGTATTTTACAACGGGAGCCAACCAACCGGCGCGCGGGATCAAATATCCAGGCAATTTGAGGGAAAACGTTTGAGAGAAAGCGTTTTGTGGTATTGAGCGATACAACAATTTTTTGAATCGAAAAATAAAAGTTATCACTTTTGGAAGTCTAACGTATTCCTAAAGTCTTCGTATTGTTGTCTATACCAAGCTTCAAAAAATTCTCATTCAATAGTATGTTCTCGAAGCAGATACTAAAGTAAACAAGGAGTATTCGAGGTCACCTTCCGAATTGTAAACCCTGCCGAATCAAGGAGTTTAATAAGCTTATACCCAAAATGGAGGTGTTTGTGCGGAGTGAATGCTATGAGCGCCGAACAAAACGTCATCTACGTAGAATTCTGATTGGAGAATTTTTAAAGCAAGCAGGAATTCGATTTTGCCAACTTTTGGTAATTTGAGGAGAGTGCGGATAGCCAAATAGGGGCACAATTAACGACGAAGGTGAGGGTCAGAAGTTCAAAATCTTCGATTTCTAAATGGAGAGAAGTATGAAAAAGAATTCGTTGGAAAGGAGTGTCCCGAGGGTCGATTAACATTTGTCGGTACATTTTTTCTATGTCAGCATTGAATACCAATTTATAAAATCTCTAACGAATGATTAAGGAGGGTAAGTCTTGTTGTAAGATCGGCCCGGGGTATATTATATCATTGAGGCTGGAACCACTAGAGGAAGAATTGGAGGCATTGAAAATGACTCGTACCTTGGTTGAAGTACTCTCTGGCCTAATGACCGCGTGGTGCGGTAGATAGAATGATTTTACTTGGTTATTCACAACCTTTTCTTGAGGAGTTGACTTGAGATTTTTCAGTTCTTGAAAACTGTTTAAGAGCTATATATCTGGAGTAGCCTAGACGGCTCTTTGAGGCTTGAGCTTTGAATAGAAAACGGACAACCAACCTACCATAAACGCGTCTGGAATTGTTTTTTTTTTTGTAAAATTCTTCGCAGTAACAGTCCCCCATTGAACGGATGACAGTAGAAGGTAATTCTTCTAACTCTCAGAATTTTCGTATTTGAGAGTCTAAATTACTAGAAAAACAGTCGGATATTATAGTAGTGTTAAACGACTGAAACGAATCTTGGACTGGTCCCGACAAGATCCAAACAAAAATAGTGATTTGTGCGACCAGAGAATAATTGATGGATAAAGGTCAGCGCCTATCAACAGATCTACCTGACACAATTTGTTAAAAGAGGAATAATCTGATTTAAGTATAACAAAGAGGTTGGGATTTATAATAGAAACTAAAATAGTTATTTGACTTTCAAAGGAAGTGAATGCAAACGAGCACAGTTTTTTGGAAGTGATTGAAATATTTCCACTTATACCCGAAAAGGTAGTGTTTTTGTCGATGAATACACGTTTGTTTACGGATTCAAATTTGAAGGATATTACAGAGCCCGGGTTGATAAGAGCTCTTACCAAACAAATGGCTGCGAAGAAGCAGACATTTGAGAATCCTTTGCAGCTTGAGTTTGAGGAGCGGACTGTATGTTTGGAATTCTTCCGTTGTTGGAAGAAGGATGTTGCCAAGAAGGATTTGTTGGAAGGTGTATAAGTGCCATACACTTCTACAAATCCAACGTCTCTTGCAATAGCTGCACAAATACTTCCTAGAACATGAGGATATTTGACGACTGGTGCCTAAGCAATTTTTGCACATTTTGTGTTGACGCGCTGTTTCGATTCGATTCGTGAATCGTGAATCGATTCATGCAGAAAACTCAGGGCTAGAATGATCTGCGGAGCAGATTTTACACCAAGATCCTCCCGCCTTTGCAAGGAACGTATTCACTTTATTCGGCTTCTGGGATTCATTTTTTCGAGAAATTTGTTGACTGGCTTGAAACGGTTTTGAGAAAGTTGTGTCCGAAATGAACTCAAGAGTTTGGAAACGGGAACTGAGGAATTTGTCCAACTGCTTTATTGGGGTCATCTAGAAATTGTTCCCAAAGGGCTAGTGTGTTTTTGGGCAATTTGTTGGAACATTCACAAACGAGGATGGGAATCCAATCATACGTTGATCATACATTAAAGTATTCGAATGGATTTGGCGGATTCATCGATTGCCGTTGGCAAATTAAAAAGATTTTTAACCTGATTCTTGACCAGGATGCCCGTATTCTCATACGCAGCGCGCAATGCTTCCCATGCTAAAGAAAAACTAGCGTTGGTCAAAGTGAACTGATTGACAGTCCTTGATGCGTCACCCCTTGTTTTGCAACGAAGGTGGAATAGTTAATCAACTTTACCCAACTTGGGGTGTTGAATATAAACTGCCTCAAACATGTCAACAAATGCTGGCCAAGAGAGGTAATCTACATGAAAAATATCGGTATCACATGTTGGGAGTTTGCTGCAGTGGGAAGACAACGATTTCTGAGGAGGATCATCAAGCGAGGAAGAATTATTAATATTGCACGGACCAGCAGGCTTTAATTTATTTTGAATATCTAAAAATAAACCCATACAACTGATATGTGTTTCGTTACTGTTTCTATATTTTGACTCTATGACGTCCATGTCTAGGGGTTCTTCCTTCTAAAAAGGTATAAAACGGGCACATTGAGAGTATTTCTCTTTTACCTCCTGCCACAAGTCTTTCAACTCAGCCTTTCTTGCCATTAACGTCATGTTGGTGTGATTTTGTTCACGGACTTCTTTCGCGGAAGCATGGAATTTTACCAGCATATCCGCAGGAAAAATTAATTCATCTAAGATAAACATGATTATAGGCAAGTAATCGAGGAGAGCAAAAAAAATTAGTGAAGTTGGAAGAAATAAGTTGACAGTGCGAAGTGCCAGCAGATATGGACACTGAGGAAAAATCTCAAAAACAGAAAGATAAATATGAATACTAAAGTACACAAAAATAATAAGTGATGAATGATGAGAAAGCTAAAACTAAAAAAAAACGTAAAATGCTGTTTAATTGACTTTTGGAAAAATTTTACTTGCGACTAACTTCTTCTTTTTCGATCGAATTAATAGGAGTTCCAAAGACTGGCAGTTTTTCCCAAATAAAGGACTTAAAAAAAGAGTCTTAGTGAGAAAAGATAATTGAAAACATAGTGAAAAAAACTTGAAAAGCCTCTTAATTGACTTTTGATCATATTCGACGTGCGATTAATTTCTTCCTAAATGAATATTTCAATTTAACTAACAAATATCAATGAGAAGAAGCGATTGAAAAAGAAAAAGTTTTCAATCGAGTGGAAAAGTAAAGAAAAATTTCCAAAGAAGGCAAAGCAAAAAACTTTCAGATTCGAAAAAGAATCTTAATGTGAGACAATACAATTGAAAATGACAGGATTTCAATCAAGTGAAAAATTTCTAAAGAAGGCAAAGCAAAAACTTTCAGATTCGAAAAGAATCTTAATAGGACTTTGTTGGTGACCTCTTCAATTTGTACGAATAGAAGTTCTTAAGTAGGCTCGAAGTCAATAAAAAAAGCGATGTTATATGATAAGCGAAGTTTCGAGCATGAATACACTCTTCATCTGTATAATGATTGAAACACACTCTCTACTTCAATGTAATATATATTTATAATATTCAGTGTGATACAAGTTATTGGATTGGCGGAGGACAAAAAACTGGTCGATCATTCAGGCTTCTTGGAGAGAAGAGTTCTTTTCATGTGAGCATACTCTATATACAGTATTATACCTACATACATACTGTAATTCACTACAATTTTCCCCCTTAATCATTCGTTCTTTTTCTTAAATTATATGTCTTAACAATAGCAGGTGATCTTGGGCTAGTTACAATATTGTGTTGTCCTCCATTATAATATATTTTTGTGAGGGGATCTTGCTCGTGCTTGAAAGTTAGCCGATTAACATAATGATTTTTGTTTTTTTAGTAAATTACTTTCCTCAATCTCTAAAGTGACAATATTTTCCAAATTACTTTCGTTACTTTTATTTTGCATCCCACTTGTTTTACTGTTTAATATAGTTTCGGGAACATAAGTATTATTCGCAGAGTCATTGGCGCAAAATTTTAAACATTTAAAACCTAATCTAAATCAATTTTAAATTGGACGCCGACTCTAAAACTGAGTTTTAGATTGAAAGTCGACGCTTTGATAATTTTAAACGATATAAAGTATACTTTAACGCTAAAACACTCGTCTAACTTTAAAAGCAACAAAATGCTTCTCTATCTTTTTTAAAGTATACTTTATCCATTCAACGTTTGTAATTTCATAACAAAAATTTGAAGAAAAATGTTTGATGAAGATTTCAAGCATATAAATCAACAATAACGAAAACTGTCTCAGCTTTAATTTGAGGTGCATGCACCCAGTAACCATAACCACGACAAAACAACACCATCTCCACCCCCCGATTCAATAGACTACGACACAAAACAATATACAATACAAACTTGTATTCGGTCGACCGCCCCAACAAAAACAAAAAAACATGAGGTACATAGTGTTGGACTTGGACTACCATATCGTGGCAAATCATTTTCTGCTCACAAAATCGCCCGTCATCTGAGCTGGAAAGGTGAAATAGCTATTGGGGAGTTAAAAAAAAGAAAAAAAAATATTACAAACAAATTTAATTTTCAAAGGGGACACCCGGATTTAAACCGGGGACCTCTCGATCTGCAGTCGAATGCTCTACCAAAAATCATAACAAAACCCCACAAATGCGCTAAAAAACACTTCATTAGTTAGAAGAGTTGTTTAAAGTGTTTAAATTTAAGAAAAGGTTAGACAAGGATTCGCAACTAAACGACTGCTTTAACTACCTATAGAGTTGGTTTCATTCCTTAAACGAGGACTGTTTAAAAATTTGCGCCATTACATTTAATTATTTGATTGAGGTGTCTTTTCGAAATTTTATTTGATTCTTTGACCTGTGTTTTAATACATAATTACAATAAGATAATGTGATGCTAGCTCAACTTAGGAATGAAATATATTTTTAACAAATTTTTTAAATTTGTCTCTACTCATTGATAAGTCGACTTCCCTAGAAATAGAGTTATACCAGGTTAAAGAACGAGTCATTGGGCTATTAAGAACATAATTTGTTCGATGAGTGGGAACACAGAAAAGATCGTTTCTGTTTCTCAAATTTATTTCTATCACGTACCAGGAAAGTAGCGTGAGTAATTCTGTACATTTAATAGTATTACTTAAAATGTCTTTAATAAAAACAGCACATTGAGCTTGCCTGCGTCTTTCAAGAGTTCTTAAATCTAAAAGCGCACATCTAGAATACTAATTAGGCATTTCGTCGGACCATATCAGATTTCTTAACGAAAAACGCGAAAATTATTTTTGAATTCTTTCAATCCTAATAATAGCATTTTCGTAAAAGGGTGACCGAACGACACAGCAATACTCCAAAAGGGGTAACACCAATGACAGAAAAATTGCCATTAATGTAAATGCATCCTTAAAGACACCTGATGATCATTTGAGAGACCGTAGTATAGAATTAGCTTTAGATATAATGTAATCGACGTGGGCCAAAATTGATTTTTGAGTCAAAAATAACTCCGAGATATTTGACTTCACTGACTTTAGAAATTGAGTCACTTCCAAGCTTATAAATATATTTTACGGGCGACAATGTTCTGGTAGCACTAAATATCTTACATTTTGATATATTGAGTTCGAGATGGTTGTATATGCAGCAACTTAAAAATAAGTTGATATCGTTTTCAAAGTTGAAACAGGCACTATAGGAAGATATCTGACTATACAGTTTAACATCATCTGCACACATCAAACAATGCGAGAATCGAAGAATATCAGCAATATCGTTTACGAACAAATCGAACCAAAGTGGTCCCAAATGGCTACCTTGAGGAAAGCCTCACTTCACATCAATATAAATTGATGTAAAACCATCAATTTGGACAACTTGTTTACGATTTGATAAGAAAGACTTTAACCAATTCAAAAAATGTACATTAAGTCCCAGCTTTTGAAGTTTAGCCAATAATAGTTCGTGGTGGACTCTGTCAAATGCTTTAACGAAGTCTGTGTATAAAACATCAACTTGCTTTTTATTTTCCATAGAATTTAAACAAAAATGGGAAAAAAGGCACAATTTAGTCGTACTTGAGCGGTCACTATTAATCATATGTTGCTTAGAAGTTATGGATTCTTTTACTGAGAAAAAAAGCCTCTGAGTCACTAACTTTTCAAATAAGTTTGACACTGCGGAGTGTTTTGATATTGGCCGATAATTTTTTACCAGGTGTTTAAGTCCACTTTTATAAATTGGGCTTACAAAAGATATCTTCCAATCATCCAAAAAAAATTCCAGTAGATAATGACAATAAAAGTGGGGGAATTTTATCCACCCCAGGTTTTTTAGTTGAATCAAGTTCAATTTAACCATCCAGAACGTCTTTGTCTGAAAAACACTTTAAACCGAAGTCTGTTATGGGCGAAATAAATGGATATAAATCATTAATATTGGGAATTTCATCTGTGTTATAAGTAGATTGAAAGTAGTTTGCAAATTAATTGCAAGACGTTTGTAAATCGTACGACTTTTCACTTTCAAGTTCCATTGCTATTGGCAAGAATGAAGTTTTTCGCTTTGAATTAAGAAAGATCCAAAATACCTTGCCTGTTCGTTGCCGAATTACCCACGGGCGTGGTTAGTTTTTAAAAAAATCACAAACTCCTGTGAAACAAAAGCTGTGCCATAGTCAAATACCAACATTTTTGGTATACCAAAACGAGCAAAAATGGGTCTTAACTTATCGATTGTGGTCCGGTTTATAGTGTTGGTACCCATTTCCATATCCACCACTTTTTGAAAATTGGACCTAATAAATCCAAATAGTATTGCGATAGCTTCCCTATCCAACTGATAATAGTTCGTCTCAGACAAGGTTAATTTTCTAGATGCAAATGCGACCGGCCTTTCCAAACCATTTGTATAAACCTGTGAAAGAACAGCATCTAGACCCACAGGACTTGCAGCCACTATCAATTTTACCGTCAAGGACGGATCAAAATGAGCTAATACTCTTTCTGACATTGAACCCTTTTTAATATCTTCCACAGCGTTACAGTGCAAACTATTCCCATGAAACCCAACATTTTTCTTGAGCAGTTGATAAAGTGGAGTACACAGAGTTTTGATGTTTGGTAAAAACTTTCTATAAAAAATAACTACTCCCAGAAAAGACTTCTTCTTTTACATTAGCCGTGTTTTTTTGGGATTTTATATATAGTACAGTGAGGAATTCCCAAAAAAAACCATCCGCCGTAGCCTAGTTTTTATGTTTCAACGTTGGTTCAATTGAACAAACACCTGTCAGAATAATTGAACAAAAAAAAAATAGAAGAAAGTTTTGCAAAAATCAGTAGCAATACAAATTTACTTCAATCAAAAACTAATACACTAAATAAAAAACTCAATAAAATGGACAATTTTCAAGAAAATATGGTGGATTCAGATCCTCTTAATTTCTTTTGGCATTTCTGTTAAGCGACGATTGAAATTAGCAGCCGACAATTAAAACACAACCGAAAAAAAAGTAAATACAAAAGCTGGGGTTTGTTCGTAGATTATGGTCAGAATAAAATTTTGTCGTTTCCAAAACATTCAATAGATACATGGGCGTTAATTCTTGTAGGGTAAATAAATACATGTTTTGCTAACTATTTTAGATATTCACGATTTTGATAGACATATTTGAACAGAATTTTAACAGCGCAAATAAATTAAACAAATACGAAACCACATTTACCTTTCGAGAAATCGAAATTCTTTCGAACCATAACATTTTTATTCTGATTGAAAATCTTAATTCAATTATACCGACCGTGATAGTATTTACAAAATAGGTATACAAAATTAAAGTGTTATCGCTGTTTAATTTTTGTGGGTTTACTTATTTTCCGCTTATATTTTATTTGGCATTGACTTAGTAAACCTCATTTAACATAAGCGGAGAAAGGAACCAAATTAGAAAGAAAGTGTTTAAAAGCAACATTGCAACGAAAAGGGAACCAAAGAACTTACAAATTTTCCTTCCTCACTTTCCTTATAATTTTTTTTCGATTAACGAGTGGTAAAAATTTTATTCCCACTTTTTGATAGCAAAACTAAGGAAGTTTTCTGAGTAACAGTTTTAAATTTATGAAAATATGGAGTTCTCTGATTTCTTAGATATGTAAACTGGGCAACTAAAAAAAAATATCAAAAAGATCGCTTTGTCTGGCAAATGGAAATTTATAACTACTTCATGAACACAACCATCGAGATACAATTCGATTATCAATCGTACCAACATCTAAGAACGAAACTAACAAAATCCAATTCGAGACTCGAATAAACGTCAATAATGCGGTTCTAGGACACCTATTTTTAAAAACTTATCAATCTCATTTTTTACTTTTTCTTTTAAAAGAAATGGTATAGGGCGTACTTGAAGAACTTTGGAATATAATTATACTTTAATTTCAACGATACTGTGCTTTTGTTAAATTTTCCCAATTCTCCATTTAAATGACTAGATACCAATTTTTTTTTAGAATGTATTAAAAACACAAACGGCCAGCGGTTTAATTAAAGTGCCGTTGTAATTATTGAAAACTGAATTTGTTTTTTCAAGCTTATGGCCTAAAAATAGATCACAATACGTTTCTATGACTATCGGAATACCATTCATCCAAACCTTAATTTTAATTGGATCGAATTGATTGAAATTGAAATTGAAAAAAAAAAAAAATACAAAGTTATTAATAATGAGTGATTTTTTAAGAGGTTTAGAACTGTTTTAATAAAAAAACACAAAAAATTCGAAAAAATGAATGAAATATTTATTTGAATCGATAGTTTGAACCTTGCAATTTAATGTTTAAAGATAATTTCATGCAAATGTTGACCGCGGCTGCGTCTCAGGTAGCCCATCCGCTGAGTCCAATTTTGGCATACTCTTTCACACATATCGGCCGGTATCTCACGAATGAATGCATGGATGTTGGCTTCCAGTGCGTCAATCGAAGCGGGCTTGTCCCTATAGACATTAGCCTTGACATACCCCCACAAAAAATAATCTAATGGTGTCAAATCGCACGATCTAGGCGGCCAATTGACCGGCCCGAAACGTGAAATTAACTGTTCACCAAACTCGCCTCGCAATTGCGCCATTGTTTCGCGTGCTGTGTAGCATGTGGCACCGTCTTGTTGAAACCACATATCATGCAATTCAAGAACTTCCATTTCGGGCAAAAAAAAGTTTGTTATCATCGCTCGGTAGCGTTCACCATTGACAGTAACGCTGCGATTCGCATCATCTTTGAAGAAATAGGCCCAATAATGCCGCCGGCCCATAAACCGCACCAAACAGTGGCTTTTTCGGGATGCATTGGTAGCTGTTGCAATGCTTCTGGCTGATCTTCACTCCAAATGCGGCAATTTTGCTTATTTACGTACCCATTCAACCAAAAATGAGCCTCATCGCTGAACACAAGCAGCGCGCGATGAACATTTCGAACCGAGCACGAATTTTGATAGTAAAATTCAATAATTTGCAAGCGTTGTTCATTTGTAAGACGATCCATGGTTAAATTGCAAACCAAACTGAAGCTGTTTGACAGTGACACAAGGTACTAAACACACGTCAGCTGTCAAAACCAGTGTTGCCAAAACCAAACCAGCTAAAATATCACCCGTTATATTTAAAATCGTTACGATGGGAATTTGTTCTAGTAGGACAAATTTTTTGCAGATGTCCGCGATTCTTACATATTCTACACCTATAATTCTTAAAACGACATGCGTTTTCTATGTGCTACCTTCCTGATGTTCCTCCCTCTGTTGCGTCCTCATGTTCGTTGTTTGAATACTGTGATTTTTTTTCCTGCAATGCCCAATACTATAAATACCCTGTGACGTACCAGGCACTTGCTTTACATTGACATCATATTGGTGCCTCACACACTTCGCCGCATTAGCCAACTAGAATGCTCTCTCAAATGTCAAAGCCGACACATTCTCTAAAAATAGCTTGTCTTTAGCCGCACCATCCCCCAGTCCCATTATAAATTTATTTCTGAGAGCTGAATCGACTTCCGTTTTAAACTCGCAACAAACAGAAAGTGCTCGCACCCACGCTATCCACTGATTAATGCTTTCACCATGTTCTTTTTGCGCTGCGTAGAATTTGAACCGTTCAGCAAATCCTGATACCGTTTTTGGTTGGAAATGCTTTCTCAATGCCACTTCTAACTCATTATATGTTACCGCATGGATTTTTGTGGGATGTACCAAATTAATAAGCAATTTATATGTCACTTCAGGTAACGCATTTATCAAAATTGCTTTTTCTTAGGTTCGGCAACGACATCGTTTGCGACAAAAAACTGTTCTAGTTGAATCTTAGACACATTCCAATCGTTTTGACGAAATTTAAATTTCTCGACAGACCCGATAGTAGATCCGACCACAGACTTTGACATTTTATCTTATTAGTTTTGCAATTCAATATTTAAAAATACTGAACACTACCGATTTGCGCTGTTAATGTATATCGCTTCTTTTTTTATCACTCGTCGTGATCATACTCTATATACGGTATATACATACATACTGTACAAGTTAAAAATTCAAGTGAGCTCAACTCCATTAATGCGTTTCGCCCAGGTACGATAGTTGGGCTCATAAGTTAGATGACTATCGTACCCTTCTAAGACGCAAATTTGTATCGATGTTTACCGACTAATATAAAAACCACACCATTGAGATACTGAGAATCTTATCATTCTTAGGGAATTTGTTTAAATTATATTAGTCGGTAAACATCGATACAAATTTGGGTCTTAGAAGGCTACCATAGCCATCTAACAGGTGAGCCAACTATCGTACCTAGGCGAAACGCATTTATGGAGTTGAGCTCACTTGGACTTTTAAATTGAATTTTATTCAGTCGCTCCACTTAAACAGAAGAATTTTTCTTCATACGATATTATCATAAACACTGTAAAGCACTACAATCCGGCTGATAATTTCTCAAATGAAATATTCCACCCAAAAAATAATTGTAGATATAAGACGACGCACTGGTTCGAAGGTCTTAACAGAACTGAACTTTATTTTGTTAATACAAATATAGATTTAACGGATAATAAGTGCAACTATGCAAAAAAATCCAAGCGTGAGAACAGATGAATAGCAAATCTAAAAATTGGAACACGAGAAGCGTGAACTATACAAATTACAACTGGTCACACACTTGAACCAATAATAATATTATTGTTTCAACTATGCATAAAAAAGATTTACGAAATGAAATGATCCATTTGGCCTTACAATATAACTGGCCACATGGTTAAAAGCAAAAAAAATATCAAAACGAAATTTGAACATTAAAAAACAGAAATGAAATACATACTCCCCCCTTTTGAGGGTTCTTAACTCTCTAAATTTAATTTATTTTATACGTTGACCTCGAAAGTTCTTGGCATAGGTGTTGGTCTTCTTGTTCGCAGAAAAAGAATGAAGATAATCCCCATCATGCATGCCAACAACAATAGACTGCTTCCATAGTGATGGTAATCATGTGAGTTGATATCAGTGGGGGCAGTCAGTTCCTTGGATTTATCCATTACATCTTTGATTTTGGACTTTAGATCCTCAAACTCGGATGGGTCAATATGATCCGTTTCAATGGTCGTTTCTATTGTCTTTGATGTTATTTGTTGAATTATGTTCCAGCAACTTGCATTGGCACTAGGAAAAAATGTGTGGTTATTTTGCTTTCATAATTAATTTTACCTTTGATGACGATGTTGGGCAGTTGAAGAATACAAGGTTCCTTGAATTCCAGAACACCATTTCCAGATAAGTTAATGGTTGTGCTTTTATCGCCACAGATAAGATGGCCAGATATTTTTGATGGAAGCGAAAAAATCCAACTGTTTGAAGATTTAAGTCCTTTCCAAACACTTTGTGAATGTGTCGCCTTCAAGGTGCATTTGCTGAAGCTATCCTCTTTATGACTAAGCAAAGCCATTTCACAAATCGCTGAAGTTCCTTGTTGGATGTACTTGGTTGCACATGTAGTTGGTCGACAGTAATCTTTTGCATTCTCCCAGCTCGAGGCCATTCAATAAGAAATATCTATCTCTGGGTAATGAGACAGCTAGATATTCAGCAGATGTTTCTACTATAAATGTCTTGTTTCTGTGAAATATAGGAATAGTTATAAGATTAAAAATTTGAAATCCTTCAGCATCCGTCAGGGGCAGTAACATTTAAAACACAATTGAATCATTTAAGCACCGACCTCTCACTGACGATATTTTATACATGTCAATAACTGAACCTTCTGGCAACGATAAATAGGAAGGTAAATTACTTTTAACAAGCTTCAGCTGCTCACTTAATTGTTTGGGTGTTATAAGTTGTGGATTTATGTTTCCGTGATTTAAATCCAAAAGAACATCTAAAAGCATTTCTTGTATATGCTCGAAATTTGTGAGGACAAGAATCAGATATGAAGTCAATGACCCGAGCTTCTGTTTTAACCCGTTAGCCTTTTGTTTCCCGTTGATGATTGTAATGGCCTCTTGAAGATGTTCATTTAAAGCCTTGAACTGATCTTGAACTTGAATGTGATCACGTTTTAAAATATTCGAAGTAGCATCTGCAATTGAACTTTGTTTTCTCAAAAGTTCAACCAAATGATCTTCATTCTTGTAGGCATTGTTGATTTGACCCTGAATTTTGTCTGCATTTTCTTGGTCAAGGATACCAAACAAACTATGTGCCAGAGTTCCCACAATGTCGAATGGTGATCTTGCTATCCTGGGGCTCAATTCCGCAAGTGTGAATGGTTTTCCGTGTACACTTTCTATTCACGCTCAAAATATGCATGAATAAATTTGCCTATCTGTGTACGCTTTATCTGTCAAAAAGATTACACCTCCTACACTGATTTTAGTGCACACAGAAAAAACTCACGCTTGCGGAATTGGGCCCCTGGTTCGTTCATATTTTGGTGCATGATAATTGTGAAGCAACTTCTGTGCATACGTCTTGCATTCTGTTGACATATGCTTTAAGCTCATTGAATTCTTGCCAGTACGTTGTCAAATTGTAAAATACAAAAAATTTCCAGTACGTATTTATCGTGCGAAGTCTGCCAACATCTTCAAAATATATACCAACACCATCATCAAGTTTCTTTGTATTAACTTGCTCTTCTGTTTCCGTCTGACATAAAGATGTGGGTAGCATGACAAGTACCAAAAGTAAGACTGAAAGCAATGTCAATTTTCGTGTCCTTCTTGGCCTTAAACATCTTGTGCTTCTTGTGGGTTCAAGAATAGAGCTATCTGGATTTTTGTCTGTATTATCTGGTTCTTCTGTTGGAAGCGGGCAGAGATTATGTATTGCTCTTTGGTATGTTCCAGTTTGGGTTTTTACATTAGCCACGCGTACTTTGTCATCACTTCCCTTGAAAGTTTCAATCACACGTCCTAATGTCCAGCGCATCGGAGGAATATTTTCTTCTTTAATAAGCACCAAGGTGTCAGGCTTCAGATTGTTTGATTTAGTCTTCCACTTTAGTCTTTGCTGCAGAAGATGCAAGTACTCATCTGACCACCTTTTCCAGAAGTGTTGTTGAATGTGTTGAATTTGCCGGAATTTATTCAGGATGCTCATTTTGCAGGCTGTTACATCTGGTTCTGAAATTGCCGTATGAGGACTTCCAATTAAGAAGTGTCCAGGTGTGAGAGCTTGCAAATCATTTGGATCAGATGATAACGGAGTCAACGGTCGAGAATTCAATATAGCTTCTATTTGTATGACGCCTCCCACAAGCCTCCAAAATGAGGGGAACAAGGTGGAATGTTTTTCCAAGTTATTCCTTTTTCGAGGCAATATGGCAATATGTCTGGATGGCTGCTTGTAATTGTAAATTTTTGTAAGTTCAGCTAATTCATTCTTGGCGCCAGCAAAATTTGTTGCATTATCGCAAAATATTGTGTGGCAAAGTCCTCGCCTTCCTACAAATCGTTTTAAAGCGTATATGAATGATTGAGAAGATAAGTCTCCTACTACCTCTATATGTATGGCTTTAGTAGAAAAACAAACGAAAATAGCTAAATATGACTTTGTAGGAGTCTTACCTCTGACCTTGAAGTGAGTTTTTATGGGGCCGCAAAAGGCAACACCGGAATGATAAAAAGTCTTGCTGAATTGACCCTTTCTGCAGGCATATTTCCCATCAGCTGATTGATGAATCTTGGCTTTGCCCTAAAGCATATGATGCATCGGCTAATTACTTGTCGAGCTGCATGTCCAACACCTAATATCCAGGACTGTTGTCGGGAGATGGCAATTAACGCTCTATGTGAAGCGTGCATGTGTTTATAATGAAGATGTGTTAAAATTAATTTGGTTACTATATTGATTTTGGGAATTAAAATTTGATGCTTAGCATCTGAAGAGATCTTAGCATTTGTCAACCTTCCACCAACTCTGATGAGTTTTGTTCTTTCATCAAAATATGGAGTAAGAGATGCTATAGATGAATTTCTACTTACAAGCTTCCTTCCTTCTAAAGCACGATATTGTTCTGAGAATGACACTCTTTGCGTGTAAACAAGAATCCATCGCGTTCCTTCTCTTAATTCCTCAACAGTTAGCTGGCCTGTGTTTCTAAGTTCGTTTGGTTTCTGCAATTATAATAGAATCTAAAACAGAATGAAAAAATTTTCCTCAATGAAAAATGAGCTTCTATAATTGATGTTTTCGATCAAGTTTGGATCGTTTTGAATTGTTGCCGGCAACAACGATTTTTTCTTACGTCGCTCTGGAATTACTTCAGGAAATTCGTATTCCTTAAATTTAATAGTTTCCCCATTTCTAAGAAACTCTGGGCCGTCGAACCATATTGATGATATGGAAAGTCCTTCTAAGCTTGATCCTCTCGATACCAAGTCCGCTGGATTTAAATGGCCCTTGATGAATTGCCATTGATGAAATTCTGAAAGGGATTGAATTTTTGCAACTCTATTCGCAACAAAAGTTTCCCAGGTGTAAGAGGGTGATTTAAGCCAGGCTAACACGGTTGTAGAATCTGTATAAAAGCATACCTTGTCAATTTTCTTTGGAAGTATTTGAATTACCATATCCACTAATTCCACCATAAGTACTGCTGCTTGTAGTTCCAGGCGGGCTATGCTGACAGCTTTTAACGGCACAACTCTTGATTTTGAGCAAAGAAGTTGGCAAAAGCTTTGGTTGCTTTCATCAATGGATCTTAAGTAAACGCAAGAACCAAAGGCAATTAAGCTGCTATCGGAGAAGGCATGAAGTTCAATTGTCTTAGCAGAAGGAAGAAGAACGTATCGTGGAATGCTTATCTTGTTCATGAGGGAGAATTGGCCAATGTAGTTCATCCAACTTTGAGCCTTTTCAGTTGGAAGGTTGTCATCCCAAGACAGTTCTGATTTCCACAACTCTTGTAAAAATACCTTGCCAATGACGATTATAGGCCCAAGTAAGCCAAGAGGATCAAAAAGTCTTGCAAGATCGGCCAAAACTGTTCGCTTTGTTATCTGAGTAATTGTTTTATTTACCTTTTCGTCATTGAAGCTGAATTTGAAGTCATCTTGTGAAGGATCCCATATTAGCCCTAGTGATTTGATTATCTCAGATTGATGAAACGTAACTAGTTTCTCTTTATCTTCTTCAGGAATTCCTTCTTAAATCATAGGATGATTGAAACAAAATTTTTTCAATTCAAAATTACCTGTTTGAGTAGATAAACTATCTCATTAAGCAACTCATGAGCGTCATCGATGGTCTCTGAACCAGTCAGGCAATCATCCACCTACACATTGTTTTTAACGGCTTGGGAAGCTCTATAAAATTTATCTTGATTGTCTTCTGCCAGTTTAACAAGACATCTGGTTGCTAGGTAAGAAGCCGATGCTGTTCCATAAGTAACGGTGTTTAATTTATAAAGCTGTAATGGCTCATCAGTTCTCGGTCTCCAAAAAATAAGTTGAAAAGCCCGGTCTTCCTCTTGTATTAACACCTGTCGATACATCTTTGTTATGTCGGCTGTAAAGACGTATCTGTGCATCCTGAATTTCAGAACTATTGAAAATGGATCTGGTTGAACTGTTGGACCCACCATGAGTATATCATTTAGTGAGTGGCCAGAGGTTGTCCTGACTGAAGCATCAAAAACATGTTGATGAACTCTCGGGTTTCATGACGCAATGATGAGGTATGATGTAATGTCTCTCTGGAACATTATCCTTGTTAATTGGTGTCATGTGACCCAATGTTATATATTCTTCCATGAAGCTGGTAATCATGTTTAGCTCATAATCCTTACTCAACTTATTTTCTAATGAAAGAAACCTTTTTCTTGCTACTTGAAGAGAGTCACCTAAAAATATGGAAAGATCCTCTTTAAATGGTAATTTAACAACAAATTTACCTTCAGAATTTCTAGTTGTATTCTTCTTGAAATGTTCTTCACACTGATGTTCTTCCTCGCTCTGAGTATTAATGGTAATGTCATGGCTTTCGGATTCCCAGAAGGAGCGAACAAGTTTGTGCAACGATGTCATCGATGGTCTTGTCACTATAAGACAATGAGCACTTGAATTTGAAACTGGAGCACTTCCAGCTACGATCCAACTTAACACTGATTTACGTAATATTGGTAGATCATTTGAAATCCTGTATTCTCCTGGCAGAAACAGGTCAAAGAAAAGTTCAGCTCCCAACAGCATGTCGATTTGATTAGTCTTGCAGAAAGAAGGATCTGCCAGCTGGATGTGAGTTGGAATGTTCCACAGGGAAATGTCGATTTCTTGACTGCACTGGTAGTCACTTATACGAGACATGAGGTTCGCTTCAATTGTTGCTTCATAATTCGATGTTCTGGATTCAAATGTTATTGAGGGAACGAAATCTGATCTGCACTCTTGACCACCTATTCCGCTGATTGAAGTATCCTTGCGATGCTTCTTGATTCCTAACTGCTGTAGGAACGATGTTGTGACAAAATTCAATTGGGATCCAGAGTCAAGAAGAGCTCTGCACGGAATTCTCACACCATACGATGACATCACATTGACCACTGCCGTTGCTAGGTAAACATGACGCTTCTTGTAATGTGTTTCTGCTGCTGCATTAACCGCTTGATGTATCGGCTGTGGAGCCTTGTTTATAACACCTTTTTCTAGTTGATGATTTGTTGCCGTTTTCTTGAGGCTCTGGAACTTCTTCTTGTCATCTCGGATGTTGATGTCTTCAAGAGTCTGAAATCTTGACTCCATGAACTTCAGGAATTCTTCAATGGTGGGACTGCTTCTCGGATCCTTTATCGCGAACTCAAATTTTTCATGGCTTTCTCGGTCAATATTCAAGTTCGTGATTACTTGCAAACACTCCTTCGTGTTATCATGGAGTCTTCTTAAGCTTGAACTTTTTGCTGTGGTAACTGACTGCGTTAAAAACGTGTTTAATTGCGCGGTCAACAGCAATCTTTTATTATTGAAACGTTCAACAAGTGCACCCCAGGCTACCTCGTAATTGCTGTCTGTTGGCTTGAAGTTTTGTATTAATTCCTGGGCCTTTCCAGTCACATTCGCTTTCAAGAAATAAAGCTTTTGTGCTGGTGGTATTGGCTGTTGTAACCAGTTCAAGTATTCACCATCGAATTTCGGGAGCTCGATTTTCGGAAGCTTCATCATTACGCTTACAGGTTTTTGTTCACTTCCCCTTTCTTGAGATGTCATAATGTCCGTAAATAGCTTCAGTAAAGTCTCCTCTACCCACTCTTGCAGATAAAAGTACTCTTGTACTTCCTCTGCACTCACATACTGGTCCGACTTGCGATATAAGCTTGTAATTTCATCCCAATTCTGCTCTAAACTTCTTGCTTTAATTTGGGAGAATTGTTAACTTTTATTGCAAAATGATTGTTCAAGGATCTTGGTTTACGATCTTTTTAGGATGTTTATCAACAAATGATACCTTTCCTTGTTGTTCATTTGCGATCTGGGTATGGTTGACTCATCTTCTGTACTTCTAAAAATTCCCTTTCTGGTTTTAGGAACTGCACCTTGTTGAGTAAATCTATGGATATCCTCTGCAGGCATTTCCTTGAATGTTTCGGCCTTTTCTGCATTTTTGCTTCCTTGTTGAAACTGCTTCTGAAGATCATCTGAGTTTTGGACATCATGTGGTTTTGTTAATTCTGCGATTCGTCTATGTAAGTTGGTAGTCATGAGCTCTGCTGCCTTTCGTACCAGTTCAAAATAGTCCTTTTGGAAGTAAGGATGGTCCATGTGGTCCGAGAATCTCTCCCGCAAAATCGAGTTATTCTGGTCAAATTCTTCCCACCAAAGCTCCAATTGCCCTTTTTTCTTGTTCACGTAATCTAGAGTCTTCCTAGTGGAACTATCTTTGTTGTAATTCCGAACTATGGTGCAAATTGCTTCACCTACTTGCTCTTGCTGAGTGGCGATCTATTCAATCGATTGATTATTATTCAAGCTAGCCATTGTAAACGCAATGATATATTATTTCACTTTCACGAAGTTATTAAACCACGGCAGGGCACCAGAAAGATTCTTAACAAATTACTGCAGGCCACTAAAGGTCTTTGTACTGTTAGCACTTTAAATGATTTTTTATTCTAAACAAATTACTGCAGGCCACTAAAAGTCTTTGTACTGTTAGCACTTTAAATGATTTTTTGTTCTAAAAAAATTACTGCAGGCCACTAAAAATCTTTTCAATGTGTCTTGTCACGGTCGCCAATGATAATTTCTCAAATGAAATATTCAACCCAAAAAATAATTGTAGATATAAGACTACGCACTGGTTCGAAGGTTTTAACAGAACTGAATTTTATTTTGTTAATACAAATATAGATTGTGCAACTATGCAAAAAAATTCAAGCGTGAGAACAGATGAATAGCAAATCTAAAAAGTGGAACACGAGAAGCGTGAACTATACAAATTTCAATAGTAATATTATTGTTGCAACTATGCATAAAAAAGATTTACGAAATGAAATGATCCATTTGGCCTTACAATATAACTGGCCGCATGGTTAAAAGCAAACAAAATATTAAAACGAAATTTGAACATTAAAAAACAGAAATGAAATTTAAACACAGGCCTTTTAATTGAAAACATATAACAATTTAAATTCATGTATAAAATTATTATACAAAATGTCAATTCGACTTAGGTACAGCACAATTTAATAAAATAATTTATCACAGCAATAACTTATTTGATTATTAAAATATATTATAATTTAACTAATGAAACAAATTTAAAAAAAAATGTATATATATGTATGTATTGTGAAAAACAAACCAAATGTCAGTTTGAATTGCCACTTTACTGTGGGGGTATCGTCGTTCTTGATGCAATGGTTATTTATTAATTTGTTTATGACATGCGCGGGGAAAGAGTTAGAAAAAAGGGTGTCTCTAATTATACTGATATATTTTTTGTCGAAAATTGAGATGACTAAAGTCCAGCACTCTGTTGAAATTTTGTGGAGTATGAAATATAACTTGTTTTGGCTGCTTGGAGTAGAAGCTAATAAGTCGACCAGATGAAGTTGGTTTCTTGAACCAGTCAAAAATTATTTTTCCATTCAATTCAAAGAATCAAGTGTCGTTTCAATGGCCGTGTTTTTTTGGGTATTTTATATATAGTATAGTAAGAAATTTCCAAAAAAAAAACCATCCGCAGCAGCCTGGTTTTTATATTTCACATGCTATCGAACAGCATGCATAATAATTTGAAAAAAAAAAGAAAGTTTGCTACAAACAAAAAATAAATTGAAACAAAAATATTAATTTTAGTTACATAAAATGGACAAAATGGTAACAAAATAATATTTGTTGGAAATAATATTTGTTCTTAAATAATTCATGAAATAATTACAGATTTTGCGTGAACTGTGAATATTTTTTGCCAAAAATACCTCTTTCGAAGACTCCACAGAGGACGAGAAGCATGCAAAAATAGATTCCTTCATAATGACAATCGAATCCTTTAGTCAAGAATATTTTAAGACTACGTCGTTCAACAGTAGAACGTCTTATATGTATGTAATCTTTTCGTATTTTCACTTCATAGCGATAACAAAATAATTTATTTTAGCATCTTATTCCCAGCATTATATCTCGCTTCATTTCTTCAATAGGGGAGGAAGAATTAAAATAGGATGCAGAAAAGAAAGTGTCAAAAGGTCAGGACTACATAAAATGGCCTCAAGGAACTGCTGTAACAGAAAAATGTCGAAAGTTTGAGGATAAAAACAAATACCAAGTGTTATTGGTGCAATAGACTGCACCTACATAAATATTGCAGCTCCAAAGATCAACAAAGAGTGCTATTACAACCGCAAGCACAGGTTTTCTATTGTCTTGCAAGCCGTTGTCGATGCGGATAAGAAATTTGTAGATATAACCTGCGGTGAGCCAGGATCTCTGCACGACAGCAGAGTTTTAAGGCGATCCGAGTTGTTTAGGAAAGCGCAGAGCAATCACAACCAACTCTTTCCTAACAACACCTTAATTTTGGGTGATTCTGTGCTTGCTGCTTCAAATTGGTTAGTCCCCTCGTATAAGGACTATGGAAGACTAACCGAACAACATAGATCATTTAACTATATTCATTCTGCAACAAGAATTGTTGTTGAACACTCCTTTGGATTACTAAAAGGCAGGAGGCTTCTGAAATTCACAGAACAACGAGACATTCGTTCGGTAACGAATCTTATTGTAAGTGCATGTATTCTGCACAATTTATGCATCCTGCTGCCGACAGCATTCCTCAAGAGGTAGAGATAAACCCGAGAGATGCAGTTGAGCCTACCCCAAACCCAACATCAAATCGGCGTCAAATATTGTTTGAATACTTACGCGAACAGAACATAATCTAAAATAAAAAAACACACACTTCACATATCATTATTTTTGTTTATCTATTCAAATAGTTTTTAAGTAGTTCCAATTTAATATTTCTGCTTTTTTGTTTCTCTTCTTCAATTTTCTTGAACTCCAACCACTTTTTATTTTTTTCTTCTCTATCCTTCTCTTTGTCTTGAATTTTCCATTATATATACGACGATCGAGGCATTTTGCGTTGTTTTGAGGCATTATTTGAGGGGGAAGACGATGGCATTGAGGATGAGGAGGCAGTGGAAGACGAAGGCATTGAGGAGGCAGTGGCAGTGGAAGACGATGGCATTGAGGAGGCAGTGGAAGACGATGGCATTGAAGTTTGTGTATCGATATCGGCAAACAGCTCAGTAAGGGTATCGTTGTCCGTGTTGGAAAACTCTGGTTCTGTCTCTGGTTCGGCAGCAGAAGTTTCAGCTGGATTCTATTTTAAAGTACATATAGATATTTTTAATTTGCAATAGTAAAGAAAAACAAACACTCACTGCTATTGCGACGGCTCCAAGGGTAACAGTGTGGACATTTGTTATAATTGGCTTTTTGCCAAAAAGCTCGTCCATTTTTTTTTTAAACGGAGCCACACAAGGAGCTGCGCCTGTCCGATGGTTGTTTCCTCTGAACTTTTGTAGGCCCGAAGCAGCGTTTGGATTTTTGCTTCCAAATGCGAAGCGGTTGTTCGTGAATCCTGAAAGAAAATATATTTAGATATTTCATGTAAATCAGTTAAAAAATATATTAAACTTACAGCAAAGCCAGCAGAGAGCATATCCTCCAATAAATGGTCATAGATATCCATGTTTTTTTCCGGCTATGTTGGAATTCATGCTCTCGTGCGGCATACAAATCCAAAAGCGCCTCCGTCTCCTCCTTGGTCCAGTTCTTACGTTCTTTCCTATTGAGTTTTCGTTATTATAATATATTTTATAAAATTTATAAATTAAAATTCTTTTTTCATTTACCTTTTTGTTTCTTTTGGCCGCATTTCAGTTTAGCGACGATCTACGATAAAAATATGACGGACTTTAAAAGTAAAACAGAACAAAAAAAAGTAAACACAAGAGAAGGGGTTTGTTCGTAGACTATAGTCAAAATCGTAGTTTCCGAAACACACAGTCGATGACGTCATCGGCGTTGTATCTTGCTTGAAAAATAAATACATGTTGTGCTGACTACTTTAGATATTTGATTTTTGACATATTTGAACAATATTTTCAAAACGCAAATAAATTAAACAAATCAGAAGCCACATAGACATCTGCAAATTGATTTTAATGTAAAAAATAAATATTGATTCTCAGTTGATGACTCAATTCAATAACAAATTTTTCAAAATTGGCTTTTTTGTAGATCTTGATAAAAATTATTAAGATTTAAAAATGTAATTGAAACCGAAAATTGGTCTTCGTCAAAAAAGAAAAGGATATTCTTTCAAAAGCTATTAGTTTTTAATAGAATGAAAATCGAAATACCGTACATTGTGATAGCGGGGTAGTGCAAAATCTCAGAGTTATCGCAAATATTCCTTAACCACTTTCCTTCTAATTTCTTTTGATTTAATCAGTGCATACATTTCATTCTCACTTTTGATAGCAAAAGTAAGGAACTTTTATGGAGCACGTCCACTTTTAATGACGAAAAACTGTTGTCCAATGGAAATCTACAAATATAACAACTTCACGAACACATCCATCGAGATTCAATTCAATTATCAATCGTACCAAAATCTTAGTACAAAACTAACAAAATCCTATTCGAGACTCGAATAAACGTCAGAAATCCATCCACGTTAGGATTCTACTTTAGCTTTTATCGGCCGTAATTCTACTGCCGATGTAGTATTTGTAATGCATGTAAGATCGTACTTAACAACGGATAGCTTTTCCAAAAAAACACGGCTAATATAATCAGTTTTCACAATGCAAAAAGATCATCAACGTTTTTAGTGACGGTTTTTGGATTAATTTACTAATTATGTCCTCCAGTAAAACCTCCATTGCTATGTCTGCCAACATTGGTGAAATTGGACTACACATAGGTATCTACACTTTGTTTTTGTTGGTATATGTTCGATTCGAACTCCACATAATTGTTTTCAATGATGCAAAAACGTAGAATTTCCATTAACAGAGACTTTCTTATACGTGTGTGTTGTTTTATATCATTCCACTTTTTTTTTTCAATATTTGAAGTACCATATGAACAGGAACGTTGGTGAATAAGAAAACGACGTCAAGTGATACTAAAACTTCATCGTCTTCAATGTTCAATGGTGAAAATACCTCGATGAAATGCTTGGCATTATTGACATTGAAATATTAGATTTATCGGTCAATTTCTTCAGAATTTTGACCATCAATTTTGACAGTTTGTAGCATGGAACTGACACAGAAGCACATATTGGTCTAGAAAATAGCTTTTCGTCCCGGCGATCTCACTTGGACTCAGCAGTTGACTAGTGAGGGCCTTGTCAATACGCAATTTTTATTAAGTTCAGTTCAACTTACATGAATTTTTTGCCAAAAATCCAATGTGAACTATATCCAACAAGATTAAAATTTTTAATCATTACGCTAGAAATGTTTGCCCAGGACCAGGCTTTGTTTTATATGAAGGTTTTATAATACAAATTCTATATACTACTGAAATACATCAGCCAAGTAGAAGACTTAGCACTATTTAATTGGACTTGTTGAATTATTGATTAAAAATAGCTTTTAATGGCCTTTAGTCCATACAAATTGGCGTTTCTTCCTGGCGATCGCCATGGACTCATCAGTTGAATAGTGAGGGCCTTGTCAATTCGCAATTTTTGTTAAGTTCAGTTCAACTTAAATGAATTTTTTGCTTAAAAGCCAATGTGTACTATATCCAACAAGATTAAAATTCTTAACCATTAAGCTGGAAATTTTTGCCCAGGGCCAGGCTTTGTTTTTATATGAAGGTTTTATAATACAAATTCTATATACTACTGAAATACATCAGCCAAGTAGAAGACTTAGCACTATTTAATTGGACTTGTTGAATTATTGATTCAAAATAGCTTTTAACGGCCTTTAGTCCGTTTTAATAAGTTCAGTTCAACTTACATGAATTTTTTGCCAAAAATCCAATGTGAACTATATCCAACAAGATTAAAATTCTTAATAATTAAGCTGGAAATTTTTGCCCAGGGCCAGGCTTTGTTTTTATATGAAGGTTTTATAATACAAATTCTATATACTACTGAAATACATCAGCCAAGTAGAAGACTTAGCACTATTTGATCGGACTTGTTGAATTATTGATTCAAAATAGCTTTTAACGGCCTTTAGTCCATAAAAATTGGCGTTTCGTCCCGCCGATCTCACTTGGACTCATCAGTTGACTAGTGAGGGCCTTGTCAATACGCAATTTTTATTAAGTTCAGTTCAACTTACATGAATTTTTTGCCAGAAATCCAATGTGAACTATATCCAACGAGATTAAAATTCTCAACCATTAAGCTGGAAATTTTTGCCCAGGGCCAGGCTTTGTTTTTATATAAAGGTTTTATAATACAAATTCTATATACTACTGAAATACATCAGCCAAGTAGAAGACTTAGCACTATTTGATTGGACTTGTTGAATTATTGATTCAAAATAGCTTTTAACGGCCTTTAGTCCATACAAATTGGCGTTTCGTTCCGGCGATCTCACTTGGACTCATCAGTTGACTAGTGAGGGCCTTGTCAATACGCAATTTTTATTAAGTTCAGTTCAACTTACATGAATTTTTGCCAAAAATCCAATGTGAACTATATCCAACATTAAAATTCTTAACCATTAAGCTGGAAATTTTTGCCCAGGGCCAGGCTTTGTTTTTATATGAAGGTTTTATAATACAAATTCTATATACTACTGAAATACATCAGCAACACACTTGGGATTTTCCATTGGTAAATTCGGATTTCAATTTAAAAATTAAATTTTTTTCGCGGCGAATGGAACACGATTTCAAATTGATTTATTTTCGTCATTGTATTTGTGTAGTTTCGTTTCTGTCGATATTTCAATACAAATTTCGTCTCGTTTAGAATAGAAATATGAGCTTGTTGAAGAAATCGATTCATTTTAAACTTTTCCATTTATAATAATCGAATATTTCTCATATATTTTCAATACAAATTTCATTTCTGAAATACCCACAATAATCCAATCAAACAACACACTAGCCAACTAATAGCTGTAAATTATGTTTCAGTTAGTACAGTTAGGGGTAAATCTGCCGAAAAATTTAGATCCGCAAAATTGATTTTAAATCAAAAATAAATCAATTCATTTTGCCCAATGGAACGCAAAAATGTTCAAAACCGGCTTTTTGACATATGCAAATCAAAATTAATTGATTTATTTAAGAAATTAAGTAGACTCAGAATTTCACACATTAAGACCCAGTTTTTCAGTGGTGATGGTGAAGTAAACCAGAGTTAGCTAACTCTAGAAGTAAATTATCCCACAGTTAACTGAGGAAGCTGTTTTTTGGTGGAGAACGCATGCGAAACGACTGAACAAACTCGGTGGATAAAACATCAAAAGCACATATTCAGTTAATCCTGTGTTAAGTCACCAAATTTGATGAGCTAACTCGGGCTTAACTTTAATCTCACACTGAAAAACCGGACCTACAAACTTCAATTCAAAAGTAATGTGGTTGGAGAGGAAATGATAAAGACATTGGAACAGGGTGACCAAGAAATTGCACGCGCTAATTTCACACAAATTCTACAAAATCATCTTCGTTCATCTGTATTACCTTATTTCGATAAATGTATCAATAGATTTTCCCGTGAAGCTGTTAAATTTTTGAAAACCCATAAATAAATTTTCATTGTCAATGCAGATAAAGGTAATGTTACAGTAGCTATATATAAAAAAGATTATATCAAAACGATTAAGGATATAATGGCAGATAGGAGAACATATAGAATTCTTAAAAGCAACCCAACACTCACATTCCAAAATGCAAATAGCGGATTTGTTAAGACTTTATTTAACGAAAATATTATTAGTGAGTTTGAAAAGAAACGCATGACAACGTACACTGCAAACAGTCCTCGTATATAAGGATTACCGAAGATTCATAAGGAAAATTTGCCTCTTAGACCAATATGTGCTTCTGTATCTGTTCCATGCTACGAACTGTCAAAATTTATGGTCAAAATTCTGAAGAAATTGACCAATAAATCTAATATTTCAATGTCAATAATGCAAAGCATTTCATCGAGGTAGTTTCGCCATTGAGCATTGAAGACGATGAAGTTTTAGTATCATTTGACGACGTTTCCTTATTCACCAACGTTCCTGTTCATATGGTGTTAACGTCATCCTACAGTGAGACTAATCACTCTCTCTGGTAACATGTCTGTACCAGTCCGCGGCGATCGTTGACCGCATCGAGCCGGATAAAAAACCAGCGACTCTCATCTAATTTGCCACGAACGGCGACAATACTTAACTATAGCACACACCGTGTACCACGTGCGGCTGTATCACAACCTTGTTGCACAACCAATTCTTTTATAGCCAGCCACGGTGCAACTTGCTTAAGAGCCACCACCACCACCAACAGCAACAACGTCATCGTCAATGAAGACGACTGCCACGATAAGTGAGCTACCACCAACAACAGCATCGTCGTCATCGTCACTCAAGACAACTCCTACGAGAAGCGAGCTACCACCACCAGCATCAAAGTCGTCATCCAAAGACGACTGCCACGAGTATCAACGAGCTACCACTACCAACATCAACGTCGTCATCCAAAGAGGACTGCAAGGAGTAGCAACGAGCTACCACCACCAGCATCAACGTCGTCATCTAAAGACGACTGCCACACGTAGCAACGATCTACCACCGCCAATGCTTTCGTCATTATCGTCGTCGTCATCAATCCAGCACCTCGAACTATCCCGATAGGTAGCTGGGAAGAAATGGATAAGTTTTTAAGCAACCCTTTCCAGGTATTGGAATCAATTACTGATACGACCTCTACGCTAACCATGTCGAATAAACTCCGAACGAGTTTAAAGCAAAATACTTCTGCACCAGTTATATCTCACTCTCGAAATCAAAATCGTGTTAATCTTTTTCACAATTCCTAAAATAGCCTGTGCTAGAGAGAATAGACTTTATGAGGAAGAGCAATATGTGTGCCAATTGTTTATCTATAAACCATGTTCTCACTAGTTGTCCTAGTAAATATACCTGCAGTACATGCAACCGACGAAACCATTCTCTGCTTCACTTGTCAAAAACTTCACAACACAATTCTAGTAATTTAAATACATATTCGAAACCTTTTATAGTCAAGGTAACCAACCAGGTACTTCACATTTTCATCTCCTCAATTTAATTCACAGTTCCTCATAACCAAATACCAATAATTTGAATTCAACCAGTCAAATACAGTCCAGTCCATCGTCTACTATATCATATGAAATACAACAAAACTTTTTTGTTCATGCTCGGTCTTAGTAGATATTCGTGACCAAGATGGTATTCATCGAATTAGAACGGAAGCGACTCAACAGCGTCTAAACCTGCCAACTCAAACCTCTAATATTTCGATTCTAGCTGTAATCGGTGCTCAGGCAGCAAGATCCAACAAAAAATGCCTGATTTCCATAATAAATAATGAAAATCCAAATGAATTAATTACTGCGAAGGTAATAATCCTTAAAAAGCTTTCTAATAATCTACCTAGCGTGTCGTTTACTTTAATTAATGCTCATGATTTAAATGGTCTGTGTTTAGCGGACCCAATGTTCAATAACTCAGCTCAGGTTGATTTGCTCATCGGAGCAGATCTCTACCCAAGCATTATCCGACACGGAATTAAACAAATATCGGAATCACTTCTAGCTACACAAACAGTTTTCGGTTGGATTCTTTCAGGGCCGACCCCTCACAAATTCAAGCTCTTACTTCACGTTTCGTGGAAAATCAATCCATCGACCACCGAATCAAAAAGTTTTGGGAGTTGGAAGAACTTTCTGACCGAAAATACTACGCTTCTGAATCAGATAAACTATGTGAAGACCTCTTTGACAAAACCACCTACAGACTTCCAGATGGTAAATATGTAGTAAACCTCCCTTTTAAGCCTGATTTTGAGCCTTCTCATCTAGGGCACTCGAGAAATAACGCACTGCTACAGTTTCTTCGAACAGAATGTAAACTTCAAAAGAATTTCGAACTTCATGCCAAATACTTACAAGTGCCTACCGAAAATTTGCATTCAAACTCAAAATTTTGATAAAAAACGCAAAAAAAATGTTTTAATCAATTCTTCTCAAAATGGTGGAACTGAATTTTTGTGGTCAATGCTCATATTGATTCTTGAATCGAACACAAAAACCGAAAGCTTTAATGTCTTCTAGTTTTCGAGAAAATTGAAAATTACTAGAACTAGGTACTTTTTTGATTTTTGTTGTTGATATTAATTTAATGTGATCTTTTTTTGATAAAAATTAATGTTAGTGTTAGGTTGATCTTTGTTAGTTATATAAAGAACAGCAATTCATTTGGCGTTACCAAGAATGCACCACGAGGGAGTAGAATTGCATCGCATCCCGCATCCTAGTAAGTGAGTTTGTCAAAAATAGTCACGTCAATTTTCTATTGATGTATATGGTCAAAGGCTAGCATGTTTTAAACATTACAAATGAATTATGTAGGTTTGTAAGACACAAACATGTATATATATACGATGTGTTTTAAAAAAGATTTTTAGAGCACAATGCTCGCTTTATTAATTCTTTTTAAGAACTAACTTTACAATTTTTCAATAAGACACTTTTTGGACTTACCACAATTTTAATTTTCTATCATAGAGATCGACTGCCCGACGTTTCGACAGGGTTACACTTGTCGTGGTCACGGGTTTACTGATGGTTTATGGATGGGTGTTGTTTTGTCTCTCATTTCTTCTTTTGCGGAGACTGTACCGGTGTGTTGAGGAGGTACTTGTTCTAACTGCATAGATTGTTGTTGTGATTCGATGTATGCTTGAGAACATGCAAAGCTTATCACATCAGCTGGCAGATTGTTTTGATTTTTGCTTTTGTTTTCACTTTTCATTTTGATTTTCTTTAATTTGTTTATGAGAGGATCCCATGCAGAGGGAAGATTAAAGCTTTGATCACGATTTAACTTTGTATGTATTTTTATTTCTATAGCTTCTCGTACCAGTCTTGGCACATAAAACCTTTCCGTAGAAATCGATTTTGCTTTATCGAATCTTATAAAATGATCCTCGTTATGAACTAAATGCTCACATATAGCGGATTTGGTTACTTCGTTCTTTTGAATGGCTTTTATGTGTTCATTTAGTCTTGTTGCTATTGAAAAAATGTCTCAGAACAGCGATAAACCAAGTCTTAAATCAATAACCTTACAGTATTTAAATACTCCTATTTATAGTAATGATAATGTACGTAGTACATTCTTATCTTATTCTTATCATTATTTTTGTCGAATGACTTTGACTCATTCTTTTGTGAACAGGAATAGAATCGTTATCGAATGTTGATAGGAATATGTTCCTTGCATGTTTCTGACTAATAACTGGAGATATAAACCCTCCCCTCTTGCATTGTCTAACGGTTAAAAAGTGAACGTTGGAAGATTTACAATAGTTTTGTTTACTTTATGTTTACTTTTCCAATATAAGAGGAGTATGATTATTACAAAAAATAAAGATTATTAATGTTGTTCCTATATAAGTAGTCTGTTTTTTAATAAACTTTACTTCTATTATAGGTTTTACATTTTCAATATCTTCAAAATTTAGTATTTTTATAGTAATGTTCTACCAGGGTTCGATAATAAAACTTATTTCCTTTAAATAACAACGTCCAGTTATTTTCTTTACAAAATAAACACACTTTATTTCACTTCAAATCGTTTTTATTGTTCTCCAATCGCAACAGTATGCAATTTAAAATTCACTTCCGGATGCACTTTAACTTCTTACTTTACGCTATCACATTCAAAATAAAACTGTGTCCACTCGCTCGAAAACATCCGTTTATATAGGGAATTAAATGTGTTAACAGTCAAACGGTGCATCGATAAAATTAGGAATATGAGCAGGCAAAATCCCTTCTGTTCATGGTAGTGTTAGTGTTTGGGTAGGTCCTGCTTGTGCAGCTCGGTGAGTGTGGCAGATGGATTGAGTTAAGATCGCATTCCATATCTGACCATCAATGGGCGCTCACCGAGTTAGCGCGTTAAATAAGCGGAATTAATTATAAATTATTCGTGAGGTTTTTCAATCAGAAGTGGGTATCGGATGCCTTTGAAAATTAAATAATATTGTTTGAAAATAAATTTTGTGCTACGCGAAAGTTTTTTTTAAATTGGTTGGATTACGAATATAGTGTTTTACATTAACTTATGAGTTATGTGTGTGCAATGAAATTCATATAAGAAAAATATGTTTTTCTTATGTGAATGGTAAATACCTACATAATATCGGATATATACCTACGAGAAGGAGTCGTCGTGTATTTATAGTTTACATCCAAGAAAAGTAGCTAAGTATAATTTGTTGTTTTTGATTCTGTCATTTCGGATATTGTGTGTATTTAACATAAAAAAACAACTATTGGGTTTTATGGAGGTGTTGCTTTCGTTGTTTTGCCAAAACACAGATCTACTTTCTTGTATTTTGATCTTGTCGTGGTTCGGTTTGTGTTACTGACTAACGCGCTGATGTTTGGGTCCTTTTTTTCCTCTCAAATATGTAACGGTTTTTTGTTTCGCTAACTTCGTTTTTTTTTGCATATATTGATCTTTTCGTGGGTCGCGCAACAGATGTTTGGGTTGATCCTCTTCTATAAATGGTGTTTTTTATTCTACCTGCGTAGAAAAAAAAATCTTTTTTGTTACAGCTAAGTATCTTTTTTTTTATTTTGATCGTTTCATGGGTCACTTGTTGTTGTTCTGCTACCTATCGCGCAGATGTTCGGGAACAGTTTTTTGTCTCAAAAATTGCTGTTATTGTCCTATCTACGTTGAAAAAAAATTCAGTTATGTGACATGAGAAAAAACCACAGATGTTGGGTTTTCGGTCGGTCGTTTGTTTTCAGAATTTTCGTTGTGCTTTTGTATTTATAAATATATACATATTTGCCTCAGAAATATATTTTTTTGTTGAGGAATAATTTGCTCTAAGAAAAGGGCAGTTGTTCGTTGTTGTTTTTCCTGTGTGGATCGCCTTATTTTGTATCTGTGAAAATACGTACCAAATGAAAAGATTTATGTATTTATTATTATTTAAACGAGAGGATTGTTGGAAGTAGTTAATTTCTCTTTCCTGATGTGTGTCATATAAGAATCGAAGGCGGAGTTGAGGTGGAAGTATGAACATACATATCTAATAAAATTCGTCTACATAAACATGAGTCACGAACAAGGTATTTGCGGGATCAGTAAGATACTTATTTACAATGGTTGAAGTGATTGGTTACCCCAAATGTGAATAGAGTGTCGCAACAAGTGAAAACAAAAAGAATTATACCGCGTTCAATTCCGATAATAATAATTGTTCTCTAAATGAAGCGCAATTGCTAGAAACCATTGAGAATGTTTGCAATATTTACGAGTGTGATGATTGGTGCGTAGTGTTTTTGGTCTCTTTTCGATTCGATGAAGCTTCTTCTCATTGTTTTGCTGTTCAAAAAGGACTTGTAACTAGTTGGAACAAGTTAAAAACAAGGCTCTTGGAGGACTTGCTTTCGTTTTTATATGAAGCCGATGTTTCAGAAGAAAGAGGATAAAAGATACAAAACTTTTTGTATGTACCTAATATTATAAGGAAGATGTGGTAAGTTTTAAACTAAGACAGTAATTACATACATAATAATAATAATAATATTTGGTAAAATATTGAATCTGAAAATTATTTAACTACGGCGACAAGTCGAGCTCAATTAGGTATTACCAATTCTTGTCAAAGCACTAAAAATAATAAATATACAAATAGAAACTCTAGTTTAAATGGGTCTAAACATAAATATGATATTCGATACACGCACAAATTGCAATATTACGTACCCAATCAAGTACATCGTATGCTTATGAAGCCACCATAAAAAGATTTAGGGAAAATAACATGCTTTAACAGCAGAACTCCCGGATATTTTGCTCGTGGTTGCAAGTCCGTGAACGATCAGTCAGGGTCAGAGGAACAATTGGACAACCACCATATAATACGGTTGATGAATCCAGACAACGATGATAGTAGGTTAATAAAAATCATAAAAGTAGGTGATGCCATAATCAAAGCATGTTAAGACCTAGGCTGTGACTGTTCCACTCTACAACGAGTAGAACTCGAAAAATGGGACTGGAGAATTACTGCATGCAACACAATTTTCAAGGCTTCGGAACAGGATCTTCAAATACAATTGGAAAAATTAATAAAAACGTGTGCGTTGAAAAATTCCGAATGAATGTTTACAGGAATTTCCAGTGATTTTGGGTTGTACTTTAAGACTTCTGATGTTTTAATTAAAAAAAAAATATGGGAACTTGGAAGTTAAGTGCTTAGAGGGAAAATACTCAAGTAATTGACATCAAGAAGTCACATTGGAAATGGCTAAACATAATGGTAAAGTGAAACCAATTATTCAATTTAAAGATATTTTCGATTAATAATTTTCTCTGTGACGATATTCATACAAATAAACTCTTAAAAATACTAACAAATACCGCGAATGCATTGTCTTAAATTTGAGTGAATTGTGAGCGACAGATATGATCAAATTGAATATTCGTTTAAAAGATAATAAATTGTGAGGCGTAGACTATACCGTGTGGTATATAACGAAATGGAAAATTCTGAGTTTGCAAGTCCAGAATTGTTAGTCAAAAAAAGATGGATTGTATAGAATGTGCGATATGGACTACCGAAAGTTAAACGATATGACCGTTCGTTAATATTCAAGAACGAATTAACGCAGTGACTAATGGTCATTTTTTTTGTTGTTGTTGACTTGTTAAGCAGTTATTATCAAATATTGGTTTTTAGGAGCAGGAAAGCAAATTCCACAGTTAGTTGAAAATCTTAAAAGATTTAGATATTGCCTTCTGGTAAATCATTCAAGATATTAACATACATTTACTACCGTGAATTGCCAGGTGGTGATTGAAAACAAAAGTATTTGATTTCCAGCCGGCCACACAAATGCAACATGCTGACGCCTTAAGTCATCACTCAGTTGAAAATTCAAATGGAAAGGAGGAAGTCGCTTACATATTCGTTTGGTCAGCTGAAAATTGATTATTTGATTGCTGCAGTTCAAAAGGAGGACGAAGAACTCTGCAAAGTTTTTCAATATTAGAAGAAAAAAATCAGATATAAGTAACCGCAACTGCGCGGCCTCTAAAAGGAATATGCTGTGCGGGACGATTGTTCAAAAAAACGGGAGAAGGTTTTAGTTGGGTTGTTCCACGAGGTTGAATAATAATAATAATTGAAAATAGTAATTACATATATAGGTCATGGTTTGGATCGAACCATGGAACATGTGAAGAAAAACTTCTGGTTCCCGAAGATGAAATGTATAGTAAGTAATTCCCTTAATATAATTCTATTCAGTGTCTTTTTTTAACAAGCGTGGAAAAGTTGAGACAAGATTTCAGGTTCATAAATCATTAAAACATCCTTACACACCGTATATATCGACAACTTCGAGTTTTTTTCACAAAAAGGACCAACGGAAGTCTTTATTTTAAGGCTTCGCCCTGCGAATCAACAAATTCAAATGGTAAATGAATAAAATGTGATAGACCTATCACTTCTAAAACTTTTCAGGAATATTGTTTAAAAAAAAAATGAATTATTACCTACATATTCCAAATGCTGATCACACAACTTGCGTAAAAGTTTAAACTGAAAGATATTTCCGAATAGTCGCTATATCTTTATAGTCAAGACAAACGACAGGATGAAGAGATTTGGAAGAACATCTACCTGGAATTTTATGGGGCTTAAATTGTTGAAACATCGCATTACAAATCAGTATATTCAAGAACTTCTTCTTATCATCAAACCAAAAAAAAAAAAACAAAAAAAAAAAAGACTTCATTTTAATCAATTAGTTATTGGTTTGCGTTAACAAAAAATAAAACAAAAAATACTTATTAAACTTTTTCAATATATTTCTCAGGTGACGACAATAACTCAGATGAGGAAAACAAAATGTTCCATAAGCTAATTTTCGCGATAGGATTACAAAAAAAACGTGTCGATGAACTTCAACCCAGAACAATGACCGTGTGAAACGAAGATGGAAGCTTTTTTCATGGAAATAGTTCAATAAAATTTATTAAGAATAAATAAAATGATTGATCTACAAAAAGAAATGATCGTGTCATTAAAATATTTCAAGCTGTGTGCTTGAGAAGCTGTGTGCTTCGGTGAAGCTGTGTGCTTCGAGGTAGCTGTGTGCTTTGGGGAAGCTGTGTGCTTCGGGGAAGCTGTGTGCTTCAGTGAAGCTGTGTGCTTCAAGGTAGCTGTGTGCTTCGGGGAAGCTGTGTGCTTCAGTGAAGCTGTGTGCTTCAAGGTAGCTGTGTGCTTTGGGGAAGCTGTGTGCTTCGGGGAAGCTGTGTGCTTCGTTGAAGCTGTGTGCTTCGGTGAAGCTGTGTGCTTCGGTGAAGCTGTGTGCTTCGGTGAAGCTGTGTGCTTCGGTGAAGCTGTGTGCTTCGGTGAAGCTGTGTGCTTCTGAGACCTGTGTGGTCTCGTGAAATAATTATTGAGTGGTTATTTATATCGTTTTCGTTTGGATTTCGGAACTGTTCCATTCCTATCAAAAATTGGAAATTTGGAATAAAAGAAGTGAAAAAGGAGAAACTCCGAACGTCCACTCGAAGACGACATTAGTTTTTATTCTCACTGAGGACAGTGATATTTGTCGGATGGCCGAATGTTAACAGTCAAACGGTGCATCGATAAAATTAGGAATATGAGCAGGCAAAATCCCTTCTGTTCATGGTAGTGTTAGTGTTAGGGTAGGTCCTGCTTGTGCAGCTCGGTGAGTGTGGCAGATGGATTGAGTTAAGATCGCATTCCATATCTGACCATCAATGGGCGCTCACCGCGTTAGCGCGTTAAATAAGCGGAATTAACTATAAATTATTCGTGAGGTTTTTCAAATGGTTCTAGTCCCAAATAGTACGCACTAGAATATTTGAGCATCTCTTTCTAGCAGTTTCCATTCCAGTCGTTGACAGATGGAACACTGGAATTAATACTCAGCTGAATTACAAGATGGCGCTGTAAAAGGTTGAAGGTTTGGTGTTTAGCTTTCCAGAGGGATGGCGCTACAAACAGATAGAGGATTTTCTTTTATTTCAAATTCAAAGTAGTTGGGTAATTATTAAATCGTTACATTGCCCCCCTCTTAGGATTGATCGTCCCGAACAATTCCATCACTGCTTTCACCATTATAACGATGTAAACCGTCACAATAATCTACTTTCAATTTGCCTCTTACCCTTCTCCCTATACGGTAAACCACATCATTGATTCTTTTTACAACAGTGCAAGGGCCTTCCCAGTTATTTTGAAGTTTAAGTGACAGTCCCTTTTGTCGATGGGGATTATAAAACCACACAAGGTCTCCTTCTTGAAATCCTGTCGCTGTTGCTCGTGCATTATATCGTGTTTTCATCCGGTCACTGCATGTTTTTATGTTTGTCCTTGTTCATTGGTGAATGTTTTCAAGTCTTTCCTTCAGGTTATTCACATATTCCTCTGTTCTTTGCGGCTCAATTGTATGGCATCCAAATTTCATTTCACTTGGAAGCCCACATTGTACTGATGGATTTTACTTTGAATCTTTCTACCTGGCCCCTTGCTATCTGCACAAGTATCACATTTTCGGCTCCACTTTTCGACGTGTACCGTTATCGTACGTTTTCGAGCGTCATATTGACTCCTTAAAGACCTCCAGAAGCTCCATCATGCATCTTTCGAAGAACATCATTTACCTTTGATCGAAGAACGATAAGCTGCATCACATGAGACTTATCATCTGCGGATTCCCATTTACGCTTAAGTACCCCTTCTTGAACATGAAGCGAATCCCATTGGGCCCAATAAGCTTTCAGAGCAGGGCTTCTATCAGAGATGTCACTCCATTCAGGTTTTTTTTGGTGTTCCTTCCATGCAAGAATGGGTTCGATATCCGAGCTTTCTTGTTGGGCAATCCTGAGTTCTTCATTGCTCCAACCGTAAATGGGATCGGCTCTTATACGTTGTGCGAAAATCATCTCCTTTTCTTCTTGACGCGTCAGTCTTGTGTGCACTGTCGCTGAGATAATGCGTCTGCGTTTGAATGCAGTTTTCCTCTTCGGTGTTGAACCTGATAGTCGTAGGTATGCAGTCTCTCGATCCACCTTGCTACTTGACCTTCAGGATTTTTGAAGTTCAAAAGCTAATCGAGTGCCCTTCTCCTAATCTTCAAAAGCTAATTGAGTGCACCATGGTCCGTTCGAAGAAGGAACTTTTGTCCATAGATGTATTTATGGAAGTGCTTTGCTGCCAAAACCAGAGCTTTAACTTCTCTTCTGGTAATAAAATAATTACGCTCTGGCCTCGAGAGTACCTTGGGTGAAGAGAAAATATCAGCATACTCATGAAGAAGGCTTCTAGCAACATTAAGCTGATGTTGAATAAGATTGGCTGACTTTAGAATTTCGGATTTTAACTTTTCGGAGTTCACAGACTTCTGTGTATGCACTTCGTTGATCTTGGTTATCGCGGATACAGATTCACACTGCCCAACTATTTCTCCTTTCCTGAGCTTAACTTCGTACGGTTTGATGTTGAGTATCCGTACAGTAGACATATGTAACGCAGCGCTGAGTTGGCGCAGTGAGTTGAAGCAGCAGCTGAGTTATTTGGGGTGATACAGCAATGTGTAACTCAACAACTCAGTAACTCGATAAATCAAAACCGCCAATATGTCAACTCTCCAACTCAATAGTTGAATAGCACTTTTTGTCTGTGGAAGCGCAGTGCTAGCCACGCCACACAAACAGATGAACGATGCGATGAAGCAAATGAAAAAAGGGCTGTGCGTAGCTCATTTTAAATATGAGTTGGTATGGTTCGCCAGTTCGCTGTGCTTTGTGTGCTTTTGTTGCAAGTTGCAAGGAATGAGGAAACTAATTTGAATGTGTTATACGTAATCATTATTATGTGTATATCAGAATGGTTTGTTTTTTGATTAATTATGGAAACAGTTTTTCACTAGGGCGCTCCAGAAAATATTTTTTTTTATTTTTGTGTTCTATAGTAGGGAAGAATATGCACTTTGGATTTAGGCGGTGTTTGATTGACAGGACACCCTAATGTTTACATTCAATTCTCATTAATTTTTGCTTTGAGATTTCAGGTACCTTACACATTAGCACAATAAATTGTGTTCAAAAACGCATAACATAATATAAGTAGTTTCTGTTCATCAGTATTCAAATGATACATACCTAAAGATAACATACACAATATAACCCTTTTCAAAATTTCTCAAACCGGAATTATTCTCGTTTGCGATGCCAAAAATAAAACACTTCGCATCACTTGTTTGCAGTCACTCATTTCACAACTGCTTTTCACAAAGAAAATCTTTCTTTCATTACGGTTGCAAAAAGATTGACTTTAAACAAGCGATTCGCACTGTGCATACAATATGTTCTTCAATTGGTCAAACAGTAAGTAGAAACACACCATATATTTTCAGACACCATTCCCTCCAAGAATTCATGTCTATTTGTTGAAACACACTAACACAATAACGCACATTTCTCTATCTGTAACTAAATTGCTCAATTGTATACGTAACAACCTTTTCCCAAATGTTTCAATTCTCAAACCAAAATTCTGTTTACGATCCGAGGACAAATACACTGCGTGTCATTTGTACACAGCCACTCTTTTCAAAACCGTTTTTAACAAACAACATCTTTCCACCATTCAGTTGTAAAGAGAGTGACTTTAAACAAGCAACTCGCACTGTGCAGTGTGCACAAAAAAGGTTCTTCAATCGCTCAAACACGAATAGTAGGTAGATAGATAACCGTATATTATATACAGATATATATGTATTGATTGACATATTGCGATCTGTCAAAGTGGTTAGCCAAAGAAAAGCTCTGTCGTTTAAACTCCAAAAAAATCTATATATTCTAAATTAAATTTTAAAATTCTTTGCTACGACCTTAAAAAAGTGCAATAGTTACACCTGGAAAATAAAATACCAGTAAGTCATAGCATTTAAGACTCCTAATTTTACTAGCAAAGTTTGCACTAATGATAACCTAACTTATGAACAAAAGAGAATTAAAAGAAATTTCCCTAGTCCATTACAATAATCCGAAAGGAAGGCCTTCAAAAAACCCGATCAGAATGGAGCAACAGGTATCAATGTGGAAAATATGAGAGAAATAATTAAGGAAAACAACTGAAGACTGGTCTCAGAACTTGTTTCAAAAACCGACTTTCAGTTACTCTATGCCGATTTATCTGCCCTTAAAGTAAAACAGAATGTCGCTGGTAGATTTAAAAAGCAATTGAATTAATAATAATTTGACCAATTATTTGAACTATGAATGTTTATGTTAAATCGGGCTTTTTTGGTCACTTCCTTTTATATGCAAATAAAACTTTATTTCATACTTTTCCCTACGTTTCGTCGTAATTTCTCGACTTCATCAGGGGTAGTTTATTAAATCTGTATATAGAAACTTACGGTTAACAATTTACACTTTTAAATTTTTTTTATAAATTAAACTTACATTTAACCTCTTTCGGAAAAGAGATGTTAGTTTTGTTTACAAACCATGTGTCATTGAAAACTTATCCTAACTTGTCTAGCTGTGTGTCTTTTATTATCTGTATTTTCGATGAATGTGTTTGTCTGAGACCTTGACTGATTTGGTCATACCTATATTTTTGTTTTGATGTAAACGAAAATCTTAACATTAAGAACTCATTTCAACTAAAAACTCAATTAGAAGGCATTGTTTTAGAGGAAGATGATTTTCTAGTTTCTTTTGACGCTGTTTCACTCTTCACGAACATTCCGACTTACCTCGCTATAAAAATAATAATGAAGAAGTGGACACAATAAAAAACTTAGCAAAAATACCAAAAACACAGTTTTTAAGGATTCTAGAATTTTGTCTGAAAGAGAACAATTACTTCAAATTCCAAGATAAAATATACAACGAGTGCCTACGTTCTGTAACTCACAGCGATAAAATCAGTCGAGAAACGATGAAAATTGAAAGAAATCGTATGAGTTTTGTTCCATTTTTCATAGTTTCTCGACCAATTTTACTCATGCGTAGTTACAGAACGCAGGCACAGACTTTTGGTATGCCCATGGGAAATCCCCTCTCCCCACAGTAGCTGACATCATTTTGGACGATTTAATAGAAAAAACAATAGAAGAACTTAAAAGTCAAAAACAAACTAACATCAAATTCATCACCAAGTACGTAGACGACGTGTTTGTTTTCATAAAAGAACAAGATAAGGACGAGATCTTGAATTACCTGAACCATTACCACACAAAACTTAAATTCACAGTTGAAATAGAACAAAACCAAAGCTTACCCTAACTAGACATCAGAATTTACAGAACAAGAAACAAAATTAAATTTAACTGATATTTTTAAAATTACAGCATCTGGCACAATGATTAATTTCCTCTCTACTCAACCCTTACAACAAAATATTAACACTGCAAGCAATTTTATCAACAAAATAATAAATATTTATAAGCGATACAGAATTCAAAGAAGAAAACATAAAAACAATTAAAACAATTTTACACATGAACAATTTTCCACATTACTTAATAAATAATTTAATAAACAAGAATATCAATAAAACTAACGAAAACAAAAATTCTCAACAAAATCCAGAAGTTGGTAACACTATGAGGTACTATGATATTAAATCTTACTGATAAGAGAAACTTAAATAAAATAATAAATAAAGAAAATGTGACTTTCGCTCACAAATCAAACTCAACAAAAAGACAACTATTCACCAACACAAAAAACAAAATAGAAAAAGAACAACAACATGACATCATTTATAAAATTGGGTGCAGTGGCAAGGAAGGGGAGACGTGCAATCTGATCTACATTGGGACAACTAAGAGATCACTGGAGGCGAGACTAATCGAACACAAAGCGGATATTCGGAACAAAAGAGAATCCACTGGGTTATCACAGCACATACTAGAAACTGGACACTCCGCAGACTTTGATAACACAGTAATAATGGACAAGGAAAAGAGAACAAATAATAGGTACACACTTGAAAGTCTACGTATACAACAAAATATAGACAAAACAATGAATACACAGGAAGATAGAGACAACACAATAGCTAGTTATTCTCTTGCATTAAGAGCGGTGTAATTTTTAATTTGATTTAAATTGCTTTACTTTCATTTAGTTTTTCTAAAGTGCTGTGCTGTAGGTTTTTTATTTAATTTTGTTTATTTATTTTCAAATAATTTTAAATAATTCATTTTTATTTTAGAAAATTCAAAAATTTAGAATTGCCATCGATCAATAATTATTATTAAATGTAACAAAAGTTTTTTTTTCATGTAAGTTTAATTTATAAAAAAAAATTTAAAAGTGTAAATTGTTAATCGTAAGTTTCTATATACAGATTTAATAAACTACCCCTGATGAAGTCGAGAAATTACGACGAAACGTAGGGAAAAGTTTGAAATCAAGTTTGATTTGCATATAAAAGGAAGTGACCAAAAAGAATCTATAACACAACTGAGAAAACCAAAACTACGAAAGACTAAACTTCCCAGTACAAAACTAATAATGAACACAACTGTGCAGTAAAGAACTTCTAACGACCAAAACTACTCGCGAAACAACTACGAAAAAGGCGGATGCTATATTATCGCTTGGTTTTTGGATTGGCAACAGTTGACCGTAGTATGTGTGCGTTAGGCGATAGGTTTTAAAAAGAGGAATATAGCAAGGCTGAACTGGTGTGGAGTTGCGAATATAAAAATAGGGCGTTGGATTTAAAAAAATGGTATCCTCGTCGTTCTTTGAGCGATTTCGATGAAATTGACACAGGTTATAGCTGAGGCAGAATTATGAACGAAAAAAATATTTCCAGCACAGGGTGCCCCCAAAAAATGTCACTTTCTTATTCTTTGAGCGATTTCGATGAAATTGACACGTGTTATAGCTGAGGCAGAATTATGAACAAAAAAAAATATTTTCAGCACAGGGTGTCTCCAAAAAATGTCACTTTCTTATTCTTTGAGCGATTTCGATGAAATTGACACGGGTTATAGCTGAGGCAGAATTATGAACAAAAAAAATATTTTCAGCACAGGGTGTCTCCAAAAAATGTCACTTTCTTATTCTTTGAGCGATTTCGATGAAATTGACACGGGTTATAGCTGAGGCAGAATTATGAACAAAAAAAATATTTTCAGCACAGGGTGTCTCCAAAACATGTCACTTTCTTATTCTTTGAGCGATTTCGATGAAATTGACACGGGTTATAGCTGAGGCAGAATTATAAACAAAAAAAATATTTTCAGCACAGGGTGCCTCCATAAAATGTCACTTTTCCATTTTATGAGCGATTTCGATGAAATTTAAACAGAATATAGCTGAGGCAAAAATATATAAATATTTGAAAGATACAAAAATTGATGAATATACATATAATGTAAATAACTTTTAAACTAAATCAAACAAATACATATTTGATAAACCAATATTTGTTTGTGCAGAAAAAGATTTTTTACGTCATTTAATGGTTTTGTTAGAATACTTTAAACACCTTCAAAAAAAAAATTCAAGCCATTGAATAAAATAAATTTTCTCATTGCATTTATACTTTTTTTTAAATAATAGAACCAAAATATTCATACAATGCAAGATTCCCCCATCCAATACTTTCTTTTTTCGACCAAACAAAAACCGCACACAGTTTGAGTGTAAAATCTTTAGAAAAACTCAAAGATTGTAAGTCACAATCGCTTGATTTCGTTAACAAATAATTTGAACGAAGTTTTACTTTTTTTCGTGTGTATACTTTGAGTAGGTACATATCGTTCCAAAATAATTTGAACGAGTTGATGGTCAAATGATAATGAGTGGTAATGGGATATTTCTTTTCTAAATTATTTGGGAAGTTTTGCTGCAGGTATTTTTTTGTTTTGGTTTGAATTGAGTGCACAAAAGGGTTGCACGAGTTTTTGGATGTTGGAAAATGAGAAAAAAATTGCGGAACTAAATCAAATAAGGAGAAAAGTAAAAATATTTTGTGGGTGGTTAGGTATTAGATTGATTCAGAAATGATAATAATATTATCATAAAGTTAGGCGTTCATGAACGAAATGAACGCCACTGACATACTGCTTTTTAACATGCAAAAGCTGTTAAAATGTGCCTTTTTACCGATATAAATCAATTTTATTAATTTAATTATGTTCTATGCGAATATCAATATTATTTACAAGAATTCTTCTTCTGCACGCAGACTTTTGTGGATCACTGTACATTATATCGGGTTTTTCAATAAGAGTGCTACAAAAGTTTTTTTTTAAATAAAACAAAAACGGTTTTGGATATCAATGAAATTCTTTATTCCTGTGAAAGTACGTTTGATGACATTATGCATGGAACTCGATTTCTTTTGCAGAGCCACCACGGGCACGCTTACATACGCTGAACCCAATTTTCGACAGTTTTCAAGCATAAATCGGCCGATACTGCTGCAATTTTACGTTCGATATTCGTACGAAGTTCATCAATCGTCGCTGGCTTGTTGGCATAGACCATAGCCCCACAAGCAATAGTCTAACTGCGTCAAATCGCACCACCGAGGAGGCCAAGCGACTGGACCATTTCGTGAGATAACACGTTCTCCAAACTTGGTTTCCAATAAATTGATTGTGACATTCGCTGTGTGGCTTGTGGTGCCGTCCTGTTGGAACCACATGTCCTCCAAGTCCATATCATCCAAAAATATTCGGTTATCAATGAACGGTAGCGATCCCCATTTACAGTTACGTGCCGGTCTTGATCATCACGGAAGAAGTACGGCCCAATGATGCCACCGGCCCATAAACCACACCAAACCGTATTTTTTTCGGGATGCAAAGATAACTCATGGAGTACGTGTGGATTGCTGCCTGACCAATACCGCATATTTTGTTTATTGACGAAGCCATTCAGCCCGAAATGAGCCTCATCGCTGAAGATGATTTTTCGATGAAAATCAGAATCATTTTCAAGTTGTTGCTGAGCCCAATTCACGAACATGCGACGCTTCTGGTGGTCAAGCGGCTTCAGTTCTTGCGTTAATTTAATCTTTTAAGGATGTAGGCCAAGATCTTCTCGCAAAATTCGCCACAACGACGTCACAGAGATGCCCAACGACGTGTGAAAGACACATTTGGGCTTTCTGCAACTGAAGCCTCAGCGGCAGCAATATTCTCGACGTTACGGGCATTTCTTTGTCTCACTGGTACGGGAACATTTGCCTGTGGATTCAAATTTTTCCACTAGACGCTCAATTGTTGATCTGCTAGGGCAATTATGACGACCATAAATTGGACGTAGCGCTCTTAACGTTGAGGCCACTGACTCCGAATTTCGGTAGTAAATTTTAATAATTTCGACTCGTTGTTGGCTCGTTTATCTTTCCATCAATGGCAAACCTTACTGAAGAGAAATGTCAAAAGAGCGGCAAGAAATATGGCGTCGTTTGCTGTCCCTGTTGCTCTACTTTTGTAGCGTCCCTGTTGAAAAACCCTTTATTTCTAAAAAATTTGAAAAATAAAATTGCATGACAAGTCCAATTAAAAAAATTAGGTCCTGCTTGCATCCGTTTTACCTGCACATAGAACTTTAACAAGCCTTGTGTACACATATCACTTATTCGGAGGTCTATCACCTATTAAAAAAATGAAAATTTAAATTACTTCAGTTCATAAGTATTTGTTTTTATTTTTTCAGAGTAAACAGCAAACTCCAATCAGATCCACCGTATTGATTTGAATGCAAAAATTTAAATTATGTACTTACACACATATTGTAAAAAAGATTTGTTTATTGTTTATTTAGAAAAATTAAATAGGAGTGTACATATAATTAAAATTTTCTAAAACATAGATACAGTGACTCTGATTAGCGGTTGCTATGATTTAGGTAATATAAATGTGAAATATTTGAAATGGAAACATTTGTTTTTTTTTAGCAGGTTATAGAGTAAAGACCTCCGAGCAAGTTGGAATCGACCCCTCCCTCCACCCCTTCTCATAAAATTTTTTGTCTTGATTTTCGTTTATAATTCTGCCTCAGTTCTATTCTGTGTCAATTTCATTGAAATCGCTCAAAGAATAAGAAAATGACATATTTTGGGGGCACCCTGTGCTGAAAGTATTGTTTTCGTTTATAATTCTGCCTCAGCTATATTCTGTGTTAATTTCATCGAAATCGCTCATAAAATAAGAAAGTGAAATTTTTTTCAGGCACCCTGTGCTAAAAATATTTTTGTCGTTAATAATTCTGCCTCAGCTATAACCTGTGTCAATTTCATCGAAATCGCTCAAAGAATAAGAAAGTGACATTTTTTGGAGACACCCTGTGCTGAAAATATTTTTTCTGTTCATAATTCTGCCTCAGCTATAACCCGTGTCAATTTCATCGAAATCGCTCAAAGAATAAGAAAGTGACATTTTTTGGGGACACCCTGTACTGAAAATATTTTTTTGTTCATAATTCTGCCTCAGCTATAACCTGTGTCAATTTCATCGAAATCGCTCAAAGAATAAGAAAGTGACATTTTTTGGGGGCACCCTGTGCTGAAAATATTTTGTTTGTTTATAATTCTGCCTCAGCTATATTCTGTGTTAATTTCATCGAAATCGCTCATAAAATAAGAAAGTGACATTTTTTTGAGGCACCCTGTGCTAAAAATATTTTTGTCGTTAATAATTCTGCCTCAGCTATAACCTGTGTCAATTTCATCGAAATCGCTCAAAGAATAAGAAAGTGACATTTTTTGGAGACACCCTGTGCTGAAAATATTTTTTTTGTTCATAATTCTGCCTCAGCTATAACCCGTGTCAATTTCATTGAAATCGCTCAAAGAATAAGAAAGTGACATTTTTTGGGGACACCCTGTGCTGAAAATATTTTTTTGTTCATAATTCTGCCTCAGCTATAACCTGTGTCAATTTCATCGAAATCGCTCAAAGAATAAGAAAGTGACATTTTTTGGGGGCACCCTGTGCTGAAAATATTTAGTTTGTTTATAATTCTGCCTCAGCTATATTCTGTGTTAATTTCATCGAAATCGCTCATAAAATAAGAAAGTGACATTTTTTTGAGGCACCCTGTGCTAAAAATATTTTTGTCGTTAATAATTCTGCCTCAGCTATAACCTGTGTCAATTTCATCGAAATCGCTCAAAGAATAAGAAAGTGACATTTTTTGGAGACACCCTGTGCTGAAAATATTTTTTTCGTTCATAATTCTGCCTCAGCTATAACCTGTGTCAATTTCATCGAAATAGCTCAGAGAATAAGAAAGTGACATTTTTTGGAGGCACCCTGTGCTGAAAATATTTTTTTCGTTCATAATTCTGCCTCAGCTATAACCCGTGTCAATTTCATCGAAATAGCTCAAAGAATAAGAAAGTGACATTTTTTGGAGGCACCTGTGCTGAAAATATTTTTTTTGTTCATAATTCTGCCTCAGCTATAACCTGTCAATTTCATTGAAATCGCTCAAAGAACGACGAGGATACCATTTTTTTAAATCCAACGCCCTATTTTTATATTCGCAACTCCACACCCGTTCAGCCTTGCTATATTCCTATTTTTAAAACCCATCGCCTAGCGCATACATACTACGGTCAACTGTTGCCAATCCAAAAACCAAGCGATAATATAGCATCCGCCTTTTTCGTAGTTGAAGTTGTGTCGCGAGTAGTTTTGGTCGTTAGAAGTTCTGTACTGCACAATTGTGTTCATTATTAGTTTTGTACTGCGCAGTTTTGTACTGGGAAGTTTAGTCTTTCGTAGTTTTGGTTTTCTCAGTTGTCTCAGTCTCCCGACCAAAAAAGCCCGATTTAACATAAACAAAAAAGCAATTATTTTCCCACTGCATAAGAAAGGAAACCTTGAAGATCCGGCAAACTATAAAGGTATTTCATTTTTGAATACATCGGCGAAGATATTTGGCTCAATACTGTTAAACCGGCTTACCGTATGGGTTGAGAACAAGCAGATCTTGCATAAATTTCAAGCGGGGTTTAGGAAAAACTATTCGAGGATTGACCAAATATTCTCTCTGGTAAATATTGCAGACATCTACAAAAAGAGAGGAAAAAAGCTATATGCATTCTTTGTTGATTTTCGGGCGGCTTTCGATTCGATTCCTCGGTGAAAATTGTGAGTGTTATTAGAGCTATGTACACAGAAAATGTTGTACTAGTATGGGATGGAAAATACCTGTCTCAAGAGTTTGATGTGTCAATGGGCGTTAAACAAGGATGTGTACTCAGTACCCTATTTTTGATTTTGTACATTAATGACATCATAGAATGGGTAAAAGGTGGTATAGTTATGGGCGGAAAAAACATACTAGATCTTATGTTCGCAGACGATATAGTGTTTCTTTCTGAAACAATATATGGTATGCAATTAATGATAAACAGGCTGGAACTCTATTGCGAAACGTGGAATCTGTCGGTTAATATCTCAAAGTCAAAAGTGATGATAATGAGAGGTGGAGGTGGCAGGTGCTCAAGAAAAGAGAAGGACGTAGTCAAAGAGTATAAGTATCTTGGAGTCTTAATTGCTTGCAACCTAAGTTTTAATAAACATCTCCAGTTAAAACGTGCTGAAGCTAAACGTGCACTGAGTGCTGTGTGGAGAAGTTGCATCAGTTAGAAAACCATATCGCATGTAGCCAAGTACAGGATATTTCAAACCGCTGTAATTTTAATTTTCTTTTACGGTGCTCAAGTATGGGGATACCTTTCGTTTGAAGCTGTGGAAAAGTTCCTTCGATTTTTTATTCGAAGTACCTTCAGGTTGCCTTATAGTTCGCCTAACTATATGTTATGTCTGGAAACAGACACAGCACCGCTTTTTTTGGACACCCTTAAAATGCATTTTAACTATGTAGGAAGAGCGATGGGTCAAGAAAGGATACCCAAACTGGTGCTCACGAAAATGTTTCAAACTGGAGGTTCCTATGTAAAAGAGTGGCATAAACTGGCCCGTGAATCTGCAGTAACCTTTGCGATAGCAAATAATGAAAATCCCGTTGCGCTTACGAGTAAATTCAACGATCTGTTAAAGAAAACCGGAAATATGATTTACGACGGGTATATGAAGGAAGCCAAATCGTCCCAATATAAAGCCTGCTACAGTAAATTAAACCATTTTTTAAATGAGAATACTTACTTCGTATCAGCACATGCCCCAGAAAAAAATAAGCATGATATTTAAACTAAGAAGAGAAGTAATTTTTCTGAATTATATTCCTCACAGACCCGAACTACCAATTTTGTGTGATCTATGCAATTTGAAAGTGCGTGAAGATGTGCTCCACTTCATGGGAATCTGCCCAATAGTTAAGGAATTCCGAATGCGCTGTTTCGGAGCAGAAATTCTTGATATTGAGGATGTAATACTTATTTTGAATGGAGAAAGAGGCTGGGACCTGTTATTAGAGTATGCTTCATATGCTTTTCGATACAGAAACCTTATAGTTCACGAAAATTTTTAAAATACATATTGATATTTATTTAAATTTATATAAAAATGCATGGAAGTGCTTTTCTTATTAGCTATGTATAAAATAATATAAATGAAATGTCAGTCTTGTAGACGGCCTTTGGCCAAACCATACAAAGACTTAGTTATAACAACAACAAAGAATTGTATTTTTTTTTTTTAATTTTGAAGTCAATAAAACTAACTAAAACTAACTAACTTATATACAGAAAGCGAAAGTATCTATCTTTCTGAGATCTGACGCAACACAAAACTCTCTCTGTAACTCACAAAAAATGTACAGACGACCTGCGCACTGCGCAGTGCCCAATTGAGTTGGTGGGTTATTGTGTATCAAACGAAGCAATAAAAGTAAGTATGCCAGTGGATTAGTGAGTTACGCTGATACAGTAAAAAGCGCTTGAATTTGTGTATCAGCGCAGCAAATTTTGCTGAGTTACCCATGTCTAAGGTCTACGACCGTCCATAGAAACCATTATAAAGCTAAATGCACTCTTGAGGAGTTCTTCTAGATTCTTATAAGATTGTTAAAAGCCTTAAATGGCCTAGTTATGGGAGCCTCTTGATCCTATAGATTTGAACTAAAATTCATAAACAAGTTTTTTGTTTTATAATGGGTGATTTTTTAAGAGGTTTAGAACTTTTTTTTAAAAAAAAACACAAAAAATTCGAAAAAAATGAATGAAATATTTATTTGAATCGATAGTTTGAACCTTGCAATTTAATGTTTAAAGATAATTTCATGCAAATGTTGACCGGGGCTGCGTCTCAGGTAGCCCATCCGCTGAGTCCAATTTTGGCATACTCTTTCACACATATCGGCCGGTATCTCACGAATGAATGCATGGATGTTGGCTTCCAGTGCGTCAATCGAAGCGGGCTTGTCCCTATAGACATTAGCCTTGACATACCCCCACAAAAAATAATCTAATGGTGTCAAATCGCACGATCTAGGCGGCCAATTGAGCGGCCCGAAACGTGAAATTAACTGTTCACCAAACTCGCCTCGCAATTGCGCCATTGTTTCGCGTGCTGTGTGGCATGTGGCACCGTCTTGTTGAAACCACATATCATGCAAGTCAAGAACTTCCATTTCGGGCAAAAAAAAGTTTGTTATCATCGCTCGGTAGCGTTCACCATTGACAGTAACGCTGCGATTCGCATCATCTTTGAAGAAATATGGCCCAATAATGCCGCCGGCCCATAAACCGCACCAAACAGTAGCTTTTTCGGGATGCATTGGTAGCTGTTGCAATGCTTCTGGCTGATCTTCACTCCAAATGCGGCAATTTTGCTTATTTACGTACCCATTCAACCAAAAATGAGCCTCATCGCTGAACACAAGCAGCGCGCGATGAACATTGCGAACCGAGCACGAATTTTGATAGTAAAATTCAATAATTTGCAAGCGTTCGTTGTTCATTTGTAAGACGATCCATGGTTAAATTGCAAACCAAACTGAAGCTGTTTGACAGTGACACAAGGTACTAAACACACGTCAGCTGTCAAAACCAGTGTTGCCAAAACCAAACCAGCTAAAAAATCACCCGTTATTTGCATTATTTTTTTTTTAATTTGTGTTGTGGTGCAACAATTCACTAAGGTCCTTATTAAAATAATTTTAGCTTGGGAGTCCATTATTTATTCCAGCAACAATCAACAAATATAGTAGATGTCCGTTCCGAAACGTCATATGCATGAATTGCAGACATATGCTTTAGGCATTTCAACTTGCTTCTTGCATTTGCTTTGCATGTGTTTTGCTTTGCAAATCTTGCGTTTAAGAATTTGGCCAATGTTTTATTTTTTCATTTGGAAAAGTGGCTTATGTGCACATAATTCAAATAATATTATATAATAATATTTTGTAAGAAAGTCTTTTGTCAGTTAAAATAACAATTCAAAAAGGAAAAATGGCTTAGGTAAAAATAAAATTTTACTTCGCAGACAATTTTGTTTCGGAGAAGCGGCTTAATTGAACTTAATGTGCTCTTCCTTATCACAAGACTGAAATTAGGAATATATATAAAACGGGTTAGCTTGACAAAAGACATATAATAATAAAACTGAACAAATAGCATGCAGTTAAGACGCTTTACCAAATGCAAATCTTTCTTTGTGATTGAGTTAAGTCGTTATGCCAATACTAAAAAGAGTCTTCTAGATGGAATAGAAACAAGCTGATGACACAGGAATTAAGCTATTTTTTCATATGGTTTAAATATTAAAAAAAAACTCTATTTGCTTGAGTCGACTTAAGCCGCTTTACTTTTTGACGAAAGATAGTGTATAAACATAGGTTATATCCACAGATCCTCCAATTACCCATAAACTTGTAAATAACATATTCTAATCTATTCCTGTAAATATATAAGATAAGAATGTAATATGTACATTATCATTACTATTCTATTCCTGTACACAAAGGAAGATAACAATTTATTTTTGAAATACCAAGACTACTGGACAAACCATCATAATAATCAGACTCTATACAGAGCCACTAAAAATTTGATAAACGTGAAATCACCAGAAACAGAAGAGATAATAAATAATAGTTATTACACATAGAATTCAACCATACTGGTATAGAAAAAACGTATCTAGAATTGATAAAAAAATATTATACCCCAAATTTTAAAGAGGCAATAGCCAAAGTTATAAATAATTGTCAATCAAGTTACCCTATGAACAAACAAAGAAACCACCACAACCACACGAACATTATCACATGGACATATGGATATTACCCAACCAATACAAGTATTTGACATGTATAGATAAGTTCAGTAAATTTTTATCAGTAGAAAAACTCAAAACAAAGAACCAAGTTGATACATTAAACGCAATAACAAAAATAATGACTTACATGACTAAACCGAAACAAGTTACTTTAGATAACGATCCTACTTTCCAAACATATTCAATAAAAGAATACTTTAGGGAGAATGAGATTGAACTACATTTTACAACACCATACAGACACACAGGAAATTCCGATGTAGAATGCGTACATAGCACATTAAACGAAAGTATAAGGATTCTTGAGCACTCAAATCAGAACTTAGTCGATAAAGTATTGCGAGCGGTTGAAGTATATAATCAAACGATACACTTAACAACAAAAGAAAAACCTTGTGATATTCATTTGAATAAACTAGACAACAAAATAATTTTTGAACGTATTGAAAACAAGAAAGACAAAGTTTTAAACATATTAAATAAAAATCGAGAAGATAAAATAATTAACCCAAAGTTTACCAAAATTAATAACCCAGAGAAATATAACAAGTTGAAAACTAAGCACAAGAAAGATAAAGTGATTAAAAAAAAGATAACTATCAAGCCAAATTTAAGAGAACAAATATTACATAAAGATCAATTGAGAAGAAAGAAAAAATATACTATGGATGGAAATATGGAAGTTGATGATAACAATACTGATATCAATTCTAACAAATCAACATACAACAGTTAAATCCCAAGAGATCTAACTTCATAAAATGACACAAGAATTTTCAATTATAAAAAGTGAAAGTATACAATTAATAGAAGATTATAATTTAATAATACATTTGATAAACTTAACTGACTATGAAACAACAATAGAAACCTTAAAAGAACAGCGAAAGCTTATGCCACACAAAACCTATGAACAAATCAGTGAAATTACCAAATTAGAAAATAAATTAAGAACACTTATACCACATAGGATTGTTAAAAGAGGATTTTTAAATATATTTGGCATAGGTTTAAAATTTTTATTCGGAACGATGGACGACACGACAGACAAAAAATCGAAGACCACATGCAAATTTTAGAAGAAAATAATCATAACATAATTGACAATGTTAATCAACAAGTTAAAATTAATAAACAGCAGTTTAGTGAACAATCTAAAATTTTAGAAAAAATAGTAAACCAAGGTACAGAAGTAATCAATAAACTAAAAGGACAAAAGAATGAAGTAAATGAGCTAGAATAGAGTTAGAATTTTCAGATAAAGTTAAAGAAGTTAAAAATGCAGTAGAAAAAATAGAAGATATAAGAAATAAAAGAAAACAATATAACTTTTGAAAAACTAGAAAATGTAAGAATTCGTATCGCAACCTATAAAGCATGCATATTGATAATAATCTCTGTCCCGAAATTCACAGAAGGAGTCTATAATAAATATCTTATACAGAGATTTCCCATAAATAATAAAGTTATAAAATTACCAAACAATTTATTTATAGAAAAAGATAATATTACTTATTTTGAAGATAATGAATTAAAAAATTTGAAGAAAATAAATGATCAATGTATCGAAGATATATTATTTGAAAAAATGTTAAAATGTAATAAAGAAGAATTTACTAAAGAAAATGTAATTATCGAGAATGGAGAATTTATTTTACTAAAAAACTTTAATCAAAAACAACTGAAACATAATTGTAACGACTTAAAATATGAAATTGAAGGTAATTATTTAATAAAGCTAAGAAATTGTAGAGTAGAAATACTGAATAAAACTTTTAATAGGAGAGAATATAAAGGACATTTAATTATGCCAATAAATACATTTATTTTTAAAAAAGATGAATCCAAAATAGGAATACTAAATTTTTAAGATATCGAAAACACAAAACCTATAATAGAAGTAAAGTTAAATAAAAAACCGACTACTTATATTGGAACAATATTAATAATTTGTTTAATGTAATAATAATAATCATACTAATATATATTGTAAAAGTAAAAATAAAGTAAACAAAACTATTGTAAATCTTCCAACGGTTACTTTTGAACCCTTAGACGATACTAAGAGGGGAGGGGTTATATCCACAGAGCCTCCAATTACCCATAAACTTGTAAATAACATATTCTAATCTATTCCTGTAAATATATATAATAAGGATGTAATATGTACATTATCATTACTATCCTATTCCTGTACACAAAGGAATGAGTCGAAGTCATTCGACACAAAGAAATATAAAAGATAAGAATGTACTGCGTACATTATCATTTCTATAAATAGGAGTATTTCAATATTGTTAGGTTAGTTTTTAAGAAGTATTAATAAAGCGAGCATTGTGCTCTAAGAATATTTTTTAAAAATTCATCGTTTAATTTCTTGTAATTAAAATTCATATGTATATCAGAAGAAAAAATCTAGGTTTTACTACTTAAACTTCGTACATGTATTGACCAAAGTCATTATTAGCGTTTCAGGTTTTTGTCTAAAAATTCCCATAACGGAAATATGTAGGTATTTCATGGTTTTTTAAATAAGTATAGGGGAGAGTGGGTACGAACGTAACAATTTTTACATTTTGGGCCATAAGTCAACACCCAAAATATATAACGAAACGAAATAAAGTTTATATTAATAAGTTGATATTTCACTACCATTTAACACTAATTTGTTTTCCAACTTTCCCCTTTCTCCGAGTGTATGCTGTGAAAAAGAAGTGAAAGTCAAATGTTACAACCGTCCTTTTGGTAGTACCGTTTGTAAAATGCCGAAAGGACGGTTGTAACACCATATAAATGTAAGTAGATAAAAGAAACATATTGGTGAAACTTCATATTCAATACAAATTTGTATACATTCATATATTGTACTTAAAAAAAAGTTAATACTAATAGGATGGTATTTTAGTCGGCCTTAAGGTATCAAATTTAATTTGATTTACATAAATATTGGTAGGTACTTATGTACTATTACAGCCATATTATTGACTTTTTTTAAAACTAGTTCCATGACAAAACTAGTTTTAAAGATGTTTGGAGGTGTTCAAATTGGTATTATTCAAAAAAAATTTGACACCTATGAAAATTTGCCCAAACAATATGTATAAACGGAGTCTTCTTCTTCGCTGGAACTGGCATCTCTTAAAAGTTTTTATCTACGGTTCGACTTCGAAAATTTATTTTTTTTGGTTTGATGTGGTGTGCAGATTTTTTTTCTTCTCTTCTAGAGCGTTCTTCTCCGGGGTATCCGTTAGAATAACTGTCCTTCCTCTTTTCCTGCCACCTAGTGCAGGAACATCAACAAGTTAAGATTTCGGATACGGAGAAACGATTTCGCGAAAAAGCAGCCTGCGAAGAAGTTGAAGGCACTTGCTCGTTCGGTATTTCATTTGGAAATGGTCTATCAGTGACATCGCAAGAAGAAAACTCATCATCTCCAAAAACATCTGGATTAACTCGCCAAATTCCTGATACCCTGCAGCCCGACAATAGATTGGTGGGTGTAGCTGCTTTTTCCAATGCTACCTTGGCAAGTTCGGGTATATCGTATATTTTTATTCGGTTTCCTGAAAGTGATATAAATTTCTTAATCGGAAACTAATAGCTAGTGAAATTACTTCATAATGTTACCTACATTAGATTTCATACAATTTACACAAGCTTGATTGAAATATGTCATCATTGGTCCAAAGACACTACGGTCTAATGGCTATAGTTTGTGAGAGCAGTGAGGTTGTAATGTGAGTAGCACTATACTTTTTTCTTTGCAGAAGTTAACGACTGGAAGTGACAGGTGGGATTGGTGATTATCAAGAAGGACTAATTTACGATTGGACTGGGAGGCATTGGTATGTTTAGCGAGGTGTTCAACAAAATTCAAAAATTCTGATTGCATCCATCCGCGGATGTAATGGCCTCAACTTGTTTTTATCTTTTTTTACAATGACGTTGGGTGGCTTGTGGACAGTTGTCAACCCCGTTTCATCGATATTTAATACATCTTGTGGCTGAAATTGGAACCGATCTATAACATCAAGCAAATTATTAAAGAATTTTGAGACGTTCGGCTTATTAAAATTCATTGCTATTGCTAAGCTCGTTGGTTCCGGTTTTCGAATGGAAAGAGTGGCTTCGCGTTTCAAAAAAGACTTTTCTTTACCAGCCATTCGATTGGCTTTCCAGGAAGCATGTAACGTTTGCCCACGGATTTGTATGGCTTGTCTGCTACTACTTTTTTTGTCGGTGGGATTGACAGTACTTTTCTAATATTATTATTTGCTACTTTTGAAAAATATTTTATTTATTTAATTATTTTATTGACGGAGAAAAGTATTTAAACATTATTTGTTGGCACTGCTGTCGAAAGTACTGCAAAAGCAATACATGTATTGCTTTCGGGCGGTGCGTACTGTCGGCCGTACAGCTCACCTCTGTTTTGTACTGCATTTTGCTCTCTGTATTGCCTTTTTGTATTGCTTTTTGTAATTCGTTGTTTACAAATAAATCTTCAAAAATAAATCTATCGACAAAAAAAGCAGTAGAAGTGGCATAACTTCATTTTTTCATATAGCACAACCATACACATAGAGAGTAGGAGAGTTCCCTTCCACTATTCATATAGAATCTTTGCATATAAAGACTATAGTACTATCATGGGGACGAATTTTGTAGTATTGCATAGAGCCTGTGGCGGCGCTGGAGTCGCCAGCAATTCCAAGTTAAGATGATGGTGAGGTGAAGGGTAGGGTAAGGAATGAAGAAGAACAGTAAGAGGGAGAGAATTGGAGATAAGCATGGGATAATAAGCAGGAGATGGGAAAGAAAACGAACAAATATTTTTCGTGTCTGCTTTGACCTTGCACAGAAATTGAAAAATATTTTGTTGTCTCTTATGGTTTATGGGGGTAGCGATCATGTAAGGAGGAATTTGTCTTTTTTTGCTGATATTTTCTTGATGGTAGGTAGGTATAGATATGAATTGAAAATTTCAAATTTATGAAAAAGGATTTGCCGTCGGCTTTGCTTAATTGAAACAAGTTGCACAATATTGAAATTTTTAGTATGGTAGGTAGATAGGTACCTATTCAAAATATAAAAAAGCGGAAAATAAAATAAAAATCAAAAACCTAATCAACTTTGACAAAAACATTTGAAAACAAATTTCAATAAGGTTTTAAAATAAGGTGCACAACTAGGTTGCAGAAACTTACTCTTAAGTGCGATCACACTGGCTCTAAAGTCCGAAATAAATTATTTTTTTTTACCGACCTACCAAAAACACAGTTTAGTCAAAGTTAATGTTATGTAAGTAGGTACCTATACAAAAATTGGACTGGACAATATAGCACAATGTTGCACACATGCATGGATGGAAATTAATTAAATCAACAAATTTAGGAATAAATTTATTTAAATACTTCTCAGTGTTTTCAACTCAATAAATAATAAACGATATTTACTAAATCTTAATATTTTTGGACAAAATCTTAAAAATAATAGAAGTGGTTTTAAAAATAATTAATTTTGTAAACATTTTTGAAAAAAAAAATTGGTATGCCAATTATAAGTATTTATAAATGTGGAGTTAAGAATTGAGTTTAAAATAAATTATTTACCCGTTTGATATCGAATTTTAAAAAAATAATTTTGAAGTTTTTTTTAAATCCAAAAACAATTTTTTTGTATGCAATATGCTTTAAATTTTTTACAGACTTCTGCATAAAAACATTTGTTTTTTTCTTATATTTGTATTGGAAGTACTTTTATTTCTGGTTATGTGAATATTTTTTGTTGAAAATATTTTAGTTAATGTTAAAAAACCAAAACCGTTTTTTCCAAGTAGCTACCTAAAATAAAAATCGACGAGTTGTTTTTAAAATATTGAGTTTTCAAGAAAATTACACGTTTGAACAAAATCACGATATCGATTTTTGTACGAATACATGGCTTGCCATATATGTATGAATGTATGTAGTAACAAAAATTAAAAAAACAATTTTAATAAAAATTATTGTTTGGTGAGTAGAAATTTCGACTTGTTTTATTTTTGAAAATTGAAAATTTCGGTGAAAACAAGTTTCACAAAGCCCAAAAAGTCGAAAATGAAGGCAGTGCACACCTATGACCTAAATTTTACTGATTTTTTTTACTAATCTGTGGGCCAATTTTGAGAAAATTAAGATTTTGCTTTTTGGCCCAAAAATATTGTCTGTTATAGTCCTTTAAAAAAATTGTATCGAACCTTTCGTTATGCTGTAGCCGATCAAACGGGCAGACGGAAGTTTTGCGAGACCCACTTTTTTATGTACGATATCTCAAGTAAAACCTGCTGAGAAAAATAATTTTCCAGCCACAAAATGCAATTTGCTGTGGTAACGAGAACCATTTAATGCGCCGGTTAAATCTGTCATTGAAATTCAAAATGTTTCTTATTTTGCAGCATTTTTTGAAAAAAATGCATTCCATCCCAAAACTTCCACATAATGTATGTACCTATGTACATAGGTACATACGTGTAAAAAATTACTTAATTTTCAATGGTGATAGACTAAGAAGCTCAAAGTAGGTTGTATGTTTTCTCGAAACGAATATTTTTTCAATAAAATAATAATTAAGCCATCAGCTTTATTTTTGCTTAATGAAATAACAGATATACCTAGGTTATAACGTAAGGCGTGACACAAAAACTAATATAGGTCAGCGAGCACAAATATACCTAAAGCGAAAATGTTCGTTGAAAGTCATAGAGACCAAAAAATTACCTATAACAATACACTTAATCCAACCAACATACAACATGAACATCCAAAGAAGAGGTAACGATCTGAAAATCAAAAATACCTACAAAAATATAACAATAACTACACATATACCTAACTATACCTGTACGCCATTCCTTCTCACAATTCCCTTTTAAAGAAAATCAAATTGCGACAAAAATACAATTTCTTTTCCCTAACCATGACAGAATGACAAAAATTGAAAAATATAAACATACAAAAGTGGTTCTCTTCTTCATCCCTTATCTTAATTCTTCATTATCTTTATTTCATTTTGAAATATCCGTGACTATATCTATTACTATATACTTATTCTGCAAAACCGAAGTATTGCGTAAGTGCTGCAGATGTCGCTCCGCGCCATGATTAAATACAAGAAAAGAAACTCTTACCGACATCCACACTTAATCAATTTTAATGGCAAAATAATTAATATGGCATAGCAGTGCTATTGAATAGATTATTTTTCCAGATAAATGTTATCAAAATACAAATAATCTAAAAAGGCAATAAATATTTTGACTATCCAAAATTTGTATTGTTACCCTTAATGTAAAAAAAATACTTTTAGCTGTTATCCACTAACACAAAAAAACAAGTCGTATGGAATATATTCATATTAAATATGTTTTTGAATAGTAAATAATATCTGGTTTTTCAATAAGAGCGCTACAAAAGTTTTTTAAATAAAACAAAAACGGTTTTGGATATCAATAAAATTCTTTATTCCTGTGAAAGTACGTTCAATGCCATTATGTGTGAAACTCGATTTCTTTTGCATGGCCACCACGGGCACGCTTGCAGAAGTCCAGGCGCTGAACCCAATTTTGACGGTTTTCAAGCATAAATCGGACGATAGTGCTGCAATTTCACGTTCGATGTTCGTACGAAGTTCATCAATCGTCGCTGGCTTGTTGGCATTGACCAAAGACTTAACGTAGCCCCACAGGAAATAGTCTAACGGCGTCAAATCGCAGGAATGAGGTGGCCAAGCGACTGGACCATTTCGTGAGATAACACGTTCTCCAAACTTGGTTTCCAATAAATTGATTGTGACATTCGCTGTGTGGCTTGTGGCGCCGTCCTGTTGGAACCACATGTCCTCCAAGTTCATATCATCCAATTGGGGCCAAAAATATTCGGTTATCATTGAACGGTAGCGATCCCCAATCACAGTAACGTGCCGGTCTTGATCATCACGGCAGAAGTACGGCTCAATGACGCCGCCGGCCCATAAACCACACCAAACCGTAATTTTTTCTTGATGCAATGATGACTCATAGAGCACGTGTGGATTGCTGCCTGACCAATACCGCATATTTTGTTTATTGACGAAGCCATTCAGCCAGAAATGAGCCCCATCGCTGAAGATGATTTTTCGATTTTTAGCACTCTTAACGTTGAGGCCACTGACTCCGAATTTCGGTAGTAAATTTTAATAATTTCGACTCGTTGTTGGCTCGTATATCTTTCCATCATGAAATGATGAAGATGAAGAGAAATGTCAAAAGAACGGCAAGAAATATGGCGTCGTTTGCTGTCCCTGTTGCTCTACTTTTGTAGCGTCCCTGTTGAAAAACCCTTTATAAATATTTGTATTCATTATTGATTAATTCATATAATTGATGTATAATTGAAGGCTTATAGTTATAAGCAATTAAGTTATATTTTTGGTGTAATTAAAGGTTTTTTTTTTAATTTAAAAAAATATTACAATAAAATTTGTCTGCGTATTGGTTTTGGTCATAAATTATGCAAACATTTTTTGAATGTATTGCTGTGGGCATTTCTAAAACGACAGCACTGGTTGATGGCCATTAATCTTCAGTTCTTGTATCTTGTCAGAAGTCCGTAGAGGTCGGACCTCTTCGTTAAGAGATATTTAAACTGAATTTCATTTTAGGTAGTTGGATTGGTGGTTAGGTGGGTTTTGGTTAGATGGGTTACGTGTTAGGTTGGTAGTTGGGTTAGTTTTTCGGAAGATGTGTCGGGGGGATGGTAGGTTAGCTAGGTGGGTCTAGATCTGGACGGAGGTGGGTCTGGATCAGGACAAAGGTGGGTCTGGACCTGGACAAAGGTGGGTCTCGACCTGGACGAAGATGAAATTTTAATTTTTGAAAAAAAAATATTTAAAAAATTAATTTATTTTTTCGAAAAAATTAAAAAAAAACAGCTTTTTTCATAAACTTTTTGTCTGCTTTTTTTTTTTATTCAAAAAATCAAATTCAAAACAAAATCTATTGCTTCAAAATAATTTTTTGCTTGCTGAACTTGTGAACATGCGAAAAGTAATTTTTTTTAAATTGTAGCTTGATTTGGACGGCGAATCAAATGTTCGTTCTTGTTGATTCCCATGATTTAGTGGGAAATGTATTTTTGTATTGAAAATAAAGCGGTAGGCGCCTGCCTGGCTACTGAACATACATTAAGTGGAGCAACGGAGTTGCGTGAGCGGGTGTGCCCCCGCAAAAAGGGAGTTAAAATCCTTAGAACCCGCGCAGCGGGCCACCCAAGGTACTGTTAAACAAGAGACCTGTTGACATAGGCGCTGCCTGGCTACTGAACATACCCTAAGCGGAGTAACGGAGTTGCGTGAGCGGGTGTGCCCCTACAAAAGGGAGTTAAAATCCTTAGAACCCGCGCAGTGGGCCACCCAAGGTACTGGTAAACAAGAAAACTGTTGAAATAGGCACCTGCCTGGCGATTGGCCATTGAGAGAAAAATATTTGTAAATTGTAAATTTTTTAAAAAAATATAGTTATATCTCTTTGAAAGTTTTTGGTCGTCCTGAAAAGGATGGATTGTGGAACGTCTGGTGGTTAGCGATCAGCATAAATGTTTATCCAACAATGAGATTGTGTGCAATGTTGGTAACGTATTGCACTTCGTTTGTTGTAATTCTGTTTCCCATAACGTTTGTAGTCAAACTTTTTCAACAGCTAGCTTGGCCATCACTCTTTACTTTGCCAGGTCAGCAATCAGCTTGTAAAGACCGGTACTTCATTGGCAGGTACAAATGCCAACGCCTTCAGCATCCTCACCTCAATTGAGAATCCGTCTTCTTCGCCATTTTTAGTAGTTAGTCCAAGAGCTTGGACTTTTCTGTAAATAATCTGCCCAAAATGGAAGAGGTATCCATGGGTTTGTGCTTGCATAAATAATGAAGATGCTGTGGAAATTATGGCAGTTGGATGTTGTTGTTGCAGGCGAATAGAATCAACTGGAGCCTGAACCCCAGAACTCTTTGTACGCCTCCATTGACTTACTACTCATAAGGCAGTAAAATAATGGGACTACAATGCCGTTTACAGAAAATAGCTGTCCCATTATTGAGGGAACCACGGCAATTGTTCCATCGACGAGCCAGCACTTTGATTCGCCGAGAAGTTGAACGGTACTTCAGAAAGAATGTTCTTGCCAGTTGTATATATTGTTTCCGCCAGAACAAATAATTCGCCATCGATGACTCGCAGATGCTCAGGTAAGGTGATTTCTTCGAGGCTTTCTGGTTCTTTTACTTGGCTGGCTCGCACTCTGTGAATCTTCATTTTTTGTGCTTGTTTGGATGGTAAATATGGGCGGCATAATGGCTCCACCCTTACTATGGTGTCTCTAATACATTATTACATTAGATTTCTCCTTTTTAAAAGCCAGGGGAGCATGGCTATGTTCATTGACTTTTTTTTATTATATACGAGTCATCGGACTTTATCGTTGTCATCCTAGCCTTGTAGCGAAAAGCCTTTCTCTCCGCGCAGCACCAGAGTGACTTTTCATGTATGGTCCTCTCTAAATGGAAGAGGTATACCACGTTTCGAAAATGTAACCTGTCAATTACAAAAAATTGAAAAATTAATAAGATTCTTATTCCAACACATACAATACTCGAAATTCTCAAATGAAAGTATAGTTAAAAACGAAAAGCGCTATCACTTTGTTAACATTCTCGAAACACACAACAACTAAATTTTTTAACGTCTGTTAAACAACAAAAAACAATTCGAAAAGAATATTGTGGCAAAAACAAGTAACTTTATTAAATATATGTACATACACAGCCACATTATCAAAAAAATAATTGAAAATTAATACGATTCTTATTCCAAAACATACATTACTCAAAATTTGTAAGTAAAAGTATAATTCAAAACGAAAAGCGCGATGAAAACACAGTTACAGTCACTTTGTTAACATTCTCGAAACAGACAACTCAAATTTGTAACGTCTATTAAACAACAAAAAACACTTGGAAAAAATATTGTGGCAAAAACAAATAACTATTAAATATATGTACATATACGGCCACATTACCAACAAAATAATTGAAAATTTCTAAGATTCTTATTCGAGCACATACATTACTCAAAATTTGTGAGTAAAAGTATAATTAAAAACGAAAACCGCTACAAAAACACAGTTACAGTCACTTTGTTAACATTCTGGAAACATACGGAACGAAAATAAAACGACGTTTTTATTTCTTGATGGGGATCTTAAAAATGTATTAAACCACAAAAAACAAAAATTACTTAAATCAAGGAATACCATTCCCTCAACTTGCAATGGTAAAAAAAGTGTGAAAAACGAACAGAAATTTTCAAAAACACATAGAATCTACATATATTCAAAATATATTTACCATTTCTCACGACGTTACCTAATAAATTAAAAATTAAAATTAATTTACTGTGAAGTTAGCAGTACATGGGGTTTTTTAATCAACCAGACAAGCTATCACTTTCAAATAGGGCTCCAAATTTGCAGTTTAATTTGCAGTTCCAGAAAAAAGTTACCCAAATTTTTGAAGTCCTCATATAAAAAAATTAATCAAAAAAATCAAATTATACCGCCGAATTCACTGTGAAGTTGGCAGTACATGCTGTATTTTCAACAACCACGTAAGCTACGAACTTGAAGTAAGTGTCCAAATTTCATACTAAACACCTAACTTCACTGTGAAGTTAGCAGTACATGGGGTTTTTGAAGCAACCACACAAGCTATCGCTTTGAAATATGTACCCAAATTTGCAGCTTTTCTTGCAATTCCAGAAAAAAATTACTTAAAATTTTGAAGTCCTCATTTAAAAAAAAAATCAAGAAATTTATATTGCACGTCCGACTTCAATGTAAAGTTATCATATGAAAGTCTTTTTCTCAGCAACCACACAAGCTATAAACTTGAAATATGTGTCCAAATTTGCAGTTTTTTTTGCAGTCTTAGAAAAAAATTACCCAACATTTTGAAGTCGTCAATTAAAAAAAAAATATCATACTAAACACCTTACTTCACTGTTTTCAATAATCAATGCAAATACGCCTAAAAGTAGAGTCCTTATATAAGGGAATGGACACAGTTTAATTTTGCAAGCTGAAGCATAAAGATGACGTGTGTGAAGTTAGCACTACACTTTTAGAAATTAAATAAACTAAGTACACAGTTAATTGTAGCTTTTTAGTAGTAAATTTGTAAGTAAGGACTTAAAAATTTTGGGTAATTTTTTTCTGGAACTGCAAATTAAACTGCAAATTTGGAGCCCTATTTTAAAGTCTGGTTGATTAAAACACCCCATCATGTACTGCTTGGGTCAAAAAGAATTTAGGAGTTTTGTATGAATTTTTTTTTTAATTGACGCCTTCAAAATTTTGGGTAATTTTTTTCTAAGACTGCAAAAAAAAACTGCAAATTTGGACACATATTTCAAGTTTATAGCTTGTGTGGTTTCTGAGAAAAGGACTTTCATATGATAACTTTACATTGAAGTCGGACGTGCAATATGAATTTCTTGATTTTTTTTTAAATGAGGACTTCAAAATTTTGAGTAATTTTTTTCTGGAATTGCAAGAAAAACTGCAAATTTGGGTACATATTTCAAAGCGATAGCTTATGTGATTGCTTCAAAAACCACATGTACTGCTAACTTCACAGTGAAGTTAGGTGTTTAGTATGAATTTATTTTGTATTTAACGACTTTAAAATTTTGGGTAATTTTTTTCTTGAACTGCAAGAAAAACTGCAAATTTGGACACTTACTTCAAGTTCGTAGCTTACGTGGTGATTGAAAAAACAGCATGTACTGCCAACTTCACAGTGAAGTCGGCGGTATAATTTGACGTTTCTACAACGATCCCTGTACTATTAAGTTCTTCCACACGGAAACCGCTTTGTGGCATGGTTGCTGTTATACTTATTTAAAGTATTTCCATTAATACAATTATTCTTTGACTTATATTCATTTTAAAACAAAATTAAACCTAAACGCAGGTAGAAAAAAGGAAAAATAAAAAAAATGTAGGTTAAACGTAGTGATTATTGGATTTCCAACAAAAATTATATGTTATTTGACCCGTATATTTGAGGTGACTACCCATAGCCAAAACATTCTTCTGATAGGTGATTTAAACGGCAGGATCGGTAATCTGGAAGGTGAATCTAATAAGATACAAGGGTTTAAACGGAATTCGAAGGATTCAACCATAAACACACGCGGTAGTAAACTCTTGGATCTCATGGACTCAATGGACTTGAGAATTGTAAATGGAACCTCAAAATCAGACCAACAAGGTGAATTTACCTACATTAAAGGCAAACATCGTTCTTTAATTGACTATTCTATTTAGGAGGAAACTGGTGCTCCCTTATTGCAGATTTCTTAGTTGATTCTTTCCCTTACTCCGACCATTTCCCTATTATTGCAAAAATAGGACTAGAAGACCTCAAAGTAGATAATATGCACGTGGTTAAGATAATGCCAAAATATGTGTGGGATAAATCGTTGGCTGTTACCTATAGGCTCAATATCAATAACCTGCTGTCAGAGCGATCCACCAGTTCTATGTCTAATCTGGAAGAAGTAATCAAACTCTTTATTCCAAACCAAATTTATTCAGGAAATAAAAGGCCAAATACAAACTTCAAAAGTCGATGGTTTGATAAAGAGTACCCAAAAGAGAGGGAGAAAACATTTGCTTTAGAAAATTCAACATCGCAACTTTCCAGGAACTCTACAATACAGCCAGCACTCATTATAAGAATATGTGTCGAGTTAAAAAGAAGGAACATTTTTCCAAAATCAGCTTTGTCCAACTAGCAAGGAATCAAACTTTCTTAACTGTAGACCAAACTATTTTAATGAAACCTCAGACAACACAATTTCTACCTCAGAAGTTAAAGAAGCATTAAATAGAGCGAAAGATCTAAAATCACCAGGACTCGATCGAATACCCATGGAATTCTATAAATACAACTCAGACGAATTCATTATTACTCTAACACAAACCTTTAATAACATATTTGAAACAGAAATTGTGCCGATTAGATTTTAACAATCAATAATTTAACCGATTTTTAAGAAAGGAGACTCGGCAGAGCCAGCTAACTATAGAATAATTTCAGTGCCGAACTCCTCTGCTAAAATTTTTTCAAGTATGCACGAAAGCAAGCTTTTGAAAGATTTCCAAGCCAGATTTCGTCCCAGTTATTCTACGCTTGACCACATATTTTTGTTGCGCAGCATAATCGAATGCTATATTAGTAAAAAACAAAAGTTATATGCCTTCTTCATCGACTTTAAGGCCGCCTTTGACACCATTAATTGCAATAAAAATGTTCTACAAGCTATATAATTATGGTTTGACCTATAAATTTGGAAAAATTTTAGAAAACTTATATGAGGAACAAAATCGGCTGTATGGAGCGACAACGACTTGTCAGAGTGGTTAACAACTGAAGGAGGGGTCAGGCAAGGATGTAACACAAGTCCATCAATTTTCGCCTTATATATAGAAAACATCATTGATCATCTCTAAGGTGAAATCTCTTTTGCAGGAATGCATATCAAAGCTCTTTTGTATCTCGACGAATTGTCATTTTGGCAAAATCTCCAGAATATATGCAAATGATTATCGACAGAATTGCGGAATACTGTGATCTTTGGGATCTTGAATTAAACCGTTGCAAATCAAAGATTATGCTTTTTCAAAGAGGTTTAGGTAAAATGTCCAGAGCTGATAAATGGGCTTTTAGGAGAGAACCAATCGAAGTAGTTAAACAATACAAATACCTAGGAATTATTTTTACCTCTAATTTGAATATGGAAACTCATTTAACTGAAAAATTATCACAAGCTAAGAGTGCAATTAGCTCAACATGGAGGAACTGCTTCTAAAGTATTTGTTGAATATTCATGTTGATTATCATTCTATTATTCTCCTTTCATACTTTGTACTGTTATACTCTAATTACTTGCTTTTAGTACAACATAACATTTAAAATTCCTTGTATTTATCATTTCCTTTTTTCTATGGATAATAAACTATGTTTTAGTTCACACTGAAATCTCAAACCAATCGGGTGTTATACTCAACAGGTTATGGGCCCAGTCACCCACAGACAATAGGGTAATTTTTTTTTAGTTTGCTGGTTTCTATCAGTTTTTTTTTTAAACTGTACAGTCATTTCGTACACTCGATAGCTTAAAACCCTGATAAAGTAAACTTGTACAGTCGTTTCCAGTAGCGCATCCAGGGGGGGGGGGGGGGGGGGTATTGGGGTTAACCCCCCCCCCCCACACACAGCCTTCCCCAGCCCCTTCAGCCACCCCCACAGCCAATAATACAATTCAAAATTGGACACACATTACATAAAACAAAGAAAGGAAACAAAAATTTTGTTTTAATTTCAGATTACTTTTTTTGTTCGTTCAAAGATATTTTGAATTCCATAGGCTACTTTTAGACAATTCTTAATTGTTAATTCTTTTCAGTCATTCTAATTTAACTTAATATCTATGTCCGTTTTAATTTATTTTCAGTTGCAAATGCAATTTAAAGTGATGTACTTTTAATTACGGGTAGCTTTTCACAAAACCCATTTTTCCAAAAGATTTTGGCAGCAAACTGAAAATTTGTAAGAAATTTTATGTTACCAAACAGAATATTAACTCTGTTCAAGTGAAAAGAAGTCTTCCATACCAATCCGCTTGATTTAGAGAAAATGCAGAATTGTGAATAAAACATACTCCAGCAGCATTGTGAAATGGAATTATTTAAAATTTATACAAACCTCTGAAATTTTGTCTTCCCGCGCCACGTCTATCTAAAGACTCAAATAATAATGCAATGCGCATAAGTCTGCTTTTACACGACGACTTTTGCGTCATGACTCTTCTTCGAATTCTTCTTTGAAATTTCGTCCTGTGAGTCGTACGCTATTACACCATGACTTTTGAGTCATGACTCAAATTCGGCAATCCTCTATAATTTTTTTTGGAAATGAAATTCTCTCAGTAACCAAACAAACAACAAGGAATGAAACGATTTTGTTCCAGCTTAGAAATTCTCTATGATCTACACATTAGCAACCAACAGCTATAGGTATTGTTGCGGAATTCGATATCGGAGTTGAATGCAGCCGCCTTAAACGAAGAAAAACAACGAGAACAAGACAAAGATGAAGTACGAGCACAAAACGAAGTACAACAACGAAACATAAAAGACCACTGGCGCGAGTCTACCTGCAGAGTGTACTCGTGGTCACATGACCAGTAAAAATTTTTACCTCTCGGGAACCACACTCATTACATAAATTTAAATAAAGAACATTTTGAATTGTCTCTAATTGACTTGGCATTTCATTTATTTTTCTTTTGGAACAGCTCAAGCCACCGCCGCAGATTGTAACACTGGTGTCAGATGTGGGGTAGCAAGCATCTTACGTAACCGGAAGAATTCCACGAAAATTATAAATTCAATGTCATCGTCTAAGAAGAGAGATAAATCCACAGCCTTAAGTGGCATATTAAAGGTCCAACTTGCGGACCAAACTAAATTTTGGGAGACAAAGCTAGCAGAGTGGCAGCAGGAGCTCAAGTTACGAGACGGGGAAGTGCAGAAACGATTCAGTGATCTAGAGCGATCGGTCAATGCCTTATCATTTTCAGAGGCGGCTCAAAACCGAGTACAGTCATCGCCAAAAGACGAAGAAAGGGCACAGACAATCACTCCTAGGCAAGGGCCTACGACCATTTTAGAAGAGGTGACCATAAAAATGACACCTCAAAAAGTGCCAGAGTCATGTCCTCCGACAACGCAACCCCGAATAGAGCCAAAAGCAGCTATTACGTGCACATTGCAGCCATACGACGGCTCAGGTTCATGGGCGGACTACCATCGGCAGTTCGAGATTGCTGCGAAATGTGGGAGCTGGATGGGAGAGGACAAGGCCAACGCGCTAGCCATGCATTTGCGGGGTGAAGCACTTTCTGTTCTTAGCGCTCTACCTACAAACAGTGACCCATCCTACGCAGCGTTGGTTGAACTACTACGGCAACGTTTTAGCAGTGATCATCGCCCCAGTTTCACGCAATTTCGCAACAGGATTCAAGGAAACAAGGAAGGAATTTCCGAGTTTGCTTTAGGACTTCAACGACTTGCAGCATCAGCACTACCACATTGTCCAACAGAGTTAGTGCAACAGGTTTTAGTAAGTCAGTTCGTCGATGGTTTAAGAGACGAAAATCTTCAAAATTTAATAACGGTCGGGCGACCAAAATGTTTGTCTGATGCTGTCAACATTGCCCACGAAATCAGCGCCAGAAACTCCCGGCGAAGTCGTGGTGTGATGCTAGCCGATACAACCTCAACAGATTCAAAAAACTAAAGGCCTTTGACGCCTCGGGGCGGACGTCAAAAAGGCCTTCCAATGACGTCCCAAGCAACGACATTCTACCAATTCAACAATCACGATCTTTCGATAAAGAAAACTCAAAACATCAAATCAAGTCCAATAAAAAAAATAATAAATCGTCTCCACAGTCTACATCTGAAATTCAACCTGCAATGCCGAGCGATGTGAATCCGCTGTCTACTAATCCAAGTAGTCTATCGGTAAAATGTGTTTTGAATCGAAAAACACACAGGTTTGTAGTTGATTCAGGGGCGAATGTTTCAATTTTCCCAAAGTGTTTGTTGCCAAACGACACACTAATACAAGACCACTCTTTATCCATAAAAGGGGTGACAGGTGATGATATGCGGGCTTCGGGTAAGGCTGAACTGGAGCTGGTACTGAACGGTAAACAATTTCGTCATGAGTTTTTCATTCTAGATCACAACGTTCCACCCATTCTGGGTCTAGACTTTCTGATTGCTCACCGATGTCGTCTCGATCTGGTGGACATGTACCTTGAAATGGGAGGAAAGAAGTGCGTTTTGGAAACCCCATCAACGTCGAATGTTGTCATACTCACCATAGGGGAAGAAGAAACTCTACAACCAAATACAGAAACTATAGTGCCCATTCCAATTTCACCATTCAAAGACGCATCGGTGGCCATGGTTGAGCCCTGCGAGGCCTCCGCGCTTCCGAAAGGAGTCCTCTTAGGACGATGTATAGTTGACGCTACAAGACCAATGATTCCAGTTCGATTTTGCAACACATCAAGTGAAGTAAAGGTACTCCAACGAGGCATATCACTCGGCCGGGTAGTGGCAGCTGAAGTTTGTGAGACCAAGGCCACAGAAAAGGTAAAAGTGTCAACAAAAATCGATTTCAACGACTCAGGGCTTTCTGTGGAGGAGAAGGACGAGTTTCTTGCTTTAATAAACAGATATAGCATTGTCTTCTCTACAGGTCCATTGGATTTTGGCCGAACTCATTTGGTGCAACACAAGATCAACACAAACGATTCGAAGCCAATCAAGGTGCCATCGCTACGGGTGCCTCTGACAAAACGAGTAGAAACAACCCAGCTAATCGAGGACATGGTGAAAAGAGGAGTAGTGGAACCGTCATCTAGTCCATGGGCAGCTCCGATTGTCCTCGTCAAAAAGAAGGATGGCTCAACTCGCTTTTGCGTCGACTACCGTAGACTGAATGACGCCACGAAGAAAGATTCGTACCCTTTGCCGAAAATAAAAGAGCTCTACTCATCCCTGGGTGGTTGCAAATGGTTTTCGACCATGGATTTGCAAAGCGGCTATTGGCAGGTGGAGATGGACCCTCAGGATAAGGAAAAGACAGCGTTTTCGGACGGAAAGGGGCTTTGGCAATTTCTCGTCATGCCCATGGGTTTCTGCAATTCGGCAGCCACTTTTGAGTGGCTAGTGGACTTGATTCTTCGAGGAGTCGCGTGGGAGTTTGTCCTTATATACATCGATGACATCATCGTGTTCTCGAAGACGTTTGAGGAACATCTGAAGCATTTGGAGGCTGTCTTTAAAAGACTGCAAGCAGCAGGTTTGAAACTTAGCCCATCCAAGTGTTCGTTCTTGAAGAAAGAGGTGGCATATTTGGGCCACATTGTGACAACGAACGGTCTCCAAACTGACCCCAAGAAAGTGGTGGCGGTACGAGAATGGCCTCTTCCAAATTCCAAGGGAGATGTTCGCAGCTTCCTGGGCCTCTGCTCATACTACAGAAAATTCATACCGGGCTTTAGTACAATTTCAAAACCATTATCAGAGCTGACAGAAGAAAGACGCCGTTTCGCATGTGGAGACGGATGTGAAGAGTCGTTTAAATTGCTTAAATCTTGCATTACTAATTCTCCGATTCTTTCTTTCCCTACAGCTGATGACCTGTTTGTCTTGGACACCGACGCATCCAATATGGGAATCGGTGCTGTTTTGGCACAAAGACAAGGTGGCGAGGAAGTGGTGCTGGAATACTACAGCCGTACGCCCCATAAAGCTGAAAGAAACTACTGTACCACAAGGCGAGAGCTCTTGGCAGTAGTGCGAGCCACGAAACATTTCCACCACTACGTATATGGCCGAAAGTTTCTGCTACGGACAGACCATGCGTCTCTTCGCTGGCTGTTTAATTTCAAAGAACCGGAGGGTCAAATGGTGAGATGGCTGGAGCAACTACAATCCTATGATTTTGTAATCCAACATAGACCAGGCCAGAAGCATGGGAATGCAGACGCTCTCTCAAGAAGACCTTGTATAGATTGCCGGCACTGTGAAAAACAGGAGGAAAGGGTTTTACTGACTGGAGTAGTACCAGAGAATCTCCGTGCCAAGCAGGAAGCTGATGGAGACATAGAGAAAGTTCTGTGTTGGGTTTTAGCTAACAAAAGACCCACTCGCGATGCTGTAAAAACATATTGGTCGCAGTTTGACTCCCTTCAGATTGTTGGCAGAGTTTTATGCAGAACATGGACTGCAAATAACGGAGGGAAAACTAATCTTCCTGTCATACCAAGGCTCCTCATACCAGACATTTTAACAACACTACACAATACACCTAGTGGCGGTCATTTGGGTCAAGGTAAGACACTAAATAAAGTAAAGGAACGATTTTATTGGATAGGTCGCTCTGGAGACGTCAAAAAATGGTGCCAAACTTGTCAAACAAGCTGCTCAAGAAGAAGTCCTGTTCGAAGAACTCGAGGACCATTGCAGCCAACCATGGTAGGAGCACCATTCGAAAGAGTCGCGATCGATGTTCTTGGACCGCTGGCATGTTCAAGGTGTGGGAATCGATACATAGTGGTGTTCATGGATTATTTTTCAAAGTGGCCTGAGTGTTTTGCGCTCCCAAATCAGACAAGTGGGTTGGTATTAGACGTACTAATCGAAACAGTCTTTTGCAGGTACGGGGTACCGCAGTTTTTACACTCGGATCAAGGTCGGAACTTTGAGTCCGAAATTTTCACGAAAACGATGTCGAGGCTCGGAGTGGAGAAGACGCGTACTACCCCCTTGCACCCGCAATCGGAAGGTATGGTAGAGCGCTTCAACAGAACGCTGTTGGACTACTTATCGAAGTTTGTAGACAAAAATCAGCAAGATTGGGATGAGCATTTGCCAATCGCTCTGCTGGCATATAGGTCAGCAACGCACGAAGCCACCGGATTCTCACCGGCAGAAATTTTTTTAGGAAGAGGAGTCCGTTTACCAGCAGATCTAGAATTTGGCACACCTGTGGATTCATCAGCATCTTTACCAGATTATCTGCAGTGTCTCCAAGAGAAGTTGGAGAAAGTACATGACACCACACGGGTCAACCTTCAAGCGAATGCAGACAAAATGAAGTGCAGGTACGATCTCCGTTCTAAGTTGTCATCTTTTCAGGTGGGCGAGGAGGTCTGGCTACATAATCCCAAGCGAAGTAAAGGAATTTTACCAAAGCTACAGCGGGACTGGCAAGGACCAGCAAAAGTGATAGAAAAGATAAACGACCTCATCTATCGAATACAGATGGCAGGGAAAAACAAAAAATCAGTCATTCCCGTCAACCGATTGGCACCATACAGGACTCAGGTGATACTTTGAGTCTTGAGGGGGGAGCTGTGTTGCGGAATTCGATATCGGAGTTGAATGCAGCCGCCTTAAACGAAGAAAAACAACGATAACAAGACAAAGATGAAGTACGAGCACAAAACGAAGTACAACAACGAAAAAGATCACTGGCGCGAGTCTACATACAGAGTGTACTCGTGGTCACATGACCAGTAAAAATTTTCACCTCTCGGGAACCACACTCATTACATAAATTTAAATAAAGAACATTTTGAATTGTCTCTAATTGACTTGGCATTTCATTTATTTTTCTTTTGGAACAGCTCAAGCCACCGCCGCAGATTGTAACAGTATCTACATGTGCGCTCCACAAATAACGAAAGTAAATAAAACAATTTGCTAAAATAACAAACAAGAAATACAATAATGTCAAAAATGAGTCGCAGAAATTTGGCCCACGACTCATAGGGCAGTTTGTTTTCCGTCTCATTTTTCTTCTCTTTCGCCCTCATTATGTTCGAAAAGAGTCACGACGCAAAAGTCGTCGTGTAATAGCAGACTTAGCTAGCTTAACTCCAATCCGAAACAAAATCGTAATAGATTTTCTGTAGTTTCCTCATGAATGCTCTACGTAGTGTAAAATCATGGTCAAAAAAATCCGCAACTTTGACCGGGGAAATTTTGTCCACTCCCATTACTTAGTGCCCTTCTCAACCAAAAACTGAAAGTTTCTGGAAACTTAGTTTCCTCGTGTGAAAGGGGACATAGAATCCCAATAAGACTAGATTAGGTCCTAAATACTCAAATTTCGGAATTTTTCGACCTTCTGACTGACCAGCTGGCATAAAAAGACTTTTAGTGACGTTTAGTCACATGAAATTTTCACATAAAAATTCATGTGACAACTTGAATGTAAAATTTAGAGTTTAAATACATACATAGCTGACATTTTATATTATTTAATTTGCGTATTGCGTTCAACGATACAAATTCAGTACTTAATTTTAAATTTTTTCCGATGAACTTAAACAATTAAAAAAATCTGCCTCATTATAGGGCTAGGCTAATTATTTTAGCGATCAGTAAATCTTATAAGTAAAAGTTTAATTTTTAATAATTATCTAATAAAAAATCAGTTAAAATAATTTTATCACATAACAAATTTCCTTTGGAACATATAATTTTTTTCTAGAAACATCGTTTCAATTATTCGTGCTTCGAAAGAAAAAAAATAACTCAAAATGTGTCTAGTATGAAAACAAACTGCATAAATAAGGATATAAGTACTTGTGGCGTTTCTAGCTTGACAGCCCAGATGTCGCACCAAATAGAACAGAGCTATTTGAATCTTTTTCTCAACGTTTGTTTTTCATCAGCTGCTTGGAATTCATCTTTGGATTTGGACTCCTGAAATTTCCTCGCTGACAATAAGACGCACTTTGCAAAAGAATCAGAATTTGTATTAATTAAAGTAATAATAAAGTTTGAATAAAGTATATCTTAAAGGAATAGTTAAATTCATTGTGTATATATATATATGGGAAGTAAATTCCCAAAGTGGTGACCCCGACGTGATCAAATTTCTTTTGCCAAAGCCAAACCGTTATGCCAGACACGCCACCATCACCTGCTATTGGGGATCCAGAGATTGCTGCCCTCAAAAATCTCAGGATTCCTGCATTCTGAAAGATTAATCCAGCGCTTTGGTTCGTGCAGGTTGAGGCGCACTTCCACAACAACCGGATCGTCTCTGACAACAGAAAATTCAATGCCATTATTGCATCGCTGGACCCAGAAGTCCTAAACGAGGTTTCCGATCTGGTCCAAAAGCCTCCAGAGTCGGACAGGTATATTGCATTTAAAATCCAATTAATATCTAAGTTCACTGAATCGAAGGAGAGGCAATTGAACCGGCTCATGACTTCCCTAGAACTTGGTGACAGGCGTCCATCAAGTCTCCTCTGGGAAATGCGCAGACTGGCTGGTGAAAACGTTCCTGACGACATGCTTTCCACTCTTTGGATGGCACGTCTGCCCAACCATGTCCGGGGAATACTCTCTGCCAGTCATGACATTCAACTCAGTACATTGTCAGAAATAGCCGACAAAATAGTGGACAACACGAGACACAAGAAGTGAATCAACGCCTACGTACGATCGAGTCTTCTTTGGCCACACTGACGAAGATGGTTCAAGATTTAAAGTCAGGAAGGCACAGCCGTAGTCATGGCCGATCTCAAACTCGATTGAAGAACATCTCAGGCTCGAGATCGTCAACACCCCAGTCGCAATCGAGGTTGTGCTATTTTCATAAGAGATTCGGCGAGAAAGGCTCGGCACTGCAAGGAGCCTTGCAGTTATCAAAAAAAACTAACACCGCTGTTGTCCACTGAGGCGGTCGACAACAGAGTCAAGGTCCGAAAGGAATGCCGCCTCTACATTTATGACAGAGAAACCAACCAGAAATTCCTTCTTGATTCGGGATCGACAATTTGTGTACTGCCCCGTCCGCTCAACTGCCCAAATAACAGATCTGACACCACGCTTTTGGCAGCAAATAATTCTCCAATTCATACCTACGGTGAGAAGATCCGAACCCTCAACTTTGGTCTGCGGCGGGAAATAATTTGGCCCTTTATCGTCGCAGACATAAGAACGGCAATAATTGGCGCTGACCTACTCGCACACTATGGACTAGTCATCGACTTAAAGGCCAAACGTGTCATCGACAAGATAACATCACTGACTGTATCCGGCAAGCTTCACATCATCACTGATTCTTCCAAGCTTTTAACTATCAGTGGTCCTGAAGTGTACACAAATCTTATCAACGAGTTTGTTTACAATAACAACCACAGCAGACCAAGTCCGAGAGCTCAAGGTGTCCAACATTGCATCGTCACAACAGGCCAGCCAGTTTCCGAACGACCAAGACGACTCGCCGGTGATAAACTTAAACAAGCCAGAGCAGACTTCGAGGATTTTCAAAAAAAAGGTTACCTTGGACACACAATCAACAAAGCTGGATGCAGACCACCTGAAGACAGAGTCCAAGCTATAACAAACTACCCGAAACCCAACGTCGATTTCTTGGAATTGTCAACTACTATCGACGATACGTGCCAAATTGTGCTTACATACAGGCACCATTAAATGCGTTCATCAAAACTCGAAGAAGAACGACTGACGTCCTTTTCCTTGGAATCCTTTGGCGGAAGAAGCTTTCAAAAAATGTAAAGATAGCATTAAGCAAGCAACTTTAATCAACCATCTAGATCCAAAAGCTGTACTTATTTTAACAACTGATGCATCGGACATCGCAGTTGGTGCCAAGCACGAACAAAAACAAAATAACCAAGTCCAGCCGATAGGTTTATACTCATGCAAATTGTCATCTTCACAAAGTCGTTTCAGCACCTACGACCGCGAATTGCTGGCGATTTATCTTGCTATACGATTTTTAAAGCACATACTGGACGGGCGACACTTTATCGTCCAGACTGACCATAAGCCACTTACTTATGCGTTCCAGCAGCGTTCGGGTAAAGCACCACAGCGTCGTTTAAGGCAATTGGACTACATCTCACAATTTACTACGGATTTCATCTACCTACCTGGCGAAGACAACTCTGTAGCAGATGCACTATCGCGACTCAATGCGATATCGTTGCCAATTCAGTTTGATCTTCGAGAACTACACCTGTCACAACTGCTGGATGCTGAGCTTCAAGAAATTTTAAAGCAAAAAAACTCATCACTCAATCTAAAAAAACTAACTATGGATTCGGATGTTAAAATTTATTGCAACATATTTAATGACACAGTTCGACCTTACATACCAGCTTCACTACGTCGAAAGGCCTTTGAATCCATACATGGTCTTTCCCATCCTAGTGGAAGAACAACCAGTCGCCAACTTAGGCAGAAGTACATCTGGCCGAACATCAGAAAAGATGCATTGGAGTGGTCACGCACCTGTATCCAATGTCAACGTTCAAAAGTTCATCGTCATACCAAACTACTTCCTGAATCAATTGCAGTTCCAGATCATCGTTTCCAACATTTTCACATCGATTTGATCGTCCTACCACATTGCAAAGGTAATAGGTATTGTTTAAGAATGATCGATCGTTTCAGCAGATGGCCAGAAGCTGTACCTCTTCAAGATATGTTTGCAGACACAGTCGCAACCGCTTTCTATACTCACTGGGTTGCTCGATTCGGTTCGTCCACAACACTCACCACCGACCAAGGAACTCAATTTGAGTCGGCTCTCTTCAATGCACTTTTGAAAATGATTGGAACGATAAGGATACGCACTTCACCTTACCACGCCGCCTCAAATGGACTTGTTGAACAATGGCATCGTTCCTTGAAGGCCGCTCTCATGTGTCATGAAGACTGGGTTGAGGCACTTCCAACAGTTTTGATGGGACTGCGAACAACATACAAAGATGATATTAAGGCTTCGGCAGACCAGCGTATACTTAGCGGCGTGATTTCACGAATTTCAATTTTTTTGATGCAAATAATTAGGTGAGAATTAGGTGAAATTTGGTCAATCAATATTAGAATCTTAGTTTAAAAGTTATTAACAATTTAAGGTTTCGCGTATAGTTAGCAGGTGATGAAAACAAAAGTAGTCTTTATTGGTATCAATCGATGGGGAATGGTTTTACGAATTTAGTGAGCCAAGTCTCGAATTTAGTGAACAAGTAGTTCAATAAATAATTAACAAAATGTAAAAATATTGACAGTTCTATAAACAATTACAATTAACAAATTTAAATACGTTCCGTGACGTAACGTAGTTAAAACTGTCATCCACGAACACGAACTAACACATATAAAACAAAATTCTGTCCCAATTTATGTCAAACTATTTTATTTGAACGTTGTTCTTTCCTGACCAAAAATTGGTTGGCAATATTTATTGTTTTTATAATATTTCTGGTGTTCTTTTGTTTCAAGACGAGTTTTTACCCAACGGCTGGCGATTTAGATGTAGAACATCCAGCCGCCAAGTTGATGGCTATGGATAGTCAGAAGCAAGACACCCAAGTCGGCGATGGCACCAACTTGGTGATGATTTCACCGGAGCTGAAGATATTGCGAATCTACACAAGTGAAATCGCTGATGGCTATGCACAAAGCAATGGAAATTCTGCCCAAATTAATTTGTCATTAATAGGAAAACTTCCCATGATTTCCAAAAGGTCAAAGACTACCTAACATAAGCAGTGATGTCTAAACAGAATAGTCAGGAAGAATAAATTCATCACCGAATTCATTGCGAAGGCTTGTGTTTCGTTCCTGCCTAAAATTCGAGTTCCCGAAAAGCCAATCAAAACCTTGGCAGACGCAAGAGTAAGGCGACACAGTTGTGGTTTCCTTAAACAATAAAGGTGTTGGCTCCTGCATTGCAACCATTTTAAATTGTTATCCGTGGAACTACCGATAACTTTATGGAAGATATCGAACGTGTGTGAATAATTTCAACGGGCTCAATCCTGATGGTCGTTATGTTCGTGGAGCTGGTGCAACAGAGATAAAATTGGAGATTTGAAAAGTTTGAAGTAAATGATAGGTAGAACAAATAAAAATCCTTAATTTTTGATTCACAAATTACTTTTGTATCCATTTCAGTCTCCAGATGATGAAAGTAATTGGATCTGTAAACTGTACTCAGAGCCTTGCAGATGGTTTACAAACTCCCCGGATAGCAATCAGTTTTCTCATTTTGTTATATAATGCGAAAGGATATTTTGAGTAAGTTTATAATTTTTTGGCATTGGACAAATTTAAAACGCTTGAATCTTATATTTCAGAAAAGGTGTTAAGACGCAGAAACTAACATCGTAATTTGAAAGAGCAGTGTTTCCAATGGTATACTACCTCTTTAAGCGTTGTGGTGACAAGCTGATAAATTTGTAAATTTGTATTTGTAGTGCAATAAATAATAAAGAGTAATTTTTCCAAAAACATTTGTTCTGTTTTGCTCTTAGAGGATATATAATATGGAGTGCTTGTTTTTATTCGTATGCGAAGATTTCATAGGGGTCGCTATTTAAGTTGAAAGGCAAAAAGAACATTTCAATATCTTAAAAATAATAAACAAACAGTAATTAATTTCAAGAATTAAGGCTCTCCCAAACCAACGCGAAACATTCGGCGCGACAACGAAACTTCCGCCTGTCTTAATTTATTTACATGGAGATTAATGGGAGCACCCACACTGGCGCGATGCGAATCTTCGAACATTATTCAGTCATCGCATATTCGAGCGAATGTTTCGCTTTGGTTTGGGACAGCCTTTACTTCATAGGAGAACAAATTAGAGAGAAAATAAGCATATTATGACTTACAGTTGATAGCAGCTGTAGGACTTTACCTTTACTGAAAGTGAAACAGTACCCCCTATCAAGGCGTCAGGCACTACAATGCATTAGGGATAGAAACGAACTAAGGTTTTGCTATAAAAAAAAAAACAACACCTAATGTTACGTGAAGTAAAAGAAAAACCAATTGAATTGAAGAGTTGTTAGAAAAACATGACAAGGCAGTTTTTAAAAATTGTATTAACGTGTTCATTTTAAAATATGAAGACAATAATGTATCTTAAAATTTTTCTAATTGGATATCTGCTTATGAGCCCTAATTAAATAGCTCTTAGAATAAAGAAATGCAAATTAAGAAGAGAATATAGCTCATGTCCCACTCACGTACATTAGCAATGGTAAGCTCATAGTTTTTAAAATACAACACAGATTTATGAATAAGTTTCTTTTATTCACGGCATTAGAATATACCCACCACTGGTTTTGTTTTTTGAAAATTCAATTTTTAACTCTACATTAAATTGGCGTACACATTTGTTTTCTTAAAAATGTTAAACAAATTTTACATACAAAAATTAATAATTTAAATAAACTTAAACATACGTATAAATAAATAAATGAAGGAACAAATAATTGTTTTTATTTATGAAAATTTTTATTTCGTTATTCTTGTTCAATAAAATAACTACAATTTCTGAAGATTTTTCAAACGAAGAAATTTTCAACAATCACAAAATATATATTCACACATTCATCCTTCTAACCCGATGTAAACATTGTTGGTTTGTTGCTCGATCATTCGAATTCCTTTCCTGTATTGACAATCACAAAAAGCTTTTGATGGTTAAAACGGAAAGCTCTGGGAAAATCTGAATCAAAGATTTTTAGATGATTGCTGCAGAAAGAAGAAACAGAAATAAATATGTAGATTCAGTTTGGTAAAGTGCATAAATTTGTGTCCAAGAATAAAATTTTACATATACATACATAATTATGTATGTATGTACGAACTTTGAAAAAAAATTATTTTTTTAAGATTATTTTGTTGTTGAAAATTCAATATTATAAAAACAACCAGTTTTCGCCATTCGTGTGATTGTAATTTAATGTTCGATTACAATTTGATTTTCAGTTCGTATCCTTAAATTGCAATAAAGTACTTTATTCCAATTAAAACAGAATCAATTGTCAAAATATTGCATTCACAAAAAATCTTAATTAAACATAAAAAAATGTTTGTTAATATAGTCGACTCCCCCCAAGTCGATACCGGGAAAGTTCGACTTAGAGGGATTCGACTGTATTTCGTTTATGTATCTTAACGCTTTTCAATGAGAGCAAATGGATTGAAATCAGTTGAAAAATGACAAAATGTAATTATGTTTGCCATATCTCAGCAATTTATTGTCATAATATTGTTTTATGACAAAAATAGGTACAAAATAGCAGAAAATATGGTGATTTATCATTCGTATAAATCCAGCATTCAAATACTTTTTATTTCCCTACTGCTTCATTTAAACGAATGATATAATTTTCTGCCATTCTATATACATACATACATAAACCACGATTGTTTCTGTGAAAGGACACAAAATGGCAAAAATAATGACATTTTTTCTGTTGTGTAATTCACCGTCACGCTGAAATGACAAATAGAAATTCGTCATTAAACATTTATATGGAAACAAATGGCCAATGCTGGATCTACACGACTGAAAAATTGGCAGTATTTCTGTAAATATACAGACAGAACAATGGAAAAATCTATTCTTTTGGCAATATACTGCCAATTTGTCAGTCGTGTAAATCCAACATAAGCTATAGTGGAAATACTGACATTTGATCAATCGTGTAAAGTAAAAAACACAGCACTAACAAACTCAAATTGGTTTTGACTACATTCATTTGTTTTCCATTTTGTTTCTTTAGTGTTGATTTTTATATCTTTGCGTAAAACACACTTACAAAAACAAAAAGAATTTTGAAGCAGCTGGCAAATAACGCAGTGGATTTAGTGCTTGGCTGCTAATCCTGTTTTAACTGGACGCCAATCTTGCGATTAATATTAACACCTTATTTCTCAGTCCACTGTTTCAAGAAACATTATTCTTTCTCGTCCTTCTATTCCTTGTTAGTAGTGCATTGCAATTACTGGTTGTATGTGAAAAGCTCATAGGTATATTAAACATATATGTATGTACATACATATATAAATACAATTATTAAAAAATTTATATGCATCTCCATAAATAAAATTTTCATTACATACATACATATGTTCCGAACCAAAAAGTCGCTTTTTGCAAAAAGTGTTTTTTAAAAAGATTAAAAGACTGTAATCCTGAGATTTCAGAGGGCTCTACGACTGATCAAAAAATGCTTGGAATGACTTTATCCAATATAATGATATCGAATATATAGAGACTTGTGATTGCGTTCTAAGTGGAAATTATATTCTTGTCCGGAGTCGAATGTATAAATGAATTATATTTTCCAGCTACTGTCTCAATTTTCTATTTTTAATTGAGCAAAAGTAGAATATTCAGGTACTTTTCAACTACAATATCAGAGAACGCATTTTGTGTTTTTTTGTAAATTTTTATTCCTATTTAATTGAATTTAAATTTTAAAATTATTAAAAATAATTTAATATATGAAAATAATAAAAAAAACACCTAGACACAAAAACCAACCAACGACACATCAGATAGAAAATGTTAAATTAATTCTTTAGCTGTATAAAGGTACAGATGGAGTTGACACATAGACCTCTTTTTTGGACCTCAATATAATCGTAAACCCTAAAAAAAATGAATAACTATTAGCTTAAATTTTATTACAGTATACTAGGTTTTGACATCACAAATTATTTATAACAGCCTGGACTTTGCATTTTATTGTTTTTTTCAGTTTAAGTTATGTAGACACAAAATATTGAGCTTGCAATTTTGAACTTTGTTGTTAGAACCTAAAATGATAGAGAGCTGCAAAGTTTCCAACATCAGTTTCTTCATGTTTCAAACTAAGTGATTTTTAAAACTTTGCAGGTCTCTATCTATCTAATAGCGTTTTCGTTTGGTCGTCCTAAAGCATCCTGAATGCTTCTGAAATCGTTCTTTTGGCAATCGATGACTGTTCTTCTTCTGAAAAGAAGAGAAAATCTATTCTGTTATTACATAACGAATTGAAAACCAGAAGCAGCATCGGTGATATATCCTAAAGAATTATCCAATTTTTATAAATTTTAAACTTCATTAAAAAAAATTACATACATACATATGTACTCATACAATAAGGACCCTAAAAATGTCAATAATGAATTGTAGAATTTAAATTAAAGCAAAAGTAACACTGGAGTTATTCTGGTGAGCCAGAACGTAACCTGATACAATCGAGTTTAGTCGATACAATCGATCATGGGCAGTTCCTAATTTTTTGTCAATGGAATTGAAAATAATCGACTGAGTCTAAGTAGGAACTTCATGACCGATTGTTTTGAATGAACTTGCTTGTATCAAGTTCCGCCCTAAAACCCCGTGGTTCAAAATTATATTGTAAGCACTTTTCTTTTGAGTAGAAAGATGATCTATTGGGGCTATCGCGAACAAAATTTCCCTGGAAATGTTTCCCTCCTTCAAAAATTTAGAATTTTTCAGGAATAAATTTTCAGCCAAATTCGAGATAACTTAGTGTAGTGGAAAAGTATTAGCGTTTCAAATTTTTGAAGTAGGGAAACATTCCAAGGGAAATTTTATCCACGATAGCCCCTATTATATTTCTATGGCAATACAAATATTTTCGCTGGAAAATGTTAGCCCAATGAGTGATTCAACATTCAGATTATATTGATTATATACATAATTATGTATGTGTGTATCCTAACAAGTATAATTTTTTAAAAATAGTTTGGATGTTAAATAAAAAAGTTGGTCTTTTTATCCAATAAGTCCTTATGTATGACAACACGTTGTAATGGACGATACACTAAAAGTAGATTAGAAATTAATCTTGTTAAATTTTCATAGGACCAATAGTTTTGAAATCGAACTAACCCCTACCCATATCAAAGAATTTTTTGTTCTATCTCCTTTGATAATAAAAATAATAGGTAGTTACAAAGATTTATTTAATCTAATATCTAAACGAGATTGGCTGTCGTTGAAACTGAGCCTAAAATGTTGTAACAATTATACAAATCAGTGGCATCAGCTAAACATTCGTCAAATACCTACATATTTTGTTAAATTTACAGGGTATACTTTTCTTTTCATTGTAAAATGAACATGGTATATACATGGTATAACATTACCCACATTTAAGTATGATAAGTCAGTGTAAAATTTTGTTTTCGAAATTGGTATTTTGAAAGTCGAAAGTTGAATCAATAGAAATCGTCATGTTCACAAGAAATTTTCTAAAAGAATTAGGTTCGAAGTTATGACCTGAACGTGGAATACCTCCTTAAGAATTTTAAAGTATCATAAAAGATAGATGTTTAGAAACATACATTTTTATAATATATTGTTGTAAGTTTGCACGTTGTTCTTAAAACATCATTTTTTTATTCATGTGTTGCAAATTGTGCCTTCCACTTTAACTGGGGTTACTAGATCCTCTTTCTCATATGCTTTTTTCTTCTCGCTAACTAACTAGTGTGCATGTTCTTTATTCTTTGTTAGACGAGTATTTTTTTGTAAACCCATCCCATTGGAAGTTTTCCCAAAATAAAAGAAAACATTTTAATTACTTACATCAACTTGCAACTTAAAAGTTATCCTTTTTGTTTAAAAAAAAATATTCTGCATTTAATTAAAAAAAACAAACGTTCTCAAGGCGTACTTTAAATCACTCAAGAAAAACATGTACAATCAAAAAAAAATTATAGTTGTATTTTCATCTACATATGTAGTTTTTAATAGGTATTTTTTGAACATATTTATTCCAGTCAATAAAGACGCAGTTAATTAACTTAACTTTTTTAATCAATTACTACTACTTTTAGTCAATAAATCTTTTAACTGCAGTTAATCAACTGTAAGTCTTCACTTTTTTTCAGTTTTTTTTTTAACTAAAATACTTCAGATTTGTACATCATGTCGCACGCATATAATACCAAATAAATTAGGTATGAAAGAAATTTTGTACACAATTTCTTTCATTTTATTGCGTCCTGTCCTTTTATAAGTACAAGTATTTTAGTTAAAAGATTTACAAGTTAATTAACTGCAGTTAAATGACTTACTGACTGAAAGTAAAACCATATAGCAGTACAAATGACTTTCAACTGAATAATAGACTAAAACCAGTTTAATAGTACTCCAGTTAACTAACTTAAAGTTAGTATAATTATATATTATCTTAAAGTTAATTAACTTTTTTTTTTAACTGCACAGTCGAAATGTTAGTACTGACTGCTGTCAGTTTTACTACAGTTGAATTATTTTTGTTCAATTAACTGCATTTCTGAAAAAAATGCTCTGATATATTCGATTGGGCCAAACAATATGCTATAATACAGAAATATTTGAAAATGTATACATAATACATAATTAATAGATAAATATAGTAGCCCGAGGCATGTAAATGTTATTCATACCGGCAAAAGGGGCCTAACGAAGCTTATAAACAAATAATTTTGTTTATTTTGAAAAATATTTTCATTGATAAAACCAGGAATCAATATGATTTGAATACATTAAACAAAATTGGTTTTATTAAAGAATCCAAAAACAAGCGAAATATATTTTTCTTACCAACATTTTATTTAACTTTATGTTAAGCATAGCGCTGGCTTTTACTTCGTTATTAAAACAAACAAACAATTTCGAAGAACTAATTAATATTTTGTTTAATAATTTGTTATAGAAATTTTCTTAAAAAATGGCTGGTCGAAAGCCAACGCTGAAAACCGAGGAGATATTAACCGTTATCTCTTCCTACATTGAACATTTTATTACTAGTGATTTGCCACCTATATCATCAGATGTATGGAAGCAAATGAGTAAGGATTTTTCGGGAGGAAATAAAAATGGGCACCTTCATCAAGTGCTTCACTAAAAGGGACTTTATATTCCTGAAAACAAAACATGTTTAAAACGCGTGCATTCTCCAGATTCTTCAAGGAATGACTCTTTATTAAGCATTTCTCAATCTTCTTATAAGAATGATGAAGATGAAGGAGAAAATTTGGAGATTTTTCATGTTTTTCTCACTTGCGAAGAATGGCAAAAAATAAAACCGGATGATCAAAACCAAAACCGGTTAAAAAAGTTTAATTGGACAGCAGTTATAAATGATGCCATAAGAAAGCGATACAATTTGCCATGTGCATTTAATTACAAACATTGTCAAATTAAAGATTTATCACAGGACGGGGACTATTTGAAATTTTCAGGATACTGTGCCAGCAAAACATGCGCAAATAAAATTTCGGGCTGTGCAAAAAAGAAACCACAAGATGGTGAACATGTGGAATTGATTATTAAAACTTTCGATACTAGAAACAACATATATATAAAGGGTATACAATAGCATAAAAGGCGAAGAAAGGAAAATAATAGGGAACGATTTATCAGAAGTAAGCGCCGAAAAATATGTGGACAAATTAATAAGAGGCAGCATGCAATTTGGCCAAGATATTCCAACCAACATACGGCCCCACAACATTTATAGGCAAATAAAAATGGAAAACTCTAAGATTCAGCAGGGAATCAAACCCAAAGAAAAAAATGATATAATAAAAATGATACAAAAAATGTCGAGAGATCACCAGTACGATGGTGCCATTCGAGAACTAGGATGTTTAAATTTGTTTGCTATATATTTCACAAACAATCAAATTCATGTATATAGAGAATACTTGCGGACAATGGGTGAAAAAGGCGAAATATCCATAGACGCCACCGGAAAATTTATTAAAAAATTTGAGATTTTTGAGGGCAAGAAAACCGGTAATATTTTTCTATATACGGCTACAATTAATGTTGATCATAAGACAGTTCCAGTCAGCCAAATGATAACCGAAAGCCATGACAACGGTTTTATTACATTTTGGTTAGATAGATGGCTTCGAGCTGGAATTAAAGCTCCGCCACAAGCTGTAAGTGACTATGGAAGGGCCATTTTCTTAGGGATGTGCCGAAGATTCAATAATATGTCGCTAAAAAATATGTTGATGCATGCTTCCAATGGGCTTTTAATGATGAATTAATGAAAAATAATACTCGACCTGCAAAAACAATTATTCGCGTAGATGTTGCTCATATAATGGCATTGGTTGCACGTTGGGACTGCATAAAAAGAGCATCGCATCCTGACATCAAACGTTTTTATCTCCTAACTGTGGCTCTGATGATCGACTGTAAAGAAATAAGTGAATTTGAAAACGACTTCTCTTTGACATGCGCTGTAGCTTTAAATAAATATGAGAACAACCATGTTCAAATATCTGTCAAATGTTTAAGTATAACAGAAACACGAAATACCCTTTTAAAATAAAATGCCATCCACCCATTCTCCAAGCCCTCAATCGAAAAAAACGCAAAAGGAACCCACTAAAGAGAATCAAGATGATTCTGATTTATTAGCATACGAAAATCGGAGAGGTCTTTCAAAAAAAAAAACAATACGGATAATAATATTGCGGATAATGATTGGCGCATCTGGCCACCTTCTCCCCGTCCTCTCACAAGTGATAGTGAAAGCCAAAAATCATTTTATGATGAGTTCAAAGAGATACCTATTACGAGTAGTCCATATCGGAATAGTGCGGAACAAAATGATAAAAAAATCCAAGATTTAAACATACAAAAAGAGCAACCGCAACAAACAAGAAATAAAATTATTCCTAAACGCAAAGGATTTTATTTTGAAAAAATCTTAAATGTCGGCATAGTACAAAACCCAAAAATAAACTTGAATCTACTTAAAAATGGTTGTATTTTACCACCTGTAAGATCAAATGGAATTTTTTTCAAAGTAGCCAATACATGTGGCTTTGATGCGATTGTCCATGTACTCTATTTAAGTGCGGTATACAATCTTAAATACTTTCAAACAATTGAATCATCGTCAAATTTAGTTTTAAAATTTGTTGAACAACTAATAAAAACGGGGCCTAATGCATCAATTTACAAAAAAAGATTCGAACTTTTAAAACCGCATTATAATATTAGAACTGATTACAGTTCAACCGTTCTCCACCCTCATCATTTGGACGCAACTGACTCCGTTGGCGGTCTATTAAAGAAATATTTTTCCTCGGCGCCAAGTCTTATTAGACATAAGCGATGCAGCAGCCCTAACTGTGGACTGTTGGAAGTAAAAAGAGATGAAGAACTTGTGGGGGTTAACCATCGCTCTTTTGGACTGGGATTTGAAGGGTTTAAAAACTTACAAAAATCTCTTGTTGTGCATGAACCAAAAAATCCCATTAAATGCGACATTTCTAAATGTTCTGGAATGGTTACTGAGGTAACAAAGTTTGCAAACCATATATGGATTGAACTAGATATCCAACCCGACTTGAATTTCAGCACTAGTCTCGAATGTACGCTTTACGATTTTCCCGGCAATTTAGAATTTGAGGAAAAATACAGATTGGCTGGAGTTATCGCTATGGAAAAATCAAAAACGTCGGATCACTTTATAGCTTATTTTAAAAAAAACTAACCGAAACTGGACATACTTGGTTGCTTTGCGACGATTTAAGAGATGAAGTTACTGCGTGTCAAGATAATGTGGCCTTGATTCCAATGGCAGCATTTTTTATAAGTGAATAATTGGTTTTCAGGATGGTGTAATAGGCCTATTGGGGAAACCGAACACCTTACCAAAAAATCGGTTAATCATAGGTAGTGTGGAAATGCATTGTGTTTATTATTTGTTTTCTTTTTAGGAGCAACATAGATGGAAATTCTTCACCGACAAAATAACAGTGGCAAAGTGTGATACGGTCGTACATATATGACGTGAAATATAGTAAGTATAATGTATAAGTAAGTATACACAAAATGTGCATCCTAAATATTCTCGCGATTTTAATGCACTTCAACAATAAATGTTGAGTTTTGGTGAAATTCAGGCACATTCTAAGAGAAAACTTTAAACACCTCAGAACTATTTGCATTATTTAACTTTTCATCTTCTTTAGGAATTAATTAACAATTTTCACGGCTTTCAACCGTAGCAGCAAGGTTCAAGGTGAAATAACCAACAAATGGATAGGGGATTTCATGAGCTTCCAGCGATACAAAAAAATAAATAACTATTATGGTGGCAGAACTGTTTTATTTTTGTGTGAAATTATAGAAAAAATTTATATTCAAAATATTAAAATTAAAATAAAGGAACATTTGATAAAAATATTCGACACCACTGTACCTGTGCATTGACTTCAAAAGCGGGATATTGGTTCGGAAAAAATTATTTTTCCATAAATCATTCTCCTGTTCCATTTTAAGACGAGCGATGAACAATTTCAGATCGATTGAATTTTAATTTCCAAGCAATTTTTAAAAAAAACTCCATTTTTTGGTTGTGAATTGTTTTAGCAAAAAGCCAAAATAGGTATTATTGCACGCAAAAACTCATAACAAATATTCAAAAGTTGTTCGTGAAACAAAAACGTTGTGTAAAAAAAACAAAATCTGCCAAAAAACACATCTACCAAGGAACACATCGGCGACCGTGATGTCAATTAAAAACCTTTTTATAGATACTTTAGTTTTAAAACAATTTAAAAAAATGACGAACACTTTTGAGTATTTGTTAAGTACCGCGTTTTTATTTATTTGCCTATTAAATAGAGTTTTTATTGTGAACACCATCCTGTGTCTTGAAAATATTTTTAAACGAACACTAGTAGTAAGTAGTAGTAGTAAAATTTATTGAGTTTTTTTTTTGTACAGTCTTCACAAATTTAAAGTATATATTATATACATTCATTTCTTAAATTAGTTAGAATTTGCCGACTTAGCATTGGTCTGGCTATACTTAAAAATATACTTTAGTTAAAATATTTGGATAACAAATCGAAAATTAGTTTAAAGAATTTTATTTACAGAAAAGAAATTATATGTCCACTCAACAAGACTATATCGTATTCAATAACTTAACCTAAGGAATTAAAGGGGGATAGAAAGAGAGTTGAAAAGTAAATGAAATAGCTACCACAGCGAATTCACTATCTTAAACACCATTCGGTGTGTATAAGGGAGTAGGGTAGATAGAACAGTTTAGAAGCATAAATATACAGTGTTTGAAGATTAATCGCTACACATATGAACGAGACTATTTCAGTTGCTCTTTATTTCGTAAATGTTTTTATGTATGTGTGTGTATTTGTTTGTATCTTTTACATAACTTTGAGTGAAGATTACAGGGGGTTATATTAAAGAGACTTTTTATAAATTTTATAGCAAGTTGTATATGTAGACACGCCATATTGGCGTTACTTTAAGTTAATACTAAGATACATTTATCTTTTTTTTTTTTTTTTAATTAGTTTTTTCTTAATTTTTTATTACTTAAGTTCACAGCGAGTTACATATTGTACAGGCACTGGTTAGTGGCACTTAAGGCTAATATATTATATAACTACATATATCTATTTCACAGCCAGGTATAGGCAGGTATAAGACTTGACATTATCAGGTATTTGTAAGTATAATAATAGTGTATAAGTAAATTAGCTTATTTAATGATTTGTTGGGTTAGATTTTCTTTTAATTGTTGCTATTTAATAATTTTTTTTTTTTTTTTTAATTTTTTATTTTTTACAAATTAAATGTTTTGGAAGTATTCTAGGAGTGAGCTGCTTAGCCTCTGTCATTCATGGTGATGGAGAAAGGGAAGCGATAAAACCTAGGTACGCACCTGGTTTCTGGTTCTCATTTAGCTTAATATAATCAGGCCAAAATGATCTAATTTTTGAAATTAATAGGTTAATTGGTAAGCCAAACAACCTGTCAGACTCGTTACTGAAGTCGGAAAATTCGCCCTTTGTGGTGCTGGGAGAAACGAAGGAAGATTTTTCCTGCGGATTACTAAATCCTCTTGTTGCATCGGCGTAAGAGAAGGAGTTTTGGGACACCTTGTTTACTAAGTTAACAACGGAGTTCTTTAATATGGCTTTATTATTTTTAACAGTAGTCAAAACTGCTTCTTTCTTTTCAAAAATTCCACCCTTCTAGGGCAGCCTCTATAACTAGCCGGGTGGCCCGACAGTCCACAGTTAACGCAGGAAGCCACAGAGGATTCACTCTTGGGGCCTATGTTACATTCACCGGCTACGTGGTCCTTGAGGCATTTCACACACCTGGTTGCATGAGAGCAATAGGCAGCCACGTGGCCATAACGTTGGCACCTGAAGCATTGTCGGGTAGCTGAGTTTTTTATGGAATCCCATTTGATTCTATGTCTCAAGAGGGTCTTAAAGGTTTTAATTTTAAGAAAACTCTCCCGATCCTCAAGGACACAGAGGAAGAGATCAAGTGGAAAATCGTTGTCTCTAGACCATTTGGTCTCAAATTTTTTGACGGTCAATTTTAACGAGGGTTCCAAACTTAGGAGCTCATGCTGAATCTCAGATGGAGTGAAATTAGCTGAAATACCCTTTAGTACTAAATTAAATTTCCTTAATTGTTTAGGAGTGAAAGAGAAGGATACAATTTTGCTATCTTTAAACTGATTGATGAAAAGGCTATGCAGCGCAACATCCCTTACAAATACTTTTAACTTCCCAAACCCGTTAGCAACAAATTTTATATCTTCAAGACTATGAATAGACTTACTCATAAATTCGAGGATCGTTTTGGACGAAACTCCTTTTGTGATGATGGGGGGACACCAAGTCTTCTTTTCTTCGGGGGGATTTACAATCACTTTGTTGTTGTTGCCAGATTTATTGATCCCTTTGCAGTTGCTAATGCTGGCTTTGTTGATGCCGTTGTTGTTGAAGCTGCCGGTGTAGTTGCAGTTATTACTGTTGCTAATGTTGTTGTTTCGTTGGTAGACTGGGGGCTCTATCTCGTCCTCTTCTACATCCAGAAGGGCAAAGCGATTGGGATTTTTCGGAGCATCAGTGGCTACCTTTTTTGCACCTCGATCAGGAGCAGATTGTCGCCTTTTACGAGCAATAATATTCGCAAAAATATCCTTTTGATCTTCCAGAAGACTTGAAAGTAAGACCTCCGTTGCACGTTGAGCATTAACCTGCCCGGTAGCAGTAAAATCCGAGTTGTCTGCAGTTCCGATATGGATACAGTTATCCCGTGGAAGTCGTTGAGAATTACCACTAGTAGCCGCGTCAAGAGTAGTATTGAAGTGGACGCTGGCGTCTATCTCCATCTCTTTTCCACTGATATACTTTGATTTATCGTTTGTATTAATATCAACGTCGTCTTCATCCGACGACCAATTTACCGTTGCGGAAATGGCATCTTTTTCTGAATCGCTGAACATCTGCGATGGCAGAACAATTGAAACACTATTTTTTAGTTTATCTGGGGGTACATTGGGTAAAATTGGAGGTGAATTGTCACCCACCTCCATGGTAAAGCTTCACAAGATTTATTTAAAAAGAAAATTCGCACTGAATATTTTTTGTTGAGCACAACGAAAGACGACTAGTCAGGTCGAGTTCACAAGTCGGAATCTTTTTCTTAAACGAACACTTTTCTTTTCATTTTTGACATTTGAGATTTGACAAGGAACAACTGACAGTAATTGGGACATGAGACTGAAGTTTCTATCAGAGATTATGTACTATAAAGATTGGATTTGTTTACATTGTTGTTTTTGTAATTTCGTTTCGTGTCGATGAATAGATGTGAATTGCAACAACAATTTAACAGGGTGGGTTTGTTCTGTTTTGACAGCTCGACCATTTTGTATGTGTAAAAAACACAGCCATCTATAAACAAATTTTTACTCATCAGCTTTTCACCACGAAAATGGCGGATTTTAGGTGGAATATCGGGATGTGTTCGGAAAATACAGATTCAATGGTGCAAACAGAATATTTTAGGGTGCACCCATATTGTTCATAAATCTATAGCTGGCAATTCACGAGTGAGCTCTATGTTAATATTTTTTATAGAAATCGGCACTTGCAGCTACCTTGGCAATTTCGTCAAATAGAAATAAATAGTTATTATCGAAAGTGATAAAAATATGATTCAAAGCTGCGTAATACAGATGATTAAATAACGACACAGATCTTACTAAACTTACATTATATGTTGTGGCGAAGATTGTGCTGAATTAGAATATTTTGATTTTATATTAAAAATTCTAGAAACGCTTGTTTTGCTATAACAATTAAAGCCCACACGTGTGGTGTATTGTGGAGTTATGTGTCAACGTTGACAGATTAGTGAATAATTAGGTTAGAGCCTGGAAATATTCCATAAGAATATTGAATTCATCCGGTGTAAACGGGGAATGAAATTCTGGTGGAAAACTAAAGTGCCATCTGTGCGTTGAAAGGGGTAAGGGGGAACAGAGTTAAAAAGTAGTAGATGAGGTTTGGCGAAATGTCAAAGAAAGAGTGGTAGATACAGAATGCAGATACAATTTAATGAGAGAAACAAACAAAACAGATCGGATGATGCAAACGGTATAAGATAAGGAAATAGTAATAATAAGGGTATTCATGCAACGTTGGAAACTTTCCGACGTTGTAAAATCGTAAAGTTTCCGACGCACGTTTCATGAATGCCCCTTAAAAAAATTCGGCGTAAATGATGTGGTAAAAAAATCAGCTGATTCAGCCAATGTCATAATCCCATTGAAAAAAAGTTTAAAACGTTTACCATTTTCGTTTACTATGTTAACAACACAAATTCTTGTCGGAAAGCTTACGATTTGTTGGAAAGGATTTTCCATACAAATTTTGACAGTTCGCTTACGACATCGTAAACTTTTCGACGTTTACGATGGTTTTCCGACGTTGCATGAATACCCTTAATATAAAATCACTTCGAGGAGTTATCCGATTAAAGGCATATTTATGTATATGCTAATTCAGTATTCAGCATTTCTAAATGAAATAGAGCAGCAAAGAACACTCCTAAAGCATCACTTTCAACAGCAAATGGAAAGAAGATTTTTTGCAATATTCTGTTCTCTTACTATCCGATTAAATTGAACTACTGCGTAAATTAAGTATTGATTTATTGTCAATTTGCATTTTGTATATTATTTTACAACTCTTTTCATATAATTGTTCAAAATCTTCCATGCAACTTCAAAACCAAATGATTTTAGGTGTCGTGAACACTTGATAGTTCGTTTCGCCGTTTTTATAAGTTTTTGAACGTGCCCATTGAAACTCATCAAGTTTGCAAAATATCGTGGTGAAAATCAGTAAGTTGCACTAGTATGAGTTAAAACACGCATACTAATGCAACTTACTTACTTCACCACGGGCAGCCATATTGTTTAGCTTGTAGGCAAACCCGAATGACAGCCGAGGTTTCCAATCTTTATAATTCATAATCTCTGGTTTCTATTTACGTTCCAGGATCTGTTTGTTTGAAATTTCTTGGTAGCTACTACTTTTTTTAAATTACTATTAACTTAAATCGTTTAAAACTAATTAACTATGATTAACTAAATTCTAAGGTTTATTTTTGAAATTGCCTAGAATATATCTGAGTTTGAGAACCAAATTTGAGAATTTGGTGAATCGAACATAAGAGTTATCAACATTTTTTTCAGTTCAGTACGCATTTACCTTCGGAAGAGTGTCGCGCTAGGAAATAATTTCTTAAAACCAGTTAACTAAGATTCACCAAATTCTGGAATAGCTTCTAGAATTTTCCTAGACTATACCTATGTTCGATAACCAAGTTTCAAAATTTGGTGAATCGTACTTTTTAAGATATAGTACTTTTTTCAGGTCAGTACGCATTTACCTTCGGAAGAGTGTCGCGCTAGGAAATAATTTCTTAAAACCAGTTAACTAAGATTCACCAAATTCTGGAATAGCTTCTAGAATTTTCCTAGACTATACCTATGTTCGATAACCAAGTTTCAAAATTTGGTGGATCGTACTTTTTAAGATATAGTACTTTTTTCACCAAACTCTCAAACTTGGTTATCGAACATAGGTATAGTCTAGGAAAATTCTAGAAGCTATTCCAGAATTTGGTGAATCTTAGTTAACTGGTTTTAAGAAATTATTTCCTAGCGCGACACTCTTCAGAAGGTAAATGCGTACTGACCTGAAAAAAGTAATATATTTTAAAAATTACGATTCACCAAACTCTGAAACTTGGTTATCGAACATAGGTATAGTCTAGGAAAATTCTAGAAGCTATTCCAGAATTTGGTGAATCTTAGTTAACTGGTTTTAAGAAATTATTTCCTAGCGCGACACTCTTCCGAAGGTAAATGCGTACTGACCTGAAAAAAGTACTATATCTTAAAAAGTACGATTCACCAAATTTTGAAACTTGGTTATCGAACATAGGTATAGTCTAGGAAAATTCTAGAAGCTATTCCAGAATTTGGTGAATCTTAGTTAACTGGTTTTAAGAAATTATTTCCTAGTGCGACACTCTTCCGAAGGTAAATGCGTACTGACCTGAAAAAAGTAATATATTTTAAAAATTACGATTCACCAAACTCTGAAACTTGGTTATCGAACATAGGTATAGTCTAGGAAAATTCTAGAAGCTATTCCAGAATTTGGTGAATCTTAGTTAACTGGTTTAAAGAAATTATTTCCTAGCGCGACACTCTTCCGAAGGTAAATGCGTACTGACCTGAAAAAAGTACTATATCTTAAAAAGTACGATTCACCAAATTTTGAAACTTGGTTATCGAACATAGGTATAGTCTAGGAAAATTCTACAAGCTATTCCAGAATTTGGTGAATCTTAGTTAACTGGTTTTAAGAAATTATTTCCTAGCGCGACACTCTTCCGAAGGTAAATGCGTACTGAAAAAAGTACTATATCTTAAAAAGTACGATTCACCAAATTTTGAAACTTGGTTATCGAACATAGGTATAGTCTAGGAAAATTCTAGAAGCTATTCCAGAATTTGGTGAATCTTAGTTAACTGGTTTTAAGAAATTATTTCCTAGCGCAACACTCTTCCGAAGGTAAATGCGTACTGACCTGAAAAAAGTAATATATTTTAAAAATTACGATTCACCAAACTCTGAAACTTGGTTATCGAACATAGGTATAGTCTAGGAAAATTCAAGAAGCTATTCCAGAATTTGGTGAATCTTAGTTAACTGGTTTTAAGAAATTATTTCCTAGCGCGACACTCTTCCGAAGGTAAATGCGTACTGACCTGAAAAAAGTACTATATCTTAAAAAGTACGATTCACCAAATTTTGAAACTTGGTTATCGAACATAGGTATAGTCTAGGAAAATTCTAGAAGCTATTCCAGAATTTGGTGAATCTTAGTTAACTGGTTTTAAGAAATTATTTCCTAGCGCGACACTCTTCCGAAGGTAAATGCGTACTGACCTGAAAAAAGTACTATATCTTAAAAAGTACGATCCACCAAATTTTGAAACTTGGTTATCGAACATAGGTATAGTCTAGGAAAATTCTAGAAGCTATTCCAGAATTTGGTGAATCTTAGTTAACTGGTTTTAAGAAATTATTTCCTAGCGCGACACTCTTCCGAAGGTAAATGCGTACTGACCTGAAAAAAGTAATATATTTTAAAAATTACGATTCACCAAACTCTGAAACTTGGTTATCGAACATAGGTATAGTCAAGGAAAATTTTTAAAGTCATTCTAGAATTTGGTGAATCTTAGTTAACTAGTTTTTTAGCAATTATTTCCTAGTGCGACACTCTTCCGAAGGTAAATGCGTACTGAACTGAAAAAAATGTTGATAACTCTTAAGTTCGATTCACCAAATTCTCAAATTTGGTTCTCAAACTCAGATATATTCTAGGCAAGTTCAAAAATAAACCTTAAAATTTAGTTAATCATAGTTAATTAGTTTTAAACGATTTAAGTTAATAGTAATTTAAAAAAAGTAGTAGCTACCAAGAAATTTCAAACAAACAGATCCTGGAACGTAAATAGAAACTTCAGTCTCATGTCCCAATTACTGTCAGTTGTTCTTTGTCAAATCTCAAATGTCAAAAATGAAAAGAAAAGTGTTCGTTTAAAAATATTTTCAAGACACAGGATGGTGTTCACAATAAAAACTCTATTTAATAGGCAAATAAATAAAAACGCGGTACTTAACAAATACTCAAAAGTGTTCGTCATTTTTTTAAATTGTTTTAAAACTAATATATCTATAAAAAGGTTTTTAATTGACATCACGGTCGCCGATGTGTTCCTTGGTTGATGTGTTTTTTGGCAGATTTTGTTTTTTTTACACAACGTTTTTGTTTCACGAACAACTTTTGAATATTTGTTATGAGTTTTTGCGTGCAATAATACCTATTTTGGCTTTTTGCTAAAACAATTCACAACCAAAAAATGGAGTTTTTTTTTTTAAATTGCTTGGAAATTAAAATTCAATCGATCTGAAATTGTTCATCGCTCGTCTTAAAATGGAACAGGAGAATGATTTATGGAAAAATAATTTTTTCCGAACCAATATCCCGCTTTTGAAGTCAATGCACAGGTACAGTGGTGTCGAATATTTTTATCAAATGTTCCTTTATTTCAATTTTAATATTTTGAATATAAATTTTTTCTATAATTTCACACAAAAATAAAACAGTTCTGCCACCATAATAGTTATTTATTTTTTTGTATCGCTGGAAGCTCATGAAATCCCCTATCCATTTGTTGGTTATTTCACCTTGAACCTTGCTGCTACGGTTGAAAGCCGTGAAAATTGTTAATTAATTCCTAAAGAAGATGAAAAGTTAAATAATGCAAATAGTTCTGAGGTGTTTAAAGTTTTCTCTTAGAATGTGCCTGAATTTCACCAAAACTCAACATTTATTGTTGAAGTGCATTAAAATCGCGAGAATATTTAGGATGCACATTTTGTGTATACTTACTTATACATTATACTTACTATATTTCACGTCATATATGTACGACCGTATCACACAAATAATAAACACAATGCATTTCCACACCACCTATGATTAACCGATTTTTTGGTAAGGTGTTCGGTTTCCCCAATAGGCCTATTACACCATCCTGAAAACCAATTATTCTCTTATAAAAAATGCTGCCATTGGAATCAAGGCCACATTATCTTGACACGCAGTAACTTCATCTCTTAAATCGTCGCAAAGCAACCAAGTATGTCCAGTTTCGGTTAGTTTTTTAAAATAAGCTATAAAGTGATCCGACGTTTTTGATTTTTCCTTAGCGATAACTCCAGCCAATCTGTATTTTTCCTCAAATTCTAAATTGCCGGGAAAATCGTAAAGCGTACATTCGAGACTAGTGCTGAAATTCAAGTCGGGTCGGATATCTAGTTCAATCCATATATGGTTTGCAAACTTTGTTACCTCAGTAACCATTCCAGAACATTTAGAAATGTCGCATTTAATGGGATTTTTTGGTTCATGCACAACAAGAGATTTTTGTAAGTTTTTAAACCCTTCAAATCCCAGTCCAAAAGAGCGATGGTTGACCCCCACAAGTTCTTCATCTCTTTTTACTTCCATCAGTCCACAGTTAGGGCTGCTGCATCGCTTATGTCTAATAAGACTTGGCGCCGAGGAAAAAAATTTCTTTAATAGGGTGGAGAACGGTTGAACTGTAATCAGTTCTAATATTATAATGCGGTTTTAAAAGTTCGAATCTTTTTTTGTAAATTGATGCATTAGGCCCCGTTTTTATTAGTTGTTCAACAAATTTTAAAACTAAATTTGATGATGATTCAATTGTTTGAAAGTATTTAGGATTGTATACCGCACTTAAATAGAGTACATGGACAATCGCATCAAAGCCACATGTATTGGCTACTTTGAAAAAAATTCCATTTGATCTTACAGGTGGTAAAATACAACCATTTTTAAGTAGATTCAAGTTTATTTTTGGGTTTTGTACTTTGCCGACATTTAAGATTTTTTCAAAATAAAATCCTTTGCGTTTAGGAATAATTTTATTTCTTGTTTGTTGCGGTTGCTCTTTTTGTATGTTTAAATCTTGGATTTTTTTATCATTTTGTTCCGCACTATTCCGATATGGACTACTCGTAATAGGTATCTCTTTGAACTCATCATAAAATTATTTTTGGCTTTCACTATCACTTGTGAGAGGATGGGGAGAAGGTGGCCAGATGCGCCAATCATTATCCGCAATATTATTATCCGTATTGTTTTTTTTGAAAGACCTCTCCAATTTTCGTATGCTAATAAATCAGAATCATCTTGATTCTCTTTAGTGGGTTCCTTTTGCGTTTTTTTCGATTGAGGGCTTGGAGAATGGGAGGATGGCATTTTTCTATGGAGGTGATTTATATGCTTTAAATTTGATGCCACTACCATTGTTCCGGTTTTGATTCCTGTCAGATGTTCATGAAGGAACCGATTAGCTGAAGTGGGTAATCTCACGGTGGTCAACAATGTCCTTCTCAAACTGCCAAAGTATCCTTCTTGATACGCTGTTGAAGCGTGTTTTTCTGAGGACGGAATGGCAGCTGCAGTCCATAGTGGAAACTCTTTTGCAAGTCTGTATAAATTATTTACAAACTCTGGTAAAAAGTACGCACTTGCCTCGCCTTTTAAAGTAGGCATATCTTTTTTTGGCTTAGCTTGAGCAATTTTTTCTTTAATATACTTGTGCGTTAACGTTATTATATCACTATCATCAGATGAATTTTCTGCTGGTTCAGGGGCGTCTTCTGAACGTTCTTCGAACGACCCTACAGTTTCCTCCATTTCAAAGATTATTCTTTCCCTTTTAACCATATAATTTAAAAGGGTATTTCGTGTTTCTGTTATACTTAAACATTTGCCAGATATTTGAACATGGTTGTTCTCATATTTATTTAAAGCTACAGCGCATGTCAAAGAGAATACGTTTTCAAATTCACTTATTTCTTGACAGTCGATCATCAGAGCCACAGTTCGGAGATAAAAACGTTTGATGTCAGGATGCGATGCTCTTTTTATGCAGTCCCAACGTGCAACCAATGCCATTATATGAGCAACATCTACGCGAATAATTGTTTTTGCAGGTCGAGTATTATTTTTCATTAATTCATCATTAAAAGCCCATTGGAAGCATGCCTCAACATATTTTTTTAGCGACATATTATTGAATGTTCGGCACATCCCTAAGAAAATGGCCCTTCCATAGTCACTTACAGCTTGTGGCGGAGCTTTAATTCCAGCTCGAAGCCATCTATCTAACCAAAATGTAATAAAACCGGTGTCATGGCTTTCGGTTATCATTTGGCTGACTGGAACTGTCTTATGATCAACATTAATTGTAGCCGTATATAGAAAAATATGACCGGTTTTCTTGCCCTCAAAAATCTCAAATTTTTTAATAAATTTTCCGGTGGCGTCTATGGATATTTCGCCTTTTTCACCCATTGTCCGCAAGTATTCTCTATATACATGAATTTGATTGTTTGTGAAATATATAGCAAACAAATTTAAACATCCTAGTTCTCGAATGGCACCATCGTACTGGTGATCTCTCGAAATTTTTTGTATCATTTTTATTATATCATTTTTTTCTTTGGGTTTGATTCCCTGCTGAATCTTAGAGTTTTCCATTTTTATTTGCCTATAAATATTGTGGGGCCGTATGTTGGTTGGAATATCTTGGCCAAATTGCATGCTGCCTCTTATTAATTTGTCCACATATTTTTCGGCGCTTACTTCTGATAAATCGTTCCCTATTATTTTCCTTTCTTCGCCTTTTATGCTATTGTATACCCTTTCATGGTATATGTTGTTTCTAGTATCGAAAGTTTTAATAATCAATTCCACATGTTCACCATCTTGTGGTTTCTTTTTTGCACAGCCCGAAATTTTATTTGCGCATGTTTTGCTGGCACAGTATCCTGAAAATTTCAAATAGTCCCCGTCCTGTGATAAATCTTTAATTTGATAATGTTTGTAAGTAAATGCACATGGCAAATTGTATCGCTTTCTTATGGCATCATTTATAACTACTGTCCAATTAAACTTTTTTAACCGGTTTTGGTTTTGATCATCCGGTTTTATTTTTTGCCATTCTTCGCAAGTGAGAAAAACATGAAAAATCTCCAAATTTTCTCCTTCATCTTCATCATTCTTATAAGAAGATTGAGAAATGCTTAATAAAGAGTCATTCCTTGAAGAATCTGGAGAATGCACGCGTTTTAAACATGTTTTGTTTTCAGGAATATAAAGTCCCTTTTAGTGAAGCACTTGATGAAGGTGCCCATTTTTATTTCCTCTTATATAATTATAGCAAGTTACTGGCTTCCAGACTCCCGAAAAATCCTTACTCATTTGCTTCCATACATCTGATGATATAAGTGGCAAATCACTAGTAATAAAATGTTCAATGTAGGAAGAGATAACGGTTAATATCTCCTCGGTTTTCAGCGTTGGCTTTCGACCAGCCATTTTTTAAGAAAATTTCTATAACAAATTATTAAACAAAATATTAATTAGTTCTTCGAAATTGTTTGTTTGTTTTAATAACGAAGTAAAAGCCAGCGCTATGCTTAACATAAAGTTAAATAAAATGTTGGTAAGAAAAATATATTTCGCTTGTTTTTGGATTCTTTAATAAAACCAATTTTGTTTAATGTATTCAAATCATATTGATTCCTGGTTTTATCAATGAAAATATTTTTCAAAATAAACAAAATTATTTGTTTATAAGCTTCGTTAGGCCCCTTTCGCCGGTATGAATAACATATACATGCCACGGGCTACTATATTTATCTATTAATTATGTATTATGTATACATTTTCAAATATTTCTGTATTATAGCATATTGTTTGGCCCAATCGAATATATCAGAGCATTTTTTTCAGAAATGCAGTTAATTGAACAAAAATAATTCAACTGTAGTTAAACTGACAGCAGTCAGTACTAACATTTCGACTGTGCAGTTAAAAAAAAAAGTTAATTAACTTTAAGATAATATATATATTAACTTTAAGTTAGTTAACTGGAGTACTATTAAACTGGTTTTAGTCTATTATTCAGTTGAAAGTCATTTGTACTGCTATATGGTTTTACTTTCAGTCAGTAAGTCATTTAACTGCAGTTAATTAACTTGTAAATCTTTTAACTAAAATACTTGTACTTATAAAAGGACAGGACGCAATAAAATGAAAGAAATTGTGTACAAAATTTCTTTCATACCTAATTTATTTGGTATTATATGCGTGCGACATGATGTACAAATCTAAAGTATTTTAGTTAGAAAAAAAACTGAAAAAAAAGTGAAGACTTACAGTTGATTAACTGCAGTTAAAAGATTTATTGACTAAAAGTAGTAGTAATTGATTAAAAAAGTTAAGTTAATTAACTGCGTCTTTATTGACTGGAATAAATATGTTCAAAAAATACCTATTAAAAACTACATATGTAGATGAAAATACAACTATAATTTTTTTTTGATTGTACATGTTTTTCTTGAGTGATTTAAAGTACGCCTTGAGAACGTTTTTTTTTTTTTAATTAAATGCAGAATATTTTTTTTTAAACAAAAAGGATAACTTTTAAGTTGCAAGTTGATGTAAGTAATTAAAATGTTTTCTTTTATTTTGGGAAAACTTCCAATGGGGTGGGTTTACAAAAAAATACTCGTCTAACAAAGAATAAAGAACATGCACACTAGTTAGTTAGCGAGAAGAAAAAAGCATATGAGAAAGAGGATCTTGTTCCCCCAGTTAAAGTGGAAGGCACAATTTGCAACACATGAATAAAAAAATGATGTTTTAAGAACAACGTGCAAACTTACAACAATATATTATAAAAATGTATGTTTCTAAACATCTATCTTTTATGATACTTTAAAATTCTTAAGGAGGTATTCCACGTTCAGGTCATAACTTCGAACCTAATTCTTTTAGAAAATTTCTTGTGAACATGACGATTTCTATTGATTCAACTTTCGACTTTCAAAATACCAATTTCGAAAACAAAATTTTACACTGACTTATCATACTTAAATGTGGGTAATGTTATACCATGTATATACCATGTTCATTTTACAATGAAAAGAAAAGTATACCCTGTAAATTTAACAAAATATGTAGGTATTTGACGAATGTTTAGCTGATGCCACTGATTTGTATAATTGTTACAACATTTTAGGCTCAGTTTCAACGACAGCCAATCTCGTTTAGATATTAGATTAAATAAATCTTTGTAACTACCTATTATTTTTATTATCAAAGGAGATAGAACAAAAAATTCTTTGATATGGGTAGGGGTTAGTTCGATTTCAAAACTATTGGTCCTATGAAAATTTAACAAGATTAATTTCTAATCTACTTTTAGTGTATCGTCCATTACAACGTGTTGTCATACATAAGGACTTATTGGATAAAAAGACCAACTTTTTTATTTAACATCCAAACTATTTTTAAAAAATAATACTTGTTAGGGTACACACATACATAATTATGTATATAATCAATATAATCTGAATGTTGAATCACTCATTGGGCTAACATTTTCCAGCGAAAATATTTGTATTGCCATAGAAATATAATAGGGGCTATCGTGGATAAAATTTCCCTTGGAATGTTTCCCTACTTCAAAAATTTGAAACGCTAATACTTTTCCACTACACTAAGTTATCTCGAATTTGGCTGAAAATTTATTCCTGAAAAATTCTAAATTTTTGAAGGAGGGAAACATTTCCAGGGAAATTTTGTTCGCGATAGCCCCAATAGATCATCTTTCTACTCAAAAGAAAAGTGCTTACAATATAATTTTGAACCACGGGGTTTTAGGGCGGAACTTGATACAAGCAAGTTCATTCAAAACAATCGGTCATGAAGTTCCTACTTAGACTCAGTCGATTATTTTCAATTCCATTGACAAAAAATTAGGAACTGCGCATGATCGATTGTATCGACTAAACTCGATTGTATCAGGTTACGTTCTGGCTCACCAGAATAACTCCAGTGTTACTTTTGCTTTAATTTAAATTCTACAATTCATTATTGACATTTTTAGGGTCCTTATTGTATGAGTACATATGTATGTATGTAATTTTTTTTAATGAAGTTTAAAATTTATAAAAATTGGATAATTCTTTAGGATATATCACCGATGCTGCTTCTGGTTTTCAATTCGTTATGTAATAACAGAATAGATTTTCTCTTCTTTTCAGAAGAAGAACAGTCATCGATTGCCAAAAGAACGATTTCAGAAGCATTCAGGATGCTTTAGGACGACCAAACGAAAACGCTATTAGATAGATAGAGACCTGCAAAGTTTTAAAAATCACTTAGTTTGAAACATGAAGAAACTGATGTTGGAAACTTTGCAGCTCTCTATCGTTTTAGGTTCTAACAACAAAGTTCAAAATTGCAAGCTCAATATTTTGTGTCTACATAACTTAAACTGAAAAAAACCATAAAATGCAAAGTCCAGGCTGTTATAAATAATTTGTGATGTCAAAACCTAGTATACTGTAATAAAATTTAAGCTAATAGTTATTCATTTTTTTTTAGGGTTTACGATTATATTGAGGTCCAAAAAAGAGGTCTATGTGTCAACTCCATCTGTACCTTTATACAGCTAAAGAATTAATTTAACATTTTCTATCTGATGTGTCGTTGGTTGGTTTTTGTGTCTAGGTGTTTTTTTTATTATTTTCATATATTAAATTATTTTTAATAATTTTAAAATTTAAATTCAATTAAATAGGAATAAAAATTTACAAAAAAACACAAAATGCGTTCTCTGATATTGTAGTTGAAAAGTACCTGAATATTCTACTTTTGCTCAATTAAAAATAGAAAATTGAGACAGTAGCTGGAAAATATAATTCATTTATACCTTGGACTCCGGACAAGAATATAATTTCCCCTTAGAACGCAATCACAAGTCTCCATATATTCGATATCATTATATTGGATAAAGTCATTCCAAGCATTTTTTGATCAGTCGTAGAGCCCTCTGAAATCTCAGGATTACAGTCTTTTAATCTTTTTAAAAAACACTTTTTGCAAAAAGCGACTTTTTGGTTCGGAACATATGTATGTATGTAATGAAAATTTGATTTATGGAGATGCATATAAATTTTTTAATAATTGTATTTATATATGTATGTACATACATATATGTTTAATATACCTATGAGCTTTTCACATACAACCAGTAATTGCAATGCACTACTAACAAGGAATAGAAGGACGAGAAAGAATAATGTTTCTTGAAACAGTGGACTGAGAAATAAGGTGTTAATATTAATCGCAAGATTGGCGTCCAGTTAAAACAGGATTAGCAGCCAAGCACTAAATCCACTGCGTTATTTGCCAGCTGCTTCAAAATTCTTTTTGTTTTTGTAAGTGTGTTTTACGCAAAGATATAAAAATCAACACCAAAGATATAGGAAGCTGTAAGTGATGATGCTATAGGCCAAATTTCATCTTTTCTTTTAAACACGCCTATTTCATAAATATAAAATTCATATTTCATAAAAAAGTAGAAACAAATCCAACAATTTTTTTAAATGGACATACATACATACATACCTTCTTTTTGATGCTTTTAAACTTTCAAAAAACGAATATATCTATATAGGTATATTGATATTTTATACAACAGTTTTAGTAATAAAAATTACTTTTTTTTAATTTGTTTACAAATCAGATAAAATTTACACTTTTATTCACAAACACCAAAACCAGAACTTTCGTCTGTTACAATAAAAGTTAAAGTAATGAAAGAAAGCGTTAAATTCAAATAAAAAAACAACAAGCAATTTTTAAATTTTCTATCTCAGCAACCCCTATAATGTTAGGTGAAATGGAAATGGAAATGTGAAACAAAATGGAAAACAAATGAATGTAGTCAAAACCAATTTGAGTTTGTTAGTGCTGTGTTTTTTACTTTACACGATTGATCAAATGTCAGTATTTCCACTATAGCTTATGTTGGATTTACACGACTGACAAATTGGCAGTATATTGCCAAAAGAATGGATTTTTCCATTGTTCTGTCTGTATATTTACAGAAATACTGCCAATTTTTCAGTCGTGTAAATCCAGCATTGGCCATTTGTTTCCATATAAATGTTTAATGACGAGTTTCTATTTGTCATTTCAGCGTGAAGGTGAATTACACAACAGAAAAAATGTCATTATTTTTGCCATTTTGTGTCCTTTCACAGAAACAATCGTGGTTTATGTATGTATGTATATAGAATGGCAGATAATTATATCATTCGTTTAAATGAAGCAGTAGGGAAATATAAAGTATTTGAATGCTGGATTTATACGAATGATAAATCACCATATTTTCTGCTATTTTGTACCTATTTTTGTCATAAAACAATATTATGACAATAAATTGCTGAGATATGGCAAACATAATTACATTTTGTCATTTTTCAACTGATTTCATACATATTTATTTCTGTTTCTTCTTTCTGCAGCAATCATCTAAAAATCTTTGATTCAGATTTTCCCAGAGCTTTCCGTTTTAACCATCAAAAGCTTTTTGTGATTGTCAATACAGGAAAGGAATTCGAATGATCGAGCAACAAACCAACAATGTTTACATCGGGTTAGAAGGATGAATGTGTGAATATATATTTTGTGATTGTTGAAAATTTCTTCGCTTGAAAAATCTTCAGAAATTGTAGTTATTTTATTGAACAAGAATAACGAAATAAAAATTTTCATAAATAAAAACAATTATTTGTTCCTTCATTTATTTAATTATACGTATGTTTAAGTTTATTTAAATTATTAATTTTTGTATGTAAAATTTGTTTAACATTTTTAAGAAAACAAATGTGTACGCCAATTTTAAGTATTTATTAATGTAGAGTTAAAAATTGAATTTTCAAAAAACAAAACCAGTGGTGGGTATATTCTAATGCCGTGAATAAAAGAAACTTATTCATAAATCTGTGTTGTATTTTAAAAACTATGAGCTTACCATTGCTAATGTACGTGAGTGGGACATGAGCTATATTCTCTTCTTAATTTGCATTTCTTTATTCTAAGAGCTATTTAATTAGGGCTCATAAGCAGATATCGAATTAGAAGCATTTTATGATACATTATTGTCTTCATATTTTAAAATGAACACGTTAATACAATTTTTAAAAACTGCCTTGTCATGTTTTTCTAACAACTCTTCAATGCAATTGGTTTTTCTTTTACTTCACGTAACATTAGGTGTTGTTTTTTTTTTATAGCAAAACCTTAGTTCGTTTCTATCCCTAATGCATTGTAGTGCCTGACGCCTTGATAGGGGGTACTGTTTCACTTTCAGTAAAGGTAAAGTCCTACAGCTGCTATCAACTGTAAGTCATAATATGCTTATTTTCTCTCTAATTTGTTCTACTATGAAGTAATTCTTGAAATTAATTACTGTTCGTTTATTATTTTTAAGATATTGAAATGTTCTTTTTGCCTTTCAACTTAAATAGCGACCCCTATGAAATCTTCGCATACGAATAAAAACAAGCACTCCATTATTATATATCCTCTAAGAGCAATTCCAATTCCAATTGATCTCTGTTGCACCAGCTCCACGAACATAACGACCATCAGGATTGAGCCCGTTGAAATTATTCACACACGTTCGATATCGTCCATAAAGTTATCGGTAGTTCCACGGATAACAATTTAAAATGGTTGCAATGCAGGAGCCAACACCTTCATTGTTTAAGGAAACCACAACTGTGTCGCCTTACTCTTGCGTCTGCCAAGGTTTTGATTGGCTTTTCGGGAACTCGAATTTTAGGCAGGAACGAAACACAAGCCTTCGCAATGAATTCGGTGATGAATTTATTCTTCCTGACTATTCTGTTTAGACATCACTGCTTATGTTAGGTAGTCTTTGACCTTTTGGAAATCATGGGAAGTTTTCCTATTAATGACAAATTAATTTGGGCAGAATTTCCATTGCTTTGTGCATAGCCATCAGCGATTTCACTTGTGTAGATTCGCAATATCTTCAGCTCCGGTGAAATCATCACCAAGTTGGTGCCATCGCCGACTTGGGTGTCTTGCTTCTGACTATCCATAGCCATCAACTTGGCGGCTGGATGTTCACCATCTAAATCGCCAGCCGTTGGGTAAAAACTCGTCTAGAAACAAAAGAACACCAGAAATATTATAAAAACAATAAATATTGCCAACCAATTTTTGGTCAGGAAAGAACAACGTTCAAATAAAATAGTTTGACATAAATTGGGACAGAATTTTGTTTTATATGTGTTAGTTCGTATTCGTGGATGACAGTTTTAACTACGTTACGTCACGGAACGTATTTAAATTTGTTAATTGTAATTGTTTATAGAACTGTCAATATTTTTACATTTTGTTAATTATTTATTGAACTACTTGTTTACTAAATTCGAGACTTGGCTCACTTAATTCGTAAGACCATTCCCCATCGATTGATACCAATAAAGACTACTTTTGTTTTCATCACCTGCTAACTATACGCGAAACCTTAAATTGTTAATAACTTTTAAACTAAGATTCACTAAATTCTAATATTGATTGACCAAATTTCACCTAATTCTCACCTAATTATTTGCATCAAAAAAAATTGAAATTCGTGAAATCACGCCGCTAAGTATACGCTGGTCTTCGGCAGCAGAGATGCTTTACGGAACGAACCTCAGAGTACCTGGTGAGTTCTTTGCTAATGAAAATATTGTGTCCGATCCACAGACTTTCATCGAGAGGCATCGAGAAGCTATGCGTAAATTTCGTCCGACAGCAACTTCAAACCATGCCAAGAACCAACTTTTTATCTCTCGAGACCTCTACAAATGTTCACATGTTTTCCTGCGTTGTGATGCCGTAAAAAAACCACTGGAGCAACCGTAAACCGGTCCGCATTTAATTGTCAAGAGAATCAGCGATCGCCTTTTCACAATCAATGCAAATGGTAGAATTTTGAACATCTCGGTGGATCAATTGAAGCCAGCACACCTCCATGCAGATTATGTAGCAGATCTTCAGTCGTTGGAAACTCCTATCATCAACACCGAACTGAAAATTAAAAACAAATCAATTTTAAAAACAATCCATCACAAAACTAAAATAGATAATAAACATAAAGTCAGATTTGACATTCCATCATAACTTCGTTACTGGAGGGGGAGTAGTGTGGCGTTTCTAGCTTGACAGCCCAGATGTCGCACCAAATAGAACAGATATTTGAATCTTTTTCTCAACGTTTGTTTTTCATCAGCTGCTTGGAATTCATCTTTGGATTTGGACTCCTGAAATTTCCTCGCTGACAATAAGACGCACTTTGCAAAAGAATCAGAATTTGTATTTATTAAAGTAATAATAAAGTTTGAATAAAGTATATATTAAAGGAATAGTTAAATTCATTGTTTATATATATATATGGGAAGTAAATTCCCAAATACTAAATAAAGAAATCGTGAATGAACTGAGCCGAAAAACGCTGTTTTGACGAATGAATATTTCCATCGCAGAATGCGATGTAATCCATACGTTGTTGAGTACGTGCGTCGCTCTAAAACCAGGGGCCAAATTACCGCATCAGTGACTGATCGAGTGAGTGCCATCAGTGATCGAATGAACGAGTAAAACCTATGGGGACGATGACTCCATAACGTGAGCGGTAATGCCAAACTCACATAATTCAGTCACGTATTGCTCGATAACTGATGCGGTAATTCGGGGCCAGATTTGCTGTCTGGAAGTTTTAGGTCGATAATGTAGTCAAAAAAAAATATGCTATATCGAAACAAGGACAACACCAGCATTAGCGTCGCTGTTCGATAGCCTCAATTTGCTTTGTGTAGAAAAGGACGACACCATACACATTAACGTCATTAATTCATAGTCTCTGGTTGTCAGTTTATACAAATTGAATTGATATTTCAACTTCCCGAACTCTGCCCTCCGACTGATATAGCAAAAATTCTGTCCGATTTTATATTATTTTATCCGCGAAGTGATTGCGATAGTTGATTGATATAGTTGATAGTTTTTGTGTTATGCGTATTGATAAAAAGAATCATGGATATTCGTAATTTTTTTACAAAGAGATCTGGTACAAGTGATCCGTTGTCAGAAAAGATTTGTTGTTCAACCGAAAATGCTGAGCCTGCGGAAAAAACAAGGGTAATTGTTTGTGAAAAATAATGCTTCTGGAATGATGAATTATAGAGAAATTTATTTGACAAAACCACGGTCTTCTCTACTTATCTTGATATTTTTGGAAGAAAAAAAACAAATCAGAGTCAAACTCGCAGTCTCGTCGGCACAGTGAATCAGAAGAGCGGAATAGTAATGAATCCTCAACACTGACGAGGACGACGACGACGACGATGACGACGACGACGACGATGACGATGACGACGACGACGAGATCAAACTAGGCAACTATAACTGACGACAGCGACATATCTTTACGAGTTGCTTCATCGCTGAACACTTCCGAACGAACGGTTTATGTGTTGATAAACGCCATCTCTTAAAACAGGAAGCAAGATACAACTATTTAACGAAAACGAAATCTCCGGATCCTTCATTCAAGTTTCCTGCCATAATTGAAGGGCAGCAATTAAGAAAATTTCAATACAAATGGCTGGAGCACTTTAAATGGTTAGCTTACAGCGAAGCAAAAAATGGACCTTCTTGTAAATACTGCGTTCTATTTGCAACAGACTACGCTGGCTTTAATTCTAAACAGGTAATAATTGAAGGATTTTCATAACTTGTCATATTTAATAGTTCCTACAGTCACTCAAACTCATATTCATACAGAAGCTAACATGCAGTTCTTTTTGCAATTAATTCAAAGACCACAACAAAATCTGTATGTTAGAATATGAGTTTTAGTGACTATATATCGCAAAAAAGGAAAAACTTCTATTTTCCTAGTTATAGAAATTTAAATGTGGTTATGTAGACACAACTTTTCTGAAATGATTCTTTCTGTTTACAGCATTTGAAAACCTTTGTTACAAGTCCCTTTACAAAGCACAAAAAAGCCTCGAGTAATTTAATCGCCACCTTAATTTTGAATACCATCATTTTGCAGAAGAAAAAGCAATTGATTTCATTAAAATTAATGAAACTCAAAACTTTTCTTCTATAGATGTTGTCTTAGATAAAAAAAAGCAAAACATTATGGACAACAACCGTAAACGTTTAGGGCCTATTGTCAAAACTCTTCTTTTTGTTCTCACATTAATTTGCCTTTGCGCGGACACAGAGATGATGGGAATATGTGCACAGAAAACAAACGCCGTGATGATTTATCTGGGAAAGAGGGAGTTTTCAGAGCACTCTTTTCATTTCGAATGGATGCAGGCGATAAAGATTTAAGTACACACTTGAATACTGCGCCGAACAACTGCACCATGATAAGTAAAACGGTGCAAAATGAAGTAATCGAAATCATTGGACAAACAATTAGAACAAAAGTTGTTGATCGGATCACGAAATCAAAATTTTTCTCCATTATATGTGATGAAACAATTGACGCAAGTAAGATGGTGCAACTGACACTCTGCATTCGTTATGTTGACGTTAACGAAGTTATCTTGCGAGACGATTTTCTAGGATTCATTCAATTGAAATCTAACACAGGGGAAAATGTAAAGCAGGCAATAATGCATGATTTGTTGATCCTTAATTTAAATGTCACCTATCTGCGAGTGCAAGGTTTTGATGGAGGGTCAAATTTTTCGGGTTGTGAAAATGGTGTGCAAGCATTAATTTCAAAAGAACAACCTTTGGCTTTTTACACGCATTGTTTCAGCCACTCGTTGGATTTATGTGTTAGCAAGGCTTGTGAAGTCCAAGAAATTCGAAATATGCTTGGAACTGTTTCTGCTGTGATAAATTTCTTCACACATTCTGCAAAAAGAACCCAAATTTTACAGGATGAAATAAAAAATGAAGCCCCAACATCTAAGAAGACCCGCTTGTGAACCCTCTGCATGACTCGCTGGGTCAAAAAACACGAATGCCTTAAGACCTTTTCAGAATTGCTGCCATATATCGTTGGAGCAATACAAGAACTAAAAAATGATAGGGACAACGCAACGTCTTCCAAAGCTTCCCAACTTTTGGGTGCTATTGAAAAAACTGAATTTTTAATTTCTCTATATGTATTTAACACCGTCAACATTCCAGTCGTTAAGCTCAGTAGGACTTTACAGAACTCGGAACTACAAGTTTCATCGGCCTTTGCTCACGTGGCTTTTGTGGTAGACCTGTTGGTTGAAACGAGAAGAAATGAATCATCTTTTAATGAAGTCTTCAAAGGTATAGAGGATATTGCAGAAGAAATAGGATTCGAGCTAAAACTTCCTCGTTTATATGGTCATTAAAAAAACCGTACCAATATACAAAAAGAAGATAAGTCCATTCTTGGTTATTTTCGGTAAGCTTTTTGGAGTTCTTTATTTATTTGTGAAAAAGTTATTTTTCTCTGATCTCGATTATTTCGAATACAGTCCCTTCATTAACAGATACAAGTAACTAATTTGATCATTTACTTCTCTTCCATAGTGCTACTATATATTACCCCTCTATGGATTTCATGATTTGTTTTCTAAATGCAAGGTTCAAGGGTGACTTCTTGAAAATCATGGCCTTAGAGAGTTTGATTCCACTTTATTCTACAAAACATGAGTTAGAAACAATTATTGAAGCTGCCCAAACATATGAAATCGATTTTAGTGGTTGTACCAAAAGTGAGCTTAGACAAGAAATAATTATGTGGCACAAGTATTGCAAGAAAAATGAGTTAGAAAAATCGGAAACTGCACTTGATGCACTGCAGATCATCCAATCTAAAGGCAACAATATTTTCTTTCCAAATATTGCAATACTTTTGCAAATTTTGGCAACAATAGCTACCTGTCACGTCTGCAACAGCTGAGCGCACTTTCTCTCTTCTAAAAAGGTTGAAAACATATTCCTGCGTTAATATGTCTGAACCAAGACTCAATGGTTTAGCATTGGGCCACGTTCATAAAGAGATTGAAGTTTCAGTAGATGAAGTCGTAAAAACATTCTGCAAGTTGAAACCTCGGCGACTTGAAACATTGAACTGGGCAGAAGAGGATTCTTAATATTCAATTCATATGTTTTTGTTTTATTCCGAGGAGTTCCTCTCAGTTGTAGTTTCAACCTGTTTTGTAATATGTAAATATGTACCTATATATCCATTAATGAAAAAACATTACTTATTTATTATTTAAAAATTTGTATATGCATATTTTGGAAATTTTTGAATTTCTTTTGTGTATTCCCCTAAAAACTGATCAAGGTTCTTTAAACAAATATGAGTTAACATTTACACGTGTCTTCGAGCACTTGAAACTTCTCATTCAATATATATGTTTAATAAGACCCGTTAAAAATAACAATAAATACACAAACACAACGGTATTTATTTCATAAATGTACCTTTGTATAATTTATAGTTCATGTTAGGTTAGGTTAGGTAAGGAGGGGCGTGCACAACCCGAAGGCTGTAGCGTACACGGGGGCCTATTGGTACATTGTGATCCCCTTAATATATAAAGCAGAGATGCTTCCAACTAACGACTTGCATAGACCGGTTCATTTACGAACCAACCTGTGCTGTCTATATATTTCCTCATGTTTGCCATTGAGACCTACGCTAGATCGTCCAGTTCTCCAACAAATCTGTTTCCAAAGTATCGGAGGCGGCTTGTTTGAAGGTTTGGATAATCGCAGAGCAGGTGTTTAATGGTTACAATTTCTTCGACATCCTGACAGCTCCTACAGAAATCGGGTGCTAATACACCCAATCTAGTGGCCATTGTGCCAATGGCACAGTGTCCTGTTAGTACACCTATCAAGATTCTAATATTCTTTTTACTCAGCGATAGAACATACTGAGTTTTCTTTTCATTAATTCTAGGCCATAAGCTTCTAGAGATAACACAATCGCTCCTGGACATCCAGGAATTATTGATTTGCTCTTTCATAATTATGTCTATCTTCTTTTTAATCACTCCCATTGGAACGTCTGGTCCCATATCTATTTGGCTACTGTTATTCCTATTTGATACTGACCCCTTCCTTGCCAGTTCATCTGCTATGTCATTCCCTTCTATATTGCTATGCCCAGGAACCCAGCAGAGTTTGACTTGGTTGGTGTAGCAAATATTGTTCAGTATGCTTCGGCATTTTGCTACTGCCTTGGATCTAATAGTCTCACTGGAAAGTGCTTTGATGGCAGCTTGGCTGTCCACGAAAAAAGTGATCTCCGACGAGTTCAGTTTTTTCTTGTGAATTATTTCAGCCGCCTTTTCAATAGCGTAAATCTCAGCTTGAAAGACACTACACTCATCTTGGAGTTTGTATGATTCTCTAATATTAAGAGTTTCACAAAACACCCCAGCTCCTGTTCCTTCAGCCATTTTTGACCCATCAGTGTATAAGGGGATACCCTGTTCACTGATTAGTAAGTTGGGTTCACATCCATGCCTTTCGGGTATTGAAATAGAGAATTTTTTGTTAAAATCAATTAGGGGTGGAACGTAGTCTGTCGTCACATCAAGTCCGGCCACAGTGTCGTACCTTTGCAAGATGGACCCATGACTATAGCTGCTGTGCTTCCAAGAGCCCATTTCTTTAAGTCGAAGTGCACTCTTGGCTGCAGTGCATCTTATGTACTCGTCCAGGACTGGAAGATTGAGAATAGTTTCCAGTGCTGCTTGTGGCGTAGATCTTTGTGCCCCCGTTGTTCCTATACAGGCTAGTCTCTGTACCTTGTTCAGGTTTTTGAGATAGCCAACTTTTTCTACAGCTTTCCACCACACGATCGAACCGTAGGTAAGTATGGGTCGAACAATCGCCGTTTACATCCACTGGATGACTTGCGGTCTCATACCCCATCGTGTACCGAAGGTTTTATTGCATGTGTAGAAGGCACAAAGTGCTCTTTTCATTCTTTCCTCTGTGTTCCGTTTCCAAGTTAGCTTGGAATCAAGGATTACTCCTAGATATTTAGCTTCGTTGGATAGTTTCAGAGGAATTTCATTTAGCTTGGGAGGAGTAAAGTCCTCTAATTTCCTTTTCTTCGTAAACAGAACTAGTGCAGTTTTTAAAGGGTTGACCCCGAGACCGTTTTGTGCTGCCCAAGAAGATAGTTCTTTAAGTGCAGACTCCATAATATCTTTGATGGTGGTAAGATACTTACCCGATATCAAAATTACTATGTCATCTGCATAGGCCACAACTTTAATGCCCTGATTTTAAAATTTTGTAAGAATTTTGTTAACAACGAGGACCCAAAGGATAGGTGAGATTACCCCTCCCTGTGGTGTGCCTCTTGTAACTGTTTTCTTGACAATAGTATCTCCAAGTTGGGAATTTATGATTGAATTTATGATGATGGTATAAATCCAGTCCACGCTGGCAGATTCAACTCCAACTTCTTCCAGATCTGACTTAATGGACTCCATTTTTACGTTGTTAAACGCTCCTTCGATGTCCAAAAATGCTGCCAGGGTATGTTCTTTGTATTCGAGACTTTTCTCAATTTGTGAAACTACTTCATGCAACGCAGTCTCCACTGACTTACCTTTTAGGTAAGCGTGTTGGTAGTTGCACAAATTGTTTGGATTGAGAAGCTCTCTAACATGCAAATCAATGATTCTCTCCAGTGTCTTGAGGAGAAACGAAGAGAGACTTATCGGTCTGTAATCTTTTGCAGTCGAGTGTGTCGGTTTTCCGGAATTAAGACCACTTTAACCTTTCTCCAGCTGATAGGGACGTGTCTAAGTTTAATACAACTTTTGAAGATTACCCTAAACCATGGGGTGATTTTCTGTAGAGCATGTTGAAGAAATGCCGGAACAATCTCGTCTGGTCCAGCTGATTTATAGGGTTTGAACGAGTTTATTGCCCACTGCTCTGTGATAATCTGTTCCAATTCTGGTGCTGGTTGAACAATGTCTAAAGATTCTGGTTGTGTATAACCTGAGTCTTCAGGATTCTTCCAGCCAGGGAAATGCGTTTCCATAAAGAGTTCAAGTATTTCTTGGCACGAGTTCGACCATGATCCATCGGGATGTTTAATATATCTCGGAATCGCGGGGCTGGACGCAAGGATCTTTCGAAGTCTAGCCGCTTCACTTGTGTTCTCAATGGACTCGCAGTGTCTAACCCATGAATCCTTTTTGGCCTTTCTTAGATCTTTAGTGTATGAGTTAAGTTCGGCTCTATAAGAATTCCAGTCCTCCTCTACTTTACTCAGTTTGGCTTTATTGAAAAGTTTTCTGACCCCTGTTCGTCGTTTCTTAAGCTCACTGTTCCACCATGGTGGATTAGTGGGTCCAATGTTACGAGATATGGGGCAGTGTCTTTCGGAGGCCGTTTTCATTATACTAGTAAGGTTTTGAACAACAGTATCAATGGCTGAGGTTGTCGAAAGCGTTTCGTCCTCAGGTGGATCGATACGTTCGCTCAACCAGTTTGAGTACTCTGTCCAATTTGTTCTAGTTGGGTTTCTAAAAGGCTTTTTATCTTTTGGGTTTCTGTCTAAAGTAAAGAGTATCCTAAAGTGATCCGAGAAGGATTCATCAGGTGAGACTCTCCAATTCCCTACAGAAATTTTCTCATTATTACTCACAAGAGTGAGGTCTAGAATCTCTTCCCTGTTTTTATTACGGAATGTTGGGTGGTCACCCTTATTACATAACATAAGATTGGAACAGAGAATGTATTCAAAAATTGACTCGACCCTTTTGTTTATATCCTTACCTCCCCATTGAGTGTCACCAAAGGTGTCCCTCGTGCTGTGGTGTACTCTACAAGATCGCGGACCGTCTTTGCTGGGGGGTTATCTTCATCGTACGGCATGTACGTTGACGCCAAGACGAAGTTGCCTTCCTTGGACTCAACGCTGATTGCCACGTTATCTCTGTTGCTGTACCTAGATAAAAAGAAAGCATTAATTGATTTTTTCGTTAGAATACAACTCCTAATTTCACCTTCTGACGTGGAGTGGAAAAGGTTGTAGTTTTTTGACCTCAATCCTTGTACCTGATTCTTTCGAAGCCAGGGCTCTTGGATTAAGGCCACATCCACGGTCTCCTGAGACATGTAGAGCATTAGGTCGTGCGTTGCTGTCGGTTCCAAGACCGTATCTCAACACGTCTCCTTTCTCTTTCAGGAGAAGGTCAGATTTCTTGTCTATTACAAACAAGAGGTCCTTCCCTAACCCGCTGTTGCTCTTTCTGGAAGTCAGGAGCTTCCATTCTAATATGGAAGACTCTTTATTCTGTTTCGCCAGTAGTTTGATTATAGATAAGTCCTCGTGCGTGGCAGGAGGGGGAATCCATATTTTAACCTGCTGGCGAAGTGGTAGAGCTGTGACGGGAAGAACCCCGAGAGAAGCGCCCTCCCACAGTTCGCCAATATTATCGATTGTGTGAGTGAGGAACTCCAAGGATTTCTGGTCCCCACAACAAACCACTTTCACTCCTTTCCGCCATCCAGCTCCATCGAAAATATAGTCATCAGAACTATCATTTTCGGATATTGCCATCATGGATTTGAGGATTTCGTTTTCTACAAGTAACCAATTTTTAGCCGTGATTTTCCCATCCGGGTCGTCTCGACTTATTATGGCCACCTGCAGATCGATCGGGGTGGTGTCAAAACTGTTGGTTTTTAGCTTTTTCGAACCTTCAGTCGTGTTTGCCTCCTCTGATCTCATTCTTTTTGATGATCCTGGCTTCGTTCCAGAAGATTTGCCTACCTGTGCTTCCTCGTTCCTTTTCGGGTTCGATGCAGCGTTGGTCTGCCGTTTCTTACTGGAGATCGCCAGTTTCGTAGTTGAGCCAGTACGAGCAGTAGGGTTATTACCAGCCTGTTCACGGTCTATCTTTTTAGGGATAGACTTAGATGTGGCAGCATTTACTCTTTCGCTCTCTGGCTTTTTAGCGTTCAAATGTTGGGGGGAAACAATGGGTACAGCAGCAGTTATTGCCAACTGACGTTCATAGTTTCTCACCAACTTCCTATGCTTTTTCAAAAGGGCCTTGTCTCTCGAACTGAGAGTAGTTGGATCCTTTTTCTCCGTAGCACTCACGAATCTTTTAGAGGATCTGTAGTTACTGCGTTGCCTCGAAGCTTTGAGGGGTGCAGTAGGCTTCAGCTTAGTCTCTTCTGGATTCGATTCTTCTAGCAACTCATCCTCGGTTTGACTTCCTATAGAAGGAGGTCCGTCCAAGGTCTCCCTACCGTCAATAACCAAGCTATCTAGAGCAGGAAGAAGAGCCGCTGTGAGGTTGAGCACATTGGGTTGTCTTGTTAAGCCGGGCTTGTTTGTATATTTGTTTACTTCTTTTTTTGTCGCTGGCGACTTAGCTTCTTGCGAAGCCAAGCCCTCGCCGACAGCCGTGACTTCTGCCGACACTTGAGTGTATATCCCCACTCTAATTTCTTTCCCGAGTAAACTTTCTTCCATTTTATTTTGTTGGATGAACATCCCTGTTTTTTGTTGGTTTTTCTTAGTTGTATGTCCCTGCAGCTGGATTGCTGGAGGGTCAAACGTAAGCCCCCTCGCCACCGTCAAGGCGAAAACCGTGAGGGTTTTTTTTTTGTATTTAAACAATAATTAATAAAAATACGCATTTGAATGGAAAAAATTAATTATTATTTATGTATCTAAGTGATTTGATTTATTTTTTAATTTTACAAATATTTTCTCAAAAATCGATGTGATGGAAGCATTATTAATATTTAGAAAAAGAGCAATGAATTTAAGCACAAAAGTATTTAGTCATTTAAAATATTTGTCTCAAACTCCAGCCCCCCCCACAGCCAAATCCTAGATCCGCTACTGGTCGTTTCGTACACTTGATAGCTAAGAACCTTGAGTTAAATCGTGCAGTCGTTTTGTACACTCGATATAGCTAAGCATACCAAAGTCTTCGATCAATCATCTACAGAATGGATAGTGAACTCGTCAAGATCGATAAACTTTGCAAATAGTGAAAACTGGACAGTATGGAAATTCCAAATGAAAGTTATGATGAAAGGTTGCCAAATATGGGATATTGCGACTGGTGTAAAAGCGAAACCAGAATCTGTAAATGCTGTGTCGGAATGGATGAAGCTTGATAATATAGCTCAAAGAATGATTGTGACGACTTGTTACAACAGAAATTTTTCAACTATTCGAAGGCATCAGACGATAGCATTGCAATACATATTTCGAAGCTTCAAAAGCTTGCACGGCAGCTAAAGGATCTTGGTGAAGAAATCTCGGAAAGTATGCTTATCACGAAAATCCTCATGACACTACCGGAGAACTTTGGACATTTCTTTACTTCATGGGAAGCAACTGAGCAGAGCGCATGGAAATGGTGTGCAAAGTGGGGTATATGGCGCTTTTTTGGCTAAAAAGCAAAAGTTTAAAGGTGACACCGGTGGTATCGTATCCAAAAATAAAAAACGTGGTAAGTGTTTTATTTGCAAGAAGGAAGGTCACTGGAAAAACGAGTGTCCGAGGAGGAGAAGAATTGGTGATGCTTTCGTTGGTGATATGAATTCTTGTGCGACTGCTAAAAAAGATAGCTGGTTTTTAGACTCAGGGGCTAGTGACCATATGTGCTTTAGAAAGGATTATTTTGGAGATTTGGAAAATGTTGACAAACCAATGTTTATTAGAGTCGGAAATGGTGACGTCATAAAAGCAGAAGGAAAGGGAATGGTTAAAGTTTCTGCATTTAATGGCAAATTTTGGGAAGAGAGATACTTATCTAATGTTCTGTTTGTTTCAGATATAAAACTGAATTTATTTTCATAGAAGTCCACTTTGGACAAAGGTTTCAATCTGGTGGCGGATAACAATCGCTGTTAAATTCGCAAGAACAACAACGTTGCAGCAGTTGCTATTCGAGAGTTACATAAACTCTTCAAGATGGTATTTAAGGTAATTTTACCAGAGAACGAGGGCACAGCGAATGCTGCAATAGCAATTTTTTTAGAATCATGGCATCAGAGATTTTGTCATCAAAACATTGGTCATGTGAAACATGTATTAGTTGGTCGAAACATACCCTTTGAAGACGATGAAGCTTTTTTTTGCGAAGCATGCATATTTGGGAAGCATAATCGAATGCCATTTAGCACAAGTAGCAACAGAGCGAAAGTAGCAGGTGAACTCATCCACACCGATCTCTGTGGTCCGATGCAAGAGATATCATATGGAGGTGCCCGGTATATGTTATTGTTTCGAGATGACTTTTCCAACTTTCGTAGGGTGTATTGCATAAAATCAAAATCGGATGTTAAAAATTATATTTCTCTGTTTTTGGAACAAGTTCATATTGATACCGGCTTATACGTCAAAACTTTGCGCTCAGATAATGGGCTTGAATTTGTTAATGAGGAAGTGGATGCTGTTTTACACAGGCATGGCATTCGTCACCAGAAAAGTACACCTTACACCCCCGAATATAGTGGCAGAGTTGAGAGGGATATGCGAAATATTATTGAATCTGCTAGGTCAATGTTACACGCACGAACCATGAGCTATAAATATTGGGGAGAAGCAGTAACAATGGCAGTATATACACTTAACCGGACTGGGTGTAGCCCAGAAAAAGGTAAGAGTCCTTTTGAATTATGGTTTAACAAAACTCCAGACATAGCAAACCTAAAAATTTTCGGTGCTGATGTATATGTGCATGTGCCTTAGGAAAAAAGGCGCAAGTTTCACCCAAAAGCAAAGAGAGGAATATTTATCGGCTACGAAGAAGATACGAAAGGCTTTCGAATATGGTTACCAGAAAGCCAAAAAGTTACAATTTCCAGGGATGTAATTTTCAAAGAACCAAAATCGTCGGCTATAGTAACAGTCAACAACGAAAAAACTGGGGGTGAAGGTGGTATTGAAACGGCAAGTCAAAGGTATCAACAAAAGAATGCAGATTTCAATCCAGTGGAACAACAGGTAATTAAATCGGAAGAAATTAATAAGGAATCTGTTCGAAATCAATTGCGTTCGCAAAGTAATCAATAGGTAATTGTTTCTGGAGAAACTATGAACCCATTTTAAACCTTGAAGTGCCTAGCGAAGAACCTGTTTTAAATCAGCGAAAATTACGTTCGCGAACTATAAATACCTGTGCTCTGAGTGAAGGTTTTGCTTACTTGGCTGACTGTCAAGAGCCACAATGTTTCGAGGACGTTGAAAAGTCCGAGTTTTGCAATCAGTGGAAGATTGCCATGGAGGAAGAAATCGCTTCACTGACGAAAAATTACACCTCGGATCTTGTGAAACTACCTCGAGGAAAAGAAGCCATATCAAACAAGTGGGTTTTTAAGCTTAAACTCAACTCAGATGGCATAGTTGGTGGCAAGAGGATTTGCACAAAAGTATGGAATAGACTACGAAGAAACTTTCAGCCCCGTAGTAAATTTCACTTCAATCAGGATGATAACAGCGCTAAGTGCAACAGAACATTTAAACCTAAGACAGTTTGACGTAAAAACAACTTTCTTGCATGGAAATTTATGTGAAGATGTGTATATGATACAACCTAAGGATATTCCGACGGAACCGACAAGGTTAGTAAGCTACGGAAAAGCTCATACGGGCTTAAGCAGGCGTCTAGATGCTGGAACCTCAAATTCACCGATTTTTTGAGAAAATTTTGTTTGAAGGCAAGCACGGCTGATTCGTGCGTTTTTGTTAGCAATACGAATGGGAGATAAATCATACTAGCTATCTATATTGATGATGGATTGGTTGCAGCGAATGATGAAAGTGATATTGAGTCTTGATAGCGTATTTGAGTGAAGAATTTGAAATTAAGGTGTCAAATGCCAACCATTATTTGTTTTTAGAAATTAAAGTTCTGGATAGTGGCAACATCCAACTGAAGCAGACATCATATGCAAAAATATTTGGCATGTCAGATGCAAAATCTGTTTCAACACCGGCTGAAAACAGAAATGTATCACTTGAATCGAATATGAATTTTGAAGTCAAATATCCATATCGTGAAGCTGTTGGCTGTCTCATGTATCTGGCCATTGGTACAAGGCCGGATATTGCATACGCGGTAAGCCTTTTCAGTCGGCATTTAGACGATCCAAGAAGTTGCCACGTGGCTGCGATAAAAAGAATTTTTAAATATGTGAAAGGAACTATACACCATGGTCTCTTTTATAAAAAAACAAATTTGAAAATTAATTGTTTTACAGACGCTGATTTTGCTGGGGACATAGAAAAAACTCAACCAGTGGTTACGCTCTTATTATGACTGGTGCAGCAGTCTCATGGTCCTCGCAGCGTCAGAAGTGCATTGCTCTATCTACTACCGAGTCAGAATACGTCGCAAATTGTGAAGGTGTTAAGGAGCTGATTTGGGTGCATCGCTTATTTTCGGAACTTTTTTTCAAAGGTGCAGAAGTTCCAACTCTAAACATGGATAATCAAATCGCTGTTAAGCTGATAAAAAATCCGGAATTTCACAAGCGCACAAAACATATTGAGTTAAAATACTATTTCATCCGCCAAAAAATTCGAAGACGGACTTTTTACTTTAAGCTTTGTTCCAACCAATGAACAAACTGCAGATATAATCACCAAGCGGTTACTTAAAGATCGCTTTGAGTTATTAAGAAATAACTTAGGAGTTTTTAAACTATAACTATTACATTTGAATTAAATACTTGAATTTGAAAATAGAATTATAACAGTGGAAGTGTTCAATATTCATGTTGTTTATCATTCTATTATTCTCCTTTCATACATTGTACTCTTATATTCTAATTACTTGCTTTTAGTACAACATAACATTTAATAATCTTTGTATTTATCATTTCCTTTTTTCTATGGATAATAAACTATGTTTTAGTTCACACTGAAATCTCAAACCAATCGGGTGTTTTACTCAACAGTATTATCCCGAATAGTTCAAAATACCAAGTTTTTGAAGCAGTAACGAAATCCATTTTGTTTTATGGCGCCCAAGCATGGGGTGATTTATACTTTGATACGGTAGAAAAACTGTTAAGATTTTACCTTTGGAGAATCTTTCTACTGCCTGGATACTAACCAAATTATAAGCTTAATATAAATTATATACTTAAGGCAATCAATATGAAAGCCGATAGACTACCACGGAAACTTGTTAACTTTGCAGGTACTAATAACACCTTATGGTACAAGGACATGCTGGAGCTAGCAGAGAGCTACAACTACCGCCTTCAACCGAACTGGGATTCAAAATCTCAATAGAAAGAAATTTTGAACACCGTTATTGAACATATAGATGAAAAAATGCAATTTAAATGGAGAGAAGATGCAGAAGCGTCCACACATAGAGAAATTTACAGGACCCTGGAGTTTAATTTGGGCCCCAATAACTATTTCAAGCATTGTCGTAGCACCCGAAAGATTTCTCATGTTTTCAAAGCAAGAGGAGAGGTGCTTCCATTAAATTTCGTGCCTGATAGAAGTGATCTTCCACTCTTTTGCTCAATATGCAACATGGTACAGCGAGAGGACTCTGTACATTTCATAAGAGTGTGCCCTGCGTTTAATGACATCAGAAGGAGTTGCTTTGGGAAACCCATTATGACAGCTGAAGAAGTGAGAAATGTCCTTAATAAACCCGATTGGGATGCTATCGACAGATATTGTAGCATTAAACTACCGAAGAAGGATAATCGATGAAGACTTTTGAATCAAATCAACCGAATAAAATTTTGCAAAACTTAAATAATATAATTAAAATAAAACTTATGCTTATTCTTTATTAGTGTTAATAGTAAATTTAAAATTAAAATAATAATATAAAAACCTCTTACTACATAATGTAAAAGAACTTAAATTGATAGTTCTTGTCAGACGGATTTTAGCCAGGGCCCTTAAGATAGATTAGATTAAAAAATAAAAATGTACATATATTTCATATAAATAAATCTTTTTTTTTAAATTGAATTGAAAAAATTGAAATTGCGGTGGCTACAAAACGGTGACTATTTTTTTTCCTTTCTACACTACTTGATTCCGCAAAAAAAATTATATATATGAACATAATACATACATCATTATTAAAAGAAAGTTTAGCTAAATAACTATTTTGGATGCAATTTTCATTCATGAAATCAATTAATCCGCTGTATATAGAATTGCCGTGTGCCATATGAAATGTGAGACGACTGTTGTACAGTACGCACCTTGCAACCTCCACATATCTTCAATTACCATTGCCTTCCCTTATTATAACATCCACTCCAAAATCTCACGGTCATCATTTCTTTTGATGGACCAATATCTGACCCACTTAAAATTCACATATCAACATTTCCTTTAATTACTTACAAATTCCATCTGACTCCAAAGTCGTCATCCACGCAGTCAACGGTCGCACCACTTAAATCCATTCATACCCATTCACTTTCCCAATCCGTTGAACTTCTCCAATTTCATTGCCTGCTCCATTGAAACAAAACCCATAATTCCCAGATCATCATTTTCATTTTTATATCCAAATTTTCCAACCTATTAAACGTGCATTGATCCCCAACACCAGCTGGCAACTGCAAACAGGCACACTTGTGCATGATGTTGCATTTTCCTCAGTTTTCGTCGTATCGGGTGACGAGCAGTCGAGCGGCACTCTGTTTCTGTTATTCGAATCGGTCGGACGGGTTGTCTGAAATATATCTTAAATTCTAAATCTTGAATACTTAAATCTTGAATCTAAATCTTGAATACTTCAAACCTAAACCTTGAATACATGTAACCAAAAAATCTGGAATATTAACTCTATAATTAGAACTAAAATAAGTGTAATAGTGTAATAGAATAAGAGCTAGAATAAGTAAATAAAGAAATAAAAAAAGGAAAATAAATTACTTATTCTTTTAATTACATTGGACAAAAAAACATAGTAGGTAAGAACCCAACTGAGAATCGTGCTTCTCAGCGAACGAAAAATATAGCACAACATAAAAATTGGTGTCAGATGTGGGGTTTGCATGAAAAGTGTTTGTTTCAAGTGAAACAAGAATACAAAAAAAATATAAAAGAAATCCAAAAGAAACTGAAGTGACGCATTAAATAAATAAGAACTAGTGAAAAAATACAAAAACTGTAATTCAGAAAAAAAAGAAAGACTCTCAGCACCAGTAAACTGAGACCTTCTACACTCATCTTTAACCTACTATAATCATCTCTAACCGACTACACTCATCTTTAACCTACTACACTCATCTTTAGCCAACCATCATCCCAACCATATATACATAAATACTATCTGATTAAGAAAAAGGGCAAGAAAAACAGAAAAAAAATATATTATAAAAAAAAACTATTTACTTATTGCTTTTGTCAACTATTATTAACTTTTATTATTATTATTATCATTACCTTTTAGTAACCAAATTTTTCTTTCGAATTTGAATAAATTTTTTTTTATATTATTATAATATTATCAGTTTATGTCTAAAAATAAGAATATCAAAATATCCGACTCCGAAGAATCCGATTCTTGTGTCGAAAATTCCTCTTTTTTTGAGACTTCTAATTCTACTCTTGAAACCAAAACTGAAATGGCCCAAAAACTAGATAGATCTTTTGCGCTCAAATTAGTTCCCGAATTTGATGGGAACTTAGCAAATCTCCATAAATTCTTATGCGTGGGATTTGATATGCGAAGACATCCCCTCTTCCGAAATTCCTATCCTTCTCCTTTTCATCAAAACCAAACTTACTGGCCCAGCGTATAATATAGTGAAATACACAGAATTTACTACTTGGGGATCCCTCAAAGAAAAACTTCTCCAACAATTTTTGGAAACTAAATCCTTGTCCCAACTCCAACTAGAACTCATACACTGAAATGAGCTGGGATTTGGCCACAGGGGCGACTTTGATGTTCCACTTTAGGACGGTGGCATGCTTGTCTTGGCTCAGCTAAGCTCGTCGGACGGGGTAGTTCTTGTCCTTAGCAAAAACACCTTTCGCTCAAAATTCATTTTTTTGTTTTCATGCCAAAAATTAAAAAAAGTAAAGGAGAAGAAAACTAAGATAAACTAAATTGAAGATCAGACGGACATTGGACAGACTGTTTATATAAAGAAATGTGAAAAATGTGTGAGAAATGCATACTCGCATACCTTTGCCATTACCCCGGCGAAAGAACAGACGAATGGTGATGTTATTCTCTCCTAATATATTAGATAGAAACCATAATTATCTTACATACTAAACTTATTCCTAACCTAACCTAGTAAGTACAATTCCTAAGTATATTTAACCCCCATCTAATGCTATGTTATCTATATCTAATCTGCTTCCTATCTTTTCAAGAGAAAAACTCAACCCCACTCCATCGTCTCGCCAAGATAATGGTTCGCTGAGATCAGCAGGGTTTTGCCTGATGGTATCGGCACAACTTGGCCAGCCCTCCCACATGTTACAGAAACATATCCTTTGCTATCTTCCTTGGCCTATGTTCTGGAAGATAGCCCCTAATTCGAAACTCAGCTATGAAGATTAAGGTTCGTGGTCCACTTCACGTCATGTCACTGTTGTTTCCTTTTAGACGGCCTGACAAGGCACTTCACACACCTATCGCTTGTTTTTTTAGCAACACATTAGGATACTATTTATAGTTACCAACTTCTCCTTTTTTGAATAAAAAAAAAAAAAACTATAAATTCAAATTTAGTAATTTAAAATTTAAAAAATAATGGAAATTCAAAAGGTAAAAAAAAAATTAAAGAGTAACAAAGAGAAACCGTTATCTGTTTTTACCAGTTCTTTTAGCCTAAGTTAATTCTGGGGTATTCTTTGTTCATCCCAGGACAAATTTAACATATATATATATACCTCTATGTACTCACGGTTTTTACCTCGTCCCTCGACGTTCTGCCGGCAGCACTGTTCAGGAACGATGATTCACTTTACACAAAAAAATTATTTTTTTTTTCTTCCGCGATATTGCAATTTAACTTTTAAAAACAGACCGGGTTTGTACACTATTTCTTTACTCTATTTGTAAAAATTATATTAACGTTAGATGAATGATAAAAAAATTAATAATATGCCGTTTAACACAAAAAAAATTTAAGTTTTACTTTGCTTAATATCTTTCTTTTTTTTTTTCTTTTCAAAGAGTTCACATGTTTCTTCTTTTTCTTATTTGTTATTTAGTTCTTTATATTTTTAAGTTCAATTTCTTTCTTTCTCTTCTCTATTCTTCACTTTGGATTACACAAATTTTCCTTCCTTAGGTGGACCTGTATATTCCGATGTATATAGATATATATGGATATATATATATGGAACTTTGTATCCTAAGTGTCCTTTAACCTTTGAGGGGCAGAGGCACTACTTATGTCCACTCTGAATGTGGAGCCCCTAGGAACACGAAATAGTACCTCTGCTTTTTATTCTATTTTATATTAAAATATCCTTTTGGATCTGAGGGGCTTTCCAAGGAATATATATATATGTGGGACTTACAATCTCCACTCTTATGGCTCTTAGCCGTTGCTGGTTGAATTTCGCCTAGGTACGCTTAATTATTTTTCCTTGTTCGATTTCCGTGTAATTTTAATTTTTTTTCGAATTTAAAACTTTGACTCCGGTTGAAAATTTAATTTTTCTGTCTCGAACAATTTAAAAAAAAAAATCTTGAACGGAAAGCACAAAAAAAAACCAGCCAAACTGACTAAGATTGCAAGTCATCTGTCTCTACCCTTTGTCTATCTTCACATAGACCCTTATTATATTCTATATAATTCTTTGTTTTCAAACTATATAAACCTATAACTGCACGGGTAGCTGGATCTTCAAAAAAAAACTTCAAATCTTCTTCTGTCTTCTTCACTCTTCTAGTGTTCGTAGATGAAGCTGGGTTTTAATACTATTGTCTAGAACATTATTGACTAACTTTGGCCTATCAGATCTTCTATGCCTTATAACTAATATCACAGTCGTATTTCTATCACAGTAGTATCTTAAATCTATGGAATAATTTTATTCATTGGGTTTCGTTCTGGCTTATCATCTTTTAAAAAGTAACCGACACAAATATTTTGTTTCCAACAAAATCTGTTACAGCGGTTATCTTAATAAATTAGTGATACCACCCATTATATTGTTGTTTTTTTGAATTCGCCTTAAAAAGTATGGCCGCCGCGAAGAATGATATAAAAACTCATACTCCTTTATTCATGAGACAGCACTATCTCACTTAGAAAAAAATTCTTAAGTCAAAAATTATTTGTGTGGAATTGTGAAATGGCATGCAAACGTGGCGGACCTAGGACAAGTTTTTGGTAAGTCTCAACATTTTTTTTGCTTTTTTATTCATATTTTATTGTTTCTTTTAATATTTCTTGTTGTTATTTGTAGATAACGCTGTCTATAAAAGCTGATGGAAATATGTATATATAAAAAAAGGTAAGCAAGACTTAGATATAAGGATGTAAACATTGCCAAAAAAGATTTGTTTGCCTTGGCCATCTTGGCTAAAGCAGTGGTGGTGGTTTACATTCTTCTATGTTCTATCTAATAATCTAACTCTTATGATCATAGGAATGTTTTTATCTTATTTCTCACTTTTTCATTTTCAGATACTTATGAATAAAATTTGGTCCAGAATATAGAACGAGATGTTCTTGGGCCACACTCGGGTGCGCAAGAGATGCTGCTTTCTGGGTTTGGACAGGTAGAGGAGGTGTGTATTATCTTTAATATCATGTATATGCCTAGAATTAGAATGCTTAGATTCTGCATGTTATTCATAAGTAGGTTTATTATGATTATGATGCGGATGAGATGAGAATCGAATTATGTTAATGTACAACTCGGCTACGTTACAGTGCAAAGCCCAAATCGTAGGTCTATAGAACCAGCGTTTCCGTGAGGAGATTAGAGGGTTGATTTGAATGCAGGAGTGGGACGAGTATGAAAGGCCATACGCATCGCGCTGTCCTAGAAGATAAGGAATAGTACATATTCTAGAGAGGCGTGAGCTTTGGTCTGGAAAACTCGTCCGTGTTGATGCCTAGTTGGAAATTCATGCCAGCCTTCTATCAAGGTTTTGTTTTTATACCCGTTGTAAGTAGTGGCATGAAAGAATGGTTATGCATCAACACTCGCTTTGACCAGCGGGGTTCCAGCTATGAGGATGACCAACAGGACCGACAAGACAAACGGACTAATGTTTTCTTAATGGAAAGGATACCTGATATAGGAACTTCACACACCACCGCAACAGCATAACAAACCACTTCTACAATAAAGAATTAAAGAAATTAACAAGTTTTCGATAAATTGGTTGAATTTGATTTTTTTTTATTTTTTTTTAATTTTTGAGTTTTTTTTTTGCTTTTCATCTTTTTTTTTTAATTTTTCATAAAATATATATTTTTGAATTTACAATTATTTATTTTTAGATATAGTTTTGAATTTTTTGATAGTTTTCTTAATATCTTTGATATTTTCTTTTCAAAACATATAAGAGAAATTTACATATATTTTTTTGGGAAATATTGTACGAATTTTATTAGGTCGTCGATTTGCTTTTGTTTTTTTTTTTGCACTGTACAAAAGTTACAATTAGCAAACAGAACCCATAATCCTTTCTCAAAGGAATTATCAACACTTTTGAAACTGAATTCTTTTATTTTATTTGATTTTTTTTTTATTTTCTTTTTAAATATTTTTGAATTAGATTTTCTTTATTTTTTTTTATACATTTGTGAAGTAATTTTTTTTTCTTTCTTATATTTTCACTTTTCTTTTAAACAGATATATACATACATTTTTGAATTCCTGTTTGTATATATTTTGTTTTTTTTTTATTTTTGTGTATACTTTTGCTCATTTTTGAATAAAAGTCTCAATTTCAATTTTGTATTTATAATAATAAGACTGAAGTTTTGGATAAATAGGGTAAGATTAAATATTAACTTCCTTTGTTAGTCATGGTACGTAAGGGTAAAGGAGCAGTCACCAAAAATTGGCCTAGACCTAGACCTCGGGTTAGCAGTAGATATCCTCTCAGGAATCTTTTAGATCAGGGAGAAGATAGGGCACCTGTACCTAGGGATAATCCAAGTGCAATGTCTACTCTGAATGGGGAGGCTCTGAGTAGGTCATTAGGTGAAAATCTACCAGGAGCATGCGCTTCCAATGGGGCTCTGCCGAGAGCAAGAGTTCAAAGCGAGTCAATTAGGGAGTTTGCACTTCGTCGACCTACAATCGAGGAAGTCGATGAGAATAGTAGCCTTCACGCCCCAGACGAGGACTATGATATCCTCGATCAGATCCGTTTGATACAGATCGAAGAAAGAACTGTCCATGCAGACATGGAAGCCTTAGAACGAAGGACGCAGCGTGAACGCACACGTCATTTTTATCCAAATGAGGATTTTATCCGAAGAGTTACCGAGGTGAATACGGAACCCCTAGAGCGTAATTCTCAGCGAACAAATACGAGTATTCGTCAACCATACGAGACCGAATCTGATTTCATTAGAAGAGTCACTGAAGAAAGTATATCTAACAAGATTGAGTCCGCGGTGACATTAGCGGTCCGCGAGTGCAACGATAGGACCTTGAATATGTTTCACGATGGTATGACGAAAATGTTTGTCACCATGGAGAACAAAATAAAGGAATTAAACAAAAAAATGAGTGAACTTGAAAATCCTTCGATGCAATATGCTTTTCCTCCTCAGGATAGACAATCCGAAAATAATCTTACATCTAGACCTATCATATCAGACCCAATAATCCCACCAACCTTCCCAATCCCACCAACCTTACCTCAGACTACAAGTTCGAGACCACCGAGGAATACAGTGACTCAAAATTTTAGAGATACTAGACGGGTGGATGTTCACAAATGGGGAATCAAGTTTGATGAGACATTTAAGTCTATGTCAGTAGAGAGCTTTATTTTCAGAGTTGAAACAATTCAGAAAAAGTATACAATGAGCAATGAAGAGTTATTTGCAAACTTTCATCATCTTTTATCAGGGGCTGCCCAAGTATGGTACTGGCAATATCTTGAAGAAAATGCGGGGGATGTAATGCTCAATTACTATGATTTAAAATCAGAGCTCTTAAATCAATTTAAAAATAAGAGAAAAGACCCTGAAATTTTACGTCAGATCATGGATAGGAAACAACTTCCACATGAAACTTTTGACGAGTTTTATAGTGACATACGAGCACTATTTTTACAGATGCGAAACCGCCCATCTGAGCAAGATTTGATAGGTGTTCTAATGCCTAATATAAAAGATAGAGTGGCAAATCTGATCTTTAGTAGTCTAAGTGAGATAGATCATCGAAAGCAGGAAATACAAGAAAATGAATGGATAAGTGAAGATAATTCTTACAATACAGGAAATGAAGATTATGATGTAGCTGCGATGCAGCAAAATAGAGTCAATTCAAACTTTAATAAGAAAACTACTATTTTACAAAACCAGTTTGAAAAAGATAAAAGACAGATAGGTGGAAACGGACATTTGAAAGAAACAGAATTGAATAGATCTACTTGTCCTTCGAGTTTTCACGCTATGACATGCTTCAGTTGTGGACAGGGAAGCCTCTCATTCAAATGTGCCTCTTGCTTGGGAAAAGTTCAAGTCGGGAGTGCGTCCGGGACTCAACTACAGACGAAATCTCAGCTTCCCGGCAATCCGAACAACTTGGAAAAGTAATTATTCTAAAAAGAAATACTTATGTAAAAGAAAATGAAAGTGAAGATACAAGAAAAATAAAACCTGACGCTACTACAAGAAAAACTCTACACCAAAGACTTATCGACTACGAAGAAGCAAGAAAAAAAATTTTCGGTGAAGAACTAGAGTTTTCTACCAAAAAATCAAAAAACTATAAGTAAATTTTAAAATTAAGAGAAAAATGTGCAATAAGTAGGTTTTATAAGAATAGAATAGAGTCATCAATCATAACCAGTACAGATGATTGTAGACCATATACAAAAGTATTTGTAGATGGGGTAGAGATGCATGGTCTTTTAGACAGTGGTGCATCTGTAAGTTGTTTGGGGAGTTGTGCAATCGAATTTGTAAAAAATCACATAATAGAACTTACAAAAATGAACATAGGTATTAAGACAGCTGATGGAAACAATCAAGAAATAGTAGGACGATTCAAAACAAAGGTTTCATGGGGAGATACAACTCTGGAAATGGAGTTATATGTTGTACCAGGCTTGCAACAAAAGTTATATTTGGGTGTAGACTTTTGGAGATCCTTCAAGGTAGCTCCACAAATTGTCAGTTCTCTGGACACGCCATCGCCGATGGAAGGACAAAATCTTGATCCCGTAAGGCAACTATCACCAGCACAAACGATAGAATTAGAGCGGGTCAAGCAGCTGTTTCCTTCTTTTGCAGTGTTGGGATTGGGCAAGACAAGTCTAGAAGAACACGTCATTGAGATGGAAGACGACAGCATTCCCATCAAACAACGACACTGTAACGTAAAGCAAAGGCCAAACGAGACAGTGCGTTCTTATTCCAATAGATTCGAACAAACGTTGTCAAATTTGAATGACACTTGAATCGCTGGCGAAGGCTCAGGAAATTCTAGTACAATCCTGAATCTTAATGGAAAAACTGCACTTAAAGCATTCGAAAGAGGGCTAAATCCTAGAATAAGTCTCATTATTTAAGCTTCCAGATTTACAACACTGACGGAAGCTATTGAAGCTGCCGTGCTAGAAGAGAAAAGTGACTTTTCATATTCTCACAAACTTCCTTTAGCTCATTCCAACCTAAATCCAGAAATCCTATATCGTGTAATTATTGTAAGAAATCCGGACATAGCATCAATTCAATTCAATTTATTTAAGAACAATTGTACAAATAAGACATAGTCTTTTATAGAACATAAAAATAGAGGATGTGAATAAATACATACAAAATATTTACAACATATTATACAAACATATGCTTTAATTGATTAAATGATACATTATAAATAAAAACTTTAATTTTTAATTAGAGAAATTGGAAAAAGATATTAACAATGAAAAATATGCTAAAACAAAAATAATAAAAAAAAGTGTAGAAAATAGGGTATAAAGAAAAAAACAGATCTAAAGAAGATATAAAGTAGAGAGAAAAAGAGGGAAAAAAGGAAGCTGAAATGAAAACAGGATAATTACTTATCCTTAATACAAGAAAGGGCGTTTAAAAAAAGTTGTTATATTTATAGAGATGAAAAATGCACAAATGCAGCAGTTTTGAGTGATCCTGCCCCTATTATTTTTCTTATAACCGTGGGAAGCGAATTTCAAGGTTTGGTAACAAGTATATAAAATAGACGAGAGGAGTTTCAAGGGGAATAATAAGATTTAAAGTTCTGTTTGACTGGGCGAATTGTAGTTTTTCGTACAGCATATTAAGTCAAGAAATTGCTGAAATGTACAATCGAGGACTAATTTATGATAGTGTGAAATATGCTCGTATCGACGCAGCCCATAAACATACCTAATCCTGTCATTGAATGCGTCTAGTAATTTATGTTGAGAGTAGGAGTCAAACTTGCAGTATACTACCACAGAGTAATCAATAATAGGCATAAATAAACTTTTAATAAGTCTAAGTTTTGTAGCTACTGGGGTAAAGTTGGAAGAAACACTTAGCTTACGCAGCCCAGCGTAAATTCGCCCAATAAAGAGATTAATGTGGTCAGTTCCAGATAACGAACGATTGAGTTTAAAACCAAAATTAGATACAATATCCACAAATTTGAGTTGCATGTTGTTTAAGATTATTGGTGGTATTTCATCAGTGTTGTAAGGTCTTTTTGAGATACATATCAATTGTGATTTAGCTGCATTCAGTTTGAGTACATTACTGACTGACCAACTGTGAATATTAAAGAGATCTTCGTTGAATCTAGCAATTAGTTCTTCAATAAGACCAACTGGTCTAGATAAATATATTTGGCTATCGTCAACATAAAGATGAATAGATACGTTGGAGCATACTTTGGGGAGATCATTAATAAAAAGGCAAAATAAAATAGGACCTAAAATCGATCCTTGGGGTACTAACGAAACCAACCCTCTGGTGGTGATTAATCAAATAATTATTTATCAAACGCACTGATCGTTCACTAAACCCAAAATACAATCTAAGTTTCTGACAAAGCACTATATGATCAACAAAATAAATTGCCTTGGAAAAATCAAGCAAGCAAGGAACTGTTAAGTAATCTGAATCTAATTTTACTCTTATGTCATCAACAATTTTAATCATAGCTGTAGAGCAACTATGATGTTCTCAAAAACCAGATTGAATCGGAGATAATAAACAATGCTCATTAAGATAGGATGAGATTTGGTTAGCAATAATTTTCTCCAAAACTTTCGACAGACAAGGTAGAATACTAATTCGCCGAAAGTCATTTACGGACAAGGGTTGAGTTTTTTCTGAACTGGAATGACTTTTGCTAGCTTCCAAGCATCAGGAAAAGTGGACGATGTAATACAAAAGTTTATAATGTGTGTGAGACAGCTTATGAAATGCAGTAAGGCTTGGCGTTTCGTCCCGGCGATCTCACTTGGACTCATCAGTTGACTAGTGTGGGCCTTGTCAATACGCAATTTTTATTAAGTTCAGTTCAACTTACATGAATTTTTTGACAAAAATCCAATGTGAACTATATCCAACAAGATTAAAATTCTTAATCATTAAGCTGGAAATTTTTTCCCAGGGCCAGGCTTTGTTTTTATATGAAGGTTTTATAATACAAATTCTATATACTACTGAAATACATCAGCCAAGTAGAAGACTTAGCACTATTTAATCGGACTTGTTGAATTATTGATTCAAAATAGCTTTTAACGGTCTTTAGTCCATAAAAATTGGCGTTTCGTCCCGGCGATCTCACTTGGACTCATCAGTTGACTAGTGAGGGCCTTGTCTATACGCAATTTTTATTAAGCTCAGTTCAACTTACATGAATTTTTTGCCAAAAATCCAATGTGAACTATATCCAACAAGATTAAAATTCTTAACCATTAAGCTGGAAATTTTTGCCCAGGGCCAGGCTTTGTTTTTATATGAAGGTTTTATAATACAAATTCTATATACTACTGAAATACATCAGCCGAGTAGAAGACTTAGCACTATTTAATTGGACTTGTTGAATTATTGATTCAAAAAAAATTTTAACGGCCTTTAGTCCATAAAAATTGACGTTTCGTCCCGGCGATCTCACTTGGACTCATCAGTTGACTAGTGAGGGCCTTTTCAATACGCAATTTTTATTAAGTTCACTTCAACTTACATGAATTTTTTGCAAAAATCCAATGTGAACTATATCCAAGAAGATTAAAATTCTTAACCATTTAGCTGGAAATTTTTGCCCAGGGCCAGGCTTTGTTTTTATATTAAGGTTTTATAATACAAATTCTATATACTACTGAAATACATCAGCCAAGTAGAAGACTTAGCACTATTTAATTGGACTTGTTGAATTATTGAATAGCTTTTAACGGCCTTTAGTCCATAAAAATTGGTGTTTCGTCCCACTAAAGCACTTCCTCTTCATCCAGGTGGCAGCGGAGGAATTCCCCAAATAGAATCAACGGTGGCGTCTACAGTTCCAGTTAGGCTGTACTACTTAGGCCAGGCGCGCACATGCAACTAAACAGTTTGGTTTCGATTTAGAGATTATATGAGAGTCCGCCGGTTTATGTGCGCGGACTCTCATATAATCCCATAGTGCTCAAAATCGCAACCAAACTGTTTAGTTGCATGTGCGCGCCTGGCCTTAGTGAACACCTTATATGGGCTACTACCATATCCGTAGCTCAGGCCTATAAGGAGCGGTTTATCCGGCTCCCCACCCTTGGAGTAATAACAAGGGTCCGGTCCTCCAGGCTAGGGGGTTGTGCGTCGTGGTAACTTCCCTACCACGGAAAAAGTTTTTTCGGTTCCGAAACAACAACAAGCCTCGGATATGGATGATTTTAATGTTGACAACCTAAGCAAACGAAACAAGGACAATGAATTCCGGATTTGCACGTGGAATGTCCGGACCTTAAACAGGCCACGTGCAGCCGAACAACTAGTGGAGAGCCTGGATAGGCTAAGGGCTGATATTACAGCCATTCAGGAAGTGCGATGGGATGGAGAAGGCATACGAAGGATGAAAGCGTGTGATATTTACTTCGGCGAGTGCTGCAAGGAGCAGGGTCAGCGGCTTTTTGGTTGTGGTTTTGTGGTAAGGGGAAGACTTAGGCAAGAAGTCTTAGGCTTCAGAAATGTAAGCGAGCGCCTAGTCACAATCCGCATGAAAGCCAAGTTCAAAAACATCACGCTGATCTGTGCCCATGCCCCAACGGAAGAAAAAGATGACTCAACCAAGGAAGATTTCTACGATCTCCTCGAGAATATGTATGATAGGTGCCCCAAGTACCACGTCAAGATTATTCTTGGCGACTTCAACGCCAAGATTGGAAAAGACGGCATCTTTGGTTCGATAGTCGGAGGATACAGCCTGCACGACAACACTTCCGGTAACGGACTCAGGCTGATTGACTTTGCGGCGGGGCGAAATGTCATCATAGCAAGTACTCGATTCCCACACCTCAATATACACAAAGGGACTTGGCGGTCTCCAGATCAACGAACCGTCAACCAGATTGATCATGTTGCGATAGACGCCAGGCATGCTTCCAGTATCCTGGATGTTCGAACGTTCCGAGGTGCCAACATAGACTCGGATCACTACTTGGTGGTAGCTCAAGTACGTATGCGGATATCCATGACGCCACAACGACGAGCGGATGCTGTGAAAAGATTTAACGTCGCGAAGTTAAAATTGCAAGAGATCGCCAGGACTTTTGCAGACCACGTCTCTCTTAACCTCTCAACAAGTCCGCCACCAGCATCATCTGCAGAAGACCAGTGAAAACACTGCCAAAATGCCATCAGGAGAGCCGCCACTGATGTGCTGGGTTTCACTAGGCCACCACAACGAAACCCCTGGTTCGATGAAGAATGCAGGCTGGCGCATGCAGCGAAGAATGAGGCCTACCAATCAATGCTGCAGACTAGAACCAGAGCTTCTGAGAGAGCAGCCCGGGAGCTCTACGGGCAAAAAATAAGGGAGGAACGCCGACTTCTAAGGAGGAAAAAGAGAGAGCATGCGAAGCGGATGGTCGAGTCTGTTGAGGATTGTAGCGGCAGGGGGGATGTTCGAAAGTTTTACCGAAGGGTGAGGCAATCTACCCAGGGATACAAGGCCAGAACGGAAGCCTGCAGAGACGAGAGTGGGAATATGGTGGTAGACACACAGTCAGTGCTGAGGATCTGGAAACAACACTTTTCTAGACTGCTAAACGGCGAAGATGGCCAAAATTCCGCTGTTAGACAGAACACTCCATTCAACCTGAACGATGATGGTCAAAATTTCCGTCCACCCGACCTAAATGAAGTGCGGTTAGCGATAGCCATGTTTAAAACGTACAAGGCTGCTGGTGCGGATGGCCTGCCAGCCGAGCTATTCAAAGCAGCGGGAGATGACTTGGCAGGGAGTATACACCAGCTTATTTCCAAAATTTGGTCGGATGAAAGTATGCCCGATGAATGGAACCTCGGTATAATGTGCCCTATCTACAAGAAAGGAGATGCTCTGAATTGTGCCAACTACAGAGGTATAAGTCTCCTCAACGTCGCATACAAAATGCTGTCATCTGTACTGTGTGATCAACCAACGGCAAATCAACCGTCGACCAACACCACCAAACCCTTCGAAATCGAGAAAGGTTTGAGGCAAGGCGACGCGTTATCATGCAACCTGTTTAACATCGTTCTTGAAGCAATTGTACGTAACTCGCAAGTCAACAACAGAGGTACAATTTTTCAGAAGTCCGTTCAACTACTTGTTTATGCGGATAATATTATATATATATAGGTACAACTTCGAAGTCATCAAGGACTTTGTCTACCTGGGCTCCAGTATTAGATCGCAAAATGACATCAGTGCAGAGATCAAACGAAGAATTACACTTGCCAATCGCTGTTTCTTCGGGCTAAGAAGGCATTTGAGAAGTAAGGCCCTCTCTCAAAGAACCAAGGAGACCCTATATAAGACCTTAATCATCCCGGCCCTGCTATATGGGGCAGAAGCATGGACCCTTTCAAAAATGGATGAGAACCTGCTTGGGTGCTTTGAGAGGAAGATTCTTCGGGTGATCTTCGTACCAGTCTGTATCGATGTAGTATGGAGGAGAAGATTCAACAACGAGCTGTACGGGCTTTACAGCGACGTCGACCTGGTCAAAAAGCTGAAAATACAGCGGCTGAGATGGCTGGGACACGTGGAGCGTATAGACACCAACGCACCAGCCCGACGAGTCTTCGAATCTACCCCTGATGGTCTGCGCAGCAGAGGAAGACCCCACCTTAGCCAACTTGGAGTGCGAAATTGGAGGCAGCTAGCTAGGGACCGAGCTGGCTGGAGGAGCTTGTTGGTTGAGGCCGTAGTCCATCCTGGTCTGTAACCGCCATCAAAAGTAAAGTAAAGTAAGGTAAGAGCTCACTTATTTGGGATATGTTATAAACGAACGGTATTAAACCTGATCCCCAAAAAATCGATTGTGTTAAAAATTTCGCACAACCTAAGAACGCCAAAGAAATTAAAAGATTTCTGGGACTTGCAGGCTATTATCGCCGCTTCATAAAAGATTTTGCAAATATTTCTAAACCTCTTACTAACCTTTTACGCAAAGATGTTCGATTCAACTGGAGTCCTCTTTTCTTTTCATGGATTAAAAGAAAAACTTATTAATCCACCCCTCGTCCAATATTCCGATTTCACTAAAAACTTCATTCTAATCACGGACGCTAGCGATGTAGCTATTGGTAGTGTCGTATCGCAAGGGGAAATTGGTAATGACCTTCCTATCTCTTATGCATCACGAACCCTTAATAACACCGAAAAGAATTATTCGACTACTGATAAGGAACTTTTAGCTATTGTTTGGTCAGTCAAACATTTCCGACCTTATCTGTATGGTAGAAAATTTCAACTTTACACGGATCATAAACCTCTTGTTTGTATCCACAATTGTAAAGACATAAATTCTTGAATGATGAGATATCGCCTACAGCTCGAGGAGTTTGAATATGAAATCATTCACAAAAAAGGAGAACAAGATACAAATGCTGATTACCTAAGTAGAATTGCAAAAATGACTCTTCGTTCAGATGCGAAACCGTCTTCTACTTCTTCTCAAAATTCGTCTTCTGCAACATCCCCTAACTCGTCTTCTATCCCATCTACTATATCTCTTACATCGTCCGAAAATACAAATTCTTTTACTACATCGTCAAATCCTAATTCTTGCTCTTCACCAACAAATACAAATTCGTCTTCTTCAACGTCAACTACTTATTCTAGTCCATCATCTATAAATTCAAGTTCGTCTTCTAAATCTTCAATTTCTAATTCTTGTTCAAAACCAATTCCTAATTCTTGCTCAAAATCTTCATCTTCATTCCTTTTGTCATAACTACTAACTCTTCGAATATTCCTTCGTCAGAATCAGATTTGTCAGAAAATGAAATCAAAACTATTCTTAAGGAATTCCATTTAAATCCCATTGGAGGACACTGTGGTGTCAACAGAACCTTTAAACGGATAAAATTATATCATAGTTGGAAAAATATGTTTCAAGATATAAAAACTACATTAAAAATTGCGAACTCTGTCAGAAAAACAAATTAACAAAATACACCATGGAAACTATGGTTATAACTTCAACTTCTAAATACCCCTTCGAAAAAAATTCTATTGATATCGTTGGTCCCTATCCCATAACTAATAATAATAATAAATATCTTTTAACATTCATCGATGATCATACTAAATACACTGATGCGATTCCTCTACCAAATCAAGAGGAGAATACAATCGCCAAAGCATTCGTCAAAGAAATAATATTTCGCTATGGCACATCCAAATATGTGTTGTCAGACCAAGGACAAAACTTCCTTAGCGATATATTCAAAAATGTATGCAAGCTTCTAAAAATTAACAAACTCCAAACTACTGCATACCAGCCGCAATCAAATGGCTCTTGCGATAGAAGCCACAGAAACTTCGTCGAATATTTGCGTTGCTTCATCAATAAATCCCAAGATGTTTGGGATAATTGGATTAAATATGGCGTTTTCGTCCACAACCCAACACTTCAACGTCATACACTCCCTTTGAACTTATGTACGGTGGACAAATTGAACTTACTTCTAGTGTTACGAAAAACCCAGAAATCTGCTATAATTACGATTTGTATGCAAACGAACTAAAATCAAGGCTCCAACATTGTCATCAAATCGCTAGAGACAAACTTCTGAAGAGTAAGGAATCCTCAAAATTACAATATGACAAAAAACAAAATCGTGGAGAATTTCAAATAGGAACACTTGCTTTACTCAAAAATGAAAGTAATCCTAAAAATTAAAATAAAAAGCTTCTTCCTCTTTGGTCAGGACCTTACGAAATCTTATTTAAGTCAGGAGTAAACCCCGACATCAAAATTAAAATAGTCAAAGTCCACAACAATAGACTCAAGGTTTTTCCAAGTTAATTAAAAACTTCAAATTCAATATTCTTTCCAGAAATGGAGAAAACTTAAATTTTGATTTTCATCTGTAACATAATCTTGAGTCACCAAATGATGATCGACAACGAGCAACTATATGAAATCATCGACTTGAAAAACAAGACTGGAATATATTACGAACACGTTGGTAACCTTAAGCTTTTCTCTAATCAATGGAATTTACTCATAAACGCTAACCTTACCGAACTCAACTTTCAATATAATTCAATTTTACTGACCTATGAAAAAATTTTATCTTCTTGTAAACAACTTCTTTCTTCTCATGAACTCCAATCCCAATTCGAATCCCTTCCTACCCTTTCTACGTTGATACTTGATCGAATAAAATCGCAAGATCAAATTATCAATAAATACCTAGGACCCACCATAAAACCTAGATTACAAAAGAGAGGATTAATAAATGCTATTGGTACTATATTCAAGCAACTATTTGGCACCCTCGACGACGAGGATGCAAAAATTTTTTCGCATCATATTAGATAATAAACCTAACCAACAACAACATTATGAGTCCCAATTACATGAAAAACGAATTTCTATATCAAAGAATATAATCCACGGCACGAGTACGATAACTAGGGCGCCGCAAAATAATAACGGATTTTTGTAGAAGGGTAAAATGTAAGCATTTTTTACTATAGAAGGGGGGTCTATCTCCCTCCGTTTAGGCGGGAGGGGCAATTTTCGAAAAAATGACTTAAAGTTAAAAAAAAAAAATTTAAAAACAACGGCAACACTTCCAAGCAAATTTATATGTTTTCTGAAAGCCAGAAACTTGTTTTGGTATTATTTGTCTCAACCTAGTTAATTGTATTAATAGTTTTTGAAAAAAATGCTTTCAAACTCAAAATGTATCCAAAAAAAACATTAAAAAAACAGTTTACAGTTTTTTTTATTTAATGTTGTGAAATTAAGTACTGAAATGGCTTTAATTATTTGATGTCCTCATAAATTTGTAATCAAACACTAAAAACTATATGGTTTTATGTCTTCTAGTTTATGAGAAAATTGAAAATTACCAAAACTGCTTTTATATTAAATTTTTATTTTTTTGGTATTTATGTAAGCTTGGTTACATAAATACAGTGCTAGCACCCAGCAAAACGGCGTTTAAACAGTGAGGTATCTATGCAACCCCCCTGCTTGGGCACACTATAGGATTTAGGGTAGGTGCAAGGTTGCGTGTACGCAAAGTTTCTTTTGCATTTTTGTGTTGTTTTATTTAAAGCTATGAAATTAAGTACAGAATCGACTTTAATTATTTGATGTCCCTATAAATTCTTAATCGAACTCTGAAAACTAGATGGTTTTATGTCTTCTAGTTTATGAGAAAATTGAAAATTACCAAAACTTCATTTTTATTCAGTTTTTATTTTTTTGGTATTTATGCAAGCTTGCTTACATAAATACAGTGTTAGCACCCAGCATAACGGCGTATAAATAGTGTGGTATGTATGGGGGGCATGCTGCCCCCCTGCAACCCCCTGGTTGGGCACACTATAGGATATACGTGGCCCAATGTTGCACATTTAAAATTTTTAGACATGAAAATATAATGCATTATAAAAAATTCATATTACATAGGTTCTACTACTGTACGACTGCAGCAAATTTATATAATTTCTTAATATGTTTCTGTCTTACATACATATATAATGCAATTATAATGTGTAAAGTATTCAACCTACTTAGACCATAAAAAAACCGAACAAACATTCGAATTTTTTACCGTTGTTTTTCTTATGAAGATTTTTTAAATGTAAGAGAAACTCTTCATACACCCAACCTCTCACCTACCGCAAATCCTATAGTGTGCCGAAGCAGGGAGGTTTTGGGGGGACAGCATGCCTCCCCATACATACCTCAATGTTAATACGCCGTTATGCTGAGTGCTATACTCTGTCCAACAAAAATTGGCAGTGTAGGCAAGATAGGACGTTTGCCTCTCATTCTGGCTACAGTGGATTGCATAAATCTGTGTTTCATTAAAGCTTTCACAGGGTTGTCGTAGTGTACACGATAACACTCATCATTAAAAGCTTTTTCTTAAAGCTCGAAAATCAAAAGCACCTTAACAGAAACTCAAGGAAAAAAAGCTGAACGAATTACCAAATGGACACGGGTAACTCTGAATGCACATCAAGCAGCAGCCAATCGCCATTGGCCACAACAAATCAGTGCACATTGAGATGTGCCTTGACTAGGACGTTGGGTCTGTGTCAGATGCTATTGGAAATTAACAGGCGGGCAAACACTTTTTGTGGAGGAGTTATTTCAATTTAATATGGTGCAAATACATGGCACGCTACTGATTTTTAAAAAGCTTTCCCATAAGACGTGTACTGCTTATTTTTATTGGACAGAGTATAGCACTGTATTTACTTAAGAGAGCTTACGTAAATACCTAAAAAATTAAAATTGAATAAAAAAGTAGTTTTGGTAATTTTCAATTTTCTCATAAGCTAGAAGACATAAAACATCTAGTTTTTAGTGTTTGATTCAAAATTTATAGGGACATCAAATGATTAAAGCCAATTCAGTACTTAATTTCACAACTTTGAATAAAAAAATGTAAACATATTTTTTAATGTTTTTTTTGCATAAATTTTGAGTTTGAAAGCATAAAACCATCTAGTTTTCAGTGTTTGATTCAAAATTTATAGGGACATCAAATGATTAAAGCCAATTCAGTACTTAATTTCACAACTTTGAATAAAAAAATGTAAATATATTTTTTAATGTTTTTTTGGATAAATTTTGAGTTTGAAAGCATTTTTTTCAAAAACTATTAACACAAATAACTAGGTTGAAACAAATAATAACAGATCATGTTTCTGGCTTTCAGAAAACATATAATTTTGAATTGTAAGTGTTGCCGTTATTTTTAAATCTTTTTTTTTTGAACTTTAAGTCATTTTTTCGAAAATTGCCCCTCCCGACTAAACGGTGGGAGATAGTTCCCCCCTTCCATAGTAAAAAAAATGCTTGTATTTGACCCTTCTACAAATATTCGTTATTATTTTGCGGCGCCCTAGTTATCGTACTCTTCCCTAATCCACCAATTAAACCTTACAAACGACCAAATTATTAAAATAGAAGAAAAAATTGAAGAAACCAGTAAAATCATTAATCAAATTAGCAATAACTCAAATAGTAACAACATAATTAATAAATCCTCTTTTCAACTAAACGAACTTTTCACGATGTTCAACTCCTTATCTGAATATTATTATTCAACCAAAGATCACCTCCGTGACGCTATTTACTCCGCAGCCCATGGAAAACTTCATCCATACCTTATTGATCCTACTAAACTCACTGAAGAAATTCAAAAGATACAATTACTCCTTCCAGAAAAAAATGGCTAACCACTTTCTCTACAAGAGAAATATATAGACACACTTTTTGATCTCTTAGAAACTCATGTTTACTAGATTTTGGTTGTCAATCTAGTAAACTTTATATTAAAAAAATCCTCTTACTTCTTCCAAGAACTATAACATTTATAAAATGACATCTTCAAGCAGTGCCTGCGAACTGAATCTATTATCCACTCTGCCAAGTGGAATCAGTAATTGCAATATTCAGTTAATGCAAATATATTACCCGATTTTCCTTCAGCTAGCAGACTCCAATTCATGGATTTTCGTCCCCAAATCCAGAAAATCTTATAGTTAAATTCCAAAATCTTAACTCTCAAGTAAACATAAATGCAACTGGTATTCTTAAAATCCAACCAAAGTGTAACGCAAATACAAGATATCAATCCTTAAACTCCAAAACAAATTTCGAAACAAAAACCAACCTTAACTTTATTTCATCAAATCCTAATCTCTCGTTAAATATAACACCGCCACAATTTGAAAAAATTCCAAGCTAAGAGACGAAATCTTTTAATACCTCACTGTTTAAACGCCGTTTTGCTGGGTGCTAGCACTGTATTTATGTAACCAAGCTTACATAAATACCAAAAAAATAAAAATTGAATAAAAAAGTAGTTTTGGTAATTTTCAATTTTCTCATAAGCTAGAAGACATAAAACATCTAGTTGTCAGTGTTTGATTCAAAATTTATAGAGACATCAAATGATTAAAGCCAATTCAGTACTTAATTTCACAACTTTGAATAAAAAAATGTAAACATATTTTTTAATGTTTTTTTTGGATAAATTTTGAGTTTGAAAGCATAAAACCATCTAGTTTTCAGTGTTTGATTCAAAATTTATAGGGACATCAAATGATTAAAGCCAATTCAGTACTTAATTTCACAACTTTGAATAAAAAAATGTAAATATATTTTTTAATGTTTTTTTGGATAAATTTTGAGTTTGAAAGCATTTTTTTCAAAAACTATTAACACAAATAACTAGGTTGAAACAAATAATAACAGATCATGTTTCTGGCTTTCAGAAAACATATAATTTTGAATTGTAAGTGTTGCCGTTATTTTTAAATCTTTTTTTTTTGAACTTTAAGTCATTTTTTCGAAAATTGCCCCTCCCGACTAAACGGTGGGAGATAGTTCCCCCCTTCCATAGTAAAAAAAATGCTTGTATTTGACCCTTCTACAAATATTCGTTATTATTTTGCGGCGCCCTAGTTATCGTACTCTTCCCTAATCCACCAATTAAACCTTACAAACGACCAAATTATTAAAATAGAAGAAAAAATTGAAGAAACCAGTAAAATCATTAATCAAATTAGCAATAACTCAAATAGTAACAACATAATTAATAAATCCTCTTTTCAACTAAACGAACTTTTCACGATGGTCAACTCCTTATCTGAATATTATTATTCAACCAAAGATCACCTCCGTGACGCTATTTACTCCGCAGCCCATGGAAAACTTCATCCATACCTTATTGATCCTACTAAACTCACTGAAGAAATTCAAAAGATACAATTACTCCTTCCAGAAAAAAATGGCTAACCACTTTCTCTACAAGAGAAATATATAGACACACTTTTTGATCTCTTAGAAACTCGTGTTTACTAGATTTTGGTTGTCAATCTAGTAAACTTTATATTAAAAAAATCCTCTTACTTCTTCCAAGAACTATAACATTTATAAAATGACATCTTCAAGCAGTGCCTGCGAACTGAATCTATTATCCACTCTGCCAAGTGGAATCAGTAATTGCAATATTCAGTTAATGCAAATATATTACCCGATTTTCCTTCAGCTAGCAGACTCCAATTCATGGATTTTCGTCCCCAAATCCAGAAAATCTTATAATTAAATTCCAAAATCTTAACTCTCAAGTAAACATAAATGCAACTGGTATTCTTAAAATCCAACCAAAGTGTAACGCAAATACAAGATATCAATCCTTAAGCTCCAAAACAAATTTCGAAACAAAAACCAACCTTAACTTTATTTCATCAAATCCTAATCTCTCGTTAAATATAACACCGCCACAATTTGAAAAAATTCCAAGCTAAGAGACAAAATCTTTTAATATACATAATCGAATCAATGATCTTAGCTCCATCAGTAAATATATAGAAAATATAAAAAATCCCCAGGTCATATATTCTGAAGTCAATCAGGAAAATAAAAATATGATAGTAGTATTCCTTCTTGCAATGTTTTCCGCCATACTTATGGCTATAATCATATTACTCATGCGAAATAGAAGAAAAACCTTCGTAAATGCTAAAAAAAATATCGAATTGCTTACCGTTAGAAAAAATAAAAATCTCAGATCCAGTCCAAACCATCGACGTAAAAATTCCAGAACCATTACCAATACCTACACCTCGTCTAGCCCCATCTAAAGTTTATCGTTCACTTCCAATTCCAACTTCTAAAGCCGAAACTCGCACCATTCCAAGGTACAAGTTTCGTTCTTGAGGGGGGAGGTGTTGTAAAGTACGCACCTTACAACCTCCATATATCTTCAATTACCATTGCCTTCCCTTATTATAACATCCACTCCAAAATCTCAGGGTCATCATTTCTTTTGATTGACCAATATTCGACCCACTTAAAATTCCCATATCATCATTTCCTTTAATTACTTACAAATTCCATCTAACTCCAAAGTCGTCAACCACGCAATCAACGGTCGCTCCACTTAAACCTATTCATACCCATTCACTTTCCCAATCCGTTAAAATTCTCCAATTTCATTGCCTGCTCCATTGAAAAAAAAACCATAATTCCCAGATCATCATTTTCATTTCTGTATCCAACTTTTCGAACCTATTAAACGTGCTTGAAAATCATGGCGTTAGAGAGTTTGATTCCACTTTATTCGACAAAACATGAGTTAGACACAATCATTGAAGCCGCCCAAACATATGAAATCGATCTTAATGGTTGAACCAAAAGTGAGGTTAGACAAGAAATAATTATGTGGCAAAAGTATTGCAAGAAAAATGAGTTAGAAAAAGCCGAAACTGCACTGCAGATCATCCAATCTAAAGGCAACAATTTTTTCTTTCCAAATATTGCAATACTTTTTCAAATTTAGGCAACAATACCTATCACGTCTGCAACAGCTGAGCGCATTTTCTCTCTTCTAAAAAGGTTGAAAACCTTTTCACGCGTTAATATGTCTGAACCAAGACTCAATGGATTAGCATTGGGCAACGTTCATAGAGAGATTGAAGTTTCAGAAGATGAAGTCGTAAAAACTTTCTGCAAGTTGAAACCTCGGCGACTTGAAACATTGAACTGGGCAGAAGAGGATTCTTAAGATTCTAATGCTGTATTTACACGACTGAAAAATTGGCAGTATGCTGTCATTTAACTGTGGAAAAATGACAGAACAATGGAAAAATTCATTCTTTTGGCAGTTTAGTGACAGAAAAATTCCAATTTGTCACTCGTGTAAATCCAGCATAAGTGATTTTATTTATTTTGTAATTTTACAAATATTTTATCAAAAATCGATGTGATATTGAAGCATTATTAATATCTAGAAAAATATACCTTTACCTCGTGACTATTTGTTGGAAGAAAATGTGTGCCACCGTTTCTGCTTCTGCGTTTGGTATTGCATACCAATCGACAAAATTAGTTAAATTATCATGAAAGGTAAGTATACATTTGTTAGCTATATGAGAGTCCGGAAGTCAAAAGGTAAATAACATACGTCTGTAATAACCATCAGGATCTTTGTTTCTAGACTGGACTTCTTTTTTTGACATTTTTGGCATTTCTTTATATATTTAGCTATATCCATAAACATATTTGGCCATTTAAACTTTTCACGAATTCTGTAATAGGTCTTAGTAACACCCTGGTGTCCGCCAAATGGAGAATCGTGGTAATCGTGGACAATTGTTTGAATTACCGCTTGTGAGGTTATCATTTCTTTTGGTTTTACCAATGAATTTTGTTCTACGATTAATTTAGTCTTGTTGTCCGTCATTTGTTCGTGCTTGTCTTCTGTATCCTCTGGTACCAGTGTATGGGAATTTTTTAGCTTTTGGGCTCTCGTTACTGCCAGACAAATTGCGTCTGAGTTCTTTGGCTTGTGGGATTCCCCAGAGGTAAAAGTAAGTTGTGTCGTATCGTTGAGATTTGTATCTTGTGAATCTGTTGATATTCTGCTAAGTGCGTCAGCGTTTGTATATTGTATTTTCCCGGATTATATTCGATTTTGTAATCAAATTCTGAACGTTTTTGATGAAATCTAACCAAACGGGAGGTTGGGTCTTTGACGCTGAATATTCCCTTTAATGGTTTGTGGTCTGTATAAACTGTAAATTGTCTTCCTTATAAATAGCACAGATTAGCCATATGAAGATGAGAATGTTTCGTACGTTTCACCCTCCAAAACCCATTTGTTTACATTGTTGTATTTGTAATTTCTTCCCGCGTCGATGAATAGATGTGAATTGCAACAACAATTTAACCAGGTGTGTGAAGATCCCTACTGTCTATGTGTGAGATTTGTATACACACATTCTCATTTTTTATCTGATAACTGCCAGTTCAAGCTTGTAGGCAAATTAAAATGGCTGCCGGGGATTCTCATACGATTGCTATTAATTCCTTTTCTATGGTCGAGTAATTGCGTTCAGCTTTATTTAAAGTTCGACTTGCGTGTGCAATAGGGTGATCCTTTCCTACTTCTCCTTGGGAGAGTACTGCTCCTATAGCGTCACAGCTTGGGTTACTGGTCAGGTTAAAAGGTTTATTAAAGTCTGGGTATATTAAAATAAGGGGTGTTACCAATAGCTCTTTGATTTTTTTGAAAGCCTTCTTTACACTATTGTCGGTCCAGATAAATTTAACGTCTTTTCGTAATAGGTTTGTTAATGGCCTTACTATTTTTGAGAAATTTGTAATGAATTTTCGATAATAGTGGGCAAGTCCTAAAAAAGATTGCACTTGACGTATGGTTTTTGGTGTTAAGAAGTTCTGTACACAGCTAGCTTTACCTTCCGCAGAGAACTTGTGCCCCAAGTATACCACATCCTTTCGTAAGAATTGGCATTTTTCCAATTGTACCTTTAAGTTATGTTTTCTTAACCTGTCAAAAACTAGGTTTTTGTTTTCTTTTGTGATCTTCGTGATTTTTACCGTAAATAACGATACCGTCTAAATATACGAAACATTCCAAACCTCTGAGTCCGGTCAGAATGTAATTCATCAATCGTTGGAATGTGGCTGGAGCTCCTTTTAATCCAAATGGCATCCGTTTGAATTCGTAATGTCCATATGCTGTACTGAACGCAGGTGATAGCCACTTGCTAGATCCAATGTAGTGAAGTATCGTGTGTGTCCTAATTGGTCCAAGATATCCTCAATCCCTGTTAAGGGGATTGCATTTCCGATGGTCACTTCATTATCTTACAAAAATCCACTACTACCCTCCATCGTACTTCACCGTTAGGCCCAGCCATTTTTGGTACTACTAAGAGTGGGGAATTCCATGGACTTTTGCTCGGTTGGACGATGTCGTTATCGAGTATTTCGGCCAACTGTTCATTTATAATATCACGTTGCTTTTTCGGGAGTCTATATATTTTAGTATTTATAGGTGGTTGGTCATGTTTAGTCGGTTATTTATGTTCAATTGTAGTGGTGTGTGTGAGTTTGTCCCCGGGTAGAAAGAATATGTCATTATATTGTATACATAAGTTGAGGATTGAACGTCTCTCTTCGTCGTTTAAAGATTCGTCTATTTTAATTTGATCCTTTAATTTATATAGTCTTTCGTTTCTTTGAGAAACGTTTGTATGGTAACACTTCTTTTGTGTTTCTGTGTCATTCTAAGTCAAAAATTGCGTATTGATTTAAACCTCTTATTTCCAAACAAGTGTTGTTGGCGGTTACATTATGTGGGTGTGTATTTATTATTGGTACAAGGACTCTCTCGTCTCTTGCTGGTAATAAACAGTTTCCCAGGAATGCTCCTTTTTGGATTTCTTTGGATATACGGACCGAGTCTTCTTCTTGTTTGACGGGAAATTCCATGATCATTTTTGATCGTGCGGGTATTAGAAATTTATCTTTTAATTTGACTTTGATTGTCTTGTTATCTTGTACTCTTGGATTGATATGTTTTCATAGTATCTTCTATTCTTCCGTGATTCGTATGAGTATTGTGATTTGGCAATTGTTTTTCTTTTTTGTTGGGAAAATTGTAAGTATTACCGGGACCGTTTTGGGTAGGTTTTTCTTTGTCATGTACAGGGTGTCCACCGGGAAGGTATACTACTTTGTTTGTTTATAATTGTTGATTAAATGAAAGAGAATAGATCTGATATTAATAAATGTTTTATTTAATGTCGGCAATTATGTATGGAATACAATATCAGGTAAATGTCCGCCTCTGTTAGTCTCATAAATGCGAGCCCTTTTGAGCACATTTTTCGTTACATTCTCACACATTTCACGTGGTATTTCATTAATTTCATCACGAATATTTTGTTTGAGTTGCTCAAGCGTATCTGGTTTGTTCGCATAAACCTTGCTTTTCAGATATCCCCACAAAAATAAGTCCGGAGCAGTCAAATCAGGCGACCGTGGAAGCCAATCAACATCACCATTTCTTGAAAGAACTTGTTGTGGAAAGAGGTCTCGCAGTAATTCCATTGTAATCCTAGCTGTATGCGATATGGCACCGTCTTGTTGATTCCACATGTTAATCAAGTCCAATGCATGCAGTTGTGGCTTTAAAAAGTTTTCAATCATATCACGATATCGCTCCCCATTCACAGTTACCGTAACGGCGTCTTCATTTTCAAAGAAGTAAGGTCCAATGATTTCCTCCTCACCAAAATGCACACCAGACTGTAACTTTTAATGGATGCAAAGCTGACTGATGAATAATTTGAGGGTTTTCCATTGCCCAGAACCGACTTTTCTGTTTATTCACAAATCCATTCAAATGAAAATGTGCCTCGTCACTCATTTTAATTTTTTCATGAAAATCGGGGTTGTCATGGGCTAGCTGTAACATCCTTTTGGCATATGTACGGTGGCGTAGATGGTCTTGTGGAAGAAGCTCTTGTGTCAACTGAATCTTAAATGGAAACAAATGCAAATCCTTGTGCAAAATTGTGGCCAAAGTTGTCCTTGAAGACAAAGCACGGGTGGCGTCGAATTGAGGTTGATGGATTGTTTTGAACACTTCCTTGAGCAGCAGTAATGTTTTCAGCCGATCGTTGTGGTCCATTCTTGCGCCTATCACCTACAGGCCCTCTTTCTTCGAAATCATTCACTACACTATTAATAGTGCATTTTGTTGGCACGTTGTTTCTCCCAAAAATTTCACGTAACTTTCTCATCGTCACAGTAATCGATGAGTGATTTTGATAAAATGTTTTAACGATTAAAACACGTTGGTTCATCGAATATTTTTCCATAATAAATTTGCCACGTGTTTACTTCACGACTGCCAAATATGAACTGTCAAGACTAATGTTTACCAAAATGGTGGCAAAACAAATTAGTATACCTTCCCGGCGGACACCCTGTATACCAGGACCGCTTGGGGTTGATACCTCTTTATTTTCAGTTTTGCTATTGAATATTTTATTTGGATGACCGTAGCCGCTTTGTCCTAGTTTGTTTTTATATTTTAAAATATCAGAACCGCTTTGGGTTGAAGATTCTTCTTTGTTTTCATTGTTTCTTTGTGGTATTTTGTTTGTATACGTAGAGCGTATGCGGATTGCTGCTTGTCTTTTATTCTTTTGTAATATATTGGAACCGCTTTGTGTTGATAGTTTTTTGATTATTTTTGTCTTGGAAAATTTTATTTGTGTCACCAGAGCCTCAACGGGTCAGTTCTTGTTTTTATTATTTTTTAATATTGAGTCAATGGATTTTGTACCCGGTGGTTTTTTAATGTTTTCTTTTAGTGTTTCCTTTAGATGTGTAATATCTCTATCTCTATCAGAATTGTTGCGTATCTTTATTCTCATTACCGCTAGATTGTTTTCCTAATACATTCATCTTTTTGGTGAAATAAGGATTTGAGTTTACAATTTCTGAAAGTGTATTTGCACTGACTTGCGAGTCGTAATGATTTTTATCAAGTAATGTTTCTAGGTTGACTACGTCTGCCGCATCTTTATTTTAATAACTCTTTGTATAAGGACGTCCATTGTGTGAATTTGGCAATTCGTATTTCTCTATTTTGGATTTCAACAGTGGAGTTGTGTATTCTTGCGATTTTGGTGTAGCGAATTTAAGAACCTTGTTTTAACCATCCACATTAAAGTTTTTGTCCAATAAAGTTATATCCCAGTATTCCATCATCTGGAATGAGTAAATCGCCTTTGACAACGTGAAATTCACAAGTAGGCTCCGTGGGAATATTGAATTTGCTGACTTCAGATCCAGTGTCCACCAACAGACGAACCGTTTTTCGTTTTGTCAATGTATTTGGAATTTCAACAGCGGGTAGGGAATATTTTTCCCTTATTTATTACCCATTTATTTTTCCTGACTTGTTTAGCGTCGATCCGAGGTTTGTACGGTCGACGGAGAAGCGTTTCCCGATGTGTTATTTTCCCATCTGAGATTGAGACCGCATTGGTCTATTGTATGGGAATTTCTTCCACAGAATTCACATTCTGGTCCCATTTGGAATACTCTAGCTCGGGGGTTGAGATCAGAGTGTATCCTTGGGGCTGAGTAGTTAGGGCTGTAAATATTTTGTGGAGGGCTCGTAAAGGGATTGTTTGTATTTCTATAATTTTGTGTGTTTAAAAGAGGATTTTGTTGTTGAGATGTATTAGGTTTGGGCATTGACTAAATATAAATAGTAGTGACACCCAATTACTCAAAGCGCCTTTGGGAGTAACGAAATAAAAGATGTCGAATTTGTGTGTACACAAACCTATTGAATAGGGATATTTGATTATTAAATTGTTCCTTTTTGTATCGGTATCCATGACGACGATGGTCAATATTTTCTTTGTTTTGAAATTTTTTTACAATTTTCACTATAAAATGTATCTGTGTAGTTTCTTTTAGCAGTATTGGTTGTTTTTTGTTTCTTTTTGTTTACATGACGATGATTTTTTCGAAACTACGCTGAAGATTATAATTTGCATATCAATATATAGAACAAACTGGCTGATGATAGTTTGATTTTATATTTGAAAATTAGAAAAAGAATAAAGAGTAAGCAGTTAAGAACTTGAATAATTTCTTGATGTTGATTCCTTTATTTTTTTTATCATTTCTGAGAAAGATATTTTTGTTTTTAGGTAGAAAATTTTAATATATTTTAGGGATTGAGCACTACATGCACTAGTGAAAATAAAGTAAATGTACCTACATACAAAGGGTCCGCCATCTAACGTTTTTTTTTCAACTAGTGCTTATTTCGTGAATGGTAACACTTAGCTCATGTCTGATTTGACAGATAATTAGTTTTATCCTTCTGCTGAACGAATATGGTTGTGTATACGCTTCGGTAAGTGGGCCTGCGATCAACTTAGAGAAGATGCCGATTTTGCCAAAAAAATCATCTTTTCAGATGAAACTCATTTTTATCTTGGCGGGTAGTAAACAAGCAAAATTGTCGTATTTGGGCACAGGAAACCCGAACGCATACATTAAAAAGCCGATACACCCAAAACGAGTCACTGTTTGGTGCGGATTTTGGTCCAGAGGCATAATTGGGCCATTTTTCGAAAGTGAGCAAGGAGTGGCCGTTACAGTCAATGGCGATGGTTATCGGGCCATGTTGAACGAATTTTTGTTCACAAGAATTGAAGAGGAGGATATTGATAACATTTAGTTTCAACAGGACGGCGTTACGTGCCACACAGCCGAAGCTACACTCGATGTTTTGCGCCATTTTCAAAAAAAAAAGAAGTTATTTGGCGGACCCTTTATGTTATGTCAAGATCTTTAAGTAACATACTTCTGTATCATCATCGTCGGCTCGACAACCGGGGTCCGGTCCTGGCCTCCTTCAACAAGTCTCTCCACCCATCCCGGTCTCGAGCCGCCGCCATCCAGTTGCGCACCCCAAGGCTCCGGGCGTCCTGGTCTACGCCATCTCTCCAGCGCAAGCATGGTCTACCACGCTGTCGTCTACCATAGAATGTACCACAAAGAACTTTCCGAGCAGGTTCCTCTTCGCTCATGCGAGCTAGGTGCCCTGCTCACCGGAGTCTACCAAGCTTAATTTTTGTCACGATATCTGCTTCAAGGTAGATTGCGTACAATTCATGATTGTACCGTCTCCGGAATCGTCCTTCCTCACATATGGGGCCAACAATTCTCCTTAAGACTTTTCTCTCGAACGCGGCTAAGAGGTCGGAGTGCCTTTTGCTAAGCACCCAAGTCTCGGATCCATATGTGAGTACTGGCAGGACCATGGTCCTGTACAGCAGCAGTTTTGAAGTTATGGTGAGATTTCTGGATTTGAAGAGCTTTGACAGACTATAGTAGGCTCTGTTGGATTTGAGAAGCCGCCCGCGTATTTCTTCTTCTATATTGTTATCGGCTGCTACTATTGACCCAAGGTATTTAAAGGATTGCACCACTTCAAATTCGTGCTCCGCTACCTTGATTGTTTGACCAACTGTTCCTCTCGCATTCGACGCCACCATGTACTTTGTTTTACCTTCACTAATGTGCAGCCCCAGATTTTGTGCCGCCTGCTCGATCTGGATGAAGGAATCATGTACAGCTTGCTCGGTTCTTCCGATGATGTCGATGTCGTCTGCGTAAGCCAGTATCTGGCTGGACCTGTTGACGATGGTCCTTCTTGTTGCCGTGCCAGAGTCACGGATTGCTTTCTCCAACGCCAGGTTGAAAAGGAGGCAGGCCAAACCATCCCCTTGTCGGAGTCCATTAAAGATGTTGATTGGTTTGGATAGCAATCCGGCTATTTTTACTTGGCTTGTTACGTTGGTCATGGTCAACCTACATAGTCGTGTCAATTTATTTGGGATGCCGAATTCTCTCATGGCTTTGTAAAGTTCTACCCTGGCTATGCTATCGTAGGCGGCCTTAAAGTCTATAAACAGGTGGTATGTTGCGATGTTAAATTCTAGACATTTTTCCATCGCCTGCCTAAGGGTAAAGATCTGATCAGTTGTTGATTTGCCTGGAATGAAACCACTGATATTGTCCGATGATGGTTTTAGCGTATGGGGTTATCCGGTCTTGTAGGATAGAGGAGAGTATCTTATAGGCGGTACTCAACAACGTGATACCTCTATAATTGCTGCACGTTGTGACATCTCCCTTCTTATGTATGGGGCAAATTATACCTTTTCGCCAGTCTTCTGGAATTTCTTCATGCTCCCACACGTGCACTATAATCTCATGAATTGCTTGACGTAAAGCTGGCCCACCGTGTTGAAATAGTTCGGCTGGTATACCATCGGCTCCCGGGGCTTTGTTTTTCTTTAGCCGGCCTATTCTCAACCTCTTCTATGCTTGGTGGCGGCAACATAGGGTACTCTTCTTGAAGTAGTGGAGTCTCCACTTCTGCAGTGAGCTGACCATTTAGCAATTCATTGAAGTACACTTCCCATCGCTCCAGTATGCTTTGAGGATCGGTGATCAGATTTCCCTCTCCGTCCTTGCAGTATGTGCAGCGTGGTGTGTACTGCGTCATGTTTCGGACGGACTGGTAGAACTTCCGCGCCTGGTGCGGACCTCGCTCTCGGCTTTTCTCTATTTCACAGATTATGTTCTTCTCCCAGGCTGATTTTTTCTGTCTGTGAAGCCGTTTTTCAATTCTTCTGAGCTCTATATATTCGTCTTCGCGTGCCCGCGTTCTATGAGATTGTTGCATTGCTCGGTACGCAACATTCTTACGTTCAGTCGCTAGCTTGCATTCATCATCAAACCAGTCGTTCCGATTTCTACGACTGCTGCCTAAGATGGAGTTGGCAGTACTAATGACAGTATTCTTAAGGCGTGTCCACTTCTCATCTACGCCCAGCATACTGGCTCCAGGACTTACTCTACCCAGTTCTAGGGCGAGTCCTAACGCATTACCAAAGGTGTTACTGGTGTTTTCATTGCGCAGAGCAGCCGTGTTGATTCGAACCTGATCGGATGCAATACGTCTTCGCAAGGCAATCCGCCCTCGGAAAACCATACCAACAAGATAGTGATCCGAGTCGATATTGGCACCTCGGTACATTCGTACCGTCATCAAGTTCGAGTAGTGGCGACGGTCTATCAACACGTGGTCAATTTGGTTACGAGTGACTACCCAGGTGGCCTTGTAGATATCTTTACGCGGGAACCTGGTACTCGCAACGACCATGTTTTTCGATGCTGCCAATTCTAAGACTCGAAGTCCATTGTCATTAGTGTTCTCATGCAAACTATGGGTGCCTGCGTAATGCCTGAATACCGGCTCCCGACCTTTTTTTGCATTCAAATCCCCAAGGATAATTTTTACGTCATACCTTGGACAGGCATTGAGAGCCCTCTCGAATTGTTCGTAGTAAGTCTCTTTTTCTTCGTCTGAGGACTCCTCTGTAGGTCCGTGAACGTTGATGAGGCTGATGTTCTTAAATTTGCCTCGCACGCGAAGGGTGCGTAGCCTTTCGCTTATAGCGTTAAAGCCGATGATGGCAGACTTCATTTTTTCGCCGACTAGGAAGCCTACCCCGAGCACATGGTGTTTTGTATGACAGCTGTAGTATAAGTCATAATCTTTCTTCTGTAGAACACCATTCCCTGTCCATCTTATTTCGTGAAGTGCTGTTATGTCAGCTTTTTATTTTGACAGGGCATCGGCTAGCTGCTGAGCAGCTCGAGCTCTATAGAGCGATCGTACGTTCCATAAGAAAATTCGTAAATCGTTATTCCGTTTTCTTTGCGTGGGTTGTCGTCGTGAGATCAGTCCGTTTCCGAGGCTTGTTGTTGGTCTCGTAATTCTTCTAGTTTTACGGAACAGGGAATTAACCTGTTGCCAACCTGTGGAACCAGCCTGATCATATTAGCCAAACCTTTTTAAAGGCTTGTTTCTAGCGGCCGCCGCGAAGAGGCTATGATCACACTTCCACCAGTCCGAATAGTTACGGCACGTGCATGTTTTCGTATGCTACATGTTATTCCCCCTATTCGGCTGATGGCTGACCGCTTATGTCATATTTGTGTATGTTATGTATTAAAGAAAAGTAATGTATTAACAAAAAACTTACATATGTCCAAGTGTGCAAGGGGTAAAGGTAAATTTAATTTGTTTTTATATATATTGACTGCAAAAATGCATCTGTATAATTAAAAAAATATTAAAAATAATTATGTACAAACATTTGTAGGTAGTTAATTTAAAGATGAAATCAGGTATGAAAATAAACGACTGAGTCGCACGTACTTGTGTTTATGTTAAGTGGATTTAGTATTTTAAAAATAATTGTAAGCATAAAACAAAGTTGATGTTAGTCCCCTTTCACACGAGGAAACTGAGTTGCCAGCAACAATCAGTTTGTTGGTGAGAAGGGCAAGAAGTAAGAGGGGAAATTGAAATCTCCCCGGTCAACGATTCGAGGAGATTTTTTTGACATTCCTCTTCACACACACAGTAGAGTGTGTTCAACCAAGCTATTTTAAAAGGGAAATACAGAAAGTTTCCACGATTTTGTTTCTTCGTGTGAAAGGTATAGGAGATTTTTAAGGAAATTAAAAGAAAACGTCAAAAAAATCTCCAGCAACTTGTTTCCTCGTGTGAAAGGGGACTTAGAGAAAACAAAGTTTTGAGTGGTATTATTTTTAAATTAATTCTTACATAATATTCTAAAATTTGAAATTTATTCCTTAATAGTAGAGAAACTGTAACATCCATATTATTGACTTTTTCAGTTTTGCTATTGAACTAGTTTTGAAACAAGTCAATAATATGGCTGTAAGTATTTTGTATATTAATTAGGTAAAAATTTTAAAACATATTTTCAGAAAAAAAGTAGTTACACCAACAAAACGTTAATGCATAGTAAACTGAGTAAATTCTTTAAGAAAAGATATACTGATTAGAAAAGTTTGGTCACACCAACTTTGAGGTAGAATGCATGGCGCGTTTTTTGTACATGGTATCCCCTGTAGGCCTACTGCATGGATTATTTGCTAAGCATTTTTATCGTTATAAAAAATCTTTTCCCTATCCCTATCATAAGAAAAAAAAAAAAATTAAAGTTATATTAACCGTATGCAAAGAGCTTCTGATACTGTCAGTATATAAAAAGATCTAACCCTATTATGCCTCTACAAAACGTTAGCTGTAAAGCTGTCGTTTTCCTCTATGTAGCGACGAACGCTTATTAAAAAGCGAGTGGCCGAAGTCTAGTGTACAGTTCGTTTATTCTGAGCGTGTTGCTCGTAATAAGAAACGCACTGTGTTGTGGTCGCAGAAGTACAACATTTTATTCAAAATTTTCTTTCTTTATATACAATTTTTCTTACAATCAATTTCATGTCGTTTTCGTTTGGATGTTCGGAGTACTCCTTTTACACTCCTTTTTCACTCCTACTACTCCAAAAGCCTTCGATTGGCTGTTCCGAGTAATGTTTTCGGAGTGTTCTTCTGTCCCCAATTTCATTTTGGAGTAGATGAGGAACACACACATACATATAAAGTTTTTCGTTGGATTACTTGTCAAAAGTGATACATACTTGAAGAAGCCATTTTGTTAAATGGCAGCTTTGGTAGTGTGTGTGTAAATTTAGGAAAGTCAGTGTTTTCATATTCGATTGGAATTGAAAAGGAGTACAATTTACCGAAAATCCAATCGAAAACGACATCAGTTTCAACCCAATTTTCCGGCCTTCGATAATTGAACCTAAATCTCTTCACACTTCACTTTCTTGCAAATCGTCACCTTAGTTTTATCAGTTTTTGTATTCATGTAATATGAATACGCCATATATATTTTTTTGTTTGTCACTTGCCATCGTTTAGTGACGAGGGCAATGCATTCAAATACTTTATCGTAACCTGAACCCTTAATATTCCTTGTTGCTTGCCATAGGTCCTACACTTCTATGAAGTATACGTCCATGAACTTGAAATTATATCGATTCCCGCAATGGCAATGCATTTGGTGGATATTAGAGTGATAGTAATTTATGATAATATTTATTGTTTGGCATGAGCAACGAATTTAAAAGAGTATAGGTAAACAATTAAATCGCTATGACGTAACGAGGGACAAAATGCGATGACATTGAACAAGGTGTGCGTCCGTTGCTTTCAATTATCGAAGCTCGGGATGTTGAGTGGTAAATGATCACTAGTGTGGTCCCTTCACACGTAAAAGATATCTTAACTGCCAAAAAAGTGAAATTATTTTTGAATTGGATTTTATTTATGTCTCAATATGTATATCTATTTTTTTTCAGTTTTTTTTTTGAGCACTTGGCCCTCGAATTAATTATTTTAATTTTCGTACGTAGCAGTATTCGCATTGTGTATTGTATGAAAAGTTTCTCATGTTCTACTGAAGAACATGGAACCCTGGCATATTTCATAGCATAAACTTGATATATTTTTTTGAAAGCAGATACATATCATCAAAATTGTTTTCAAAACCTCTCATGATATTTTCTATCATCTTCACGAACTGCAATGTAGGAATTACGAGGCCTCCGTTTGTTCATTTTTCATATTCCTGAAATTTTATTAGTTCTTCATTAATTTTGTAGGTTTTACCTTGATTATTTTTTCAAACCATTAAATGTTTGCAATTATTACATTCTGTTTTTTTTTAGGTATTGATTTTGCGATATACATAAATTCACTGAAATAAGTTGTTGCCATTTCTGATACATTTTGAAGTGACTTCTTCTGAATCAGAATCATCAAGTTCACGGGCATTACTTTCTTCATCATCTTCGATACTTGTATCGATATCAGAAGAGTTTTCTACAAACCTTAACAATAAATAATTATGAATAAATATTTAGGGACAAATGTCTTAAAAACCATGATTGAATTAGTATAATGAAAAATGTTTGCGTACTTGCAAATTAAGTGATGATATTAGTCGGAATACTATTTTCTGATTTCTCATTATTTTCAGAGAAATTTGTATTTTCCTCAGGATCCAAAAACCTTTGATCATATCAAAACTAAATTGAATTAAAAATTTTGTCAGATAGTATAATTAATTTAACATACTTTCTACATCTGCCATATTCAAAATAATAGAAGCTTCAGAAGTTTCATAATTTGATGTGTCTGGAGCCATTATATTGGAGAAGCTCATTTGCTTTATGTTTTTATACAGCCGAAAAGCAGAGGGATTTTTTCTCTGTTATTTCTGATCACAGAAATTATATTTTCAAGTCAATCAGTATGAAGATGTTATGTTACTTAAAATTGTTGATCTTTATATTTTGTAGTCCCACAGTTCCAATATTCCATTTATGGTCAAACATAAACCTTTGAAGCAAAAGATATTGCCCTTTTTCAGCCGCTTCCACATTTCAATCCATTTCACGGCATCTTTCAAATTTGAAATAATATCCATGTGGCTGTCAGATAAAGCACATTTGTCGAGATTGTTTGAAAATTTTATCTTGCTATTTAAATTGTCAAAGAATTTATTTAGCCTAAACAAAAGTTAGCCGTGCTAATCCCTACAACCTTCTCCGCATCATTGAAAATATTAGTAGATGCAGCAGCAAAAAGAGCTGTGGACACATGATGACTAAAAACGTGTGTCGTCAATTTGGCACTCATTTTTTGAAAACTATCAGGTTCAATATGCGCTCTTGTCAGAATAATACAAAAATTTTAATATCGTCCAAGAAAATACTACCCCATCAACGACTTTATCTGAAGCGAGAAGATTGTTTCGGACACTTTTGAAAAGATGCACAATACCATAGATATAAAATATGTTCCGCTCTAATACAATACAGTACCTACAGCCAGCGCTACAGCTGAAAAAAAAATCTCAGTGCCAACTATAATTTTGTTGCGTGCCACAGAGTGCCAAGTTAGTAAAAGAAAAAAATCGGATGTTCGAACAAAAAATATGAATATTTTTTATTGCCCAATAACAAAAAAGTATAACAAAATAAATTAGAAGAAAACAAACTCATTTATATAAATTTTTTTTTAATTTAAGACAAGACAAGATAAGATCAGATAGATAAGATTTGTGTGTGCATATACTCGTATAACTAGGTATATAATAATATTTTTTATAACTTCAGTAGGCCAATTTAGAACTCTTCAAAAGTGATTTTGGTGGAGTCCAACCGGACAAACTATCGTTTTTAATCCTTTGCTACAGCGTTTACTGTAGTTATTTTTAAACAATTATGATTTTTTGTTTTTATATTGGCCAAATCTGAAAATATTCTTTCTGCCGCTGCACTGCTGCGCGGAAGGCTTAGGAGGGCACCGATAAAGATTTGTAGATTTGGATGCATTATTTCCCCCAAATCATTTTTCAAAAAGTAAAATAATAATATTCGTTTGTATATATGTATGTATTTCTATTTGTATATTTACTCCAAAATTGTTTTTTTTTACTCATTTGCAATGAAATTAAAGCTTAAAAATGAAATGTTGATTGTTGAATACCTATGCAACGAATAACGGAATAAGTGATATTGTGATAGTCAGCGCTCTCGTTTTATTTAAACGAAGCCATTTCTGCGTTCAAGAATCTATCCGAGACGCTATCCAAAAATTTTCAGATACCTTTAGTTGTTGTTGTGTCAGCTGATTTTTCAAAAGGGATTACATTAACACAAAGCTATCCAGATCGCTTTGGATACAATCCTGAATTGGCCCATTTCTTTCTCTATTTTAAGAATTAAACACAATTACGGCTGTTCTGATATTCGGTCGAATTTGAAAACGCAAACGAAAATTGAATCCGTGCGGATTGAAAACGATTGTTCTGATTTCCAGTCGGATTTACTTTTAAGTTTTACCAACTTGATCAACAAAACATTTTCGAAATCAGCTGTTATGTATGCAAGACCTGTCAAAACCGAAATTGTAATCCGCCAACAAAAGGATAACCAAATTCAGAACGTCAATTTGGCGGATTGTAGATCCGTTCGTTTTGCCGAATCCGCAAAACGTTTTCGAATACGGAATTCGGAACAGCGAAAATTCAAAAACGTGAGGATATAGAATTCGAATGGAAATAAGAACAGCCGTGAATTTGACACATTCATTGAAGTAGATTTTTCTGTGGGTTTACAAAAAGAGTAAGAGGTTTTTTTGTCAATGATTGTAGTCAATGTGTCACATAAATTATGATTCATATTTACATACACAGATTAGCCACATGAAGATGAGAATCCCCGGCAGCCATTTTAATTTGCCTACAAGCTTGAGCTGTCAGATATCAGATAAAAAATGATAATGTGTGTATAGAAACCTTACACATAGACAGTAGGGATCTTCAGACACCGGTTAAATTGTTGTTGCAATTCACATCTATTCATCGACGAGGGAAGAAATTACAAATACAAAAATGTAAACAAATGGGTTTTGGAGGGTGAAACGTACGAAACATTCTCATCTTCATATGGCTAATCTGTGTTTACATATTTAAAAAAAAAGAACAGTGCCAAATTTTAAATTTGTCAGTGCCAATGGGTGCCATAGTGCCAAAATCATTTGAAAGTGCCAGTTTGGCACTAAAGTGACTGTTTCTGCAGCGCTGCCTATAGCCCACAAAAATAAAAAGATTGTTATTCAAAAACATTAATGTAAAAATAAAATTAGTTATGTATGTAAATATAGTACGGTTTGTCAGTGGTAACACCCAGTTTCTTGCATGCCATTCTGTTGGGAGCTCCTTGGTAGCAAGAAATGCACACAATTTCAATGTCTTCTTTTATAAACAATTCCATGGTGTTCTGCAGAATTTCAGCAAGTTGGGACCTTTTAAGATAAAACACTTTTCTTTAAGCATTGATTTCACGTTTAGGGTCGAGTTTGACACTTTTTATGTACAGGGTGTTTCCTAATCATTTTTATTCATAACTTTTGGAGCCTTTAACATCAAAACCCTTGTTTTCTTACTTTAACTCAAGCTGGTTTTCCCTGTTATAATATAATCTATGGGCTTTTTCCGCAAACTTGTTCATATAAAAAAAACTCATAAAAAATACATACCGAAGCTTCGAGAACATTTTGGAAAAACTGATAGGAATACAATTTGTTTTGAATTGTTCTCACTACAACTGCTTTGTCTACAAATTTTATTGAAAATGCAACTTTAATAACAGGCTTCTTGGACTTAAAACTTTTGTGGAAAATACTCTTAATTTAACACGCATTTTTGGACATGTGTTTTTTGGCAAACGGGAAAAAATCGCACTCCTCCATATGGTATTTTCCATGGTGTTCTGCAGAATTTCAGCAAGTTGGGACCTTTTAAGATAAAACACTTTTCTTTAAGCATTGATTTCACGTTTAGGGTCGAGTTTGACACTTTTTATGTACAGCGTGTTTCCTAATCATTTTTATTCATAACTTCTGGAGCCTTTAACATCAAAACCCTTGTTTTCTTACTGTAACTCAAGCTGGTTTTCCCTGTTATAATATAATCTATGGGCTTTTTCCGCAAACTTGTTCATATAAAAAAAACTCATAAAAAATACATACCGAAGCTTCGAGAATATTTTGGAAAAACTGAGAGGAATACAATTTGTTTTGAATTGTTCTCACTACAATTGCTTTGTCTACAAATTTTATTGAAAATGCAACTTTAATAACAGGCTTCTTGGACTTAAAACTTTTGTGAAAAATACTCTTAATTTAATACGCATTTTTGGACATGTGTTTTTTGGCAAACGGGAAAAAATCGCACTCCTCCCTATGGTATTTTTCCTGTCTTACATGCGTCTGTAAACACACTTCATATTTTGAACGAATCTTTTCCGATTTATTTTGCATTAAGTAAATTATATATTTTGGTTCTTTGTTTATGAACTTATCAAAAGGTTTTCTAAAAATTACAATATGTATGTACACAGGTAGTTTCCTTCAGCCCTCGGCGTTTGCAAATTATGGTTACCCAACCTCTCCCTTTCCCTCATATACTGACCCACAAAATATTGTCTTACCTACCAAAATGTATCTTGTTATATTTCTTGCATTTTGAGACCTTTACCTTAAAGATCAGATAAGTAGAACCCAAGTTATACGAATATAGCTAAGCAATGCAGATTTAAATGAAAATCAATATAGTTCAATTAGAAGTTTTTTTGCGACCTTTAGCCCAGAATGCGTTTCGACCAGGTACGACAGTTGGGCTCATCAGTTAGATGTTGTCGTACCCTTCTAAGACGCAAGATTTTAGTCGATGCATACCAACACAAATATATTTTGCAACACTGACATGATGCAAATTATATTATTATAGGGGAACTTGGTTAAGCTCTGACGCCTATGTAGAAATGATTGTTTCCCCGTGGTCTGGCATGTTTAAAGAAAGAAGAAGAAAGAAAACAATAGAAAAAAATTATATTGTTTTTGTTTTTGTTTTAGTGGACTGTGATGAATTAAATTCAATTGGAAGTTTTTTTGCGACCTTTATTCCAGAATGCGTTTCGCCCAGGTACGACAGTTGGGCTCATCAGCTAGATGTTGTACCCTTCTAAGACGCAAGAGTTTAGTCGATGTATACCGACACAAATATATTTTGCAACACTGACATGATGCAAATTATATTATTCTAGGGGAACTTGGTTAAGCTCTGACACCTATGTAGAAATGATTGTTTGCCCGTGGTCTGGCATTGAAAATCAATATAAATGTACATATTTAACACAGTCACATCCGTTTCCATAGAAATGTACAGAAATATTAATACAAAATAAAACACAACGCTATAATAATTGAGGAAGTTTATTTTATTGAATTCACAAACCTGGCATATTTTTGTATGCGACAGCAGCGAGCACCCAAAACCTTATTGTAGTTTTCCCCGGCTGAGTTATATTTTTGGTACTAGTTATATTATTAATTAGAATAAAGAAGACCGCATAGTTTCGATTATAATTCAAGGCTGACTTTATTTAATTTATTAACTTAAATCTACACCCAAGATGTGAGCAATCACATCATCAGTGAGTAGATAAACACTACATGGCGATCCTACCAAATACCAAATATACCGATACTAAATGTCACAGCTGGAATTCGATAGCATTGTAGAGAAGTGGGAAAAATATGTGAAAGAGCTGAAGAACAAGAACATCGAAGAATACATTGCTGAAGGGTCAACCCCGCCAACAAAATACACACCAACACCAAAGACTGCTGGACCGAAACCAATTACCATCTTTCAATATCAGGAAAGACAAAACAACCAAAAACAAGCTCTTAAGAAAATAAGAGAAAAACAGGAGACAAAACCATTTAAACTAAAACGAAATCGAATCCGTGGAGGAAAGCAAGTAAGAGCACGGAAAGACATTGCCGATCTTCATCGTATTATCACCACAGATTAGCCATATGAAGATGAGAATGTTTCGTACGTTTTACCCTCCAAAACCCATTTATTTACATTGTTGTATTTGTAATTTCATCCCGCGTCGATGAATAGATGTGAATTGCAACAACAATTTAACCAGGTGTGTGAAGATCCCTACTGTTTATGTGTGAGGTTTTCTTACACACATTCTCATTTTTTATCTGATAACTGCCAGTTCAAGCTTGTAGACAAATTAAAATGGCTGCCAGGGATTCTCATCTTCATGTGGCTAATCTGTGATTATCACCCTCACAACAGACAAAAAACAAAAAAAACGAACTTATCAACAAGGTAAAAAGACTGAAGAAACAATATTATGGGAAAAAGCCAGAGCGAACCGGAAACACTGGTTAATAACAATAATATCCAAGAGCAAATCAACATGCCTACAATTCCAGAATCTGTAGTAATAGCCGCAGTTATTATCACCATCCCTTACGCTGCATATAAAATAAACAAATATTCTAAGAAGTATGTACATAAGCACAAGAATCAAATAACTAATGTATAAAAAAAAAAAAACTTCTATTATTACATAACAAAAAAAAAATATATTTTTTAGTACTTTCACTTACCTAAATGGAAGAATTAAAAAACAACTTAGGAACTATTCTCCTAAATATTAAGAAGAGTTCAGGTAGACCTTATAAATTTGAAACAGTTAAAGCAAAAATTAAAGAAATAGAAAATCTTAAAGAAACATTAAATAATTTAGAAGATAGCGCAGACAAAGAAACTAACAAAGCACTTAAATTAGAATTCGAAGGTGTATATAATACTACAAAAAAGTTACTAGAAGACCAACTACAAGAACAAACATTAGCTTTTGAAAAAGAAAAAGATATAAAAAATAAAATGGCAGATTTTGATTAAGGAATGGCTATGAAAGCAATCCCAATGTTTGCAGGAAATTTCAAGGAGTTAGATAGCTTTCTTAAAATAGTTGAGATAATCAAAAAGGGATTAAAAACCACTTGCACACAGAAATTGATAGAATTCGTTTTTTACTTAAAATTAATGTAAAAACAGCATTAGGAAATACAGACCCTAGTAATTTGAAACCCTTAAATCTTTACTCGAAGAAAGATACAAGAGTAGTACAACCAATTCTGAAATTTAAAATACTTTATCGAATTTTAGTCAAAGAATTCTTTCAGTGACGTCATTTAAAGATAAGTTACTCAACACTATAGCTGATTTAAATAATCTACAGATTAAAGAATTAGGCAACAATGTTACAAATGAAGAAAAAAATAGGATAAAGAAAATGGACGACATTTATAGTTTAAATATCTTCAGAAGCAGCAAACTTGGCAGTAGAATTAGAAAAAACAAACCCTAACGCACTAATGTACTATAAACACAACACACAAAACATAAAGAGACCAAACACACAAAACTTTAATCAAGTAGGCAAAGACCGTAACAGATTCCAAAGAAACATGAATCAAAATCGATACAACAACAACATCCATAATCAAAACTATACCAGCAACAATAACTTCAACCGACATAATAACTGGGTCAATAACCAAACCCAAAATGGTCAAAGAAACAATAACCAAAGGCATCATCAAAACCAATTCAGAAATACGAGACAGCAAATACGATTGCTACATAATGTACGACAAGAGGGAAACGAACATGGCTTGGAATACACAAATATTCCATACAGCCAAAACTAAAAGTATATAGAATATCGGATAGCAACACAAATTTTATTGTTGCAAAACATAAAAATAAAAATATGACATTTTTAATAGACACTGGTGCAGACATATCCATTTGCAAAATAACAAGTAAACTAGAGAATGAAGAATATTACCCAGAAGAAAAATGCAAACTCACTGTTATAACTAGGGCTAGGATTTTCATGCACTTAAAAATGCAAAATATGCGCTTAAAATATGCTCTTAAAAATGTAAAATATGCACCTAAAATATGCATTTAAAAAAATATCCCTTGTGAACCATTTGTATGAAAAAAAACTTAGTATTAACGTTTATGTAACAAATTCGGTCTTTATTATCGAGGAACAAAAAATAATATCAATAAAAATAGAAAAATAAATTGGGATTATTGTGCTTGCTAAGCGGAATATCAGCTGCAACAAATGCCTCACATAAATCCATATTAAAGTTGTTTTGTGGTCTCAACGAAAGGAGTTGTGATGTGACTGCGATTTTGCAGAACTACTAGATTGTTTTCCCAGTGCCGTATGTTTAATAGATTTCAGGTGTTGGTCAATTTGAAATTTTTTCTCGGAGGAGAAACCTTTGTTACACAATTTTACAAAAATTAATTGTTGCTTCGGTTGTTAAAGTGTGCGAGTTGTTCGAAACATATTTTTTCAGATTTTCATTTACAGGCGGCTTCGCTTTCGGCATTGTTTCTGAATACAGATCTCAAATTAATCGCTTGATTAAATAATTTAATTGCTTAGAATTTCACTTTAAAGCAAATCCTAAATCTAATACAATCTTTTATCTAAAAAAAAAAAATACAAAAATTAACAAAAGATCATCGACATGAAAGTAAATCCAGAAACTTTAGAATAGAACAAAGAAAACTCAAATCATAAATAGACCACAAAATTTCATAATATGTGAATAAAAATGTGAACAAAAACAACTGCTGTCATATATACACAACTTAAACTAAGTCCGCATTTACATTGCCCGATTTTTCCAATGCTGATTTTTCTTTGTTGTTGTTATCGTGTGAGATTTCGAGGGACAGCCAACATGTTCCACAAGATTTTTCCATTCTCTCTCACACGATTACAACAACAACAAAAAATCGGCATTGGAAAAATCTTTCAATGTAAATGCCGACTAACTCGTATGCATGTGTAAAATGGAATACTGGAATATGAACGAAAGCTGTCGTGGAAGTTGTCCACAGAAACTGATTAAAGTATAAATTTAAAGGCACGTGTGCATTTTTTACTTCAGGATTATTTTGCTTTTCGAAAATATGCACAAACATGCATTTATTATTGAAAATATGCAATTAAAACTAAAATATGCATTTATAATAAAATATGCAAAAATATGCACTAACGATTGAATGCCAATTTAAAGCAAATTGATTGATTCGTGTTTGTATTTTATTCCTGTGTTTCTAAAGTTTCTCAAAAAAATATGCATTTGCATGAAAATCCTAGCCCTAGTTATAACCAATGAAGAAATACATTCCTTGGGAACACTCGATCTCAATCTCCAGTTATGTGAAGTTATCTATCCACATAAATTTCAATTAGTAGATGAAAAATTTCCTATCGAAACAGATGGTATTTTAGGTAGAGATTTTTTTACCAAATTTCTCTGCAAAATAGACTACGAAGCATTTACGATATCATTAAGCGATGAAGAAAAAACAGTTACCTTGCCAATGTAATCAGAACCTTTACATGCACTGTGCCCAAACGGCAAGTGCAAAATGCAGTTATGGGTGCGAATGCTATGGCGCATGAGATGGTTATTTTTACTGATTATACTTTTACTTGTTTCATATTTTTCTTTTTGAGTTGTTACAGTTTCAATGTTCAATTTTATAAATTATTATTAGTAATCAACAATCTCAGAAAAAGGGTTTAGATTTTCTTTTCAAAAGAAATAAAAATAAATATAAATATTCAATTTAAAGAATTGGACTATTTTGCAAATTTAGTATGGCTTCTCTGAAGAAAGAAAGGGTAAGTTGCTCATACAAATACAGTCCATGTCTCTACCATCTGGACTTTCGACATGGTCCTTCGAGCCGGATCGAATCGGTGTACCTATGGTCCTTTGGAGATGGTGCGCGTTCAGATATCAACGACATCTATTTTATTTGATTGAAGTCAAAAGGGGTTTAGTAAGTGTTATTGCAGCAATTTTGCACGCCGGCCGCACAGTGGTTCGGTTTGTATGGGAGAGCGGAAAAAAGTCTGTTTTATCTGAACGGTTCAACGGATTTAAATGAAATTTGGCAAACATGTTTAGATTAGTCTTATACATGTTTGGTCAAAATTTGGTTGAAAAAAAATAATTAGAAACAAAGTTATTGACATTTTTCTAAAATTTGAGGGTTTTGATGTTTCTATGGGAGAGCGGAAAAAAAATCTGTAACATCTGAACTGCTTAACGGATTAAGATGAAATTTGATTCGCAATTTTAAATTAGTCTTATACACATTTGGTCAAAATTTGGTTGAAAAAAAATAATTAGAAACAAAGTTATTGACATTTTTCTAAAATTTGAGGGTTTTGATGTTTCTATGGGAGAACGGAAAAAAGTCTGTAAAATCTGAACTATTAAACGAATTTTAATTAAATTTGACACACATGTTAAGATTAGTCTTATACATGCTTGGTCAAAATTTGCTCAAGAAAAAATTATTAGAAAAAAAGTTTTTGACATTTTTATAAAATTTGAGGGATTTGATGTTATATTTAAATAATTTTTTTTTTAGTAAAATCTTAACTTTTTATTTTGAACAAAATATTATTATTAACTATGTATATTTTAATGTATTGAATTCACTTTATATGTTTGTTATTATATTTAACTTCACTTTCACTTATTGGTTGATCTAAGAGTAAAAATTTTTCTTACACACCTTGCACAAATGCTCAATAACTCAATACTGACTTTTTTTTTAATCCTTTATATATATAGATTTAAGTTAGAGATTTTATTCTAATAAGCCATTACTAATCCTTACAGGTAATAAAAAATTACGCAATACACAACAAAAACAAAGCAATAAAACTTAAAAAAAAAAACACCTTTTTAATTTTTACCTGCCCTACTTTTAGCGAAAAATAAAAAAAAAAAAAAGGATTATCCCTAATCTTTTTCTTTATTATGTATTAAGCTCTATCATATAATTCAAAATATCATAAAACTATATCATTTTTCGTGTGTTGTTTTCAAGAAAATTGAGTTGAAAGTTGAAAAATTTTCCAGGCAGAAATAAATGGTTTTCGCAAAAATCGAAATTCTCAGACCTGGGTCAATGTATTAATTTTGTTTTATTTTTAAAATAAAGTTTGACATTTTTTCTTAAAAAAATGGGCTTAATCAGTTCATTCTGACAATTAATACCGAAGAAATCAAACTTTTTGGTAAACACCACCGTCAAGACGGAGTTTTTTGAAATCCGATTTAGTGAAACATTTTTGAGCATAACTTCCACATCTGCACGTATCTGCAGCTGATTTTTTCTGTGCTTTAACATGAGTGTATGGAGCATATGGTGGCATACTTACTTTCTTGGTATCTTTTGGAGCTGTTTTTTTAAATCAAAAAGTTTAAAAAAAAGCATTTTTTCTTAGTACTTAAGCTTCAGGCTACTTATAGAAGGTATCTTTTATAAATAATCAATATTTTTTTTTTATTTTTAGATAATTGAAAATAAACCAATTAAATTATTTAAGAAGCTAGAGAATTTATCTACAGGAACTTCGGAAAAAAACATCTCAAAATTTGTTGAAAATACAGTTCGCGATTTGAGTAAAATTATTTTTCAACTTTGAGGGCTTGTAAATCAGAACATACAATATATATGTTAAAAAATACTTTTAAATCATACGCTCGGGTTATCTAAGAGTACTTAAACATAAAGTTTAAAACGATAGACATGACTTTTTCAAAAGACTTTTTTCCGCTCTCGCACCACTGTGCGCCGCCGTGTATGAAGGGTGCTATTAGGATTTTGATTTTAATTTATTTAAAACGGTTAAATTTATATGTTGCTTTCTTAAGTAAGCCTCAATGCTTATGAAATTTCAATTTCTGCAGAAACTAAAGCGACAACGGGGATTGACTGATATAGAAGTTTTTTCTCCACAAAAAGGAGTTTGATGGAAATTTTCCGCAGAAAGAAGATGGTTGTCAAGTCTATACAAGCTGGAAATGCAGGTATGTGAAAACATGTATGAGCAGAATAGGTTATGAGTCGCAATTGGCGTGGCTATAACTATAATGCTGCAAGGATTATGAGTCACAATATGCGTGGCTATAATCATATACAGAATTGCTTGTGGGTCACAATTGGCGTGATCGCAAACATATGTAGGTACATATTTATATAGATACAGTGTTTTATGGGTCACAATGGGCGTGGCCGTAAACATAATTCGGCAAATAGGTTATGAGTCACAATATGCGTGGCTATAACTAACTAAAAATTGCTTGTGGATCACATTTGGCGTGATCGCAATCATAATTCAGAATGGTTTGTGGGTCATAATATGCGTGACCACGAACATGTTAGATTGGTTAGGCTTGGCCATAATAAATGAAAGCTAATGAAAGTATTATTTTACAGGAAGGAACAGACAGCGTTCGGAGACGAAGCTGCAAGGCAGTTACAAGCGTGTTTCGAAATCTGCCGTTGAAGAAAATTCAATGGGGCCGACGTATGTAGGGCCGTGGGCTCCCTTTGACGTATCTGAACAGAGCCAGAATGATGATAATGCAAGATCGACGTTTGATCTGCAAAATCGTCGCACCAAACAAACAAAATTGCACAGGTCTCCTGCCAGCATTGAGGGCTCGTGCAACTGGTGTGAAGTGAAATTATCTGCTCTTCGTCGAATATCAGATTTTACACAGCAGACCGAGTTCTTAGACGCTGATCAGCATGCAATTCAGACGAAGCTGGAGATGCTCGATAACTACTGGGAGGAGTACAACAACGCTTGTAATCAATGGCTGTCAATAGGAAACGTGACTGGCAGTTCATACCTGGAGCAGGGTGAACAAATTTACTTCACTTCCAAAGCAACTTTGCGATCGCGATTGGCTTAATTGGTGCCGCATGTAGTACAGCAGACAAATCAGTCAGACAATGTTTTGCGAATTCAGTGGAGCGATATGCCAAGTCAGTTTAAATTGCCGACATTTAGTGGAGATTTCGCCAAGTAGGCACCTTTTCGCGATGCATTTATTGAAGAGGTACACAATAATACAAATCTTACAAATGCACAGCGCTTAAGGAAGTTACTGGCTGCGCTCGAAGGCCCAGCTAAACGTGCAGTTGGTGAATGGCCAGTTGCAAATGATGATAATTATTTGTTGGCATGGTCTTCATTGCGACAACAGTTTGACAACAACCACCAAACCATTAGAGCTCATATGCAAGAAATAAATGCGTTGCTTCCAGTACGTCAACGATCATTTGAGGATTTGCGGGAGGTTTTGGATACTGTACGAGTGAATCGTCGGCATTTGATGTCATTGCTGTCATCAGAGCAGTTGGTCGACTATCAATTTATTCATCAAGTAGAACAGTTGTTGGACACAGAAAGTAGACGTGAATGGGAAATGCGCCACCAAATAAATGAGCTACCCACATTGACAGAGATGTTTGCATTTTTGGAACAGCGTGCAAATTGTCTTGCCAGTTTGGAAATGGGAACAATAAACCCCCGGCTAATAGCAGCTAGCTCACAAGAAGATCCACGCAACATTCTTAAGTCATCAGTCAACACAACGCAGCGCATATTAGGCCAATCGCAATCGAAATCAGTAAATGGCCAAGTTCGACGCCCAATGGCACAGTTTATTGATCGCAAACGTCCGGCTGACAACCGCAAGTGTTTCAAATGCGATTTCCCTGGCCATGCACTGTTTCACTGTGAAGAATTTAAGGCAATGTCAATGAACGAAAGACGGGATTTCGTGCAGAAGAAACGTTTATGCGAATCATGCTTTAGTCCAAACCATTTAGTGAACAACTGTCCTCGACATTCGTGTCCTCGATGTCCAGGACAAAAGCATAATAGCATTATATGCCCAATTAACAATCTATCAAAATCTGAAGGTTCAACCATTCAAACAAATACCTCAACAAAAACGCAATAGCAACCAACACATCTGGATGGATACAATGAATTCACTGTATCTAATCACTCTGTTTCAAAATTATTGTTAACACAATATCAGCAAGACGAAGATCCAAAGACAAGTTTGGCTTTGCTGGCAACAGCTAAGGTGCGTTTGAGAGTTGGTCCATTTACAACGCAGGCAATCCGAGCAATGTGCGATTCTGGGTCCCAAGTTAACCTTATCGCTAAGTCAGTGGTGCAGACGGAGTTTCTACCAACGATACAATGCAATATACGGATTGCGGGAGTTAACAGCGTGTCAAAGCATCCAATCACAAGGAAAGTATGCTGTCAATTGCTGCCGCGTTTCAGTGGAAATCCAATTGCAGAGATTGAGTTGCTTATAGTACCAGTATTATCTATTGGCTCACTACCCAAATCACCTTTAAGTATCGATCTGGCTCCAAAAGACATTCGAGATAAATTGGCTGATCCATTGTTTCATATACCAGCAAAGGTAGACATACTGCTTGGAGCTGGTGTTTGGGCAACTATTTTGCATAATAGGAGTTCGATTAATGACCTTGGTATCGTTGCACAAAGCAGTCGACTAGGATGGTTACTTTATGGTGGTGGTGTACGCCCATTAATAGAAGCACAAGTGACTTTGGCACTTGTAAAGGAGGACCACCTGTCAACGTTAATGCATAGATTCCAGGAAGTTGAAGAAATTCCCTCGTGTCGAGTGCGACCCAAGGAACAGGAGGAGTGTGAGAAATTTTTCATGGATCATCATTATCGAACATCAACTGGCAGGTATGTCGTGGGGATTCCATTTCGTAGCGACATAGACGAAATAGGATCGTCACGTGATCTTGCATTGCGACGTCTGTATGCTTTAGAGCGTCGTTTTGACCGTGAACCAGCATTGCGGGAAAAGTACATTACTAGTATCAACGAGATGTTGGAAGCAGGTCATTTGCTCCAAGTGGACCGCGAGCCAAAAGGATGATGCTATTATATCCCACACCATGCAGTCGTGCGTAAGTTTCGCGTTGTTTATGATGCATCATGTAAGACAAACCACGGCATCTCTTTGAACGAGGCACAGATGATTGGAGAAAAATTGCAAGACGATTTGTTCAATCTAGTTTTGCGATTTCGCACACATAGAATCGGAATAACGACCGATGTTAAGAAGATGTATCTCCAGGTAGGGGTCATTGAAAAACAGTGGGATGTACAGCGAATAGTTTGGCGACCAGATCCAAAAGTTGACGTGAAGGAATACTGGTTGACAAGAGTAACTTTTGGAATGGCTTCTGCACCACACTGCGCAGTTCGCGCGATGATTCAGTGTGCGCGAGACCAACAGGATGAGTTCCCACGAGGTGCACGAGTAATAGAGAGTGACTTTTATATGGACGACGGCATCACCGGCGCTGATAATGAAGAAGAAGCGCGCACACTATGCATCGAGATGTCAACAATTCTTCACAATGGTGGGTTCCCGTTAAGTAAATGGCACTCAAATGGCGTCAACGTAGTTCCGAAGCAATCAATGGAGTCAACAGAAGCAGTCGAGTTGGGAGAATTCAACGACACAACGGTGCTTGGTTTGCGATGGTTACCCATTTCCGATGAGCTAACCTTTAAATTTAAGCCGCAGCCACCAGAGGAGAAACAGACGATGACCATGCGAAATATTCTTAGTCAGATAGCACAATTGTTCGATCCAAATGGATATTTGGGCCCAGCCATCGTCAGGGCGAAGATAATCATGCAAAATATATGGAAGGCAAGAATTGGCTGGGATGCATAAGTACCGGATACAATTGGCAATGAATGGAAACAATTCCAATCTCAATTGCCTGAGCTTGCACGCATCCGAATTCCACGTTGGCTTGGAATTGCCCCAACAAATAAATTCGCTCTTCATGGATTTGCTGACGCATCTGAGGTAGCTTATGGGGCTGTCGTTTATGTAAGAGTTGAAAATGGAAATGAAACAATTTCTACACTGCTAACTTTCCGGTCTCGAGTGGCACCAGTCAAGACATTGACAATACCACGGTTGGAATTGTGTGCTGTGGCGTTACTAAGTGAGCTTATGCGAGTAGTGAGAAAAGCATATAAGTTTGAATTTGTTCGTACAATTATGTGGACAGATTCATCAATAGTTTTGCACTGGATGGAGAAGGATCCAGAAACTTTAAAACCATTTGTGCATAACCGAATTCAAACGATCCGAAAATTGACGAATAACTGCGAATGGCGACACGTAGCGACCACTGACAATCCAGCGGACGTATTGAGTCGTGGAGTACCACCAGCTGTCTAGACGAGAAACTGGTGACATAACTGAAGCTGAAGAAGAGAAGGCTATAGATTACTGGGTGAAACAAGAACAATCAGTTTATTTCAACCCAGAATTGAACGCCTTAAGAAATGGAGAAGCGATTCCAAAGAAGAGTCAATTGATTCGACTCAACCCGATAATCGACAAGAAGGACGTCATGCGAGTAGGTGGTAGGTTGGAAAATGCAATGTTGTCATATGAGCAGAAACATCCTGTAATACTACCTGATGTAAGCCACCTAGCTCAATTGTTGATACGGGACGCTCATGAACAAACTTTGCATGGCGGTTTTCAGTCAATGGCGGCAGCTCTGAGACAACGCTTTTGGATCACCAATCTCCAAAGAGCAATACATACTCAAATTTCACGTTGTATTCCATGTGTGTGGCAAAGTCAGAAACTTTGTGAACAATTAATGGGGAATCTTCCAGCAGACCGAGTGCGGCAAAGTCCACCATTTTCAAATACAGGCGTTGATTATGCTGGCCGTTTTGAGGTAAAGGCACGTGGTGGCAGATGCAAAACCATCGAAAAGAAGTATGTCGCAATTTTTGTATGTATGTCAACAAAAGCGGTTCATATCGAACTGGTTGAAAATTTGTCAACAGCAGCCTTTATGGCGGCATTTCTCCGTTTTACCAGCATTCGTGGCAGCTGTACCCATTTTTCGAGTGACAATGGAACATGTTTCGTCGGAGCTGAAAAGGAATTAGCGCGAATGGTGAACAGCTGGTCGCAGATTGATTCGGACGCGTATAAGGAGATGCGAGAATTAAGGGTGAAGTGGCATTTTATCACACCATCTGCTCCACATCAAGGAGGCCTATGGGAATCAAAGGTAAAGGCCATGAAGTATCACTTGCGTCGAGTTGTCGGGCAGAGCAAACTGACCAGCGGTGATTTGCAAACATTGCTGGCACAGATAAGTGCTATTTTGAATTCAAGGCCACTCACAGCGCTTACTGATGATCCGGAAGATTTAAATTTTTTATCACCTGGACATCTGATCAATGGGAGACCACTAAAGCAACTCTTTGGAGAACGAATTGATGAAACGCCTAAAAGTTCACTTCGACGATATGCAATCACGCAGCATATGTCACAGTCATTCTGGAAACAGTGGCACCAAACATATTTAAATGAGTTACAGCAACGTCCCAAATGGAAAACTGCACGAGAGAATTTAAAGATGGGTGATTTGGTGTTAATCAAGGATGAGAACGCACCGCCAACTTTTTGGGCAACTGGCCGGATCAAGCGGACATTTCCTCGAAATGATGGCCTTGTTAGAAACGTAGAATTGCGAGTCGCTGGCAAGAAACGACGAATGATGCGCCCAGTGCAAAAATTAGTTTTGCTGCCGTTGGACCAAATTGAAGAATCTGCTGACTCATCAAGGGGGGAATGTGCCCAAACGGCAAGTGCAAAATGCAGTTATGGGTGCGAATGCTATGGCGCATGAGATGGTTATTTTTACTGATTATACTTTTACTTGTTTCATATTTTTCTTTTTGAGTTGTTACTGTTTCAATGTTCAATTTTATAAATTATTATTAGTAATCAACAATCTCAGAAAAAGGGTTTAGATTTTCTTTTCAAAAGAAATAAAAATAAATATAAATATTCAATTTAAAGAATTGGACTATTTTGCAAATTTAGTATGGCTTCTCTGAAGAAAGAAAGGGTAAGTTGCTCTTACAAATACAGTCCATGTCTCTACCATCTGGACTTTCGACATGCACTAACAATCAAAATATCTGCAAGAACAGAAATGATTCAACCACTAAAACTTCATTTGACTCATGACACTCTTTTTACAAATAAAGAAATAGCGCCTGGTGTATTCATAAGTAACACAATAGTACCAAAAACTGGCATGGCACATATCAAATTGCTCAACACGAACGACAATGAAGTAATCTTAAACGACGTTGTTTTAGACACAGAACCACTTAAAGACTATGACATAATGACATACAAAAATGAAAACAAAAGCAAAGACGATAGCTTTAAGAAAATAATAAAAAAATTAGAAATCAATTGCAAAGACGATCATACAAAAAATTAATTAATTGATATTTTTAGGAAACATCAAGAATTTTTCACTTAGAAAACGAACCACTGACAAAAAACAATTTTTATACCCAGAAAATTGAAACTTCCGATAAAATACCGACATACGTAAAAAACTATAGATTTCCCCATGCACATTAAGATGTCATATCCGAACAAGTTGAACAAATGTTCAAAGACGATATAATAGAACATTCAAAAAGCCCTTACAATGCACCTCTATTATTAGTGCCAAAGAAAAATGTAGCCGACAAAAAGAAATGGAAAGTAGTAGTAGACTACAGAAAGTTAAACGACAAAATAGTGAACGACAAATTCCCCTTAACACGTTTAGAAGATGTACTTGACAAATTAGGAAGAGCAAAATGGTTTTCAACGTTAGACATGACTAGTTCTTTTCACCAAACAGGACTTCACAAAGATTCAAGACCACTTACGGCATTTTCCACCAACAATGGACACTACCAATTTAAAAGACTTCCATTTGGACTTAAAATTTCGACCAACAGTTTTCAAAGAATGCTTACTATCGCTCTAGCTGGACTAGAATCCGAAGCCTTCTTATACGTAGAAGACATAATAATCTACGGTTGCAATCTCAAAGACCACAACGAAAATCTAGTACGTGTCCTCGAACGACTCAAACATTAAAACCTTAAGCTGAATCCAGAAAAATGCATTTTTTTTTGCCCTGAAGTAATATATTTAGGTCATCTTATTACAAGTAATGGCGTCAAAACTGCTAAACACAAAACGATTAAAGAAAATCCAATACTAAAAAATGCAGATGATGTTAGACGATTCATAGCCTTCTGCAATTATTACAGAAGATTTATACCAAATTTTGCCGATATTGCACCAAATAGCCTTTGATACTTTAAAAGATAAACTCATTGAACCCCCATATTACAATATACAAATTTCGACGAACCATTTATCCTAACAACTGACGCATCAAATTATGCGCTAGGAGCAATCCTATCACAAGGAAAAATTGGTGAAGACCTTCGAATATCATACGCAAGTAAATCTTTGCAAAAACATGACCTAAAGAAACCCGTAATAGAAAAAGAACTACTCGCAATCCATTGGGGTACACAATTTTTCCGATCATATCTATACGGACGAAAATTTACTGTTGTCACCGACCACAGACCTTCAGTATCTCTATTCTCAAACAAAAATCCATCGTCAAAAATGACTAGAATACGCGTTGACTTAAGTGATTATGATTTTGACATAATATACAAAAAAGGAAAAAGGAATACAAACGCAGATGCTCTATCTAGAATAAAAATCGACTCAGACTTATTAAAACATATGATACCGACAGAAATCGATGAAACCGTCAAAAGAACATTAGTTATCACAAGGGGGATGTCCAACAAAGTGAAGGTGGACAACAACAAGGAGAAATGCAATTCTCATGAGAAGCCTGTACATCTTCAAATCTGGGAATGCATACCCATTAATGACGTCAAAATAGAAAGAAATTAAAATTTAATATTGATAAAAATGCTAGAAACTCAAAAATAAATATTGATGAAAATTTTGTGTACGTGAGATGCAGCGATAAATCGTCGAATCCAGATTCGAACCTGATGAAGCTTGCAATGATGAATTATTTAAGCATTTTGAAAAAGATAAATTCAAAGAAACATATGCAAAAATAAAAATAAATGGCCAGAATCCTAAGCTAAAAATAATAATTTATAACGCCCCAAACAAATACTTGATGATATGACTAAATACAAACTAATCGACGAATTCCATAACTCTGCACACGGAGGACACTTAGATATACGGAAAACCCTTATAAAATTAAAACAAAGATACATATGGCCAAAGATGAATCAAATGGTGAAACAATTCATAACAAATTGTGATTCATATGCAAGAAATAAACAAACAAAAAACACAATTGAACCACAAACGATTGCAGACACTGCAAGCAACAGCTTTGAAGTGGTGTCAATTGACACAGTCGGACCTTTACGAATATCAAATAATAAGAGATATATTTTAACCATGCAATGTGGACTGACTAATGGCGAATTCCTTTCAACAAAAAATTCGATTTTTTTCTAAACAGAGTCGAATTTTTTCTAAACAAAATAGATTCTTTTCTGACAAAACAAATCTTGCGTTTTTAGCAAGATTTCACACTGATTTGCACACACACTATGAAGACTTGACATTTCTAATACGTCGTAAATTGAAAGTCCCGGAATTTTTGGAAGACGAGTTGTTTATTTTTTAGTTGGAACGAATTCTACATAATTTAATAAAATATTCAACAATACAGCTTTAAAAATAATGCGTTCTTCACTATCAAACACAAATTTGACAAAGAAAATAGCTTTCGCGAGTGAAAGACGTGTTAAAAACTTTCAGTGCAAGTGATGAAAACTTTTCAATAATAATTTTCTTTAAAAATATATGTGCAAATAGAAGTTCAAACAAATAAAATGCACCGTATAAGCTGGCTAAGATCTTTTATTTATTTATTTAATTCTATTGGTAAAACATTTTTCTCACAACAAAAACAAACAACCTTAATAGTTTTGTGAATAATTTCTTGACGTTTTGCGTCAATTGCAGCTATAAAGTCACAAACACAATCACACCAAAAAAAATCGATTCTTTTACGAAATACGAATTCCTTTCAATTGACAGAAAAAAATCGATTCTGTTTAGAAAAAAATCGATTTCTTTTTTGAAAGGAATTCGCCATAAATTTGTCGTCGCATATCCTATGACATCAAAAGACGCAACAACAAAAGCAAAGACTTAAGTGGAAGAATTTATTCTTAGATATGGATACTTCAAGATTCTAAAATCAGATAAAGGTACAGAATTCAATAACGAACTTATGAACAACGTATGTTCGCTATTAAAGATAAATCAAATATTTTCCTCCCCATATCACCACCAAACTATAGGTGCTCTTGAAAGAAATCATCGGACACGTAACGAATTTTTATTATCAAGTGTCAATGACAATGAATGGGACAAATGGGTTCCGTATTTTACGTTTGCATACAATACAACACCACATATAGACACTGGGTATTCACCATATGAACTCGTTTATGGGAAATGACCATGCTTACAGGCAGAGACAGACACTTTAAATAATAAAACAAAAATTTATGACTATGACCAGAGATTATGAATTATAAAGATTGGAAACCTCTTCTGTCATTCGGGTTTGCCTACAAGCTAAACAATATGGCTGCCCGTGGTGAAGTAAGTAAGTTGCATTAGAATGCGTGTTTTAACTCATACTAGTGCAACTTACTGATTTCCACCACGATATTTTGAAAACTTGATGAGTTTCAATGGGCACGTTTGAAAACTTGATGAGTTTCAATGGACACATTCAAAAACTTATAAAAATCGCGAAACGAACTATCAAGTGTTCACGACACCTAAAATCATTTGGTTTTAAGGTTGCATGGAAGATTTTGAACAATTATATGAAAAGAGTAGTAAAATAATAAACAAAATGCAAATTGACAATAAATCAATACTTAATTTAAGCAGTAGTTCAATTTAATCGGATATTGAGAGAACAGAATATTGCAAAAAATCTTCTTTCCATTTGCTGCTGAAAGTGATGCTTTAGGAGTGTTCTTTGCTGCTCTATTTCATTTAGGCTGGTATTCACCGAGCGCTATTAAACGGCTCTTAACTTTACGAGGTTCTTAACTTGAAATTTCTTTTGGGTATTCACCAACCACTCCTAAGTGTATTTCGAAGCTCATAAAAGAGAGCCACTCTCTCTCACCCAGTTATACTTAAACTGTGAAACCAAACTGTTTTCGAAGAAGAATGACAGCAGCTTTCAGCCGGTAGGAAAAACTTCAACAAAAACATTACTTTTTATTCTTAAGAAAGTGTGTAGTTAAAAAATTATTCAAGTATACATAATAAATTAAACTTAGTGAATTATTGAAATTATAAATGAAAATTTGATTTACAAGTGTGGCTGACGACGACAGCGAACAACAGGGACAACAAGCAATAATCTTCCAGAAATAATAAATAGTTGTGACCGGCTATCTTCTTGTTGAGCGCCAAGTGGAAACTTAAATTCTCATTGAAAAGTTATTAATACAAAAAAAAAAAAAAACAAGTTACATAAAGCAAAATACAAAATCGACAATGAACGGCACTGGGTATGAACTGAATGGATCCAAGGCGATATCATTGCACAGAACCAACAAAAAGGTTGGTGCACTATTGGTCTGATTAATGGCCAGCACAAGTACATGACAGCCGAGACATTTGGCTTTAAATTGAATGCAAATGGAGCCAGTCTAAAGAAGAAACAATTGTGGGCATTGAAGCCCTCTAATACAATAAAGTATTATCTACCTTCGATGACGAACGCGATTCTGGAAGTCGATTTCAAATTAGTATAGGCGAGGATAATACCGGCAGATGGGCGCTGAAAAATAAGTCACTACTTCCTAGGTGGCACTCCAGACAAGCTGCAATCGGGAATTCTGGATAGTGCATTTGGCGGCCAGGACTCAGGTGAACCTGCGCTCGATTGGAAGGAAACGGTTCGCACACTTGTCCAGACACAAGAGATTCATGTTGACGCAAACATTCCATGGGATGAGGATACTCTGTTCACCTGCCGACGATGGGGGTCGTTATGCGCTACACACATGCAACAACAAGTGCGTTTGCTTTGGCTTTTGAAAGTAATGCCTTGTAAATAATGTGGTTTTCTTAGTACTCCAGGTGCAAGCGACGAAGATTGTTTATTTCGCACTGAGTACCATGGAGGACATTTGGCGCTTATGGATAGGTAAATATCGATTGAGAAAAAAAAAAATGAAAAAAGTTCAATCATCATTTTCTTATTTTTTTTATATATTGGTTCGAAGGCCGTTTGTGAAATAAGGTGTTGATGTGACCGCTAATCAGGGTGAAGTTGGCGATAACGAGACATTCCAATTGGAAATCAATTGGACAGCACACCACTGGGCACTGCGCACAACATAAGATCGATATTGCTGTGCATCAACCGGTGGCGGAATACAAGCAACCTGATACAAGCAATGCTGATGCACTATTTGAGCTCATCTGCACGGCGATGGATCACTTTCATTTAGAGCTAACATTGGAAAATTCTTGGGAAAAAAACGTTAAGGTCATTTGTTTATAACTTCAGAAGCAAAAGAGGAAATGACAAAATTCTATTTTTATCTTACCAACAGGTGATTAGTAATTTATACTAAAGGGTTCTTATAGTAATTATAATCGAATGTATTTGTGTTTTGTTTGAAATAAAGACTTTTTTTAAATAAGCTATGTACATATGTATGTATGCATGCGGATGAAAATGATTTTCGTTATGATTTCACTTAATAAGTAATAAAATCAAAAAAGGGGTAATAGTTTTTCATGATATGAAAGCTGCATTGTTTAGATATGCAATTATAACTTTAGTTCTACTGATTTCATTATTAAGGTTAAGATCTTAAAATGCAGGAAATAAAAGAAGCTACATTCTAGTACCACTTTATTAGCTAGGGAAAGGAGGGGGGTGATGGGGTACACAGCAATAATTTTTTCAGGAATGAAATGCTGAAAATTCGGCCTATGAGTTCAATGACATACTGAGGGGATATTTCAAATTTGTTGAGATAGGTCTTTTTTATTAGTAAGCTTCAAAACCGATTGGATTCGGAAATTTGTATTCAATTGATGTAATTTTGTCATTATGGAGTGGCTAAAAATATCGTTGGCCGAGAATAACTAGGTTGTATGTCGAAAATGATGCGTAGTTGCCAATTAAGACATCATGCATGCAGCTCTTGAATGTGTCTCATGGCCTCATAAGAACCCTTTTTCAATTTTGTTGCCTGAGTAAAGCTGCACATCTATTTTAATGTTCTGTTTTTCCAATCGTCGGCCCGAACAGCTTAATTTATCGGGTTAATTTAGCACAATAATACATTAATAAGATAAAATGAAACAAAATTTAATCGAAAAAGGAAGATAAAGCTGCTTGTGTTCGACGATAAGGCCAGGCGCGCACATGCAACTAAACAGTTTGGTTGCAATTTTGAGCACTATGGGATTATATGAGAGTCCGCGCACATAAACCGGCGGACTCTCATATAATCCCGAGTGCTCAAAATCGAAACCAAACAGTTTAGTTGCATGTGCGCGCCTGTGGGATTATATGAGAGTCCGCGCACATAAACCGGCGGACTCTCATATAATCCCGAGTGCTCAAAATCGAAACCAAACAGTTTAGTTGCATGTGCGCGCCTGGCCTAAAGGTACATATTTTTCTTGAGTAAAGACTTTAAGGAACAATAGAACACACAAAATTGAATATATTTTAAGCTATTCAATTTGCCTTTATCTACAATTTGTATATTTATTAAGTATATGATGTTATTCTAACAGGCTGAACTTTGGCGTTTTATTATTTCTTAAACTCTTTACTCTAGAGTATACAACCAATGTTGACGTATTCTCTTTGCTCCCCGTTTTCACGTTTATATGGTTCAATCGATTTATGTATCTTAAAAAGTGTAAACACAAAATATTGAGCTAGCAATTTTAAGGATTTATTATCTAAGTTCCGAAACTCTGCTATAGTTATAGCGCGGAAAATGTTCGTAAAATCATTGTGATCAAAACATAAGGAAGATAATATTTAGCAAATTCGTGCAAGCAAATCTAGACCTTGTCTCTTTCTGAAAATTTTAATCGAAAAAATAAGCTGTAAGCTGACGTCGAATCTAATAATATGGACGACTGGATCGCACGAACTTGCTCTTGTCGCTCAAGTGGCTTAGAATTTTAAAGATTTTGTATTGTAAAAAAAAACGTGCTCGATATAACGAATGCACTCTAGAAATTATATCGTTTGTTATGCTGGACCACTACTGTATTTGAAAAAGAATAATTTGACGGCCTCTTTCATCTTAAATAATTCTCTGTAAACTTTCTTAACGCATGTTTTTGAAAATGATATTCTTCATAAACTTAAAAATATTGTTTATTAAGATTTTACATAAGTTATCACAGTTTACCGAGCATTGAATTTATATATAACAAAAAGTAATTAAATATATTGTGAAGAAACGATGTTAAAAAATATTATCCCCCGTGAATTACAATAATACTGACAGAAATATCACTTACAATAATTAACTACCTTACTCACAATCTGTCTCAAAAATCAAAATGTACAGAAAAAAACACAAAATTGTACCGTCATTGACGAAAATAATTAAAATCAACAAATTATTAAGTCTCTTAATTGTCAACGTAAAACAACGTATAAAGTTTTCAATCAAAATTTCCTCAAATACATAGTTTTATTTTCTATTTTTCAATATGCAAAACAAATCTTAACCTTAGCTATATAAAGATGTATTTCCCTTTTTTTTGCATGATTTTAACTAACAATGTTCAACGTGAACAAATTCCTCTCACCCTAAGATTATCCTCTTTGACGTCTCACAATTAGAAATCTCAGCTTATTCATGAATAAAAAAAAAACTATAATTATTTTGTAGATTTTGTACAAACTATTTTAATTATCTCATGCTTAAAAAACATAACAAGTATAATTTGTTTATCCTTGTTTCTGTGCCAATTCTCTCGCCTTGGCGCGTTTCAGCTTGGCGATACGGGTCAAACTCTGAGCCCAAGATACCGCCTCACCAGTGTTTCTTGATTTTGTCTTGGCGTTCATTGTAGTTGGCCTTGACGACTTGCAAGATCTTGCCTAGGTTCGCCATGTCATGGGCTTCGACTGCGGTTAGAGCGAGAGCAGTGCAGGTCTTGTGACGCACTAACAATCCCAAAGGAGCCTTGCTTTTAACAATGCAGTATGGGACAGCAACCAACTGAAAAGAAAAAAACACAGCAACATCAGTTGAGCAAGATGGAATCCTGACTTTGGAAGCTTTGTCCTCAGGGTGTCAAGTTATCACAAAGAATAGTTGAACAACATTAGTTTTTCAACTTCAGATAAATAGACAAATAAATCGAGACAAATAAATCGAGATATCATAACGCTCACCTCAAGGGCATCGACATCGTGGTCGATGACGATCAATTGGGCCTTCTTCTGTTCAACCAACTTGGTGACAATGTTGGTTCCTGACCTCACGTATGAGGGCTTCTTTTTGGGTTGGACTTCCTTGCCCTAGGTCTTGGACCCGACGAGTTTCTTCAAGCGCTGCTTCTTGACCAAAGAGGACTCGGGCTTGTATTTCTCCAACAACCTGAACATCTTGACTGCGGTGGCCTTGTCCTAGGTCTGGGTAAGCTGATGGATTGGTGGCGGAAGCTTCAGGCGTTTTTTGAGGACGGCCTTTTGATGCTGGACGCGAATGTACTTGGGCCATCTGACGAATTGAGATAAATAACGTTTGGGTTGGATATTTTGTCCTGAAATAATATCGGCAATTATAATTTGCCTCAAGTGGGAAAAGTACTATGTTCGACTTACCAATGCCAAAATTTCTTTGGCCTCTTCTCGGATACCTGGTTGACAACAGCTTTCTTGACGGCGAGAGGGGCTGGGCCACTTTCTTGGTCACTGGCCTCTTCTTCGTTCTTGGCTATGAGATATATTTAAAAAAAATAACATTAGACCTAAATAGTACACTAAACATTTTTATAAAGTAAAATTTCAAGAACACTCGAGCGGTAAACAAATGCAAATATTTCATGAAAATCCCTGCAATTATTTGGAAATTTAATTTTCACCTTATTCAAATTAACATTTACCTTCTTAACAACCATTTTGGTTTAGTATTTATTAAAAACGCAGATTTTGGGCGGCTCAATAAAAGAGCTGCTTGTGTGCCTGTCAAAAAGGTAAAGGAGTTGAGCAAACGGAAATGGTGATCATCTTGTTTTTTTTTAGAAACACAATGTACTTAGGACCACACAAAGACCAACTAGACTTGAATAAAGGACAGAGAGTTCTTAAAACACAATTTACACACTTAGTTCCAGTATAATATATTCTTTCAGTTATACTACAACACAATTTGGTAAAAATTTTGTTACAGTCCCAGTTAAAGAAATAATATAATATGCACAGCGTTTATCATTTTGGGAAATTTTTTGTTGACGTCCTTCGTAGGTTCAGTGTGTAATACACATAACGTATTACTTTTTAATGTACCGTAAACATAAAAAATTGTTTGTAATAATTTTGTATTACATTTAAATAGTTTTGTATTAAAATTATTATTTGAAACATCATCGAACTGCAACACAAAAAGGAGAACGATATTTTTCGTTTATGTGTCATTTTTGTATGGAATTGTTCTTTAACTTGAAAAACAGTAACATCATAGCACGTCATAGACACATAATATTCATTTTATGACAATGTTCGCATAACATTAACTCCGCATTATATTTGCAATTTGCATTTATCAGTTTAAGGAATAAAAAACATTTAAAACTGAATTACTATGTATGTATGCATACAAATACATATATTTTTCCCAATAAAAGAAAAATATTATGGCTTAAAAGGGATTTTTAAAATTAGTTTGGAGGCGCATTTCAATCGAAATTAAAGAAAACAATGTCACCATTATAATTTGTCATGCATTTGGACTAAAGGTCGCAAAAAAAATCCATTTGAACTATAATTCAGATAGTAAATCAGTGATTGACTTATAAGAAAAATACTCAGACAAAAATAATCTTTCATTATATGTTTGTGTAAACTAATATATTTTTGGATTAATTTTATGTTATGCGCTTTAAATTTATTGCAAACAAATAAATTTGTATTATTATTATTATAACATTTTATTAGAATTCAATACAGCGACATTATAAATTAATATATTGTGCATTTTAACTCACAAATGAAGAATTGCATTTAATAATTTATGTGCTTAGAATTCATTCAATGAAATTACAAATTGTATTCTTTTGTAAAGGGTTTTCCAATAAGAGGTGTTATTTTGATATTCAAAGAAAAATGGCATTTTTTGAGATAAATGATCGGATGTTTATTTCATTATGTATGCCGTTAATAATGAAACACAACATCAGCCAAATGGCCGCCACGACGACGCTTACAGGACCATATCCTTTTCATGAAATTTTCCACAACCAAATCGCAAAGTGGCTGCCCTATGTCCTCGATAGCCTCACGAATTCCATCTTTGAAGTCTTGAATCGACGCTGGGCTGTTGGCGTAGACCTTATCTTTCACGTGGCCCCAAAGGAAGAAGTCGCAAGGTGTTAAATCACAAGATCTCGGTGGCCAATTGTGATCACCACTTCGAGAGATAACACGGTCCGGAAACTTTTCCCGTAAGATATCGATGGTTTCATTGCTTGTGTGGCACGTAGCGCCGTCTTGTTGAAAGTAAATTTTGTCCAGATCAATACCATCCAATTCCAGCATAAAAAATCATTAATCATCTCTCGATAGCGCAATCCATTGTCCGTAACTGTTGCTCCAGCCTCATTTTCGAAAAAGTAAGGTCCAATGACCCCGCCGGACCATAAACCGCACCAAACAGTCACGCGTTGAGGATGGAGAGGCTTTCCAACAATAACTCTTGGGTTTTCCGAGCCCCAGATGCGACAGTTTTGCTTGTTGACGTAGCCTCCGAGGTGGAAATGGGCCTCATCAGTCAAGATGATTTTTCGATGAAATTTTTATAGTGAATTTTAATAATTTCAATGCGTTGTTGAAGCGTGTATCGTTCCATTTTTATTAATGGCGTAGTTTCTACTTGTCAAATGTCAAAAAATGACAGCTTCAAAAGTGACAGCTATTGAAATAGAGGGCTATTCAAAATAACACCTCTTATTGGAAAACCCTTTATTATATTTAATACCAACAAAACAATACAAATTGAATTTATTTTTTATTCAATTAAAATTATATTAAATAATAATCATGCCGATTATAGAATTTGCAATTCTGGATTCGCAGTGCAGTGCACTCATTCCTCTTTACTCATTTCCCATGAAAAGAAAAGAGAACACAGCACTGCGAATCACCGCGAATCTATTATTGCGAATTCCATAAACGAGATTAGAACTCAACAAATAAGTAAAGAATTTCAGTATATTTGTATTCAATAACAAAAATAATATTGATAAATTTTAAACCAAATGTATTATTTTGAGGGAACAATTTCCCAAGCTATTGGGAAATTTGTTCTATTCTTAGTATTGATTTCATTTCAAGATTGAAAAAGGATTAACTAGGTTTTTAAACTGATAGAATTTTTGGTGTGGACTATAATGCAATACAGGTTTTACTGAAAAATAGTCCAATATTTTTAACCGTGTATATTTTATGTATAAATGTCTTGTTCTTATTGGACCTTTTTTTTGTTTTTTTTTTAATTGGCTTGATAATTTGGACGTTAGATTTTAAATTTTGACGGTATTCTTCAAGGTAAGTAAAAAAAATTGCTTGCAAGAATTTTGAAATGCATATCCGAAATGTTATAATGAAATAATTTAAACTTACCATCGTTTTCCTTGTCCAATCGAATTTAATCATCCACGTAACCTTTACGGTCAAAAGTCTTGAAACAGTCTTCGCAAAAAAACAGTCTGGTTTTTCAATGAAATCTAATCGGCACACATACCTAAGATATGTTGAGAACTCCGCTGGATGACCATGACAAAGCGCCTTGAAAATAAATGTTTGAAAGAACTTTTATTGTTTATGTGGTATTTTCTCAGTTAATTCATATAAACTTACCATCAATAGGCGTTCCACGTTTACTATCCCCAATTTTCTGGATTACGGAAAGAAATCTAAATTGGAATTCGCCATCTACTCCGCCTCAAAAGTACCGACTGCTGTCGAACCTTACCACTCTATTCTGGACCACCCACACAAATGAAAATGAAGCCATATATGACATCTGCCGAAGGAATTTGGACACTGAGCGACCAACCAACATGAATCGTTTAATCGGACAGATTCTATCATCCATCACCGCCTCGTTGTGTTTCGAAGGTGCAATGACCGTTGACTTGCCTGAATTCCAAACTAACTTGGGGCCCTACCCACGTATTCACTTCCCTCTGGTCACATATGCTCCAGTCATCTCTGCCGAGAAGGCTTTCCACGAGCAATTATTTAAAACTAATAAAATAATACTAAAATATGTTTTATGTTTTGGAAGAATTAATTTTTTGAAAAATTAAAAGCAATACGTAAATGAAATTAAGCCTTCGTTCAAAGATTTTGAGTGTTGCGTTGTTGTTGCGGTTGTTATAATAGGCGCATATACAAAATCCTTAACGCTTCACCTTTACAATTGCCTTCTTAAGTTTTCAAAGCTAAACATCTTATCATTGTGATTCATTTTGAGCTCATTCAATGTTCCACTAAATCTCGACCATTCATCCCGTGTCGGTTATGTGACATGTTCAGCAACATCGTAAACATAAAGTTTACCCGAATCATCACCATATGGGTTCCATGAAACACGATTCAGCGGTGGAGCACAATCAACAATCACCTGATTTAAATTCCATAAATCAAGGCGACCACTGCCGTCGACAGAGGCGAACAAGGCGGGATGAATTGGAGAACATGCAACATCCATTACGTAGTCAGAATTTTCCTCAAAAGAGTAGAATGGTTTGGTGTCCTAGATAAAAACAAAAACAAAAATACACTCATGTTATATTTGCAAAAAATTAATTGAAATGACTTTTTAATTACCTTAAGGCCAGGCGCGCACATGCAACTAAACAGTTTGGTTTCGACTTTGAGCACTCGGGATTATATGAGAGTCCGCCGGTTTATGTGCGCGGACTTTCATATAATCACATAGTGCTCAAAATCGCAACCAAACTGTTTAGTTGCATGTGCGCGCCTGGCCTAAGACTCCATACCTTGATTGTCCAGTCAATGTACGATGTAAGGGACAAATCACCAAAGTCTGGTGTAGATTGATTTGGTGAATTGATATTCCCATCACTGGACCTAAATGCTTCTCATAGACACACCCGAACATATTCCATGGCGAAATGCTTAAATTAAACAAAAATAAGACTTTAAGAATAAAAGTAAATAACAAATTATTTTATAAAACGAACCAGAGTATACATTATTGACTGCCCATAACCACATTGTTGATCTCATTCGATGGGAAAGACATGGAAGTGATAGCTATTGGCTTCGATTGCCGCTGCGTTTTTGTATTTTGTATTCCACACCATAACAACACCATCAGGTTCCCTGGAGCTTTTCTAGAGATAATTTATTTAATCAATTTTATAATCGTTGATCAGGAAAGTGTGTTGACCAATTGATAGAAGTGATGCATCGATTCCATCGGTCTTCATAGAAAGCTCGATTCAATGACAATCTAGCGTGTGTTCTCTCATTGTTTGACTCTTCGCTATCACCACCTCCTATGTAGTCAGTATAGATGTCCACATTCGCAGATAGGGCTCCGACAAGATGATCATCTGTATTCATCCGTATTTTATTATCGCTGATGATCCATATACTCTCTTTCTTTTTGTTCCGTTTTGTGTTTAAGTGGTGTTATGGCTGGTGCTTCTTCATTCACAGTGGGCAGACCATGTGGTAGAATTCCTGGTGGTAACTTGGAATGAAAACCATGATCGATATGTGGCAGCGAGCTCTCCTTGCGCATCAGGTTAGCACTAGCACTGTTTAAGGTATAAACTATAAAAATAACACAGCTAGAGGAACATGAAAATCGACAAAACAGGAACAATTATTTTTTTTCTCACTGTTTAACTTTTTTTTATAATTTAATGTGTTAAAAATGTGACAATAGAAAAAAAAACAATGATGAAAAAACTTTGACAGACAGTTTGTTTCATTTTCGAATTTTCGAACAAACTTTCGAAGAGACCGCTCGTAAGTTAGGAGTGGTCGGGACCACTCTTAACTTTTATGAGCGCTCGTAAATCTCCACATATATTGCTTGGTGAATAGGTTTATGAGCCTCTTAAGTTATGAGCGTTCGTTGAATACCGGCCTTAGAAATGCTGAACACTGAATTAGCATATACTTAAATATGCCTGTCATCGGAAAACTCCTCGAAGTGATTTTATATTAAGGGTATTCATGCAACGTCGGAAAACTATCGTAAACGTCGGAAAGTTTACGATGTCGTAAACGAACTGTCAAAATTTTTATGGAAAATCCTTTCCAACAAATCGTAAGCTTTCCGACAAGAATTTGTGTTGTAAACGTCGTAAACGAAAATGGTAAACGTGGTAAGCTTTTTTTCAATGGGATTATGACATTGGCTGAATCAGCTGATTTTTTTACCACATCATTTAGGCCGAAATTTTTGAGGGGCATTCATGAAACGTGCGTCGGAAACTTTACGATTTTACAACGTCGGAAAGTTTCCAACGTTTCACGAATACCCTTGTTATTACTATTTCTTTATCTTACACCGTTTGCATCCTCCGATCTATTTTGTTTGTTTCTCTCATTAAATTGTATCTGCATTCTGTATCTACCACTTTTTCTTTGACATTTCGCCAAACCTCATCTGCTACTTTTTAACTCTGTTTCCCCTTACCCCTTTCAACGCACAGATGGCACTATAGTATTCCACCAGAATTTCATTCCCCGTTTACACCGGATGAATTCAATATTCTTATGGAATATTTCCGGGCTGTAACCTAATTATTCACTAATCTGTCAACGTTGACACATAACTCCACTTTAATTGTGATAGCAAAAAAAGCGTTTCTAGCATTTTTAAAATAAAATCAAAATATTCTAATTCAGCACAATCTTCGCCACAACATATAATGTAAATTTAGTAAAATCTATGTAGTTAGCAGCTTTGAATCATATTTTTATCACTTTCGATAATAACTAATTATTTCTATTTGACGAAACTACCAAGGTAGCTGCAAGTGTCGATTTCTATAAAAAATATTAACATAGAGCTCACTCGTGAATGGCCAGCTATAGATTTATGAAATGGGTGCACCCTAAAATATTCTGTTTGCACCATTGAATCTGTATTTTCCGAACACATCCGGATATCCCACCTAAAATCCGCCATTTTCGTGGTGAAAAACTAATGTTTTTATAGATGGCTGTGTTTTTTACACATACAAAATGGTCGAGCTGTCAAAACAGAACAAACCCACCCTGTTAAATTGTTCTTGCAATTCACATCTATTCATCGACACGAAACGAAATTACAAAAACAACAATGTAAACAAATGGGTTTTGGAGGGTGAAACGTACGAAGGTTTCCAATCTTTATAATACATAATCTCTGACTATGACAACTATGCTCATGAGCTGAGAGTCAAGTTACGCTATGCACTTAGCAAAGCCAGAGAAATGACAATAAAGATAAAAGAAAAAAGAACAGCAACGGAAAATATGAAATACAACAATAGGTTAGATCTAGGAATAGGCGATTTAGTATTACTAAAAGTAGGAAATAGAAAGAAAAATCAACCACCTTATATTGGTCCATTTAAAATAATAGAAAGAAAAGGAGTTCAGTAATTGATAAAAATGGAATAAGTAAAGAAATACAGAATAACCTTCTTAAACCTTAAAGACCAAATTATGAATTATAAAAAACAAAACAAAACAAAAAAAAAATGTACAATTTTATATTATTATACAAAAATGTTAATTCAATAACGTAAATACAAATAACGTAAGAAAAAAAAAAAAACACAAATTTTAGCTTGCAAAAATAAATTTTTCAAATTATGTCTAGTATAATAATTTTCAAAATATAATTTTACTACCAAAATTTTTCTTAAGGGCGAGGGTGTAGTGTATCCACATATACGACGCCACTGCCCATTTTACAAATGAGTTACAAAAATGTAAAGTGCAATCGAGTATGTTTGTCATGGCATTACATAAGCATTCCACTCAATTGCATTCATTCACTCAATAGTAATAAGATCCTAATTTAGATATTGTAGCCAATAGGAAAATAGAATAATTTTGAATGTGAAAAGTAAGATAGAAAATAATTATAACAGTTAGGCAAATTAGTATATAAGGAATATTCAAAATCAAAATTAATCAACTTGTGTTTTGAACATTGGAACAAAACGTTCTTGTCTCAAATTTGGCGGCGAATAATCGCCTAATCCAACACAGCGTGGTACGTAGGCTTGGGTAGTTCGTGAACGAACTAGTTCAGTGAACTTAGTTCAACGTTTCTAGTTCAATAGTTCACTTATATTTGACATTATGCACTCGTTTATCTCTGCTTATATTTTCCTTGAATGGAAAGAATTTTTATTAGGTATCTACATTCAAATTTCTATTTTCTACATTCCACTGGAATGTAAAAGAGACAAACGGTTGAGCTGATCTCTTCTATTTTGTCGTTGTCATGATTGACTTCTATGGACCTCTGCCACCAAATGCCAGAAGCGTCAGTGTAAAAAAAAAATAACAATCTGACAGCACTACCTGGTTGGAAAACAAAACCAAAAATATCAAAGGTACGAAGGCGAGCCAAAAGTCTTGTGTTTAATAATAGTGATAAATATGTACTATAATTAGTTTTTTTTTTTCCCAAACACTTTACAAAAATGTTCACTAAAGTGTTTAGACTCTAATTAATGGGTAATTCGATAGCAAATTTAACTTTTCACTTCGAAATAATTACAAACAATAATCAAATGACCAGATTTTTAACACTGCCAAGAGCATGTAAATATTTTCCAACCAGGGACTTTTTTTGTTTTTGTTTTTAGATGTCAAATTAGAAAGAGAAAAAACAAAGACAAATCTTGGAAGAGCTCTATACCAAACACAATGACGTTTACTTTACAAGTTACAACCTATTATTTCATTTTTTGTTGTCTTTGTCTTGTATTCTTATTTTATTAAACCTTTTGCATTTGTTATTGTTTATGGCTCATGTTCGTGCTACTATTGGAAATTAAATAATTGAAAATTGAGTTATTATCTATCTGTTTTTGTCTGGTTTTAAGTGCCTACGTTTACGCTGCTGTTGTTAAATAGATAAATTTGTAAAAATATATTTTTTACTGCAAGCAAAGGAGAAAAACTATAAAAAGAAGTTAAGGAGCCGGTAAAACTAAAATCATAAATGTGCGTTATGTACATATGTACATGGTCAGAGATTATGAATTATAAAGATTGGAAACCTTCGTACGTTTCACCCTCCAAAACCCATTTGTTTACATTGTTGTTTTTGTAATTTCGTTTTGTGTCGATGAATAGATGTGAATTGCAACAACAATTAAATAGGGTGGGTTTGTTCTGTTTTGACAGTTCGACCATTTTTTATGTGTAAAAAACGCAGCCATCTTTAAAAAAAATTTCAACTCATCAGCTTTTCACCACGAAAATGGCGGACTATAGGTGGGATATCGGGATGTGTTCGGAAAATACAGATTCAATGGTGCAAACAGAATAATTAAGGGTACACCCATATTGTTCATAAATCTATAGCTGGCCATTCACAAGTGAGCTTTAAGTTAATATTTTTTAAAGAAATTGACACTTGCAGCTTCCTTAGGGTAATTTCATCAAACAGAAATAATTAGTTATTATCGAAAAAGATAAAAATATGATGCAAAGCAGCGTAATACAGATGATTAAATAACGACACAGATCTTACTAAATATACATATGTTGTGGCGAAGATTGTGATGAGCTGAATTAGAATATTTTGAGTTTATTTTAAAAATGCTAGAAACGCTTTTTTTGCTACAAATAGTGCTAACTCTTCTACTTGGCTGATGTATTTCAGTAGTATATAGAATTTGTATTATAAACCCTTCATATACAACAGTAAAAGCCCAAACCACGCTTTCGGTGTCAACCGGGTATGAAGTTTGATGCAAAACTAAAGTGCCATCTGTGCGTTGAAAGGGGTAAGGGTAAACAGAGTTAAAAAGTAGTAGATGATGTTTGGCGAAATGTCAAAGAAAGAGTGGTAGATACAGAATACACATACAATTCAATAAGTGAAACAAATGTTAGGACAGATCGGATCGGATGATGCAAAGGGTGTAAGAGAAGGAAATAGTAATAATATACGAAAATATTGTATGTTCCGTGGCTAAAATCACTTTGAGGAGTTATCCGATAAAAGGCTTTATATTTATGTACATTTTTGTTAAATCAGTGTTCAGCATTTCTAAATGAAATAGAAAAGCGAAGAACAATCTTAAAGCATCACTTTCAACAGCAAATGGAAAGAAGACTTTTTGCAATATTCTGTTCTCTCACTAACTGATTAAATTTATCTAGTGCGTTAATTATGTATTGATTTATTGTCAATTTGCATTTTTGATTATTATTTTACTACCCTTTAAATATAATTGTTCAAAATCCTCCATGCATTTTTAAAACCAAATGATTTTAGGTGTCGTGAACACTTGATAGTTCGTTTCGCCATTTTTATTAGTTTTTGAACGTGCCCATTGAAATTCATCAAGTTTTCAAAATATCGTGGTGGAAATCAGTAAGTTGCACTAGTATGAGTTAAAACACGCATACTAATGCAACTTACTTACTTCACCACGGGCAGCCATATTGTTTAGCTTGTAGGCAAACCCGAATGACAGCCGAGGTTTCCAATCTTTATAATTCATAATCTCTGTACATGGTCAATAATTTTTGCTAAATTTTTGTTCAGGTTTGTGTTGTGGGTACCTGTTGCTAAACAAAACACGGCTACCAAAATGCCTAAAGAAAAAGATGTAAGGAAGCACAGCAAGATATGAGAACATTTTACCCAAAATACAAAAGATGAAAAAAACAAACTAGCCAAATGTAAATACTGTGAAAATTTGTTAAGTATTGGCAGTGGCTCAAATGGCAATTTGAATCGACACATGAAAGCAAAACACCCGCTGATTTCCATAAGCAATGAAGTTCAGCCACAGCCACTGCTCCTGGCAACAACATCATCATCCACAAATCAAAGTGTAAAATCTTCACAACCGTTGATTTCAGGGTTCACTCGCCGACCACCACCTGTATCAAAAGTGCAACAAATCGACCAGCAAATCGTTACAATGATTGCCAAAGGTCATCACGCTCTTAGGATTTTTGAAGAGCCAGATTTTCGCACTGCAGTTGAATTGATTTCAAATTGTCCAGGATACCAACTGCCTTTTCGAAAAAAATTAAGTGAAAATTTAATACCAAACACTTACAAGGACCTAGCAGAAGACATAAGAGATAAATTGGAAAAGGCATCGGCTGTGTGTATTACCACAGATTGTTGGACCTCTAGCACCAATGTAGCCTACATTGGTGTTACAGCCCACTACATTGATGATGCTACGCAGATATGTTCGGCGCTAATTGCTTGCGATCAGTTTGCTGAAAGCCATAACGCCAAAAAATTATGCAAAGTCTTAAAAGAAATAATAAGTGGGAATTTTCTTACAAAATCACAGCTGTTGTAAGCGATAATGCTGCAAACATCTTAGCAGCTGTTAAGTTGGGTGGTTAGCAATCGATTGGGTGTTTCGCCCACTCACTTTATTTGGCAAAAATCAACAATAAAAATAGCCTATACACTTTTAAAATTTAAGGCAGTCGTGGAATACTTTAAAAAAAGTGCGCAAGGGTTGCAAAAATTGAAAGATGTGCAAAAATAGATGAATATTCCTGAATTGAAGTTAAAGCAAGACGTTACTACTCGATGGAACTCAACCTTTGATATGCTTGAACGCATTTTCAAAATCAAAGATGCTGTTATCACTGTGATAGCACTCAATCGAAGCGACCTTTCTTTAGATGATCGAGACTGGAAGATAATAGAAGAGGTATTGCCTATCCTTAAGCCCTTTTACGAAACTACTAATGAAATAAGCGCGAATTAATTTATGTAATATATAATTTTGATAAAAAAAACTTTATTTAATTTATTCAAACTTGATCTAATTACATAAATGGTTACAATGTCTTAAGGTTCTAAATTGACTTAAAAAATATATGTTGTGAACTTATTCACTGATTTAAATGAAGTGTCCTTTGCTTTGGTCTGATATTCCTATTTATACTGTTAGGGTGTTGGTTCAGTTTGATGATCTTAGCGATTCTGGATTCTACTTTTATACCTTGAACATGATGTGGTATTAACTTCCCCCGTACTTCTAAAAAGGTCGCCCGATCTTCCTTCTGCTGCATATTTTTCTTTTGCTTTTTCAACTAATACATTGAAGTGGTCTTCTGCTTGTTTTCTTTCCAGTTCAATGTTGACTTGAATCTTTTGATGTTTTTGTCGTCTCAATGATATGACTTATTTAATGATATACAGTATTACAATTGTTAATATAATAGTAAATAGAATTGATATGCCAATCTTTTCTTTTGCATTGGTCTTTATGTTTTCTATAAAATTAGTATTTTTAAATTTTAGATCTTCATTCAAAGAATCTATATATGTATCTACTTCATATAAAGTATTTGAATAACCCTTAAGGTATGCTTGTATAATATTTTTATCATTTGAAAAAAATTGATTATCAATAGTTACATTTTGATTATAGGTTACTAAATATGTACCTTTATAAGTAATGTTGTTTATAACATGATTTCCGGTAGCTAATATTGCTCCTTCTTTTAATATTTCTAATGAATAATTATTTTCCTTTATCTTATTACACTCAGTTTAACAATTTTGTAAATTAAAAAATTTATTGCATTTAGCAATCTTATTTTCAATTAATAATTTTCCATCCTTTTGTGGAATACTTTTAGTAATATATGTTTTACATGTTTCTTGAATAATCGGATATTTAATCATTATTACAATAATATTATCTTTCTGATATATTTTAAATTTACTTACATCAATTAGATCTGTAACTGAAAATGTACTATTCTCATGTTTTAGTATTGCTTTAATATCTTTATTACTTAAAATTGCTGGATTCAATTTTCCTAGCTTTGCAAAAGTTAATGTATTTATTATATTTTGTAGTTCATAACTTATTACTTTTAATTGTCTTGAAATTATTTCATCTTTTTCAGTATAGACAAAATCTTTTATTACTTTAAACATTTTTGAATTAGTAATCATTTGTTGATTATTATTTTTAATTAAATCATTTATTTTCTCTTCTAGAACTTCTTCATCATAATGATCTGGAGTTTCGGCAATGAATTTCCAAACGGTACCTATAAAATTTAATGAACGTTTAGTTCTAGAATAATGCTCTTTGAGCTGTTCAAGTAAGTTATTAACTATCTCAATTTCTGCATAATGTTTATTTGTTTTTTGTGTATAATATATATCATTTTGTACTGCTTCATCGCTTTGCTTAAGTGTTTCTTCTATTATTGTTAAGTTAGTTATATGGAATATATTATCTGTTCCTTGCGTAATTATTGTATCTCCATCTTCTATTAGGATGTATTCTTCTCTGCTATAATCTACTACTTCTACTTCTGCTTTACTTAGTGTTGCAGTGATAATAATTATTATTATGATTGTATTCATTTTGAATTCCTGTAATAAGGAGATTGATTAGTTTTACGTTTAGGTTTTATTTTTAAATTATCTTTATGAACAAGTCTACCTGTGTGAGTTTTAACTGCATGACCTTAGTCTTCTTTTATTATAACCTTTTGAAATTTAGGTTCCATTTAATTTTTTTTATCTACCTTTTTATAACCTATTTGGTTTTCTTCAACTCGAATTTCTCTCCTTAATTCATTATGAACTTCTAGCATTTTTTCTTGTTTATTTTTTAGTTCTTTACGAATTACTTCTTTCCCTATTTTATCGAAGTAAACTTCTTCCTCAAATGGGGCCAACAATTCTCCTTAAGTCTTTTCTCTCGGACGCTCTCGAATGTTTTACCTTCACTAATGTGCAGCCCCAGATTTTGTGCCGTCTGCTCGATCTGGATGAAGAAATCATATACAGCTTGCTCGGTTCTTCCGATGATGTCGATGTCGTCTGCGTAAGCCAGTATCTGGCTGGACCTGTTGACGATGGTCCCTCTTGTTGCCGTGCCAGAGTCACGGATTGCTTTCTCCAACGCCAGGTTGAAGAGGAGGCAGGCCAAACCATCCCCTTGTCGGAGTCCATTAAAGATGTTGATTGGTTTGGATAGCAATCCGGCTATTTTTACTTGGCTTGTTACGTTGGTCATGGTCAACCTACATAGTCGTGTCAATTTATTTGGGATGCCGAATTCTCTCATGGCTTTGCAAAGTTCTACCCTGGATATGCTATCGTAGGCGGCCTTAAAGTCTATAAACAGGTGGTATGTTGGGATGTTAAATTCTAGACATTTTTCCATCGCCTGCCTAAGGGTAAAGATCTGATCAGTTGTTGATTTGCCTGGAATGAAACCACACTGATATTGTCCGATGATGGTTTTAGCGTATGGGGTTATCCGGTCTTGTAGGATAGAGGAGAGTATCTTATAGGCGGTAATCAACAACGTGATACCTCTATAATTGCTGCACGTTGTGACATCTCCCTTCTTATGTATGGGGCAAATTATACCTTTTCGCCAGTCTTCTGGAATTTCTTCATGCTCCCACACGTGCACTATAATCTCATGAATTGCTTGACGTAAAGCTGGCCCTACGTGTTGAAATAGTTCGGCTGGTATACCATCGGCTCCCGGGGCTTTGTTTTTCTTTAGCCGGCCTATTCTCAACCTCTTCTATGCTTGGTGGTGGCAACATAGAGTACTCTTCTTGAAGTAGTGGAGCCTCCACTTCTGCAGTGAGCTGACCATTTAGCAATTCATTGAAGTACACTTCCCATCGCTCCAGTATGCTTTGAGGATCGATGAACAGATTTCCCTCTCCGTCCTTGCAGTATGTGCAGCGTGGTGTGTACTGCGTCATGTTTCGGACTGCCAAGAGCATGTAAATATTTTCCAACCAGGGACTTTTTTTGTTTTTGTTTTTAGATGTCAAATTAGAAAGAGAAAAAACAAAGACAAATCTTGGAAGAGCTCTATACCAAACACAATGACGTTTACTTTAAAAGTTACAACCTATTATTTAATTTTTTGTTGTCTTTGTCTTGTATTCTTATTTTACTAAACCTTTTGCATTTGTTATTGTTTATGGCTCATGTTCGTGCTACTATTGGAAATTAAATAATTGAAAATTGAGTTATTATCTATCTGTTTTTGTCTGGTTTTAAGTGCCTACGTTTACGCTGCTGTTGTTAAATAGATAAATTTGTAAAAATATATTTTTTACTGCAAGCAAAGGAGAAAAACTATAAAAAGAAGTTAAGGAGCCGGTAAAACTAAAATCATAAATGTGCGTTATGTACATGGTCAGAGATTATGAATTATAAAGATTGGAAACCTTCGTACGTTTCACCCTCCAAAACCCATTTGTTTACATTGTTGTTTTTGTAATTTCGTTTTGTGTCGATGAATAGATGTGAATTGCAACAACAATTAAATAGGGTGGGTTTGTTCTGTTTTGACAGTTCGACCATTTTTTATGTGTAAAAAACGCAGCCATCTTTAAAAAAAATTTCAACTCATCAGCTTTTCACCACGAAAATGGCGGACTATAGGTGGGATATCGGGATGTGTTCGGAAAATACAGATTCAATGGTGCAAACAGAATAATTAAGGGTACACCCATATTGTTCATAAATCTATAGCTGGCCATTCACAAGTGAGCTTTAAGTTAATATTTTTTAAAGAAATTGACACTTGCAGCTTCCTTAGGGTAATTTCATCAAACAGAAATAATTAGTTATTATCGAAAAAGATAAAAATATGATGCAAAGCAGCGTAATACAGATGATTAAATAACGACACAGATCTTACTAAATATACATATGTTGTGGCGAAGATTGTGATGAGCTGAATTAGAATATTTTGAGTTTATTTTAAAAATGCTAGAAACGCTTTTTTTGCTACAAATAGTGCTAACTCTTCTACTTGGCTGATGTATTTCAGTAGTATATAGAATTTGTATTATAAACCCTTCATATACAACAGTAAAAGCCCAAACCACGCTTTCGGTGTCAACCGGGTATGAAGTTTGATGCAAAACTAAAGTGCCATCTGTGCGTTGAAAGGGGTAAGGGTAAACAGAGTTAAAAAGTAGTAGATGATGTTTGGCGAAATGTCAAAGAAAGAGTGGTAGATACAGAATACACATACAATTCAATAAGTGAAACAAATGTTAGGACAGATCGGATCGGATGATGCAAAGGGTGTAAGAGAAGGAAATAGTAATAATATACGAAAATATTGTATGTTCCATGGCTAAAATCACTTTGAGGAGTTATCCGATAAAAGGCTTTATATTTATGTACATTTTTGTTAAATCAGTGTTCAGCATTTCTAAATGAAATAGAAAAGCGAAGAACAATCTTAAAGCATCACTTTCAACAGCAAATGGAAAGAAGACTTTTTGCAATATTCTGTTCTCTCACTAACTGATTAAATTTATCTAGTGCGTTAATTATGTATTGATTTATTGTCAATTTGCATTTTTGATTATTATTTTACTACCCTTTAAATATAATTGTTCAAAATCCTCCATGCATTTTTAAAACCAAATGATTTTAGGTGTCGTGAACACTTGATAGTTCGTTTCGCCATTTTTATTAGTTTTTGAACGTGCCCATTGAAATTCATCAAGTTTTCAAAATATCGTGGTGGAAATCAGTAAGTTGCACTAGTATGAGTTAAAACACGCATACTAATGCAACTTACTTACTTCACCACGGGCAGCCATATTGTTTAGCTTGTAGGCAAACCCGAATGACAGCCGAGGTTTCCAATCTTTATAATTCATAATCTCTGTACATGGTCAATAATTTTTGCTAAATTTTTGTTCAGGTTTGTGTTGTGGGTACCTGTTGCTAAACAAAACACGGCTACCAAAATGCCTAAAGAAAAAGATGTAAGGAAGCACAGCAAGATATGAGAACATTTTACCCAAAATACAAAAGATGAAAAAAACAAACTAGCCAAATGTAAATACTGTGAAAATTTGTTAAGTATTGGCAGTGGCTCAAATGGCAATTTGAATCGACACATGAAAGCAAAACACCCGCTGATTTCCATAAGCAATGAAGTTCAGCCACAGCCACTGCTCCTGGCAACAACATCATCATCCACAAATCAAAGTGTAAAATCTTCACAACCGTTGATTTCAGGGTTCACTCGCCGACCACCACCTGTATCAAAAGTGCAACAAATCGACCAGCAAATCGTTACAATGATTGCCAAAGGTCATCACGCTCTTAGGATTTTTGAAGAGCCAGATTTTCGCACTGCAGTTGAATTGATTTCAAATTGTCCAGGATACCAACTGCCTTTTCGAAAAAAATTAAGTGAAAATTTAATACCAAACACTTACAAGGACCTAGCAGAAGACATAAGAGATAAATTGGAAAAGGCATCGGCTGTGTGTATTACCACAGATTGTTGGACCTCTAGCACCAATGTAGCCTACATTGGTGTTACAGCCCACTACATTGATGATGCTACGCAGATATGTTCGGCGCTAATTGCTTGCGATCAGTTTGCTGAAAGCCATAACGCCAAAAAATTATGCAAAGTCTTAAAAGAAATAATAAGTGGGAATTTTCTTACAAAATCACAGCTGTTGTAAGCGATAATGCTGCAAACATCTTAGCAGCTGTTAAGTTGGGTGGTTAGCAATCGATTGGGTGTTTCGCCCACTCACTTTATTTGGCAAAAATCAACAATAAAAATAGCCTATACACTTTTAAAATTTAAGGCAGTCGTGGAATACTTTAAAAAAAGTGCGCAAGGGTTGCAAAAATTGAAAGATGTGCAAAAATAGATGAATATTCCTGAATTGAAGTTAAAGCAAGACGTTACTACTCGATGGAACTCAACCTTTGATATGCTTGAATGCATTTTCAAAATCAAAGATGCTGTTATCACTGTGATAGCACTCAATCGAAGCGACCTTTCTTTAGATGATCGAGACTGGAAGACAAAAGAAGAGGTATTGCCTATCCTTAAGCCCTTTTACGAAACTACTAATGAAATAAGCGCGAATTAATTTATGTAATATATAATTTTGATAAAAAAAACTTTATTTAATTTATTCAAACTTGATCTAATTACATAAATGGTTACAATGTCTTAAGGTTCTAAATTGACTTAAAAAATATATGTTGTGAACTTATTCACTGATTTAAATGAAGTGTCCTTTGCTTTGGTCTGATATTCCTATTTATACTGTTAGGGTGTTGGTTCAGTTTGATGATCTTAGCGATTCTGGATTCTACTTTTATACCTTGAACATGATGTGGTATTAACTTCCCCCGTACTTCTAAAAAGGTAGCCCCGATCTTCCTTCTGCTGCATATTTTTCTTTTGCTTTTTCAACTAATACATTGAAGTGGTCTTCTGCTTGTTTTCTTTCCAGTTCAATGTTGACTTGAATCTTTTGATGTTTTTGTCGTCTCAATGATATGACTTATTTAATGATATACAGTATTACAATTGTTAATATAATAGTAAATAGAATTGATATGCCAATCTTTTCTTTTGCATTGGTCTTTATGTTTTCTATAAAATTAGTATTTTTAAATTTTAGATCTTCATTCAAAGAATCTATATATGTATCTGCTTCATATAAAGTATTTGAATAACCCCAGTACCAATCAGCGGTTCGCATGTGTTAGACGTGTATATTTTCTGTGCGGTATATACTAAAGTAAAACAAACCCAAAATCGGTAAACGAAATCGTTCACCTAGTGTTGAAGACATCTCGTCTTCACACGTCAAAACCCTTAAAATGAGTTCTAAGGAACCAAATAGAAACAATAAATTTATACCCTTACAATCTTTACCGGATTCAGATAATAGTGATATCGAATGCGATGAAATTATAGACCCTACTCCAAAAGTATCAAAAAAACAATCTAAAATTCCATCTGTGTGTGTTCTTCAAAGAACGAGTGAAGATGTGCATAAATTATTTACTGATCTAAAGCTATCAGACTATAGCATTAAGAAAATGTCTATTGGCATCAAAATAAATTGCGAAAGTCTCGAAACACTTGAAAGCCTTAGAGAGGCATTAAAGAGAAAAAATTGGCAATTCTATACCCATGATCTCCCAGCCATGAGATCTTTTAAAGTGATGTTATATGGACTACATGAACTTAATACTGAAGTCTTGAAAAATGAACTTATCTCAATTGGACTTAAATGCCAAAATGTTAAAATTATTAAAAAACAATATGCTCAATTCATAGACATTTTTTATTTGGTCTATCTTGATATCGGTTCTGTTAGATTAAATGAATTAAAGCAAAACACACGTTCAATCTTTAGAACCCAAGTCAAATGGGACTTTGCCCGAAGGCCACGTAACAAAATAACACAGTGTTATAATTGCCAGATGTATGGCCATGGTGAGAAAAATTGCAATATCAAAACGCACTGTGCAAACTGTTCAGAGAATCATGGAACGAACGAATGCAAATCTATCATCATTAAATGCGCAAATTGCAACGAAACACACAAGTCCAATGACCCAGCGTGCATCAGCAGGAAAAGTTTCGTTGAAATAAGGGAAAGACTTTGTTCTAGAAATAAACAGCGTTCAAACTTTATGTCAACTAAACAAAATATTATTCAACAACCACATTCATTTATCCCGAGTAATGTTGACTTTCCAACACTTCTTAAACCACGCTCGGAGCCAACTGCAGGAGCGAAAAATGTAATTGAAGGTGACACCTTCCCAAACGTGTGGTCCAGTAGAACCACCAGCAAAACCGGTTTCGACCGTCAACAAACCAACACAAGCAGCTTACTTTTCTCTATGGAAGAAATCAACTCTCTGACAGCAGAGATGATCACACTTCTCGGTCAATGCAAATCAAAAGCAGATCAATTCAATTGTATTGCACAATTAGCAATTAAATATTTATACGCAGGTAAATAATGATGAATGTAAACTTAAAAATAAATTGTTGGAATGCTAGAGGCATTCGATCTAAATCTTTAGAATTTTTTGCTTTTCTATGTAAGCATAATATTGATGTAAGCCTAGTTAATGAAACATGGCTAGATAAAAATATTAATATTTCAAATAAAGATTATAAATGTTATCGGTTAGATAGAGAAGAGAGAAGGGGAGGAGGTGTTGCCGTGGTTGTTAAACGATCAATCAAGCACAACGTACTTTCTGTAGTCAATACGAAACTAATTGAAAATATTGGTATTGAAATACCATTTGAAAACGGTCGTTCAGTAAAAATAATTTCAGTCTATTTCCCGGGAGGTAATACCTCAGCAAGTAAAAGATGTGACCTAAGAAATGATTTGTTAAAATTGGTTAGAATCAATGATTTTTTTATAATTGGAGGAGATTTCAATTGCAGACATAGAAGTTGGGGGTGCTTTAGAGCGAATGCATGGGGCAACATTCTATCAGATTTAAATTCTAGGCATCCTTTTAGCATATTATATCCACCTCATCCTACCTGTATTCCTCCTAATAACAGATCAAAACCGTCAATCATTGATCTATTTTTAACAAATATGCCTGATCTCGTAAGCCAACCTATGGTCTTAAATGACCTGAGTTCTAACCATCTCCCAGTGGTGTGTAGTATTTACAGATCACCTGTTCGAAATAATAATGTTGTATACGTTTTTAAAAACGCCAATTGGAAAAGATATAAGAGAATTATTCGCGTGAAACTGGAAGAAACACCGGAACTTGTTCCTACAGAAGTTACATGCGACGAAATAGATGTAGCAGTAGACAATATTACGAATGTTATTCTTGAAAGCATAGAACAATCCGTACCAAAAAAAAATTTTACTTGCGAAACACAAAATATACTACCTCCTAACATTATTAATCGTATAAAAATCAGAAATAAGTACAGATCTTTGTGGTTGAGAACTAGAATTCGTGCCTATTTCTTGGAAATGAAGTTATTAAATAAAATAATCAAAACATTAATATCTGAACACAGAAATAAATCCTGGAACAATAAACTTCAGAGTTTAGATAAGGCAAGCAAACCCTTCTGGAATATCGCTAAGGTTATTAAAAAGAAAAATTGTACTATTCCTGCGTTTAAAATAGGAAGTACAGTTATGCTATCAAACTTTGAAAAAGCAGATGCTTTGGCCAGGGAATTCTCTTCAAATCATTTAATCACCAGCAACATAGGAGGATACAATGAACTTGAAGTTGCTGTTCAACAGTCCTGTGATACTTTAAGTTCACAAATAGTTGATATTCAAGAAAATGTGATAACTCTTGATAATCTCAAACATATAGTGTCGGGTCTAAAAACATCAAAGTCACCTGGTTTCGATAAGTTACGTAACTTATATCTTAAAAAACTACCAACAAAAGGTATTGAGTATCTACTAAAATTATTTAATGGATGCTTCAATTTAGGGTATTTCCCTAAGGAATGGAAAAAGGCAAAAATTATTCCTATTCTGAAACCAGGGAAGGATTCTTCTTTCCCATGCAACTATAGGCCAATCAGTTTACTGAGCTCGATTAGCAAATGCTTTGAAAAAGTTATCAAAAACTATCTCCAAAATCACTTAAATCAATATAATATCCTGCCAGTTGAGCAGTTTGGATTTAGATCCCACCACAGTACTGTCCATCAGATACATAGGATAACTAAAGACATTAAAAATAACTTCGTTTTAGGGAAAAGTACAGGATTAGTTTTACTTGATGTCGAGAAGGCTTTCGACACGGTATGGCATAAAGGTTTGATTCATAAATTAAGAATTTTGAATTTTCCTCATTACATAAACAAAATCATATTCTCATTCTTAACTGGGCGAACATTTAATGTTTTCATTAATACAGCATGCTCAGATTCGAAAGAAATCCTTGCTGGAGTTCCCCAAGGATCTGTTTTAGGACCACTCTTGTATAACATATATACATCTGATTTTCCGAAGCTCAGAGACTGCGAAACCGCCATCTTTGCAGATGACACCTGTATTTATTCAGCGGATTCAAATAGTTTAGTTATTGAAACCATTTTGCAATCTGCCTTGGATGATATTGAGAACTATTTCAATAAATGGAAAATAAAAGTAAATCCTGGAAAGACTCAAGCCGTCTTTTTCACAAGGAAAAGAAAAGCTTGCTTTCTACCCATCGGAAGGTTAAGAATTAACGGATCACTGACAGAATGGAAATCCAACGCCAGATACTTAGGTGTGCATCTTGACAAAACATTAACTTTTGGATTACATATCCAACAAACAATTAATAAAGTTAATGTGACAATAAAAATGCTTTATCCATTTATAAATAGAAATTCAAAGCTTAGTCAGAAAAATAAGTTAATTATATATAAAGTAATTTTTCAAAGCATAATATTGTACGGATCACCTGTTTGGGGAAAATGTGCAAAAAGTCATATTCTTAGGTTACAAAGAACGCAAAACAAAATTTTGAAAATGATGCTTAATTTGCCGTGGCACTATTCGACTGAGGAACTACATAGATTGACAACCGTTGAAAGAATTCCTAGTAGAATAATTAATCTATGCAATAAATACGACATTTCATGTAGTTCATCTGATAACTACCTCATCTCAAATCTAACTCTATGATTATAGAAATATATTAACATAGATTAAATTACTTATTTGTAAAAATGTACATACTAAATTATTTATTTATTTTCTTCTGTGATATATTTATTTATTTTTATATTTATTTATTTATATATTCATTTATCTATAATATTTATTTATTTATTTAGTTATTTTTTCTTCTGTGATATTCTTCTTATTTTTTTATTATTTATTTATTTAATTATCTATTTATTTATTTCTTCCTATGTGATATTCTCTTTAGTTATTATTATCTACTTATTTATTTATGTATTTATTTATTAATTTATTTATTTATTTATTTATTTAATTATTTATTTATTTATTTATTTATCTATTTATCTATTTATTTATTTATTTAATAATTTGTCGAATAATTCATTTATATATTATAAATTCATCTGATTGTTCACTTATTTATTTACATTTATGTTTGTTTATTACTTGTTCATTAATTTATTTATATATTTATAATATTGTGTGATACACACATTTTGTTCTTTGTTATACATATGTAGGTATATAGTTATATTATCAAATATTATTTATAAAAAAATCAATTGTAAAAAGTCAGCGATTTGATCGAGGTTAGTTATTCCCTCCCCTTCTCTCTATCTCATATTTTGAAAGAAGGTTTTTTACTGTAGCTTTTCCTTCTACCAATTATTTATTACGAACTTTGATATTTAAAAACATTGTTATAAATTTTTCAGTAGTAAGGTAGTTTTATACCAAGTCTCTGTAAATTGTGCAATATAGGTTTAATGAAAAAAATGTATAATAATTCAGCTACAATAAACAATCTAAACATTTGAATAACCCTTAAGGTATGCTTGTATAATATTTTTATCATTTGAAAATAATTGATTATCAATAGTTACATTTTGATTATAGGTTACTAAATATGTACCTTTATAAGTAATGTTGTTTATAACATGATTTCCGGTAGCTAATATTGCTCCTTCTTTTAATATTTCTAATGAATAATTATTTTCCTTTATCTTATTACACTCAGTTTAACAATTTTGTAAATTAAAAAATTTATTGCATTTAGCAAACTTATTTTCAATTAATAATTTTCCATCCTTTTGTGGAATACTTTTAGTAATATATGTTTTACATGTTTCTTGAATAATCGGATATTTAATCATTATTACAATAATATTATTTTTCTGATATATTTTAAATTTACTTACATCAATTAGATCTGTAACTGAAAATGTACTATTCTCATGTTTTTGTATTGCTTTAATATCTTTATTACTTAAAATTGCTGGATTCAATTTTCCTAGCTTTGCAAAAGTTAATGTATTTATTATATTTTGTAGTTCATAACTTATTACTTTTAATTGTCTTGAAATTATTTCATCTTTTTCAGTATAGACAAAATCTTTTATTACTTTAAACATTTTTGAATTAGTAATCATTTGTTGATTATTATTTTTAATTAAATCATTATTTTCTCTTCTAAAACTTCTTCATCATAATGATCTGGAGTTTCGGCAATGAATTTCCAAACGGTACCTATAAAATTTAATGAACGTTTAGTTCTAGAATAATGCTCTTTGAGCTGTTCAAGTAAGTTATTAACTATCTCAATTTCTGCATAATGTTTATTTGTTTTTTGTGTATAATATATATCATTTTGTACTGCTTCATCGCTTTGCTTAAATGTTTCTTCTATTATTGTTAAGTTAGTTATATGGAATATATTATCTGTTCCTTGCGTAATTATTGTATCTCCATCTTCTATTAGGATGTATTCTTCTCTGCTATAATCTACTACTTCTACTTCTGCTTTACTTAGTGTTGCAGTGATAATAATTATTATTATGATTGTATTCATTTTGAATTCCTGTAATAAGGAGATTGATTAGTTTTACGTTTAGGTTTTATTTTTAAATTATCTTTATGAACAAGTCTACCTGTGTGAGTTTTAACTGCATGACCTTAGTCTTCTTTTATTATAACCTTTTGAAATTTAGGTTCCATTTAATTTTTTTTATCTACCTTTTTATAACCTATTTGGTTTTCTTCAACTCGAATTTCTCTCCTTAATTCATTATGAACTTCTAGCATTTTTTCTTGTTTATTTTTTAGTTCTTTACGAATTACTTCTTTCCCTATTTTATCGAAGTAAACTTCTTTGATTGTACCGTCTCCGGAATCGTCCTTCCTCACAAATGGGGCCAACAATTCTCCTTAAGTCTTTTCTCTCGGACGCTCTCGAGATTTTGTGCCGTCTGCTCGATCTGGATGAAGAAATCATATACAGCTTGCTCGGTTCTTCCGATGATGTCGATGTCGTCTGCGTAAGCCAGTATCTGGCTGGACCTGTTGACGATGGTCCCTCTTGTTGCCGTGCCAGAGTCACGGATTGCTTTCTCCAACGCCAGGTTGAAGAGGAGGCAGGCCAAACCATCCCCTTGTCGGAGTCCATTAAAGATGTTGATTGGTTTGGATAGCAATCCGGCTATTTTTACTTGGCTTGTTACGTTGGTCATGGTCAACCTACATAGTCGTGTCAATTTATTTGGGATGCCGAATTCTCTCATGGCTTTGCAAAGTTCTACCCTGGATATGCTATCGTAGGCGGCCTTAAAGTCTATAAACAGGTGGTATGTTGGGATGTTAAATTCTAGACATTTTTCCATAGCCTGCCTAAGGGTAAAGATCTGATCAGTTGTTGATTTGCCTGGAATGAAACCACACTGATATTGTCCGATGATGGTTTTAGCGTATGGGGTTATCCGGTCTTGTAGGATAGAGGAGAGTATCTTATAGGCGGTAATCAACAACGTGATACCTCTATAATTGCTGCACGTTGTGACATCTCCCTTCTTATGTATGGGGCAAATTATACCTTTTCGCCAGTCTTCTGGAATTTCTTCATGCTCCCACACGTGCACTATAATCTCATGAATTGCTTGACGTAAAGCTGGCCCACCGTGTTGAAATAGTTCGGCTGGTATACCATCGGCTCCCGGGGCTTTGTTTTTCTTTAGCCGGCCTATTCTCAACCTCTTCTATGCTTGGTGGTGGCAACATAGAGTACTCTTCTTGAAGTAGTGGAGCCTCCACTTCTGCAGTGAGCTGACCATTTAGCAATTCATTGAAGTACACTTCCCATCGCTCCAGTATGCTTTGAGGATCGATGAACAGATTTCCCTCCCCGTCCTTGCAGTATGTGCATCGTGGTGTGTACTGCGTCATGTTTCGGACGGATTGGTAGGACTTCCGCGCCTGGTGCGGACCTCGCTCGCGGCTTTTCTCTATTTCACAGATTATGTTCTTCTCCGAGGCTGATTTTTTCTGTCTGTGAAACCGTTTTTCAATTTTTCTGAGCTCTTTATATTCGTCTGCTGCCTAAGATGAAGTTGGCAGTACTAATGACAGTATTCTTAAGGCGTGTCCGCTTCTCATCTACGCCCAGCATACTGGCTCCAGGACTTACTCTACCCAGTTCTAGGGCGAGTCCTAACGCATTACCAAAGGTGTTACTGGTGTTTTCATTGCGCAGAGCAGCCGTGTTGATTCGAACCTGATCGGCGGATGCAATACGTCTTCGCAAGGCAATCCGCCCTCGGAAAACCATACCAACAAGATAGTGATCCGAGTCGATATTGGCACCTCGGTACCTTCGTACTGTCATCAAGTTCGAGTATATTTTTTATGTAAATAACATAAACCCAGTTGCTAGAACTTATAGTTTTGTATGTCTCCAATGAAGATAATACACCATATTGTTTGTTAGTTCAAGTTCGAGTAGTGGCGACGGTCTATCAACACGTGGTCAATTTGGTTACGCGTGACTCCATCAGGTGATACCCAGGTGGCTTTGTAGATATCTTTACGCGGGAACCTGGTACTCGCAACGACCATGTTTTTCGATGCTGCCAATTCTAAGACTCGAAGTCCATTGTCATTAGTGTTCTCATGCAAACTATGGGTGCCTGCGTAATGCCTGAATACCGGCTCCCGACCTATTTTTGCATTCAAATTCCCAAGGATGATTTTTACGTCATACCTTGGACAGGCATTGGAGGCCCTCTCGACTTGTTCGTAGTAAGTCTTTTTTTCTTCGTCTGAGGACTCCTCCGTAGGTCCGTGAACGTTAATGAGGCTGATGTTCTTAAATTTGCCTCGCACGCGAAGGGTGCATAGCCCTTCGCTTATAGCGTTAAAGCCGATGATGGCAGACTTCATTTTTTTGCCGACTAGGAAGCCTACCCCGAGCACATGGTGTTTTGTATGACAGCTGTAGTAAAAGTCATAATCTTTCTTCTGTAGAACACCATTTCCTGTCCATCTTCTTTCTTGAAGTGCTGTTATGTCAGCTTTATATTTTGACAGGGCATCGGCTAGCTGCTGAGCAGCTCGAGCTCTATAGGGCGATCGTACGTTCCATAAGAAAATTCGTAAATCGTTTTTCCGTTTTTTTTGCGTGGGTTGTCGTCGTGAGATCAGTCCGTTTCCGAGGCTTGTTGTTGGTCTCGTAATTCTTTTAGTTTTACGGAACAGGGAATTAACCTGTTGCCAACCTGTGGGACCAGCCCGATTATATTAGCCAAACCTTTTTAAAGGCTTGTTTCTAGCGGCCGCCGCGAAGAGGCTATGATCACACTTCCACCAGTCCCGAATAGTTATGGCACGTGCATGTTTTCGTATGCTACATGTTATTCCCCCTATTCGGCTGATGGCTGACCGCCAAGACTGGAATACTGGTGATTTAAAACTTGTTTCATTATCCATAACTATTTTATTACACTTTGGATATATCTGTAGTATTTCTAATACTTTTTCCTTCAAAAAAGGTCTTTTCTTTATTGAGACTCCAATATTAATATTAATTCATTAAGTCTTAAATTATATAGTTAATAATAGGTGATATGTATGTATGTGTTTCTGTAAACTACATAAAACACTCATTCTCTTTCTCTTAGAATTTAAGCTCTTGTTAGTTTTAAGAACTTTTATAAAATAAAGAACTTTAGTCTAAGCCGAGATCTCAACTTGTTTTTTTTGTAAAAGCGCAACCTCCTTAAAAAGACATTTCAGTGGCGACGAGGAAAATTGGTTGATGGCGCGTGGTCGAATACGGCATTTAATTGAAAACAACAAAAAAATTATTAGGAATAAATCGGACGCAATATTTTTATAATTCGTATCGAACTATAATTAAATAGAGTTAAGTGGCAAAATGACGGAAAGTGCAAAACTATTTATGGGTACAATTGAATCGTTCACATAAGGCGAAGATTTCAGTTTATATGTACGTCGATTGGATCATTTGTTTTCGTTAAATAAAGTTTCAATTGATTCAGAGAAAGTGTCATTTCTTGTAAGCCTCGGAGGTCCAGATTTGTATAAAATCCTGATGTCTTTAATTGTGCCAAAATTAGAAACTGATTATACATATTTGAAATTGATAGAAAAGCTTAAATTAGATTTCGCGCCTAAAAAGAACAGTTTAGTAGAGAGCTTTAAATTTTTCAAGAGAAAACAAAACCAGAGTGAAAATATCAGTGACTACATAGTTGAATTGAAACAATTGTCTAATGAGTGCGAATTTGAGAGTTTTTTGGAGAGGGCACTATTGATACAATTTGTGTGTGGTCTAAGTGACTCAAAAATTCAAAACCGACTCTTAAATGAAACTGGACTAAAAACATTAGACAAAGCAGCCGAAATTGCTCTATGTATGGAAATGAGCAATAACAATATGGATATGATGAGAGGGAGTAGTGTCAATTATGTGACAAATCACCAACAAAGGAACAACAACAGCAACAACCGCCTCAGTAGACCTAGTTCTTCACATCATGCAGATCGAAGAAATTCACCACAGATCCATAGGCAAACCAAGCAAAAGACAGCACATAACTCGCGGGATAAAAGCAGCAGTAGAAAGGGTGTTAAATGTTTTTATTGTGGTAAAATATAGAAATTGCTTTCACAAGAAAAATAAAACAACAAATAATGTAAATAATATCGATGATTGTGAAATAAATTCATTTGGCTTACGTTATTTAAATGCTATGGAATGTGGTGGGAAAAAGCCTTTAGTAATTGATATATGTGTCGAAAATGTAATGTTTGAAATGGAAATTGATACGGGAGCTTGTGTTACTGTGCGTCATGAATCCGATTATTTAAAGTAAATATTTTAAACACTGTAAAATGGTGAAAGAAAATGTACCTTTGAAGCTTTTATCAGGTGATAACGTGGTTGTGGCTGGGAAAATTTCGGTGCATGTTAAAATTGATGAAGAAATGCATGACCTTGATTTAGTTATTATTAAGAGTAAGCATGTTTTTAGGGCTCTATTAGGAAGAAATTGGATAGAGATTATTTACCCGGAATGGAGAAACTATTTTTTTGAGAAGTGTGGAATGGTATGTAAGATTGATACGTCAAATGGTTTGCCAGAAAGCATTGTTAGTAAGTATGCGTTAATTTTTTCGAAAACCAATGAATCGGTGGTTAAACACTTTAAGGCAGAAATTGATCTTGTCGATGATGCTTATCCAATTTTCTGTAAAGCATACACTGTTCCTTTTGGATTAAGAGACAAGGTTAGGAAAGAAATAGAAAGATTGTGTGGGGAAGGTGTTTTAGTACCAGTAAAGAGGAGTAAATGGGCAAGTCCGTTAGTGATCGTAAATAAAGGCGATGGGTCCATCAGGCTGTGTGTAAATTGTAAAAGGACGGTTAACAGGTTTGTAGAGATGGAACACACTGTTATTCCCAGAATTGACGATATTTTGGCAGGGTTGGCTGGTTGGAAGTTTTTTTGCAAGTTAGATCTGACAGGTGCATATTTGCAGGTACCATTATCAGAACGATCACAAGAATTGATGACAGTAAACACACACATTGGATTGTTTAAATTTACAAGGCTGGTTTTTGGGTTGAAAACAGCTCCACAAATATTCTCGAGTATTATTAGTGAAATTTTGAAGGGAATCGAGATGGTTCATATATATTTTGATGATATACTGGTGGGTGGTAAAGATAGAGAGGACTGTATGAATAATTTATTATCGGTGTTAAATAGGCTTCTTGAATTTAAAGTTAAGGTAAACTTGAATAAATGCGAGTTTTTCAAGGAGGAGATAGAGTACTTAGGATATTGCATTGGTGCGTTAGGTATCAAACCAAGTCCCAAAAAGTTGGAAGCAGTTTTGAAAGCACCGGAACCAGTGAATAAAACTCAGTTAAAGTCATACCTAGGAATAATCAATTATTATAACAAGTGCATTCCAAATTTGTCGGGTGAGCTTGCAGTTTTGCATGAGTTGACTTCAGTTAACAAGCCATGGATTTGGAATGAAAATCTTAAAAATGTGTTTGAGAAAAGTAAAGATTTAGTGTTAGCAATTGATGTTTTGACGCCCTACGATCCTAGAAAACCAATTATTATTGCGGCAGATGGTAGTCCATATGGGGTAGGTGCAGTTTTGTCCCATTTGATCGACGGAGAAGAACGACCAGTGATGTTTGTGTCTAGAACACTTAGTGTGTCTGAGAGAAACTACTCGCAATTACATAAGGAAGCATTAGCAATTGTGTTTGCAATTAAAAAATTTCACAAATATATTTATGGGCTAAGCTTCACAATTTATAGTGACCACCAACCACTGCAAGCTATCTTTGGAGACAAAAAATATATTCCGGCAGTGGCAGCAAATAGGCTGCAACGATGGGCCATTATGTTGTCCATGTATAAGTACTCTATTAAGTACAGGAAAGCTTCGCAGATGGGAAATGCAGACGCATTATCGAGGTTGCCGCTTTTGGCAAGCACTGAAGTTGAGGATGACAGCATTAATTCATTAAACATTTCTGATTTCCCAGTCAAGCTTGATGATGTTCGCAAAGAAACGAAGAGGGATAAGGTGTTAGCAGAGGTCTACAAATATGTCATAAGTGGTTGGCCAGATAACATTTCGATAGATGTGAGACCTTATTTTTTGAAAAGGGATTCACTAGCAACGGAATCCGAGTGCATATTTTATGGTGAACGAATTGTTGTACCAAAAATCTTGGTAAATAAGGTATTAGAGCTGGTACATGATGGACATATCGGGGTAGTCCGCGCAAAGTCGTTAGCTCGCTCATATGTGTGGTGGCCCAACATTGATAATGATGTTGAAAAGTTCGTTTTGCAATGTGAAGTGTGTCAAGTAACACAAAACTCTAAAAAGAGTAATTTGAGTAAATGGCCTGTGTCTAGTTTTCCATTTGAAAGGATCCATTTAGATTTTTGCACAGTTGATAGAATGACAGTTTTGATCCTAGTTGACACATTCTCTAAATGGATAGAAGCATTTCCTATGACCACTACTTCAGCCAAAAGTTTAATTGAGCGGCTTAGATCTGTTTTCAGTATCTTTGGATTACCAACATTCATTGTTAGCGATAATGAACCGCCTTTCAATTCAAAAGAATTTATTTTGTTTTGTTCATCAAATGGGATGGAAGTCTTAAAGTCACCACTTATCACCCACAGTCCAATGGCATTGCGGAGCGTGCCGTTCAAACATTTAAAAGCTCCATTAAAAAAATATTAGTAGACCAAAAATGCAAAAATTGGATTGGAATTTAAAATTAAATAATTTTTTAATCAAGTATAGAAATACTCCTTGCACCGTTACAAAGTTATCACCTGCCAATATGTTGTTCAAATTTAAACCTAAAACATTGCTTGATTTGACTGTACCTCACCAAAGAGGTAGTAATTTAGCAAATAAAGAAATAAAAGCTATAGATCAAATTTCAAATCCACAGTCACACAAGCCGGTTATCGAAAGTTTTAAAGTAGGTGAAACCATATTGTATCGAAATATTTTTTCAAATTATGTAAAATGGATACCAGGGAAAATAATTAAAAAACTCAGTAATTATAGATACTTAGTTCATGTAATTGGAATAAATAAACAGGCACATATCGATCAGATTAAAAGAAAAAAATTAAACAAGTAAGATTTTTATCTGGTCCAATTATCTTAACAAATACTAATAAAAAGAGACGTCAGTATGACGATAGTGAAGATATTATAAAATCGCATATGACAAGAAGTAAAACTAAAAAGTTAAAGAAAAACTATATGAAAAGCGATATTTACAATAAATGATGCATTGTAAAAATATATTTTTTTTTGGTTGATATTTATATTTATATATTTATTAGATTATAAAAAAATGATTTTTTTTTTTTCGATATATCTATACATATACAAAAATGTATATATGTTTTCAAATTCAAATTAAATTTGTTATTTATATAATTATCATTTAGAATCATATTATCTTTCATATGTAATAGATATCTATAAAATTTTTATTTTCTACGTGTTCTAATACCATTTTTTAAAAGGGGGAGGAAATAATATGTATGTATGTGTTTCTGTAAACTACATAAAACACTCATTCTCTTTCTCTTAGAATTTAAGCTCTTGTTAGTTTTAAGAACTTTTATAAAATAAAGAACTTTAATCTAAGCCGAGATCTCAACTTGTTTTTTTGTAAAAGCGCAACCTCCTTAAAAAGACATTTCAATAGGTTCTTTTCTGATGACTCCTAGTCGCTCGGCTCGGTTCCTGTTGAATAACGGCTTTGCAGGTTTCTCCTTGGGGAGTCTTCTTTCTCGCAACGTACGTCTTCAATCTGTATTTCTCTGGTTCGTCTACTATGGTTTATCAATGGTCTTTAACCGGCTTATCGACGGCTTTAAAACGGCTTATCCACGGCTTTTCACCCGTTTATCAACGGCTTTTAATCGGCTTATCAATGGCTTTTAACCGGCTTATCAACGGCTATTAACCGGTTTATCAACGGCTTTTAACCGGTTTATCAACGGCTATTAACCGGTTTATCAACGGCTATTAACCGGTTTATCAACGCCTATTAACCGGTTTATCAACGGCTATTAACCGGCTTAAGTTATATGTTTTTACTTAATCGAGACCCCTTACCTCTGGTGGGGGGAAGTCTTTGAAAAAGTAATTTAACACAACTTGCTTATTCTACTTAAACTACTGAACCTTTACTAGGCTCTATTACAGGCTTATAACTAAAAGTTGAACTGTATTAAGCTATCTTTTGTGTGTTGCATGGCTTCCTCTCGTTACCCATTTGGTTAAAAGCAAATGTCAACTATAACCATATAAAATGTAATATTTCATACAACTTCTCCATTTCTTTCCTTGCCCGTCACTCCCCTACCTTTGCTCTATGCAATTAGGAGTACCTCTATTCATGTTATTACATGAGGGGTCTGCAGGTTACAGGGGAAAACATTTTTAAATGATAACCAAACCATCATCTGGTACTGCATTGGTTTGGTTAGTTTTCACCACCTTTTATCTATCACAATTCACCATCGATGTGCTTTGATCGTTACCTTTTCGTGGTCCTCTGCTTGGTTCGTACGACTTGTTATGCTTCTCTTGATCGGAATTCACAACACCTATTCATGTTGTTGTTGTGAGTCTGTTTCATAATGTGTATGCGTTGTGCCGTTGGTTGTTCTTTATTTCCCCACAATTGTGGTAAGATGGTTATGGTAATGTATAATGCTTTATCTTTGCTAGTCGGTGTCAGGCTTTCTTGGCATCGACACCTGCTTATTGGTTGCGGCCGGTTTATTCTCTGATTTGGGTGTGTGGCAAATATGCCTGAATTAACAGTGGTGGCTGTCAGTGGCTCGGTTATGAAACTATTTATTAATTTCATATTTGTATGTAGATAGTTATGGTAGGTTGTTGGTGTTGTTAGATGGAGATATGTAATGCATCATTACATCCCACCCCTTCTTCGGAGACGAGAACCTTCTCGTCTTTTATTTCTTTCCGTAGGTTTAATTGTATATCCAGTTTATCTCTATACGGGAAATGCTTACCCTTTTTTGCTACGGTGGCTGCCTTGTCTCTGGAAGAAATAATTAAAACTTAATAAATGTGTTTGTTTTTTTTTTGTTTTATTTATTTACGGCTTTTTTTTTTTTTGTTTTATTCATGTTTCTTTTTTTTTGTTTTTTAATTCGTGTTCCATATTGTTTCTAATTCGTATTGTTCTATTTGTTGGTTTTAAATTCACGTTTTTTTTTTTTTGTTTTTTATTTTCTTTTTGTTGTTGTTGCTTTGTTGCTGCTTCTGTGACCGTGGGCGTTTGGTGCTCCAGAGCAGTTTCCCTTTAAGTGGGACGGTTAATGCTGGGTGTCGTTGTACCCCATTATGCATTCGGGTTCGGGTTGCGGGGGGTGTGATCAATACCCCCGGAATAACAATGAGACACATTTTGGAACTGAAATATATTCATGCATTGTTCTCAGGTGTGCCTTCTGTAATCTCTTAAACACTTCTTGGAGGTGTACGAGATGCTCATCGAAGGTTTTGCTGATAATTATAATATCGTCGAGGTAGGCAAATGCGTGCGGGTCCATGTCCGGTCCTAAAACGGAATCCAGCATTCTCTGAAAGGTCGCAGCTGACGAATTCAGTCCGCATGGTAATACTTTCCATTGATATAATCCGTGTCCTGGGACTGTAAAAGCGGTGGCGGGTCTTGATTCTTGATCTAATGGTATTTGCCAATAACCTTGTTTTCAATCAATTGTTGGTATGTAGTTGGCCTGCTTGAGTTTGTCGAGGGTCGAGGTCGGGAGTGGGTACGCATCCATTATCGATAGTTCGTTTAGCTGCCGATAGTCTACGCCTACTCTCCAAGTCCCATTCTTCTTTTTTACTAACACTATCGGTGAGCTATATGGGCTGTTGGATGGTTCAATCTTTCCGTCTCGCAGTAGTTCGTTTACTTCTTCATCTATAATCTTCTGCATGGCTGGGTTACGTGGGTAGTATCTTTGTCTAAAAGGTTGATTAGTTTTCAAACTGATATGGTGCACGGCGCACAGTGGCCCGTATTGACTTTTTTGGTTGCAAAAATCATATCTCTTAAACGAATAAAGATACCGCAAAAATTTTTTTTGGTTTTGAAAGAAATTTCCAAGGCTATAAAGTTTGTTAATTTTAAGAAAAATATTTACAGGGTGTTTCAGAATCTGCTGCTGAAATAAGAAGTTTTTGTTAACGTGGTTAACATAATTGGTATTTAATTCTAAGAAGGTCGAAAGTCAATTTATGAGGTAATTTGAGGGTAATTTAAGTGAAACAGTGGGGAAAAAAGAAAACAAACCAATTTGAGTGAAACAGTGGGGGACAAAATCAGTTTTTGTTTTTTTTTTTATTAATTGATTTTTTATTTTTTTTTTATAAGAGAGTAAATTTATGAGGTATTTTATTGATAGATTAGAATTCAAAAACTAGAAAAACAAAATAAAAGGAACAAAAATTCACATACAAACATTAAATTTCTTGGAAACTATCATCTAAGTCCGGGGTAATGCGTAATAAACTTATAATTTCCGGTGAGTATTGTGCTTTAAGGTCTTTTTGGTTTCTTACATAAATTAAGGTAGAAGTAAGTGGATCGGATGAGACTGCTAGAATGTTAAATAGGTCTTCATTCTGTCGAATTCTTGAAACTTTGCACGCATTTTGATATCTGTATTTCTTGTAGTATTTATTTTTGGACTCCTAGGCTTCTTCTGACAATTCTCCAAGTGGTAGTGATTGGTATTCGATGATATCTTGACTATGAACCAAAATTTTATGAAGAGTAGGTGTGAGTTGATTTTCAGGGTACTTTTGTTTCAATAACTCTGCGGTTTTTTTGGTGTAATCTCCAAATTTAACTGTATTCGCTACTTCCCTGCTATTCAAAAAATTAAGTATTATTTTGATCCTGGTTATAACCTCTTTATTGACTCCAGTTATTCGAGCGGTTGCCTCAAATTGTTCAAAAATCTCCTTGAACTGTTTCCATCATTGCTGTTTCCAAATCCTTGCTTTGGTTTATCTACATCAAGTCCAAGCTCATTTGTTCGGTTTTGATATGGAGAGATGAAGAAAGCCATTCCTCATTTTTGTTTATGAAAAATAATCTCGATCTATGGGCTGCGACCCATTTTTTATCAATGTTGTAATAAAAGCTTTTTAATTGTGCTTCATTTTCCGGTAAATTTTCACCGGATAGTTGGTATTCACTTATTACGGCAGAAAAGAACTCTTCAAGACTCTCATCTTTGGCAAAAAGTTCAAACAAAATATTGTAATCCATTCAAGTTTTCAATGATAATTTCATCCTAATGTTTCATCTTTTATACCATAAAACTAAATACCTGCATTAAAAATATTCAATTTATGACATCTTAATAAGGTAATCTGCTTTACCTATAAGCTTTTTAAAAAAAATTCTAATCCAGTTAAAAACTCTTATCCATGAAACTAAATGACAGTAATTAATCATACCCGAAATCAATAACATTCATACTTAAAAGTTTTAATTGGGGTCACAAGAAATAAGCTATATAACCGTTTTAAAAAACTTAGGTAGGTTTTTCCTTCTAAATTTCAAAACCATTTTATTTCAAACCAACACTCATACCTGCAAAACAGAGAAAAAATATTTTCCATGATTTTTTTTCTGCACCTGACAAAAACTCAGAAAAAATTACTGACTTCATTAAATCAAATCGCTCTAGCTCAGCTCTATGCAACTTTATGCAGCTGAGTTTTTGGTTTTATATGAAGAAATATATAAGAATTTACTATCCGTCGAGCTTAGCTTGATTATGTTTGAACCTTTTTTTTCTACTCAGTGTAAAGAAAAAAAAAGAAAAAGCGTGCAAAAATGGGTGTTTAAAAAAACATTAAATTTAGCAGTTTAAAAAAATTTATCATTTTTTTGTTTCGTTTCTGATTATAGCAATTAACATATTTATCAAGTAAAAATAACAAAAAAAAGTTTTATTGACACCTTTTCCTAGTTTTTACACTCAAAATTAAAAAAAAATTTTAAAAACAACTGTTTTTTTCTAACCATACAAATATTTGTCCACTTCGACTCGCTCTACAAGTCAAACCATTCATACAAATGAAATAATTTTTTCGATTACTAGAGCTCCAAACATTTGTCCATTCAAAAAAAGTAAAAGTTTTGCATTATAAACCCACCCGAAAAATGAATTTCGCAAGCACTTTTGCCTAAACGGGCCACTGTGCGGCGGCGTTCGTGGTGCTCGGGAGTTGCTCGAATTTCGACAGTTCCCGTTCGAGTAGTTCGGTCAGGTGTTTTTGTTGTTCAGGCGAAAAGGGTGTCCCTCCTAGTGCACATAGCTGATCTTGTTTTTTTCTTGTCGGAGGTGGTTTATCAAGGATTAGTTCTTTCCCTTCTAATTTTATAGACCAGTTCATTTTTCGGAGTGCGTCCATGCCAATGATTGCTTCTTGGGACAACTGTTTTAAGTACGTTACTTCACCTTGTATTGACTGGTTCCCTATCTGTAAGATGATGGTGTAGTGCACACGGCTAATTATCTGGCTATCATTGGCTAAACGTACGGCATGCCGTTGGTATCTTACCGGGGTTTTGAGCCTCCGTAGTAAATCTCTGGTTTTAGTATTAATGAACGATTGAGTTGCTCCGGTATCTAATAAGGCGTTTATCGTTTGGTGATTCAGTTTTATTGACAAGAAACATCGCGGGTCGATCCATATTCCGGTTGCGTCGTTTTGTTCGTCGTTTTGTTCGTCGTTTTGTTCTACCTTTGTGTTTATACTCGTTTGTTCGTTTGTATTCGAATGTGTAGGGTTTTCTCGCTGTGTGGTGTTATTATCTTGCTTTTCTTGCTGGCTTTCGGTTGTTTCGAAGTTGGGGCTGACCTTTTGGTTAACGTCTACTATTTCTACTAATTCGTGCGTTGACAGAGTGTTGATTGCTGAAACCTGACGTGGCTGACAGCGGCAGTCTTTGGTTAACCTTCCATCTTCGCCACAGAACGAGCAGAATAACCGAAAGGGTCGCCTACAGTTTGCCTTCGAGTGTCCCCTCCAGCAGTGAGCCATGCGATCGTATCGTTCTGGTGGTGGGGTATGTCGGTAGCCTCTATCTTCTTGTCTTTGCGGCTGTTGGACTCTGGGTGTTGACCTAAAGTTAGCTGATGTAGAATTTCGGTTTTCGTTTTGTATGCATTCAAACTCTGTTGCCAGATTTATTAGTTCCTCCAAGGTCCGGAAGTCTCGGCGGCGGATATATAAGTGGTATTCGGGTCGAAGGCGATCGTAAATTCTATCAACGTTGTCCTCCATGCGCATCGATGGGTGTTGGTGAATAAGGTATTGAGTCGCTCTAATGAAGTCTCTAGCCCTTTCGTGTGGGCCTTGCCTTCTCTTCGATATTTCATCTTCTACTTTATTTACGAATCGAGGAGGGAGGAAATATCCTTAAAAGGCGTGGTAAAATTCGGACCAAGTTCTAAATTTATCCCGATTGATACGATACCATTCCAATGCGGGGCCTTTGAAAATTTCGGGGAAGGTGCGCAGCATTTCGTGGTTTTGGATTCTATAGCATTCGGTGAGTTCTTCAATGCGTTTGATAAACTCGAGTGCATTTCCTGAGGAGTCGAATCTAATTCCCCATTTCCTTACCACGTTCATAACTTCTGCCTCTCGGCTAATTGTAAATTTACCTGAGGGTAGGCCTGCTGGTAGATAAGAAGTCGTTTATATTGCTCCTCGATCTTGCTCCGGTCGTGAAGGTACAGTTGGCGCAAAAGATTCCTGGCTTTGAATGTCGGGGGCGGGGTGATACCATTCTCGATAAGCTAGGTCTCTGGTCATTTTATCGTATTCCGCTATGGTCAAGTATGCAGAGGCGGGGTACGCTGGAGTGGTCTTTGGGTACGGGTACGTAATCGTATTCTTAAAAATTGCAGACCCCTGGGTTTGGCTGGTAGGTACGTGCGAGGCAAATTTAAGAACATCAGCCTCATTAAAGTTCACGGACATACGGAGGAGTCCTCAGAAAGAAAAAGAGACTTACTACGAACAAGTCGATGACGTAGCTCATCAATGAGCCACTGTCGTCGTGCCGTATGCAAAGATTTTTCACTGCTTTTACTCCGACAATTACTTTTGATGTGGATGAAATTTGGTATTAACTTTTGACGTTCACATTTGGATAAGAAGTATATGTCTGATTTTAAATAATAACACCATCAAAAATACAAAATAATCCAATGAAAATGTATAACGCTATCAAATCGCTTGGTAAAAAAGAAATTTTGGTCACAAAAGTGGATAAAGGCAACGCTGTCAACGACAGATAAATCGAAATATGATGACGGTATACAAAAATTGATCGATTAAGGCCCACATAAACGCGTTAAAAATCCATTCAATAAAATGACAAAACGTACTCACGAGACGATTGACATATACATTGATTTATTTGGTAGAAATTGGAAGTGGAAAGTTAAGTCATCGCATAACAATGTGCCATGCATCTATGGTTTGCTTAAACTTCATAAGCCTGATAGTGAAAAATTCCGGCCGATTGTCTGGAACATAAACTCACCTTGCCATTTATTGTCTAAATGGCTCATAAGAAGATTTAACGATCTTAAGAATTTTGATACGTTCTCGGTCAAAAACTCAATTGAATTGACAAAAAAGTTGGATGGCGTCACAACAGATAATGACGAGAGCCTAGTTTCTTTTGACATTACATCTTATTACACTAATGTTCGTTGTGGTTGTTCCTCGATAGACAAAATCTCAACCCAATTGAAAGCAATGCATTATATGATCTGACCAGTGTATGTGTTGAGCAAACATTTTCCAATTTCGCGACAACTATTACCAGCAAACAGATGGTATGGCCATGGGTAACTCCCTATCCGGGTTCATGTGCAATTTGTATGTGAACAGATTGGAAGAGCAACTGTTCCAAGAAAACAAATTCCCAAGAGTATGGCACAGATATATAGATGATCTTTTAGCCATTGTTAAGACGAGTGAAATCCAAAACACAGTTGAAACGATAAACAGTGCTATTGCTAAAATTCAATTCACCCTTGAAGTTGAAAATGAAAATAAGCTGCCATTCCTAGACTTAGTAGTTAAAAAGAACAACAAAAGGTTTGACTTTGAAATTTATAGAAAATCAACAAGCACCGATCGCTATATAACTAGTGATTAAAACCACCATGACTCACACAAACGCGCCGCATTCAATTCCATGACATACAGATTGTGCAATGTTCCATTAAAACCCTCTGTTTTTGACGTGGAACTTCGCCGCATTTTGCGCATCGGAGACATTAACGGCTATGCTAAAAATGACATTATGAAAATTATAAACAAACACAGAAAAGCTAAAGAAAAATCAAAAGTAACATCATTACTACCACTGAAATCAAAGAACCAACTTTAAGCAATCGAATTTCATAGAAATATTTTTGGCAAGCTAAGATCGATTGGCGATCAGCCATCAGCCGAATAGTGGGAATAACATGTAGCATACGAAAACATGCACGTGCCGTAACTATTCGGGACTGGTGGAAGTGTGATCATAGCCTCTTCGCTGCGGCCGCTAGAAACAAGCATTTAAAAAGGTTTGCCTAATATGCTCGGGCTGGTTCCACAGATTGGCAACAGGTTAATTCCCTGTTCCGTAAAACTAAACGAATTTCGAGGCCTACAACAAGCCTCGGAAACGGACTGATCTCACAACGACAACCCACGCAAAGAAAACGGGAAAACGATTTACGAATTTTCTTATGGAACGTAAGATCGCTCTATAGAGCTCGAGCTGCTCAACAGCTAGCCGATGCCCTGCCAAAATATAAAAATTAGATGGACAGGGAATGGTGTTCTACAGAAGAAAGATTATGACTTATATTACAGCTGTCATACAAAACACCATGTGCTCGGGGTAGGCTTCCTAGTCAGCAAAAAAATGAAGTCTGCCATCATCGGCTTTAACGCTATAAGCGAAAGGCTATGCACCCTTCGCGTGCGAGGCAAATTTAAGAACATCAGCCTCATTAAAGTTCACGGACATACGGAGGAGTCCTCAGAAAGAAAAAGAGACTTACTACGAACAAGTCGATGACGTAGCTCATCAATGAGCCACTGTCGTCGTGCCGTATGCAAAGATTTTTCACTGCTTTTACTCCGACAATTACTTTTGATGTGGATGAAATTTGGTATTAACTTTTGACGTTCACATTTGGATAAGAAGTATATGTCTGATTTTAAATAATAACACCATCAAAAATACAAAATAATCCAATGAAAATGTATAACGCTATCAAATCGCTTGGTAAAAAAGAAATTTTGGTCACAAAAGTGGATAAAGGCAACGCTGTCAACGACAGATAAATCGAAATATGATGACGGTATACAAAAATTGATCGATTAAGGCCCACATAAACGCGTTAAAAATCCATTCAATAAAATGACAAAACGTACTCACGAGACGATTGTCATATACATTGATTTATTTGGTAGAAATTGGAAGTGGAAAGTTAAGTCATCGCATAACAATGTGCCATGCATCTATGGTTTGCTTAAACTTCATAAGCCTGATAGTGAAAAATTCCGGCCGATTGTCTGGAACATAAACTCACCTTGCCATTTATTGTCTAAATGGCTCATAAGAAGATTTAACGATCTTAAGAATTTTGATACGTTCTCGGTCAAAAACTCAATTGAATTGACAAAAAAGTTGGATGGCGTCACAACAGATAATGACGAGAGCCTAGTTTCTTTTGACATTACATCTTATTACACTAATGTTCGTTGTGGTTGTTCCTCGATAGACAAAATCTCAACCCAATTGAAAGCGATGCATTATATGATCTGACCAGTGTATGTGTTGAGCAAACATTTTCCAATTTCGCGACAACTATTACCAGCAAACAGATGGTATGGCCATGGGTAACTCCCTATCCGGGTTCATGTGCAATTTGTATGTGAACAGATTGGAAGAGCAACTGCTCCAAGAAAACAAATTCCCAAGAGTATGGCACAGATATATAGATGATCTTTTAGCCATTGTTAAGACGAGTGAAATCCAAAACACAGTTGAAACGATAAACAGTGCTATTGCTAAAATTCAATTCACCCTTGAAGTTGAAAATGAAAATAAGCTGCCATTCCTAGACTTAGTAGTTAAAAAGAACAACAAAAGGTTTGAATTTGAAATTTATAGAAAATCAACAAGCACCGATCGCTATATAACTAGTGATTAAAACCACCATGACTCACACAAACGCGCCGCATTCAATTCCATGACATACAGATTGTGCAATGTTCCATTAAAACCCTCTGTTTTTGACGTGGAACTTCGCCGCATTTTGCGCATCGGAGACATTAACGGCTATGCTAAAAATGACATTATGAAAATTATAAACAAACACAGAAAAGCTAAAGAAAAATCAAAAGTAACATCATTACTACCACTGAAATCAAAGAACCAACTTTAAGCAATCGAATTTCATAGAAATATTTTTGGCAAGCTAAGATCGATTGGCGATCAGCCATCAGCCGAATAGTGGGAATAACATGTAGCATACGAAAACATGCACGTGCCGTAACTATTCGGGACTGGTGGAAGTGTGATCATAGCCTTTTCGCTGCGGCCGCTAGAAACAAGCATTTAAAAAGGTTTGCCTAATATGGTCGGGCTGGTTCCACAGATTGGCAACAGGTTAATTCCCTGTTCCGTAAAACTAAACGAATTTCGAGACCTACAACAAGCCTCGGAAACGGACTGATCTCACAACGACAACCCACGCAAAGAAAACGGGAAAACGATTTACGAATTTTCTTATGGAACGTAAGATCGCTCTATAGAGCTCGAGCTGCTCAACAGCTAGCCGATGCCCTGCCAAAATATAAAAATTAGATGGACAGGGAATGGTGTTCTACAGAAGAAAGATTATGACTTATATTACAGCTGTCATACAAAACACCATGTGCTCGGGGTAGGCTTCCTAGTCAGCAAAAAAATGAAGTCTGCCATCATCGGCTTTAACGCTATAAGCGAAAGGCTATGCACCCTTCGCGTGCGAGGCAAATTTAAGAACATCAGCCTCATTAAAGTTCACGGACATACGGAGGAGTCCTCAGAAAGAAAAAGAGACTTACTACGAACAAGTCGATGACGTAGCTCATCAATGAGCCACTGTCGTCGTGCCGTATGCAAAGATTTTTCACTGCTTTTACTCCGACAATTACTTTTGATGTGGATGAAATTTGGTATTAACTTTTGACGTTCACATTTGGATAAGAAGTATATGTCTGATTTTAAATAATAACACCATCAAAAATACAAAATAATCCAATGAAAATGTATAACGCTATCAAATCGCTTGGTAAAAAGAAATTTTGGTCACAAAAGTGGATAAAGGCAACGCTGTCAACGACAGATAAATCGAAATATGATGACGGTATACAAAAATTGATCGATTAAGGCCCACATAAACGCGTTAAAAATCCATTCAATAAAATGACAAAACGTACTCACGAGACGATTGACATATACATTGATTTATTTAGTAGAAATTGGAAGTGGAAAGTTAAGTCATCGCATAACAATTTGCCATGCATCTATGGTTTGCTTAAACTTCATAAGCCTGATAGTGAAAAATTCCGGCCGATTGTCTGGAACATAAACTCACCTTGCCATTTATTGTCTAAATGGCTCATAAGAAGATTTAACGATCTTAAGAATTTTGATACGTTCTCGGTCAAAAACTCAATTGAATTGACAAAAAAGTTGGATGGCGTCACAACAGATAATGACGAGAGCCTAGTTTCTTTTGACATTACATCTTATTACACTAATGTTCGTTGCGGTTGTTCCTCGATAGACAAAATCTCAACCCAATTGAAAGCAATGCATTATATGATCTGACCAGTGTATGTGTTGAGCAAACATTTTCCAATTTCGCGACAACTATTACCAGCAAACAGATGGTATGGCCATGGGTAACTCCCTATCCGGGTTCATGTGCAATTTGTATGTGAACAGATTGGAAGAGCAACTGCTCCAAGAAAACAAATTCCCAAGAGTATGGCACAGATATATAGATGATCTTTTAGCCATTGTTAAGACGAGTGAAATCCAAAACACAGTTGAAACGATAAACAGTGCTATTGCTAAAATTCAATTCACCCTTGAAGTTGAAAATGAAAATAAGCTGCCATTCCTAGACTTAGTAGTTAAAAAGAACAACAAAAGGTTTGAATTTGAAATTTATAGAAAATCAACAAGCACCGATCGCTATATAACTAGTGATTAAAACCACCATGACTCACACAAACGCGCCGCATTCAATTCCATGACATAAAGATTGTGCAATGTTCCATTAAAACCCTCTGTTTTTGACGTGGAACTTCGCCGCATTTTGCGCATCGGAGACATTAACGGCTATGCTAAAAATGACATTATGAAAATTATAAACAAACACAGAAAAGCTAAAGAAAAATCAAAAGTAACATCATTACTACCACTGAAATCAAAGAACCAACTTTAAGCAATCGAATTTCATAGAAATATTTTTGGCAAGCTAAGATCGATTGGCGATCAGCCATCAGCCGAATAGTGGGAATAACATGTAGCATACGAAAACATGCACGTGCCGTAACTATTCGGGACTGGTGGAAGTGTGATCATAGCCTCTTCGCTGCGGCCGCTAGAAACAAGCATTTAAAAAGGTTTGCCTAATATGGTCGGGCTGGTTCCACAGATTGGCAACAGGTTAATTCCCTGTTCCGTAAAACTAAACGAATTTCGAGACCTACAACAAGCCTCGGAAACGGACTGATCTCACAACGACAACCCACGCAAAGAAAACGGGAAAACGATTTACGAATTTTCTTATGGAACGTAAGATCGCTCTATAGAGCTCGAGCTGCTCAACAGCTAGCCGATGCCCTGCCAAAATATAAAAATTAGTTGGACAGGGAATGGTGTTCTACAGAAGAAAGATTATGACTTATATTACAGCTGTCATACAAAACACCATGTGCTCGGGGTAGGCTTCCTAGTCAGCAAAAAAATGAAGTCTGCCATCATCGGCTTTAACGCTATAAGCGAAAGGCTATGCACCCTTCGCGTGCGAGGCAAATTTAAGAACATCAGCCTCATTAAAGTTCACGGACATACGGAGGAGTCCTCAGAAAGAAAAAGAGACTTACTACGAACAAGTCGATGACGTAGCTCATCAATGAGCCACTGTCGTCGTGCCGTATGCAAAGATTTTTCACTGCTTTTACTCCGACAATTACTTTTGATGTGGATGAAAATGTATAACGCTATCAAATCGCTTGGTAAAAAAGAAATTTTGGTCACAAAAGTGGATAAAGGCAACGCTGTCAACGACAGATAAATCGAAATATGATGACGGTATACAAAAATTGATCGATTAAGGCCCACATAAACGCGTTAAAAATCCATTCAATAAAATGACAAAACGTACTCACGAGACGATTGACATATACATTGATTTATTTGGTAGAAATTGGAAGTGGAAAGTTAAGTCATCGCATAACAATGTGCCATGCATCTGTGGTTTGCTTGAACTTCATAAGCGTGATAGTGAAAAATTCCGGCCGATTGTCTGGAACATAAACTCACCTTGCCATTTATTGTCTAAATGGCTCATAAGAAGATTTAACGATCTTAAGAATTTTGATACGTTCTCGGTCAAAAACTCAATTGAATTGACAAAAAAGTTGGATGGCGTCACAACAGATAATGACGAGAGCCTAGTTTCTTTTGACATTACATCTTATTACACTAATGTTCGTTGCGGTTGTTCCTCGATAGACAAAATCTCAACCCAATTGAAAGCAATGCATTATATGATCTGACCAGTGTATGTGTTGAGCAAACATTTTCCAATTTCGCGACAACTATTACCAGCAAACAGATGGTATGGCCATGGGTAACTCCCTATCTGGGTTCATGTGCAATTTGTATGTGAACAGATTGGAAGAGCAACTGCTCCAAGAAAACAAATTCCCAAGAGTATGGCACAGATATATAGATGATCTTTTAGCCATTGTTAAGACGAGTGAAATCCAAAACACAGTTGAAACGATAAACAGTGCTATTGCTAAAATTCAATTCACCCTTGAAGTTGAAAATGAAAATAAGCTGCCATTCCTAGACTTAGTAGTTAAAAAGAACAACAAAAGGTTTGAATTTGAAATTTATAGAAAATCAACAAGCACCGATCGCTATATAACTAGTGATTAAAACCACCATGACTCACACAAACGCGCCGCATTCAATTCCATGACATACAGATTGTGCAATGTTCCATTAAAACCCTCTGTTTTTGACGTGGAACTTCGCCGCATTTTGCGCATCGGAGACATTAACGGCTATGCTAAAAATGACATTATGAAAATTATAAACAAACACAGAAAAGCTAAAGAAAAATCAAAAGTAACATCATTACTACCACTGAAATCAAAGAACCAACTTTAAGCAATCGAATTTCATAGAAATATTTTTGGCAAGCTAAGATCGATTGGCGATCAGCCATCAGCCGAATAGTGGGAATAACATATAGCATACGAAAACATGCACGTGCCGTAACTATTCGGGACTGGTGGAAGTGTGATCATAGCCTCTTCGCTGCGGCCGCTAGAAACAAGCATTTAAAAAGGTTTGCCTAATATGGTCGGGCTGGTTCCACAGATTGGCAACAGGTTAATTCCCTGTTCCGTAAAACTAAACGAATTTCGAGACCTACAACAAGCCTCGGAAACGGACTGATCTCACAACGACAACCCACGCAAAGAAAACGGGAAAACGATTTACGAATTTTCTTATGGAACGTAAGATCGCTCTATAGAGCTCGAGCTGCTCAACAGCTAGCCGATGCCCTGCCAAAATATAAAAATTAGATGGACAGGGAATGGTGTTCTACAGAAGAAAGATTATGACTTATATTACAGCTGTCATACAAAACACCATGTGCTCGGGGTAGGCTTCCTAGTCAGCAAAAAAATGAAGTCTGCCATCATCGGCTTTAAGGTTTAAGCGAAAGGCTATGCACCCTTCGCGTGCGAGGCAAATTTAAGAACATCAGCCTCATTAAAGTTCACGGACATACGGAGGAGTCCTCAGAAAGAAAAAGAGACTTACTACGAACAAGTCGATGACGTAGCTCATCGATGAGCCACTGTCGTCGTGCCGTATGCAAAGATTTTTCACTGCTTTTACTCCGACAATTACTTTTGATCTGGATGAAATTTGGTATTAACTTTTGACGTTCACATTTGGATAAGAAGTATATGTCTGATTTTAAATAATAACACCATCAAAAATACAAAATAATCCAATGAAAATGTATAACGCTATCAAATCGCTTGGTAAAAAGAAATTTTGGTCACAAAAGTGGATAAAGGCAACGCTGTCAACGACAGATTAATCGAAATATGATGACGGTATACAAAAATTGATCGATTAAGGCCCACATAAACGCGTTAAAAATCCATTCAATAAAATGACAAAACGTACTCACGAGACGATTGACATATACATTGATTTATTTGGTAGAAATTGGAAGTGGAAAGTTAAGTCATCGCATAACAATGTGCCATGCATCTATGGTTTGCTTAAACTTCATAAGCCTGATAGTGAAAAATTCCGGCCGATTGTCTGGAACATAAACTCACCTTGCCATTTATTGTCTAAATGGCTCATAAGAAGATTTAACGATCTTAAGAATTTTGATACGTTCTCGGTCAAAAACTCAATTGAATTGACAAAAAAGTTGGATGGCGTCACAACAGATAATGACGAGAGCCTAGTTTCTTTTGACATTACATCTTATAACACTAATGTTCGTTGCGGTTGTTGCTCGATAGACAAAATCTCAACCCAATTGAAAGCAATGCATTATATGATCTGACCAGCGTATGTGTTGAGCAAACATTTTCCAATTTCGCGACAACTATTACCAGCAAACAGATGGTATGGCCATGGGTAACTCCCTATCCGGGTTCATGTGCAATTTGTATGTGAACAGATTGGAAGAGCAACTGCTCCAAGAAAACAAATTCCCAAGAGTATGGCACAGATATATAGATGATCTTTTAGCCATTGTTAAGACGAGTGAAATCCAAAACACAGTTGAAACGATAAACAGTGCTATTGCTAAAATTCAATTCACCCTTGAAGTTGAAAATGAAAATAAGCTGCCATTCCTAGACTTAGTAGTTAAAAAGAACAACAAAAGGTTTGAATTTGAAATTTATAGAAAATCAACAAGCACCGATCGCTATATAACTAGTGATTAAAACCACCATGACTCACACAAACGCGCCGCATTCAATTCCATGACATACAGATTGTGCAATGTTCCATTAAAACCCTCTGTTTTTGACGTGGAACTTCGCCGCATTTTGCGCATCGGAGACATTAACGGCTATGCTAAAAATGGCATTATGAAAATTATAAACAAACACAGAAAAGCTAAAGAAAAATCAAAAGTAACATCATTACTACCACTGAAATCAAAGAACCAACTTTAAGCAATCGAATTTCATAGAAATATTTTTGGCAAGCTAAGATCGATTGGCGATCAGCCATCAGCCGAATAGTGAGAATAACATGTAGCATACGAAAACATGCACGTGCCGTAACTATTCGGGACTGGTGGAAGTGTGATCATAGCCTCTTCGCTGCGGCCGCTAGAAACAAGCATTTAAAAAGGTTTGCCTAATATGGTCGGGCTGGTTCCACAGATTGGCAACAGGTTAATTCCCTGTTCCGTAAAACTAAACGAATTTCGAGACCTACAACAAGCCTCGGAAACGGACTGATCTCACAACGACAACCCACGCAAAGAAAACGGGAAAACGATTTACGAATTTTCTTATGGAACGTAAGATCGCTCTATAGAGCTCGAGCTGCTCAACAGCTAGCCGATGCCCTGCCAAAATATAAAAATTAGATGGACAGGGAATGGTGTTCTACAGAAGAAAGATTATGACTTATATTACAGCTGTCATACAAAACACCATGTGCTCGGGGTAGGCTTCCTAGTCAGCAAAAAAATGAAGTCTGCCATCATCGGCTTTAACGCTATAAGCGAAAGGCTATGCACCCTTCGCGTGCGAGGCAAATTTAAGAACAGCAGCCTCATTAAAGTTCACGGACATACGGAGGAGTCCTCAGAAAGAAAAAGAGACTTACTACGAACAAGTCGATGACGTAGCTCATCAATGAGCCACTGTCGTCGTGCCGTATGCAAAGATTTTTCACTGCTTTTACTCCGACAATTACTTTTGATGTGGATTAAATTTGGTATTAACTTTTGACGTTCACATTTGGATAAGAAGTATATGTCTGATTTTAAATAATAACACCATCAAAAATACAAAATAATCCAATGAAAATGTATAACGCTATCAAATCGCTTGGTAAAAAAGAAATTTTGGTCACAAAAGTGGATAAAGGCAACGCTGTCAACGACAGATAAATCGAAATATGATGACGGTATACAAAAATTGATCGATTAAGGCCCACATAAACGCGTTAAAAATCCATTCAATAAAATGACAAAACGTACTCACGAGACGATTGACATATACATTGATTTATTTGGTAGAAATTGGAAGTGGAAAGTTAAGTCATCGCATAACAATGTGCCATGCATCTATGGTTTGCTTAAACTTCATAAGCCTGATAGTGAAAAATTCCGGCCGATTGTCTGGAACATAAACTCACCTTGCCATTTATTGTCTAAATGGCTCATAAGAAGATTTAACGATCTTAAGAATTTTGATACGTTCTCGGTCAAAAACTCAATTGAATTGACATAAAAGTTGGATGGCGTCACAACAGATAATGACGAGAGCCTAGTTTCTTTTGACATTACATCTTATTACACTAATGTTCGTTGCGGTTGTTCCTCGATAGACAAAATCTCAACCCAATTGAAAGCAATGCATTATATGATCTGACCAGTGTATGTGTTGAGCAAACATTTTCCAATTTCGCGACAACTATTACCAGCAAACAGATGGTATGGCCATGGGTAACTCCCTATCCGGGTTCATGTGCAATTTGTATGTGAACAGATTGGAAGAGCAACTGCTCCAAGAAAACAAATTCCCAAGAGTATGGCACAGATATATAGATGATCTTTTAGCCATTGTTAAGACGAGTGAAATCCAAAACACAGTTGAAACGATAAACAGTGCTATTGCTAAAATTCAATTCACCCTTGAAGTTGAAAATGAAAATAAGCTGCCATTCCTAGACTTAGTAGTTAAAAAGAACAACAAAAGGTTTGAATTTGAAATTTATAGAAAATCAACAAGCACCGATCGCTATATAACTAGTGATTAAAACCACCATGACTCACACAAACGCGCCGCATTCAATTCCATGACATAAAGATTGTGCAATGTTCCATTAAAACCCTCTGTTTTTGACGTGGAACTTCGCCGCATTTTGCGCATCGGAGACATTAACGGCTATGCTAAAAACGACATTATGAAAATTATAAACAAACACAGAAAAGCTAAAGAAAAATCAAAAGTAACATCATTACTACCACTGAAATCAAAGAACCAACTTTAAGCAATCGAATTTCATAGAAATATTTTTGGCAAGCTAAGATCGATTGGCGATCAGCCATCAGCCGAATAGTGGGAATAACATGTAGCATACGAAAACATGCACGTGCCGTAACTATTCGGGACTGGTGGAGCCTCTTCGCTGCGGCCGCTAGAAACAAGCATTTAAAAAGGTTTGCCTAATATGGTCGGGCTGGTTCCACAGATTGGCAACAGGTTAATTCCCTGTTCCGTAAAACTAAACGAATTTCGAGACCTACAACAAGCCTCGGAAACGGACTGATCTCACAACGACAACCCACGCAAAGAAAACGGGAAAACGATTTACGAATTTTCTTATGGAACGTAAGATCGCTCTATAGAGCTCGAGCTGCTCAACAGCTAGCCGATGCCCTGCCAAAATATAAAAATTAGATGGACAGGGAATGGTGTTCTACAGAAGAAAGATTATGACTTATATTACAGCTGTCATACAAAACACCATGTGCTCGGGGTAGGCTTCCTAGTCAGCAAAAAAATGAAGTCTGCCATCATCGGCTTTAAGGTTTAAGCGAAAGGCTATGCACCCTTCGCGTGCGAGGCAAATTTAAGAACATCAGCCTCATTAAAGTTCACGGACATACGGAGGAGTCCTCAGAAAGAAAAAGAGACTTACTACGAACAAGTCGATGACGTAGCTCATCAATGAGCCACTGTCGTCGTGCCGTATGCAAAGATTTTTCACTGCTTTTACTCCGACAATTACTTTTGATGTGGATGAAATTTGGTATTAACTTTTGACGTTCACATTTGCATAAGAAGTATATGTCTGATTTTAAATAATAACACCATCAAAAATACAAAATAATCCAATGAAAATGTATAACGCTATCAAATCGCTTGGTAAAAAAGAAATTTTGGTCACAAAAGTGGATAAAGGCAACGCTGTCAACGACAGATAAATCGAAATATGATGACGGTATACAAAAATTGATCGATTAAGGCCCACATAAACGCGTTAAAAATCCATTCAATAAAATGACAAAACGTACTCACGAGACGATTGACATATACATTGATTTATTTGGTAGAAATTGGAAGTGGAAAGTTAAGTCATCGCATAACAATGTGCCATGCATCTATGGTTTGCTTAAACTTCATAAGCCTGATAGTGAAAAATTCCGGCCGATTGTCTGGAACATAAACTCACCTTGCCATTTATTGTCTAAATGGCTCATAAGAAGATTTAACGATCTTAAGAATTTTGATACGTTCTCGGTCAAAAACTCAATTGAATTGACAAAAAAGTTGGATGGCGTCACAACAGATAATGACGAGAGCCTAGTTTCTTTTGACATTACATCTTATTACACTAATGTTCGTTGCGGTTGTTCCTCGATAGACAAAATCTCAACCCAATTGAAAGCAATGCATTATATGATCTGACCAGTGTATGTGTTGAGCAAACATTTTCCAATTTCGCGACAACTATTACCAGCAAACAGATGGTATGGCCATGGGTAACTCCCTATCCGGGTTCATGTGCAATTTGTATGTGAACAGATTGGAAGAGCAACTGCTCCAAGAAAACAAATTCCCAAGAGTATCGCACAGATATATAGATGATCTTTTAGCCATTGTTAAGACGAGTGAAATCCAAAACACAGTTGAAACGATAAACAGTGCTATTGCTAAAATTCAATTCACCCTTGAAGTTGAAAATGAAAATAAGCTGCCATTCCTAGACTTAGTAGTTAAAAAGAACAACAAAAGGTTTGAATTTGAAATTTATAGAAAATCAACAAGCACCGATCGCTATATAACTAGTGATTAAAACCACCATGACTCACACAAACGCGCCGCATTCAATTCCATGACATACAGATTGTGCAATGTTCCATTAAAACCCTCTGTTTTTGACGTGGAACTTCGCCGCATTTTGCGCATCGGAGACATTAACGGCTATGCTAAAAATGACATTATGAAAATTATAAACAAACACAGAAAAGCTAAAGAAAAATCAAAAGTAACATCATTACTACCACTGAAATCAAAGAACCAACTTTAAGCAATCGAATTTCATAGAAATATTTTTGGCAAGCTAAGATCGATTGGCGATCAACCATCAGCCGAATAGTGGGAATAACATGTAGCATACGAAAACATGCACGTGCCGTAACTATTCGGGACTGGTGGAAGTGTGATCATAGCCTCTTCGCTGCGGCCGCTAGAAACAAGCATTTAAAAAGGTTTGCCTAATATGGTCGGGCTGGTTCCACAGATTGGCAACAGGTTAATTCCCTGTTCCGTAAAACTAAACGAATTTCGAGGCCTACAACAAGCCTCGGAAACGGACTGATCTCACAACGACAACCCACGCAAAGAAAACGGGAAAACCATTTACGAATTTTCTTATGGAACGTAAGATCGCTCTATAGAGCTCGAGCTGCTCAACAGCTAGCCGATGCCCTGCCAAAATATAAAAATTAGTTGGACAGGGAATGGTGTTCTACAGAAGAAAGATTATGACTTATATTACAGCTGTCATACAAAACACCATGTGCTCGGGGTAGGCTTCCTAGTCAGCAAAAAAATGAAGTCTGCCATCATCGGCTTTAACGCTATATACGAAAGGCTATGCACCCTTCGCGTGCGAGGCAAATTTAAGAACATCAGCCTCATTAAAGTTCACGGACATACGGAGGAGTCCTCAGAAAGAAAAAGAGACTTACTACGAACAAGTCGATGACGTAGCTCATCAATGAGCCACTGTCGTCGTGCCGTATGCAAAGATTTTTCACTGCTTTTACTCCGACAATTACTTTTGATGTGGATGAAATTTGGTATTAACTTGTGACGTTCACATTTGGATAAGAAGTATATGTCTGATTTTAAATAATAACACCATCAAAAATACAAAATAATCCAATGAAAATGTATAACGCTATCAAATCGCTTGGTAAAAAAGAAATTTTGGTCACAAAAGTGGATAAAGGCAACGCTGTCAACGACAGATAAATCGAAATATGATGACGGTATACAAAAATTGATCGATTAAGGCCCACATAAACGCGTTAAAAATCCATTCAATAAAATGACAAAACGTACTCACGAGACGATTGACATATACATTGATTTATTTGGTAGAAATTGGAAGTGGAAAGTTAAGTCATCGCATAACAATGTGCCATGCATCTATGGTTTGCTTAAACTTCATAAGCCTGATAGTGAAAAATTCCGGCCGATTGTCTGGAACATAAACTCACCTTGCCATTTATTGTCTAAATGGCTCATAAGAAGATTTAACGATCTTAAGAATTTTGATACGTTCTCGGTCAAAAACTCAATTGAATTGACAAAAAAGTTGGATGGCGTCACAACAGATAATGACGAGAGCCTAGTTTCTTTTGACATTACATCTTATAACACTAATGTTCGTTGCGGTTGTTCCTCGATAGACAAAATCTCAACCCAATTGAAAGCAATGCATTATATGATCTGACCAGCGTATGTGTTGAGCAAACATTTTCCAATTTCGCGACAACTATTACCAGCAAACAGATGGTATGGCCATGGGTAACTCCCTATCCGGGTTCATGTGCAATTTGTATGTGAACAGATTGGAAGAGCAACTGCTCCAAGAAAACAAATTCCCAAGAGTATGGCACAGATATATAGATGATCTTTTAGCCATTGTTAAGACGAGTGAAATCCAAAACACAGTTGAAACGATAAACAGTGCTATTGCTAAAATTCAATTCACCCTTGAAGTTGAAAATGAAAATAAGCTGCCATTCCTAGACTTAGTAGTTAAAAAGAACAACAAAAGGTTTGAATTTGAAATTTATAGAAAATCAACAAGCACCGATCGCTATATAACTAGTGATTAAAACCACCATGACTCACACAAACGCGCCGCATTCAATTCCATGACATACAGATTGTGCAATGTTCCATTAAAACCCTCTGTTTTTGACGTGGAACTTCGCCGCATTTTGCGCATCGGAGACATTAACGGCTATGCTAAAAATGACATTATGAAAATTATAAACAAACACAGAAAAGCTAAAGAAAAATCAAAAGTAACATCATTACTACCACTGAAATCAAAGAACCAACTTTAAGCAATCGAATTTCATAGAAATATTTTTGGCAAGCTAAGATCGATTGGCGATCAGCCATCAGCCGAATAGTGAGAATAACATGTAGCATACGAAAACATGCACGTGCCGTAACTATTCGGGACTGGTGGAAGTGTGATCATAGCCTCTTCGCTGCGGCCGCTAGAAACAAGCATTTAAAAAGGTTTGCCTAATATGGTCGGGCTGGTTCCACAGATTGGCAACAGGTTAATTCCCTGTTCCGTAAAACTAAACGAATTTCGAGACCTACAACAAGCCTCGGAAACGGACTGATCTCACAACGACAACCCACGCAAAGAAAACGGGAAAACGATTTACGAATTTTCTTATGGAACGTAAGATCGCTCTATAGAGCTCGAGCTGCTCAACAGCTAGCCGATGCCCTGCCAAAATATAAAAATTAGATGGACAGGGAATGGTGTTCTACAGAAGAAAGATTATGACTTATATTACAGCTGTCATACAAAACACCATGTGCTCGGGGTAGGCTTCCTAGTCAGCAAAAAAATGAAGTCTGCCATCATCGGCTTTAAGGTTTAAGCGAAAGGCTATGCACCCTTCGCGTGCGAGGCAAATTTAAGAACATCAGCCTCATTAAAGTTCACGGACATACGGAGGAGTCCTCAGAAAGAAAAAGAGACTTACTACGAACAAGTCGATGACGTAGCTCATCGATGAGCCACTGTCGTCGTGCCGTATGCAAAGATTTTTCACTGCTTTTACTCCGACAATTACTTTTGATCTGGATGAAATTTGGTATTAACTTTTGACGTTCACATTTGGATAAGAAGTATATGTCTGATTTTAAATAATAACACCATCAAAAATACAAAATAATCCAATGAAAATGTATAACGCTATCAAATCGCTTGGTAAAAAGAAATTTTGGTCACAAAAGTGGATAAAGGCAACGCTGTCAACGACAGATTAATCGAAATATGATGACGGTATACAAAAATTGATCGATTAAGGCCCACATAAACGCGTTAAAAATCCATTCAATAAAATGACAAAACGTACTCACGAGACGATTGACATATACATTGATTTATTTGGTAGAAATTGGAAGTGGAAAGTTAAGTCATCGCATAACAATGTGCCATGCATCTATGGTTTGCTTAAACTTCATAAGCCTGATAGTGAAAAATTCCGGCCGATTGTCTGGAACATAAACTCACCTTGCCATTTATTGTCTAAATGGCTCATAAGAAGATTTAACGATCTTAAGAATTTTGATACGTTCTCGGTCAAAAACTCAATTGAATTGACAAAAAAGTTGGATGGCGTCACAACAGATAATGACGAGAGCCTAGTTTCTTTTGACATTACATCTTATAACACTAATGTTCGTTGCGGTTGTTGCTCGATAGACAAAATCTCAACCCAATTGAAAGCAATGCATTATATGATCTGACCAGCGTATGTGTTGAGCAAACATTTTCCAATTTCGCGACAACTATTACCAGCAAACAGATGGTATGGCCATGGGTAACTCCCTATCCGGGTTCATGTGCAATTTGTATGTGAACAGATTGGAAGAGCAACTGCTCCAAGAAAACAAATTCCCAAGAGTATGGCACAGATATATAGATGATCTTTTAGCCATTGTTAAGACGAGTGAAATCCAAAACACAGTTGAAACGATAAACAGTGCTATTGCTAAAATTCAATTCACCCTTGAAGTTGAAAATGAAAATAAGCTGCCATTCCTAGACTTAGTAGTTAAAAAGAACAACAAAAGGTTTGAATTTGAAATTTATAGAAAATCAACAAGCACCGATCGCTATATAACTAGTGATTAAAACCACCATGACTCACACAAACGCGCCGCATTCAATTCCATGGCATACAGATTGTGCAATGTTCCATTAAAACCCTCTGTTTTTGACGTGGAACTTCGCCGCATTTTGCGCATCGGAGACATTAACGGCTATGCTAAAAATGACATTATGAAAATTATAAACAAACACAGAAAAGCTAAAGAAAAATCAAAAGTAACATCATTACTACCACTGAAATCAAAGAACCAACTTTAAGCAATCGAATCTCATAGAAATATTTTTGGCAAGCTAAGATCGATTGGCGATCAGCCATCAGCCGAATAGTGGGAATAACATGTAGCATACGAAAACATGCACGTGCCGTAACTATTCGGGACTGGTGGAAGTGTGATCATAGCCTCTTCGCTGCGGCCGCTAGAAACAAGCATTTAAAAAGGTTTGCCTAATATGGTCGGGCTGGTTCCACAGATTGGCAACAGGTTAATTCCCTGTTCCGTAAAACTAAACGAATTTCGAGACCTACAACAAGCCTCGGAAACGGACTGATCTCAAAACGACAACCCACGCAAAGAAAACGGGAAAACGATTTACGAATTTTCTTATGGAACGTAAGATCGCTCTATAGAGCTCGAGCTGCTCAACAGCTAGCCGATGCCCTGCCAAAATATAAAAATTAGATGGACAGGGAATGGTGTTCTACAGAAGAAAGATTATGACTTATATTACAGCTGTCATACAAAACACCATGTGCTCGGGGTAGGCTTCCTAGTCAGCAAAAAAATGAAGTCTGCCATCATCGGCTTTAACGCTATAAGCGAAAGGCTATGCACCCTTCGCGTGCGAGGCAAATTTAAGAACATCAGCCTCATTAAAGTTCACGGACATACGGAGGAGTCCTCAGAAAGAAAAAGAGACTTACTACGAACAAGTCGAGAGGGCCCTCAATGCCTGTCCAAGGTATGACGTAAAAATCATCCTTGGGGATTTGAATGCAAAAATAGGTCGGGAGCCGGTATTCAGGCATTACGCAGGCACCCATAGTTTGCATGAGAACACTTATGACTAGGGCTAAAATTTTCATGCAAATGCATATGTTTTTTGAGAAACTTTAGAAACACAGGAATAAAATACAAACATGAATCAATCAATTTGCTTTAAATTGGCATTTAATCGTTAGTGCATATTTTATTATAAATGCATATTTTAGTTTTAATTGCACATTTTCAATAATAAATGCATGTTTGTGCATATTTTCGAAAAACAAAATAATCCTGAAGTAAAAAATGCACACGTGCCTTTAAATTTATACTTTAATCAGTTTCTGTGGACAACTTCCACGACAGCTTTCGTTCATATTCCAGTATTCCATTTTACACAAGCATACTAGTTAGTCGGCATTTATATTGAAAGATTTTTCCAATGCCGATTTTTTGTTGTTGTAATCGTGTGAGAGAGAATGGAAAAATCTTGTGGAACATGTTGGCTGTCCTTCGAAATCTCACACGATAACAACAACAAAGAAAAATCGGCATTGGAAAAATCGGGCAATGTAAATGCGGACTTAGTTTAAGTTGTGTATATATGACAGCAGTTGTTTTTGTTCACATTTGTATTCACATATTATGTAATTTTGTGGTCTATTTATGATTTGAGTTTTCTTTGTTCTATTCTAAAGTTTTTGGATTTACTTTAATGTCGATGATCTTTTGTTAATTTTTGTATTTTTTTTTTAGATAAAAGATTGTATTAGATTTAGGATTTGCTTTAAAGTGAAATTGTAAGCAATTCAATTATTTAATCAAGCGATTAATTTGAGATCTGTAGTTAATTCAGAAACAATGCCGAAAGCGAAGCCGTCTGTAAATAAAAATCTGAAAAAATACATATGTTTCGAACAACTCGCACACTTTAACAACTGATGCAACAATTAATTTTTGTAAAATTGTGTAACAAAGGTTTCTCCTCCAAGAAAAAATTTCAAATTGACCAACACCTGAAATCTATTAAACATACGGCACTGGGAAAACAATCTAGTAGTTCTGCAAAATCGCAGTCACATCACAACTCCTTTCGTTGAGAACACAAAACAATTTTAATATGGATTTATGTGAGGCATTTGTTGCAGCTGATATTCCGCTTAGCAAGCACAATAATCCCAATTTATTTTTCTATTTTTATTGATATTATTTTTTGTTCCTCGATAATAAAGACCGAATTTGTTACATAAACGTTAATACTAAGTTTTTTTTCATACAAATGGTTCACAAGGGATATTTTTTTAAATGCATATTTTAGGTGCATATTTTACATTTTTAAGAGCATATTTTAAGCGCATATTTTGCATTTTTAAGTGCATGAAAATCCCAGCCCTACTAATGACAATGGACTTCGAGTCTTAGAATTGGCAGCATCGAAAAACATGGTCGTTGCGAGTACCAGGTTCCCGCGTAGAGATATTTACAAAGCCACCTGCGTATCACCTGATGGAGTCACTCGTAACGAAATTGACCACGTGTTGATAGACCGTCGCCACTACTCGAACTTGATGACGGTACGAAAGTTCCGAGGTGCCAATACCGACTAGGATCACTATCTTGTTGGTATGGTTTTCCGAGGGCGGATTGCCTTGCGAAGACGTATTGCATCCGCCGATCAGGTTCGAATCAACACGGCTGCTCTGCGCAATGAAAACACCAGTAACACCTTTGGTAATGCGTTAGGACTCGCCCTAGAACTGGGTAGAGTAAGTCCTGGAGCCAGTATGCTGGGCGTAGATGAGAAGTGGACACGCCTTAAAAATACTGTCATTAATACTGCCAACTCCATCTTAGGCAGCTGTCGTAGAAATCGGAACGACTGGTTTGATGATGAATGCAAGCTAGCGACTGAACGTAAGAATGTTGCGTACCGAGCAATGCAACAATCTCATAGAACGCGGGCACGCGAAGACGAATATAAAGAGCTCAGAAGAATTGAAAAACGGCTTCACAGACAGAAAAAATCAGCCTGGGAGAAGAACATAATCTGTGAAATAGAGAAAAGCCGAGAGCGAGGTCCGCACCAGGCGCCAATCCGTCCGAAACATGACGCAGTACACACCACGCTGCACACACTGCAAGGACGGAGAGGGAAATCTGATCACCGATCCTTAAAGCATACTGGAGCAATGGGAAGTGTACTTCAATGAATTGCTAAATGGTCAGCTCACTGCAGAAGTGGAGGCTCCACTACTTCAAGAAGAGTACCCTATGTTGCCGCCACCAAGCATAGAAGAGGTTAAGAAGGCTATAGGCCGGCTAAAGAAAAACAAAGCCCCGGGAGCCGATGGTATACCAGCCGAACTATTTCAACACGGTGGGCCAGCTTAACGTCAAGCAGTTCATGAGATTATAGTGCACGTGTGGGAGCATGAAGAAATTCCAGAAGACTGGCGAAAAGGTATAATTTGCCCCCTACATAAGAAGGGAGATGTCACAACTTGCAGCAATTATAGAGGTATCACGTTGTTGAGTACCGCCTATAAAATACTCTCCGCTTTCCTACAAGACCGGATAACCCCATACGCTAAAACCATCATCGGACAATATCAGTGTGGTTTCATTCCAGGCAAATCAACAACTGATCAGATCTTAACCCTTAGGCAGGCGTTGGAAAAATGTCTAGAATTTAACATCCCAACATACCATCTGTTTATAGACTTTAAGGCCGCCTACGATAGCATAGCCAGGGTAGAACTTTACACAACCATGAGAGAATTCGGCATCCCAAATAAATTGACACGACTATGTAGGTTGACCATGACCAACGTAACAAGCCAAGTAAAAATAGCCGGATTACTATCCAAACCAATCAACATCTTTAAGGGACTCCAAAAAGGGGATGGTTTGGCCTGCCTCCTCTTCAACCTGGCGTTGGAGAAAGCAATCCGTGACTCTGGCACGGCAACAAGAGGGACCATCGTCAACAGGTCCAGCCAGATACTGGCTTACGCAGACGACATCGACATCATCGGAAGAACCGAGCAAGCTGTACATGATTCCTTCATCCAGATCGAGCAGGCGGCACAAAATCTGGGGCTGCACATTAGTGAAGGTAAAACAAAGTGCATGGTGGCGTCGAATACGAGAGGAACAATTGGTCAAACAATCAAGGTAGCGGAGCACGAATTTGAAGTGGTGCAATCCTTTAAATACCTTGGGTCAATAGTAGCAGCCGATAACAATATAGAAGAAGGACTACGCGGGCGGCTTCTCAAATCCAACAGAGCCTATTACAGTCTGTCAAAGCTCTTCAAGTCCAGAAATCTTACCATAACTTCAAAACTGCTGCTGTACAGGACCATGGTCCTGTCAGTACTCACATATGGATCCGAGACTTGGGTGCTTAGCAAAAGGCACTCCGACCTTTTAGCCGCGTTCGAGAGAAAAGTCTTGAGGAGAATTGTTGGCCCCATATGTGAGGAAGGACGATTCCGGAGACGGTACAATCATGAATTGTACGCAATATACCTTGGAGCAGATATCGTGACAAAAATTAAGCTCGGTAGACTCCGGTGGGCAGGGCACCTAGCTCGCATGAGCGAAGAGGAACCTGCTCGGAAAGTTCCTTGTGGTACATTCTATGGTAGACGACAGCTTGGTAGAGCATGCTTGCGCTGGAGAGATGGCGTAGACCAGGACGCCCGGACCCTTGGGGTGCGCAACTGGATGGCGGCGGCTCGAGACCGGGATGGGTAGAGAGACTTGTTGAAGGAGGCCAGGACCGGACCCCGGTTGTCGAGCCGACGATGATGATGATGAAGATCAATTTATAAATGTTTTAGTATCGATTTAATTCCGAGGATTTCAACAAAAATTAAGATTATGCTTCGCTCAACAAAAGACTCCATACCAGACGACGAAAAAAGTGGTGTATATATTGCAGAGTGCGGCACAGCTGATTGCGGCAAAGTATATGTGGTTCAAACAATTCGCCGCCTAAAAATAAGAAAGAATGAACACCTACGTCATATAAAAAATAAAGAAGTATACGCAAGCGGGATAGCTGACCACATACTCTCTGAAAAACATAAAATTTATGCATCAAATTTTAAATTATTGGAACCGGAATCAAATAGACGCCGTCTCAATATATTGGAATCAATACACATTCACCAAAATAACAACAATGTCAACAGAGATGGAGGTCCAGCTTTCTCGCCACTTTTCCAAACACTTTAAAATTTGTTTATGTAATGTTCTATAGCAAGTTAAATTATTTCATGTATACCTACTTGTAATTTCTCTCATTGTTTTATACTCTATTCTTCAAAATTACATTATCATAACTCTTTTTTCACGTTTACATTAGTCTTAAATTCGCAGATGATGACATCGCGACGGTGCTGAAACAATTGTACGAACAATAAAAAATCAAAATAAAATATAAATTAGTTTATATATAAGAAAGTTAGTTATTTATTTTATTGTTGCGCGTATGTGACGTAAAGGTGTTAAGATGGGAAAGGAAATAAATATATATTATTATAAAAGTCACATAGTCATTCGCCCATTTTAAGAAAATTGAAATAATTTTTTAGACTAGAATATATAAACTTTATCGTGTTTGAGTTTTTTTTGTTTACATTATTGAGAATTGGATTAAAGTATAAAAGCACTATCGAATATGGTGTGACCATATTTAGGGTGGGAATACCCAGTTTATACTTTTGGTTGAATTATTTTCTTTTGCGATTTGATACTAGTTTTGGTGTTTTTTTTTCTTTTGAGTGATACAAATAATAAATTCAGTATTTTATTACAGTGTGGTGTACAAGTTTCACACAAGTTTTCTACTGGTGAACTTACTTAATTAGTAAACAGCTAGGTACCATAGTGGTTTATTTTTAAAATAAAGATTTCAATTGCAACTGGGTGTTGAATTGTTGCTGTATTCCTTTTACTGTGTTTTTGATATTTTGATTTGTTTTGTTTTTGAGTTTTTTTTTTTGTATCGGGCAGTTAAATAAAACAATGAACTGGGTGTTGATGCTGAGCTGTAATACTTATTTAAATAAACATACAAATAGTGTTGCACATTCAACTTTTATTTTATTTCAATTTGAGTTGCCGTTGTCGTGGAAATAATATATATTTTTTTGAAGTTCGATTTGATTTTCGAGTTTTTTTTTTCTCTCTCTGTTCGTGATTTTTACGGAGCAATGAACTGGGTGTTGATTCGGAACTGTAATTTCAAATCGGTGTCTAGTATTCATTTTTTTTTTTACTTTTTTCGAATTTTCGGTTTGGATTTCTAGTTTTTTTTGTTTTCGTCATTTTATTTAGTTTTACATTTTAATATCCACTATTTGCTAGTTTCGGTTTCGGTTTTATACTATAAATTATTTTGACACTATTATGACACTATTTATTTCAATACGTTAAATGCTAACGTTACATTACATTATTTGCTTAAAAATAAAGGATTTACAAACAAAACTTAAGAATTAACACTGTGCAAAAAAACTATTTTTAAATTTATCAGATTTGATATTGTCATTAACAGAGTTGACAAAGAAGTTATTTTTATTAAAAACATTTATTAACTGATTAACAGGACTATAAGTGCCATAGTTTGATCTGCTAAAAATAGTACGAATTGATAATCTACTTCCTAAATTAACGCTGCCTACATTAAAATTCAATCGACCCAAAACCGAAGAAGAAGATATCGATCCACTTATAATACCAATAATAAAACATAATTGTAAATACTCTCTGTGAATAGTAAGTGATGGGAGATTTATAAGTTGAAGTCTATGGGGGTACGGAGGGTAACTAATTCTGTCCGACCATGGGAGAAAACGTAGAGTAAATCTCATGAACCTTCTTTGAACACTTTCTATTCTATTTATATGAACCGAGTAGTATGGGGCCCAAACTATACAACCGTATTCAAGAACTGATCTGACAAATGATACATATAGAGTTTTAATAACATAAGGATCCCGGAACTCACGACCGAATCGTTTTATAAAACCCAGTGATTTATTAGCTCGAAATAATTTATTAAAAGAAAAAAATAAATTTAAAAAAAAACAAAACTTTATTTAAAATTTAAAATTGATATCGAAAACAAAAGAACAACTGAACTGTTTGATGACTGGGTCGAGAGTGCCCTTTTTGGTTGACGATGTTGACTCTCCTTTTGTGGTTGGTGATGATTGTTGTTTATGTTTCCAGAGCAGCGTCAGCGTGGCGTGGAATTGTTTACATCATTTGGTTATCGCTAAGACGATGCTAACCCTCTCAAGTGGTTTTGGTTTGTGATAATTATTGTTTATATTTCCAGAGCAGCTTCAGCGTGGCGTGGGATTGCTTCTCGTTTATATTTTCGTTATCGCTAAAAGGAATGCGATAACTCAGAATTTTATCTGCATAGACTCTAATGCAATCTCTTTATCGACTACGGCATCTTTATCATGGCTGTGGGATTTTGTATATGTAACTCCCCCCTCCTTAGGATTGTTGTTACCCCTGAAACAATTTATTTTGTCCCTACTTAAGTATAAGATTAGGATACATAGTGTCAAAAAAGGTATTGTGTGTATAATATATGAATTATCTTTTTGAATATGCAATTGTGATATTTTTTCGTCTATTACATCAATATTGTTTTTATGCCAGTTTAAATTTTTTTTAAATTAAAAGATTTGATATATTTGTGTATAGTTTACGGTTATCTAAAAACAAAGATTTTTCTTCTATTTCATTATAATTTTCAAAATATTTCTTATCTATAATAATCTTAAATTTTTTAAATTGTATTAAAACATTTTTTCTTATTTTTGTTTTTTTTTTTTTAATTACAATTAGTACTCATCTCTATATTACTGTTCTTAACTAACAATTCTGTATGGAAACACAATTTTCATATGGTTGCAACTTATTTAATTCTTCTTCCTAATATATGTATTCAATAAATTTACTTTTGATTACATATTGATCATTTATTTTCAGTTCTTCTTTATTTATATTTGGCAAAGTTGTTATAAAAAATTTATTAACTTCTAACATTTCATCGGATATACTTATAATGAATATAATTTCTTGGTCATATAAACCTGTTGTCATTTTTATTTTTTGTAGTTTATCAAAAGTTACATTGTACATAATTATTTCATGATTTGAAAGTATTAAATTTACCATTGTATTTAATTTACTTGATAGGACATTATTTTGAATTCTTTCTATTACATCTTTAATCTTATTAATTTTTTCACGGATTTCTTTAGTAATAATCCTCTGAATTATTGAGGAACTACCAAGTTTAAAATTTATGACATCTTAATTTTTGTACATATCATTGAATGCGGATTGTATTGTATTTAATTGTTTTTTTAATTTGTTATTAATGTCTATTTGTTTATTCGAGGTTATAATGAGTTCATGGTTGTTGAGTTTGTTTATGTTTAACTGCTCTTCAATATTTTTTCTATCATTTTCATCTAACGTACCAAACAAAAATTTAAGTATGCTACCACCAACATTAATTAAACTGCTTTTATCCCTATGTAATAACAAACTACTGATTTCGACTTTAATAAATTTTTATTTCTCGATAGAGTTCTTCGGGTAATTTAATATTTTTTAAATTATAAATTTCTTTATCAATGTTGTCTAAAACTTCTTCAATTTGGGTCACATTATTTATTTTGTGCACTACATGCTTATAACTTTTAACTATTTTTATTTTATCCAGTTTTATTTTAGTATAACCATCTTGGATATCTATATTTTCAATAGTTATATCACTGAATACTAATTTTATCAGGAGAATAAGGATAACATACTTCATTATAATTATTTTTCGATCGGAAATACGTCTAACTCGACTGAAATCTATTGATCAACTTATTTTATTCTGTTTGTATTTGACGTTACACTCTTTGGTCTCCCAGGTCTTTTCTTAAGAATAATGTAATCTTTATTTTTAATTTTCGTCGTTCTATGTCGTTGTATATTTACAGGGTGAACATGATCAGTTTTTCTATAAAAGAATCGTGGTGTAGTTTTATCATACTTCCTATGATGATTTACTATAAAAGCTTTACTACGAGTTTCATTATAGCTAGTCTTCTCTATTTTTTAATGTTTAATGTAAAAAACGATAAAATTTGTTTACCGCAAAGTCCCATATAATGAAATCAATCCTTTTATAATTAAAAAACACCTTTATGACTTTGCCTTTTTTATTCAAAGTTTATTTATTTATTTAATTTACACTTGAATTTTGTTTGGATGCATTTCAACTTTTTGTCATCCTCAGCCAGTACTTTTAAACTAATCTCAAAAATTGACATACTATTTAATAGGAAAGTAGATGCAAACCAAAAAGGAAAAGGAAGTACAAGACAAAAGAAATTAAACAACCAAGAAATCAAATTATTACAAAATTGTGTACGTATGCTATTTAATGACATCCAGAGCTTTGAATAAAGGTGACCGTATAGGTGCTACCATGGTGTTCATTGTGATGTGCTTATTGAGGTACATATAGATGCTCTCGTAAGCGTCTAGTTTGTATGATTCCAGTACTTGTTTCTTTAGTTTGATGTTGTTTGTATCCCATTTTGTGTGATTAAGTTCTAGTGCATGGAGTGCCACTGCAGATTTCGTTGCCTAATTCTTGTTTATGTTGTTCAAATGTTCTTTAAAGCGTGTATGAATATTTCTTTTAGTTTGGCCGATGTATTTGTGTTCACATTCAGAACAAGTAATCTCATATATTCCTGATTTTTTCAAATTTTCCGTTTTATCTTTCAAGTTTATTAATAAATTTTTCTTTTGCTTGAATGGACGATTTCTATGTTATGTTTTTTAAATACTTTTTTAAATTTATTTGTTATTTGTGGAATATATGGAAGACTTATTCGTTTTTATGTTCGGTGTCCGAAGAAAGGGTTGTTATGTTGCGGTTTTTGATTTCGAGTCGATCATTTCTTCTGTGAAGCCGTTCAAAAAAGCTGCTTCTTTAATGTATTTGTATTCTCCCATAAAGTATTTTACATTAAGTAGTCTGCATAAGCGAAAAATAATGCTGTGAAACGCTGCTTTTTATGTGTCGTTGGGCAATATGAATCAGATGGGATGTACCTTGGTGTATTTGATGGTTTCCTATACACAGAGTATTCAATGTTTCCATTACATTTCCGATTAAGACATACATCTACAAATTTCTATTGTGAAATTTATTGTTTCCCATTGTTGGTTAAGGTGTTGTCATAAATTATCTATTTTCACTTTTTCTGCTACTGCTGCTATATCATCTACATATCTTTACCCAATTCTTGGCAGGCAATTGTTTTCTTGCATCTTCATTTTAAAATGCGACATGAACATATTAGCTAAAAAAGGTGAAAGCGCGTTTCCCATACAAGTGCCCTTAGTGATTTTGTAAAATTTGTTATCAAACTGACATATGTTCATATCCATACAAACTTTAGTCAGTTCAAAAAATAATTTTCTCTTCTTTTCGCATACTTCATGTTCTAATAACCATTCTTGTAGAATGTTCAACCTTTCTGGAATTGGTATGCTAGGAAAAAATGATTCTTCATCAAATGATACTAAAAGCTCATTATCTTTTAGTTTAGTTTCTTTCATTCTATCGCAAAAATCATAGCAATTTTCTACATAAAGTCCTTTTGGTTTGGGGTAGTTGTTCAACTTTTCCACTAACCATTTGGATTTTTTTTCGGTTGGCGAATTGCAATTCGATACAATTGGTCTCATTTTTAGATTTCAAGTTTCTTTATGTGTTTTAGGTAAACAATAAAGCTTTGGGACAGTTGGATTAGATGTTAAAAGATTTCATTTAGTTCTCAAATCATAAACTTTTTCAACTTTATTTATCTAAAATCACAATATCTCGAACTTTGTCTGATTTTATGTACAAACAATTTTTCTTTTTTTTAAAGAACCTATTATTGAATCACAGCATTGACTGTTTCTTTGTTTCTTTTGTTTTAAATTAGTTTTAATGATTACCTCTTTAGCTGTGCTTCTGACGTCTTGTTTGACAAACTCCGATTGAAATTTAATTCCTGTCTCCTTTTCTGAATTAAATTTCAAAAAAAAGAGTATTTTGACGTTGTATTGTTTGGCGATATTTGTAATGGCGTCATGGGATGTTGGCCATGAATGGCCGAGTTCAACGCACATCTGAATATTCAGAATTCTGAATTTTTGAGGCTCTTGATTGGCCAGCTGTCAGAAGTCATCCGTATTTTCAGAACTTTTTCTGACAGCTGGCCAATAAAGAGCTTCAAAAATTCAGAATTCTGAATATTCAGATGTGCGTTGAACTCGGCCAATGTGAAAGGGATCTTTTGAATAGCTATTGTGTGTGTGTGTTTGTATATACAATGTCATTGAGGATCGGTATTAGAGAACATCGGTCAAGTGGATTGTTATATATATATTGACTTCGTAAAAGAGGGTATCGACCTAGCCCGAAAGGTGAAAGGAATTTGATGGTGTTGAGGGTTGAATTGAAATTATGAATTTGGTGTGTATTTGAATGAAAATAATGACAAGCGTGCTAAGTGATGATGAGATGTGAGTATATTTGTTATGTTTTTTTTTGTTTCTATATTGTTTTTTTATGGCGTGTGCTATATGGTGTTTAAATTAGGTGTTCCTAGGTTCGTTGCACTGGCGCGTGTCGTATAGTTGGGTCTCTATTTTGAGTGGAATAGTTTTCCTAACAAACATACCAAATGAGTAATTTTTAAATAAAAGTAAAAGTAAATCATTTTAATAAAATAAAGCTTTTTTATTTTCAAAATATGCATTAAGAATATATTGTTTTTATTTATTTTCTTTTTAAATAGGTATCTATGAATTGTGATCGGTTGCAAAACCAAGCCATTTTACAAGCAATCGACTAGATAAGTATCGGGAATCTTAGTTTTTGTAGTTCCAGCTCATAGAACCCGCCTTTGATAGGGTTTCCCTGATAGTTGTTATGTGCTTTTTGCTTTCCAGCCGAGGTTTTGCTCGTCGGATTGCCGGGGTTCTTATGAAGAAAACACGAAACTTCAATGGGAGAAAGGCCCTTCAAAACCTTAAAATAAAATCTTTATTTTTCAAAACACTCTTAACTATATTTACAAATTATTTTATTCAAATTTATTTAATGATGTGACTCCGTCTGGTTGCTGCAATCTCCCTGGCTTGGAAATCTAGAATTGGCTGGAAACACAGTATTGTAACGGCCCTGGTAACGCGGAGAAAAACAGCTCTAGTGGAATCAGCAGGATTTGTGACTGCCCCTGGCGGCAGACGAAACAGCAGGCCGAAGCTCTGGTGGAATCAGCAAGATTTGTGACTGCCCCTGGCGGCAGGTGAAACAGCAGGCCGAAGCTCTGGTGGAATCAGCAGGATTTGTGACTGCCCCTGGCGGCAGATGAAACAGCAGGCCGAAGCTCTGGTGGAATCAGCAGGATTTGTGACTGCCCCTGGCGGCAGATGAAACAGCAGGCCGAAGCTCTGGTGGAATCAGCAGGATTTGTGACTGCCCCTGGCGGCAGATGAAACAGCAGGCCGAAGCTCTGGTGGAATCAGCAGGATTTGTGACTGCCCCTGGCGGCAGATGAAACAGCAGGCCGAAGCTCTGGTGGAATCAGCAGGATTTGTGACTGCCCCTGGCGGCAGATGAAACAGCAGGCCGAAGCTCTGGTGGAATCAGCAGGATTTGTGACTGCCCCTGGCGGCAGATGAAACAGCAGGCCGAAGCTCTGGTAACTACTCTACTTCGTTGAAATCCCTTACCACTGGTGGGGGGAAATCCCAACGAAAAAATTATTCGATTTAATAATTACCTCCTGATGGCTGCTCCGGTTCGTGGCTCGATGTCGACTGAGCTTGACTGCTGGATGAGCCGGTATAATATTAATTCCTATGAAACCCCTTACCACTGGTGGGGGGAAGTTTCAAAGATAATTAATTCTATGTCTGCTCCGGTTCACCTCTTAGCGACGACTGAGCTTTATTCGACATAATATATAATATAATATAATATATATATATACCTTGCCGCTGCTGAACGTGATTTGGTATGATTCTTATGTTCCTCATATCATGTTTTCCGGCGTGACTGGGTGTGAGCTGTATGGAAATAAAAAAAATGACTATATGTAATATACCACTCAAGGTGGTAATATGCTAAAGGCATATCACTTTTTCTATTTCCAAACACATTGTCTGTTGGAGGAAATGTTTTTATGTTTAGTAGTTCCACTACTATCCAGTGCTGTCGGCGGTGGATTGAAAGCATGTAACGCTTCGTTACATACCACTCCCCCTTCGGAGACGAGAACCTTCTCGTCTTTTATGATAACCTAAATTATTCTTCTTCTTATAAGTAATGAATTAATCAAAAAAAATAATTCAAAACAAAAAACTTTAAGTTAAAAATGACTTTCCCTTTTCCTAGAGAAAAAAGAATGTTCTGTTTCTTTGCAATTTTTTTCAAATTGATAATTAAAATAATAAACATAATTGGTAACTGAAATATTTCTTTAAAAAAAACGATTTAAACAACCCAAAATAATTCTCTTTTCAATTTCCATAAATTCGTTTTTTTTTTGTTTTTTTTTTTTTGTTTTTTTTTTTTTTTTTTTTTTGTTTTTTTTTTTTTTTTTTTTTTTTTTTATATTATATTTTTTTATATTTTTTTTTTCAACAACAAATTAACTTAAAACTTAATTCAAAATAACAAAGAAAACAAAATTCAGAAGAGAAAGAAAAAAGAAAATATATATAGGCCAAAAACTTCCTATGGTTCGAAAACCATCCTCTTCCTTTGTCCGGTAGCCTGCTGGAAAAGTATGGCTACGCCTGGCTTTATTATACGAGCCACTACGGTTCCTTGGCGACGGTGGAAAATTAGGTGCTGGCGTCGATGCTTCCGGTTGTATTTGGGGTGGCTCGTAATAAGAATCCCCTGAAAAGGATTTCCCAAATTCCCTTCTTGTCCGGGAAAAACGGCGACGTTGGCAGAAGGTGGTGCTACCCTCACCAGCATCGGGAATTTCAGTTCTTCCACCTTCAGCTGGAGTTGTCTCCCTTCGGACATGCCGGCTAACGTGGCGGTGGTAGGATTGGGGACTGCATGAATGACGGTGTGAACTGGAGCGACCCGGGTAACTTTTGGAGCTGGCTGGGGTGTGGTGGCGTTGGTAGCCGCAGCTGCGTTTGCCGGGACCTTAGCATTAACGTCTAAGGTTGCCCGTGTAGTGACGGTGGCTATAGCTGTCCGTGCGGCGGCAGCGGCACCCGAGGTGGAGGCGTTGGTAGCGTAATAAGCCTCGACAGCTGCTACGTCGATCTGGTTGGTCGTTTTTTGTGTGGGTCTTCCAGCAGGGTTTTTGTTTTTTGGGGGCTTAATAATGTTGTTGGTGGTGTGGGTGACGATGTTCGTCACGTTACGAGTGGCCACGTTATTAATGTGCGTCGTCGGTGGTGTAGCTCTTCTGCCCTTTGTGGACTTTGGCCGATGGTTTTTTTTTTGTTCTCCTCCAGTAGCTTTCGGTGGTTTTCGGCTGGAGTCGGGCTTTGGCATCGGAGCCTCTGGTAAGGATGGCAAGAAAATGGTCTTCTTTCTGCCATCTGAAGCTGCTCGCAAGGAAGTCTTAATTGGTGCCTCTATAATGTGCCTTACCACTGGTGGTCGCATCTTGGCTGGCTTGGTCGGTAGCCTTTTCCATGGCTGAGCTTCATCCTTAGGGCTCTCCTCTTCTGAATTATTCATTGCGCCTTTTTTAATTTTACATCTACTCTGCTTGGCTGCTGTCGACTGAATGACAGAAAAATTCGTCTGATCTGGTATACTATCCTCCTGCGGAGTGAAACCCTTCAAGTCTTTGAGATGAGCTCGTGTTATCTCGTTCTTCCTTGCTCTCTCTTTTTGTAGCTTTCTGATTACTACTATAACGGGGGAATCAAACCGTACGACCTCGTATGGTCCTTCGTAGCGTGGAGCTAACTTCTCGGTAAAGTGCTTAGCGGCAGAAGAGAGGGTTCTGTTTCTTTTGTAAACATGCTCTCCTATGTTTGGTTTCCATGGTCTGCGCCTCAGATTATACCCCCGTGCTTGTTTTTGTGCGGCGTTTTGCAAATTTGTTTTTACTAGTTGGTAAATTGCTTTCAGCCTCTCTCCTCTTATAGAAACCGGTTCTTCACTGTTGTGGTTTGGCAAAATTTGTTGCTGGGGTGCTTTGATTTCCCTTCCATAATTCAAGAAGGCGGGGGTGAAACCGGTGGAGTCGTGTTTGCTCGTATTGATAGCGAAAGTGAATTCGGGTATATTTTCATCCCAGGAACGGTGGTTCTCATTGACGTATTGCGCGATCATAGTTTTTAAAACTCTATTGACTCGCTCGGTCGGATTCTCTTGAGGGGAGTAAGGGGCGGTGAACCTCTGTTTAATGCCCATTTCTTGCAGGAAGTTCTTGAGAATTGAGCTAATGAACTGACTGCCATTGTCGGACAGCAGTGTACGGGGGACGCCGAAGTGGGATATAACTCGTTCTCTTAGGGCTCTGACTACGGCTTGACTAGTTGCTGATCGTAATGGGACTGCTTCTACCCACTTCGTAAATTTATCCACCATAACCAACATCATGGTGTTGCCTTTCATAGATTTCGGCAATGGCCCGACGAAATCTATGCATACTGTGTCCCATGGTCCGTCCGCTATATTAGTGTGCATCATCCCACTAGGTTTCTGTTGGGATGCCTTAAATTGCCTGCAAACTTGGCACCTACCCACATATTTGGATATGTCACGGTACATTCCTGGCCAATAATATAAATTCATTATTCTTGACGCGGTCTTGGCTATTCCTAAATGGCCTGCGGTGGTTTGGTCATGGTTGTCAAAAAGGACCTTATCTCTTTCGGCGGTGGGGACACAAAGCTTCCAATTCTCTTCTTGACTTGATAGCGGATGTGCGGGGAACTTTCGGTATAGGCGACTTTCGATTACGCGGTATTCTGGGTATTTTTCTGGGCTATGGAGCATCTGCTTGATACGTTTCTCCGTCCAATCCTCTGGCAGGCTCCCCAAAACAGACAGGTCACTTTGCGTCCATGGTAAGGGATCTCGGGACAAAGCGTCCGCGACGACATTCATTGCCCCTTTCCGGTATTTGATTTCGAAATCATATTGTTGAAGCTCGATGGCCCAACGGGCTAGGCGACCGGACGGGTTATCTAAGGAGTGAAGCCATTTTAAAGAGTGGTGGTCTGTTACCACTGTGAAGTGGTAACCCTCGAGGTAAGGCCTCATCTTTCTTATCCCAAAGAGGATTGCCAAACATTCCTTTTCAGTGACGGAGTACTTTTTTTCTAAGTCGGTAAGTGTTCTACTGGCGTATGCGATAACCCTTTCCTGATTTTCCGAATTTTGTGAAAGCACTACCCCGAGGCCATAATCACTAGCATCGGTCTGAAGTGTAAAAGGTAGGTCAAAATCTGGGCACATTAAGACAGGCGCTTCTGTTAGTCTCTTCTTTAACTGTATGAAAGCAGTCTCTTGGGCTTCCCCCCATACCCATTCCTCGTCTTTTTTGAGTAGTTTTATCAACAGGGTAGCGACCAGAGAGAAGTTTTTAATGAAACGGCGGTACCATGAGGTGATACCTAAGATTCGACGTAATTCTTTGACATTTCGGGGGGCGTTCAGGTCTTGAACTGCAGACACCTTGTCCGGGTCAGTACTAATGCCGCAATCACTCACTACATGGCCCAAGTATTTGAGTTGACTCTTACAAAACTCGCACTTCTCCTTGTTAATTTTTAGATTAGCCTTTTGCAGCCTTCCAAATACCTCCCGCAGATGTTTAAGATGCTCTTCGAACGTCTTACTCACAACGATAATGTCGTCTAAGTAAGCGAAAGCATAATCGTCTAAGTCCGGACCTATGATATTGTCCAGCATACGTTGGAATGTGGCGGCGGCGGAATTGAGTCCACAGGGCATAACCTTCCACTGATAAAGGCCGCGGCCTGGGACTGTGAAAGCGGTTGCGGCTCGGGACTCGGGGTGTAACGGAATTTGCCAATACCCTTGTTTGAGATCGATGGTTGAAATGAAATTGGCTCGTTTGAGCTTGTCGAGGATTGCCACTATTTGGGGAAGAGGGTATGCGTCTAGCACGGAAATTTCGTTTAACTGGCGGTAATCAACGCATACTCTCCAGGAGCCTGTCTTTTTTTTGACTAAGACGATGGGTGAACTGTATGGGCTCTTTGATGGTTCGATTCTGTCGTCTTTGAGGAGATCGTTAATTTCCTCATTGATAATTTTCTGCATGGCTGGGTTTTTTGGGTAATACCTTTGCTTAAAAGGTTGATCCGTCTTTAGTTGAATTCGGTGTGCAGCAGCGTTCGTGGTATTAGGCAATTGCTCGAACTTCTGGAGTTCGACACTCAGTAACTCAGACAGACTCTCTTCTTGTTGCCAAGTCAGTGGTTTTCCTCCCAACATGCAAAGACGATCTCTATGCTGCCCTCGAACATTATCCAGTAATGGTACTTCTTTTCCCCGCAGAGTCATCTTGAAGTCGGCGTTAGACAATAAGTCTACTCCTATTACCATGTCTTCAATAAGTTGTCGCATGTACGTCAGTTCACCTTGAATTGCTTGCCCCTCGACGTAGATGGTCAGTCTGTAGTGCTCGCGGCTTGGGACGGGGTCCCCGTTTGCCATATGTGTCGTATGCGTTCGGTATTGGACTGGAACGTTATGTTCTCGCAACAGTTGACGGGTTTTCGTGTTGATAAAGGACTTAGTTGCACCGGTGTCTAATAATGCCTTTATTAATTGTCCGCAGATCTGGACTGGTATGAAACACCTTGGATCGGTCCAAACCTTGCTCCTCTGTGGTTGCTGTATGCCGGTGTGCGGTACAACTTCTTGGTTCGTTCCGCCTAGCTCAACTACGGGATTACGATCGGTCCAGCGCTGGTCTTCCCTAGTATTTGGTACAGTTTCCGAATTCATGACGCGGTTCACTGTTTCTGAGCTTGAAGTGTTAAGCCGAACTTGTCTATTACGTCTTTTGCGTGCGTTTCTGTTCCTACCCTTCATCACGGACGCCCAATGGGGATGGCAAGAGCAATCGTCTGTTAGGCGACCGTCCTCGCCGCAGTACGAACAAAACAAGCGAAAAGGGCGCCGACAGTTGCTCTTCGTATGCCCTCTTTGCCGGCAGTTCCAGCAATGGGTTGCTCGGTCATAAGAATCGGAAAACGGGTTATGTCGGCTAGTACTAGATGGGTTGGACGTGTTGGATCGATTGTTATTAGGCTGATTAAATGATACCCGTGGTGACGGTGGGGGAGGTGAGCGACTACTTTGCGCTGAGTACGATCTATTTAGGTTGGAGACCGGTCGAGGTGAAACCTGGCGAGAGCTACGGTCTTCGTTCTGAATGTACTCGTACTCCTCCGCTAATTTCATGAGCTCATCGAGAGTCTCAAAGTCTCGCCTCCTAATGTACATGTGGTACTCTGGTCGCAAACTGTCGTAGATTCGATCAACGCTGTCGAGAATACTCATACGTGGGTGTCTATGAATGAGATATTGTGTGGCTTGAATGAATTCCTTAGCTTTCTCTCGCGGCCCGTGTTTCCTTCGCATGATCTCGTCTTCCAATTTGAAAACGTAACGGGCTGGAAGGAAATGTGCGAGAAAGTATTCGTGGAAATCTTGCCATGTCTTCATTCTGTCTCGGTTTATTCGGAACCACTCCAAAGCCGTACCTCTTAAAATTTCGGGTAGGGCTTTCAGCATGTCGTCTGGGCGAATATCATAGCATTTAGTCAGTTCTTCAACTCGTTCCATGAACTCTAAGGCGTTGCCAGCCGAGTCAAACTTAAGGCCCCACTTCCTTACCCTATTCATCACTTCAGCGTCGTGGCTGAGTGTGAATTTACTGGCAGATCGATCAGTGATCGGGGTATCAGGTTGTTGGTGAAGCGCGGAGTTCCGGACGGGGAGTGTTCCAGATGGCTTGACATTGCTAAGGTGCTTGTTAGTTGAAGTAGCGGTGTCTGCGGTGTATGGTGGGACTTGGAAAAATATTTCCGAATACCCCGGAGATTTTGGGGGTTCGCCTTTCTGTGGACTTTTTCCAGCAGTGGGTACGATTACCTCTTGCGGTGTTTTGAACTCCCTCTCGGTTACGGCCTTTTCCAAATCCTCACACAAATTTTGCATGGACTTTCTTTGTCTTGCCTCTTTGATAAAAGCGCTAAACCGTGCTCGCAACGTAGCTAAAGAGCCATCGGTTTCAAGCCCTTGTTGTATCATCCGCTCTGTGAGCTCTTGCTTACTGAGCAAGTAAATGGCACCAATACTCGCGAAGACGTCAAGTTCCCCTTCGCTGTCTGACATGATGAAACCGGTTTATATGTTAAGAGTGTGTTTTTGAAAGATTTTATTTTCACTGGGTTGGACCTTCTAAAAGTCCCTGCTCGGGCGCCAATTTGTGATGTGCTTTTTGCTTTCCAGCCGAGGTTTTGCTCGTCGGATTGCCGGGGTTCTTATGAAGAAAACACGAAACTTCAATGGGAGAAAGGCCCTTCAAAACCTTAAAATAAAATCTTTATTTTTCAAAACACTCTTAACTATATTTACAAATTATTTTATTCAAATTTATTTAATGATGTGACTCCGTCTGGTTGCTGCAATCTCCCTGGCTTGGAAATCTAGAATTGGCTGGAAACACAGTATTGTAACGGCCCTGGTAACGCGGAGAAAAACAGCTCTAGTGGAATCAGCAGGATTTGTGACTGCCCCTGGCGGCAGATGAAACAGCAGGCCGAAGCTCTGGTGGAATCAGCAGGATTTGTGACTGCCCCTGGCGGCAGATGAAACAGCAGGCCGAAGCTCTGGTGGAATCAGCAGGTTTTGTGACTGCCCCTGGCGGCAGATGAAACAGCAGGCCGAAGCTCTGGTGGAATCAGCAGGATTTGTGACTGCCCCTGGCGGCAGATGAAACAGCAGGCCGAAGCTCTGGTGGAATCAGCAGGATTTGTGACTGCCCCTGGCGGCAGATGAAACAGCAGGCCGAAGCTCTGGTGGAATCAGCAGGATTTGTGACTGCCCCTGGCGGCAGATGAAACAGCAGGCCGAAGCTCTGGTGGAATCAGCAGGATTTGTGACTGCCCCTGGCGGCAGATGAAACAGCAGGCCGAAGCTCTGGTGGAATCAGCAGGATTTGTGACTGCCCCTGGCGGCAGATGAAACAGCAGGCCGAAGCTCTGGTAACTACTCTACTTCGTTGAAATCCCTTACCACTGGTGGGGGGAAATCCCAACGAAAAAATTATTCGATTTAATAATTACCTCCTGATGGCTGCTCCGGTTCGTGGCTCGATGTCGACTGAGCTTGACTGCTGGATGAGCCGGTATAATATTAATTCCTATGAAACCCCTTACCACTGGTGGGGGGAAGTTTCAAAGATAATTAATTCTATGTCTGCTCCGGTTCACCTCTTAGCGACGACTGAGCTTTATTCGACATAATATATAATATAATATAATATATATATATACCTTGCCGCTGCTGAACGTGATTTGGTATGATTCTTATGTTCCTCATATCATGTTTTCCGGCGTGACTGGGTGTGAGCTGTATGGAAATAAAAAAAATGACTATATGTAATATACCACTCAAGGTGGTAATATGCTAAAGGCATATCACTTTTTCTATTTCCAAACACATTGTCTGTTGGAGGAAATGTTTTTATGTTTAGTAGTTCCACTACTATCCAGTGCTGTCGGCGGTGGATTGAAAGCATGTAACGCTTCGTTACATAGTCTTCTAGCAGATATGTAACTAGATTTGTGTGTTGAACTTTGTTTATTTTGAAAATCTCTGTTGTCCGATTCGGTGTGTATCCTTCATCAAATATATGCTTGCATTTACTTATTCTCACAAAATCTCCCACCTTGAACTTTGGATCACAATGAATTTTGATTTGATCATATATTGTTGAAAGTAATGTTTGGCCGATGTATTTGTGTTCACATTCAGAACAAGTAATCTCATATATTCCTGATTTTTTCAAATTTTCCGTTTTATCTTTCAAGTTTATTAATAAATTTTTCTTTTGCTTGAATGGACGATTTCTATGTTATGTTTTTTAAATACTTTTTTAAATTTATTTGTTATTTGTGGAATATATGGAAGACTTATTCGTTTTTATGTTCGGTGTCCGAAGAAAGGGTTGTTATGTTGCGGTTTTTGATTTCGAGTCGATCATTTCTTCTGTGAAGCCGTTCAAAAAAGCTGCTTCTTTAATGTATTTGTATTCTCCCATAAAGTATTTTACATTAAGTAGTCTGCATAAGCGAAAAATAATGCTGTGAAACGCTGCTTTTTATGTGTCGTTGGGCAATATGAATCAGATGGGATGTACCTTGGTGTATTTGATGGTTTCCTATACACAGAGTATTCAATGTTTCCATTACATTTCCGATTAAGACATACATCTACAAATTTCTATTGTGAAATTTATTGTTTCCCATTGTTGGTTAAGGTGTTGTCATAAATTATCTATTTTCACTTTTTCTGCTACTGCTGCTATATCATCTACATATCTTTACCCAATTCTTGGCAGGCAATTGTTTTCTTGCATCTTCATTTTAAAATGCGACATGAACATATTAGCTAAAAAAGGTGAAAGCGCGTTTCCCATACAAGTGCCCTTAGTGATTTTGTAAAATTTGTTATCAAACTGACATATGTTCATATCCATACAAACTTTAGTCAGTTCAAAAAATAATTTTCTCTTCTTTTCGCATACTTCATGTTCTAATAACCATTCTTGTAGAATGTTCAACCTTTCTGGAATTGGTATGCTAGGAAAAAATGATTCTTCATCAAATGATACTAAAAGCTCATTATCTTTTAGTTTAGTTTCTTTCATTCTATCGCAAAAATCATAGCAATTTTCTACATAAAGTCCTTTTGGTTTGGGGTACTTGTTCAACTTTTCCACTAACCATTTGGATTTTTTTTCGGTTGGCGAATTGCAATTCGATACAATTGGTCTCATTTTTAGATTTCAAGTTTCTTTATGTGTTTTAGGTAAACAATAAAGCTTTGGGACAGTTGGATTAGATGTTAAAAGATTTCATTTAGTTCTCAAATCATAAACTTTTTCAACTTTTTTAAGTGCCTTGTTTGTAGCTCTAGTCATTGGTGGTAGTGGGTCTTTATCAAGCAATTTAAAGTTACCGCTATTGATGGTTTTAATTACTTTTTTTTGTATTGTGATTTTAGCTAAATCTCGACCTTTGTCTGATTTCATGTACAAACAATTTTTCTTTTTTAAAGAACCTATTATTGAATCATAGCATTGACTGTTTCTTTTGTTTTAAATTAGATTAAATGATTACGTCTTAAGCTGTGCTTCTGATGTCTTGTTTGACAAACTCCGATTGAAATTTAATTCAGAAAAGGAGACAGGAATTAAATTTCAATCGGAGTTTGTCAAACAAGACGTCAGAAGCACAGCTAAAGAGGTAATCATTAAAACTAATTTAAAACAAAAGAAACAAAGAAACAGTCAATGCTGTGATTCAATAATAGGTTCTTTAAAAAAAAGAAAAATTGTTTGTACATAAAATCAGACAAAGGTCGAGATATTGTGATTTTAGATAAATAAAGTTGAACAAGTTTATGATTTGAGAACTAAATGGAATCTTTTAACATCTAATCCAACTGTCCCAAAACTTTATTGTTTACCTAAAACACATAAAGAAACTTGAAATCTAAAAATGAGACCAATTGTATCGAATTGCAATTCGCCAACCGAAAAAATATCCAAATAATTAGTGGAAAACTTGAACACATAAGTAGTTATAGGGATACTTGAGGCTGGGAACTTTTTTTAGGACCTTTTAATGGTTTGTTTTAGTGGCTGGTTTTTAATTGCTTTTTAATTGTTTTGTTTTTCTTTGTCGACGTGAGTCGCGCACAAGTCGGTTCAGTGGTCTTTTTTTTAACGACCTTTTTCATTATTGAGTGTTTAAAAAAAAAGAGTATTTTGACGTTGTATTGTTTGGCGATATTTGTAATGGCGTCATGGGATGTTGGCCATGAATGGCCGAGTTCAACGCACATCTGAATATTCAGAATTCTGAATTTTTGAGGCTCTTGATTGGCCAGCTGTCAGAAGTCATCCGTATTTTCAGAACTTTTTCTGACAGCTGGCCAATAAAGAGCTTCAAAAATTCAGAATTCTGAATATTCAGATGTGCGTTGAACTCCGCCAATGTGAAAGGGATCTTTTGAATAGCTATTGTGTGTGTGTGTTTGTATATACAATGTCATTGAGGATCGGTATTAGAGAATATCGGTCAAGTGGATTGTTATATATATATTGACTTCGTAAAAGAGGGTATCGACCTAGCCCGAAAGGTGAAAGGAATTTGATGGTGTTTGAGGGTTGAATTGAAATTATGAATTTGGTGTGTATTTGAATGAAAATAATGACAAGCGTGCTAAGCGATGATGAGATGTGAGTATATTTGTTATGTTTTTTTTGTTTCTATATTGTTTTTTTATGGCGTGTGCTATATGGTGTTTAAATTAGGTGTTCCTAGGTTCGTTGCACTGGCGCGTGTCGTATAGTTGGGTCTCTATTTTGAGTGGAATAGTTTTCCTAACAAACATACCAAATGAGTAATTTTTAAATAAAAGTAAAAGTAAATCATTTTAATAAAATAAAGCTTTTTTATTTTCAAAATATGCATTAAGAATATATTGTTTTTATTTATTTTCTTTTTAAATAGGTATCTATGAATTGTGATCGGTTGCAAAACCAAGCCATTTTACAAGCAATCGACTAGATAAGTATCGGGAATCTTAGTGTTGCGGTAAAATTTACCACAACAAGTTTCACCAACCTATTCTTTTCCTTAATCCATTTTTAGCTTCCTTTTTCGTTGCGGCTCCAAAATACCGGTAGAGTGCAGTTGAAACCTGGTTTCCATCAGCCAGAGTCCTACTCTTAAGGTATCTTGGAAAAGCAACACAAATAGGTTTTCATAGTTTAAGGTGTGTGACGGGCGGTCCACAAAACAATTTGGTGGGTGACAGATTGTCAGAGACAAACTAATCGTGTGACAGATTGTCCACGAAATCATCGAGTGTGCGACAGATGGTCCACAAGAGGATACAACATGATGAATCTAACCCATGTGCAACGACATGTGTGACACCTTGTTCACACCACCCTAAATTTAGTATGGCTTAATGCCCAGCCTAAAGTGTCTTGAACACAAAAGTAAAATCACTTCGCGATGTGTTTCTCTTTCCCTTTTAAAATCTGCGCGAAAGTCTACGGGTTTGGCTTAATTTAACTTTCGCGAAAGGCAGTGAATCCTGTCTCCTCATTTTAGTTGGAAAAGGGTGGTGATCCCATCTGACAAAATGTTTTCTTCCAACTTCGTAGTCTGGGCCGGTTTGGGTTGGGGCATTGTTCGCGGTTTCAAATAATTTTTCGCTTACCTTTTTGCTTTGGAAATTGACGGGTGGGGACTGAACTTGTCCATTGAGCTACTTTTAGAAAGAGATCGCATGCGTGGCTCGATTCGACAACAGCGCACACTTCAGCTAATTGGCGGAGTGCTGCAGTTAGACTGTGACCGAAAAACACACGGACAAGCGATCTGAAAGAGATAGCAATATATGGAATGGACGGCATGGACGAGCTAAGTCCGCTATTTTTGAGGGACTTTGAAAAAGGTTACAGAAGCGAGGAGTTGAAAAAAAAAAAGATTAAGCGAAAAATTATTTTCGATTTGAGCGATTTTGTTTTTCTAGCAGAAAATATTGTGGTACAAAAATCCCAGTTCGGGGAATAAGAATAAAAAAAAAATAGAGGAGCTATTTTTTTGTGTAAGAAGAAGAAAACTTTTTGTAGAGGCGAGTTGTGGAGCTAGTTCCAAATTTTGGAAAACCTGAGGAGACAGGATTCCACATCAAAGCTAAGTATTTTGGTTGTTTGGTTCTGTCCAATATTAGTGAAGTTTGTGAACTTATTCGTTTGGTTTTTGTCGGCCAGGAAAAGTGGCAAAATTTTACCCGCGTAGGCTTTCGTTCCGTTGTCCTTTTATTCTCCCGAAATTGCGGGACTCGCGACCGTTTAACTTGTCCTTGTACAGTTGTGGTTTTCGGGAACTTTCCCTTTGTGATTTTACTTCGTGTTCTTGTGACACAAAGAAATTGTTCTTGCTATTTTTTTTTGAGTTGTTATTTTCTTTTAATTTCGAGAATTTGCCTTCTACCAATCTCGAAAAACCTTTGTTTCACTTCTCTTTTGTGTTTGAAAAGATTCTGGGTTTTAATCCAGGCTTCGGCCACGGTTTCCCAGACACACCCAATACAGATCAATAAAGTTTTCAACTTCCCATTAGGAAATTAATTTCAGTATTTTATTTTGCAATTTTGGAGTTTATTTTACAGGTACTGGTTAAGGCAAACTACCTTCTAAAAAGTTTCCTGGCGCCCACTTTCGAAAGTAAGTACGCCCCTGTACTTACCTTCTCGTTTATTATTTCATTTTATTTCATTTTATATCATTTTTATATTTGTTTGATATTCCTCTTTAATCGGATCGGATTAAAAAGGAATATCAAATCGAACCCACCCCTAAGACTGAGCTACGGGAGACAGCACTGAATGTGTTGTTGGTTGCTGATTTGTTCATCGAACGAACCTGTTGTCATTTTGACATTTCGAATTTCATTTCTAATTCTAATTAAATTCATAAGTCGCGTTGCACGCCGGGATCGTGCTTTCGTTTTGTTTTATTTATGTAATAAATAATTCTAATCATTAATTAATCGAATTCGTTTTGTTATCGTGATATTGGAATCCGTTTTTCCAATATTACGATTATAGTTTAAAGTCGGTTCGCGAAACAAGTTTTAGCAACATTAGTTTTTGTAGTTCCAGCTCATAGAACCCGCCTTTGATAGGGTTTCCCTGATAGTCTTCTAGCAGATATGTAACTAGATTTGTGTGTTGAACTTTGTTTATTTTGAAAATCTCTGTTGTCCGATTCGGTGTGTATCCTTCATCAAATATATGCTTGCATTTACTTATTCTCACAAAATCTCCCACCTTGAACTTTGGATCACAATGAATTTTGATTTGATCATATATTGTTGAAAGTATTTGCTTTTCATTTGCAGCATTGACTTTGGACGGCTTCATTTTAATAGTGCGATGTTTTGGCGGTCAGCCATCAGCCGAATAGGGGGAATAACATGTAGCATACGAAAACATGCACGTGCCGTAACTATTCGGGACTGGTGGAAGTGTGATCATAGCCTCTTCGCTGCGGCCGCTAGAAACAAGCCTTTAAAAAGGTTTGGCTAATATGATGGGGCTGGTTCCACAGGTTGGCAACAGGTTTATTCCTTATTCCGTAAAACTAAACGAATTTCGAGACCTACAACAAGGCTCGGAAACGGACTGATCTCACGACGACAACCCACGCAAAGAAAACGGAAAAACGATTTACGAATTTTCTTATGTCGTTTTCGTTTGGATGTTCGGAGTACTCCTTTTGCACTCCTTTTTCACTCCTGCTACTCCAAAAGTCTTCGATTGGCTGTTCCGAGTAATGTTTTCGGAGTGTTCTTCTGTTCCCAATTTCATATCGGAGTAGACGAGGAACACACACATACATATAAAGGTTTTCGTGGGATTAATTGTCAAAAGTGGTAAATACTTGAAGAAGCCATTTTGTTAAATGGCGGCTTTTGGAAGTATGCGTGTAAATTTAGGAAAGTCAGTGTTTTCATATTCGATTGGAATTAAAAAGGAGTAGAATAGACCCAAAATGCAATCGAAAACGACATTATGGAACGTACGATCGCTCTATAGAGCTCGAGGTGCTCAGCAGCTAGCCGATGCCCTGTCAAAATATAAAGCTGACATAACAGCACTACAAGAAATTAGATGGACAGGGAATAGTGTTCTCCAGAAGAAAGATTATGACTTATATTACAGCTGTCATACAAAACACCATGTGCTCGGGGTAGGCTTCCTAGTCAGCGAAAAAATGAAGTCTGCCATCATCGACTTTAACGCTATAAGCGAAAGGCTATGCACCCTTCGCGTGCGAGGCAAATTTAAGAACATCAGCCTCATTAACGTTCACGGACCCTCGGAGGAGTCCTCAGACGAAGAAAAAGAGACTTACTAGGAACAAGTCGAGAGGGCCCTCAATGCCTGTCCAAGGTATGACGTAAAAATCATCCTTGGGGATTTGAATGCAAAAATAGGTCGGGAGCCGGTATTCAGGCATTACGCAGGCACCCATAGTTTGCATGAGAACACTAATGACAATGGACTTCGAGTCTTAGAATTGGCTGCATCGAAAAACATGGTCGTTGCGAGTACCAGGTTCCCGCGTAAAGATATCTACAAAGCCACCTGCGTATCACCTGATGGAGTCACTTGTAACCAAATTGACCACGTGTTTATAGACCGTCCCCACTACTCGAACTTGATGACGGTACAAAAGTTCCGAGGTGCCAATATCGACTAGGATCACTATCTTGTTGGTATGGTTTTCCGAGGGCGGATTGCCTTGCGAAGACGTATTGCACCCGCCGATCAGGTTCGAATCAACACGGCTGCTCTGCGCAATGAAAACACCAGTAACACCTTTGGTAATGCGTTAGGACTCGCCCTAGAACTGGGTAGAGTAAGTCCTGGAGCCAGTATGATGGGCGTAGATGAGAAGTGGACACGCCTTAAAAATACTGTCATTAATACTGCCAACTCCATCTTAGGCAGCTGTCGTAGAAATCGGAACGACTAGTTTGATGATGAATGCAAGCTAGCGACTGAACGTAAGAATGTTGCGTACCGAGCAATGCAACAATCTCATAGAACGCGGGCACGCGAAGACGAATACAAAGAGCTCAGAAGAATTGAAAAACGACTTCACAGACAGAAAAAATCAGCCTGGGAGGAGAACATAATCTGTGAAATAGAGAAAAGCCGAGAGCGAGGTCCGCACCAGGCGCGGAAGTTCTACCAATCCGTCCGAAACATGAAGCAGTACACACCACGCTGCACACACTGCAGGGACGGAGAGGGAAATCTGATCACCGATCCTCAAAGCATACTGGAGCAATGGGAAGTGAGCTAAAGAAAAACAAAGCCCCGGGAGCCGATGGTATACCAGCCGAACTATTTCAACACGGTGGGCCAGCTTAACGTCAAGCAGTTCATGAGATTATAGTGCACGTGTGGGAGCATGAAGAAATTCCAGAAGACTGGCGAAAAGGTATAATTTGCCCCCTACATAAGAAGGGAGATGTCACAACTTGCAGCAATTATAGAGGTATCACGTTGTTGAGTACCGCCTATAAAATACTCTCCGCTTTCCTACAAGACCGGATAACCCCATACGCTAAAACCATCATCGGACAATATCAGTGTGGTTTCATTCCAGGCAAATCAACAACTGATCAGATCTTAGCCCTTAGGCAGGCGTTGGAAAAATGTCTATAATTTAACATCCCAACATACCATCTGTTTACAGACTTTAAGGCCCCCTACGATAGCATAGCCAGGGTAGAACTTTACACAAACATGAGAGAATTCGGCATCCCAAATAAATTGACACGACTATGTAGGTTGACCATGACCAACGTAACAAGCCAAGTAAAAATAGCCGGATTGCTATCCAAACCAATCAACATCTTTAATGGACTCCGACAAGGGGATGGTTTGGCCTGCCTCCTCTTCAACCTGGCGTTGGAGAAAGCAATCCGTGACTCTGGCACGGCAACAAGAGGGACCATCGTCAACAGGTCCAGCCAGATACTGGCTTACGCAGACGACATCGACATCATCGGAAGAACTGAGCAAGCTGTACATGATTCCTTCATCCAGATCGAGCAGGCGGCACAAAATCTGGGGCTGCACATTAGTGAAGGTAAAACAAAGTGCATGGTGGCGTCGAATACGAGAGGAACAGTTGGTCAAACAATCAAGGTAGCGGAGCACGAATTTGAAGTGGTGCAATCCTTTAAATACCTTGGGTCAATAGTAGCAGCCGATAACAATATAGAAGAAGAACTACGCGGGTGGATTCTCAAATCCAACAGAGCCTATTATAGTCTGTCAAAGCTCTTCAAATCCAGAAATCTCACCATAACTTCAAAACTGCTGCTGTACAGGACCATGGTCCTATCAGTACTCACATATGGATCCGAGACTTGGGTGCTTAGCAAAAGGCACTCCGACCTTTTAGCCGCGTTCGAGAGAAAAGTCTTGAGGAGAATTGTTGGCCCCATATGTGAGGAAGGACGATTCCGGAGACGGTACAATCATGAATTGTACGCAATATACCTTGAAGCAGATATCGTGACAAAAATTAAGCTCGGTAGACTCCGGTGGGCAGGGCACCTAGCTCGCATGAGCGAAGAGGAACCTGCTCGGAAAGTTCCTTGTGGTACATTCTATGGTAGACGACAGTCTGGTAGACCATGCTTGCGCTGGAGAGATGGCGTAGACCAGGACGCCCGGAGCCTTGGGGTGCGCAACTGGATGGCGGCGGCTCGAGACCGGGATGGGTAGAGAGACTTGTTGAAGGAGGCCAGGACCGGACCCCGGTTGTCGAGCCGACGATGATGATGATGAAGATCAATTTATAAATGTTTTAGTATCGATTTAATTCCGAGGATTTCAACAAAAATTAAGATTATGCTTCGCTCAACAAAAGACTCCATACCAGACGACGAAAAAAGTGGTGTATATATTGCAGAGTGCGGCACAGCTGATTGCGGCAAAGTATATGTGGTTCAAACAATTCGCCGCCTAAAAATAAGAAAGAATGAACACCTACGTCATATAAAAAATAAAGAAATATACGCAAGCGGGGTAGCTGACCCCATACTCTCTGAAAAACATAAAATTGATGCATCAAATTTTAAATTATTGGAACCGGAATCAAATAGACGCCGTCTCAATATATTGGAATCAATACACATTCACCAAAATAACAACAATGTCAACAGAGATGGAGGTCCAGCTTTCTCGCCACTTTTCCACACACTTTAAAATTTGCTTATGTAATGTTCTATAGCAAGTTAAATTATTTCATGTATACCTACTTGTAATTTCTCTCATTGTTTTATACTCTATTCTTCAAAATTACATTATCATAACTCATTTTTCACGTTTACATTAGTCTTAAATTCGCTGATGATGACATCGCGACGGTGCTGAAACAATTGTACGAACAATAAAAAATCAAAATAAAATATAAATTAGTTTATATATAAGAAAGTTAGTTATTTATTTTATTGTTGCGCGTATGTGACGTAAAGGTGTTAAGACTGGAAAGGAAATAAATATATATTATTATAAAGGTCACATAGTCATTCGCCCATTTTAAGAAAATTGAAATAATTTTTTAGACTAGAATATATAAACTTTATCGTGTTTGAGTTTTTTTTGTTTACATTATTGAGAATTGGACTAAAGTATAAAAGCACTATCGAATATGGTGTGACCATATTTAGGGTGGGAATACCCAGCTTATACTTTTGGTTGAATTATTTTCTTTTGCGATTTGATACTAGTTTTGGTGTTTTTTTTTTTCTTTTGAGTGATACAAATAATAAATTCAGTATTTTATTACAGTGTGGTGTGCAAGTTTCACAACAGTTTTCTACTGGTGAACTTACTTAATTAGTAAACAGCTAGGTACTATAGTGGTTTATTTTTAAAATAAAGATTTTAATTTCAACTGGGTGTTGAATTGTTGCTTTATTCCTTTTACCGTTTTTTTGATATTTTGATTTGTTTTTGAGTTTTTTTTGTATCGGGCAGCAATCAACTGGGTGTTGATGCTGAGCTGTAATACTTATTTGAATAAACATACAAATAGTGTTGCACATTCAACTTTTATTTTATTTCAATTTGAGTTGCCGTTGTCGTGGAAATAATATATATTTTTTTTAAGTTCGATTTGATTTTCGAGTTTTTTTTCTGTCTCTCTGTTCGTGATTTTTACGGAGCAATCAACTGGGTGTTGATTCGGAATTGTAATTTCAAATCGGTGTTTAGTATTCATTTTTTTTTTTACTTTTTTCGACTTTTCGGTTTGGATTTCGAGTTTTTTTTGTTTTCGTCATTTTATTTAGTTTTACATCTTAATATCCACTATTTGCTAGTTTCGGTTTCGGTTTTATACTATAAATTATTTTGTGCACAATGGACGTGAATAGTTTGAACAATGAAGAACTCACCTATGAGTTATAGGCTAGAAATCTCAAGGAAGGAACTGTAGAAAACATGAGGATGCAACTACGGGGCTCGAAATAATTTATTAAAAGAAAAAAATAAATTAAAAAAAAAACAAAACTTTATTTAAAATTTAAAATTGATATCGAAAACAAAAGAACAACTGAACTGTTTGATGACTGGGTCGAGAGTGCCCTTTTTGGTTGACGATGTTGACTCTCCTTTTGTGGTTGGTGATGATTGTTCTTTATGTTTCCAGAGCAGCGTCAGCGTGGCGTGGAATTGCTTACATCATTTGGTTATCGCTAAGACGATGCTAACCCTCTCAAGTGGTTTTGGTTTGTGATAATTATTGTTTATATTTCCAGAGCAGCATCAGCGTGGCGTGGGATTGCTTCTCGTTTATATTTTCGTTATCGCTAAGAGGAATGCGATAACTCAGAATTTTATCTGCATAGACTCTAATAAAATCTCTTTATCGACTACGGCATCTTTATCATGGCTGTGGGATTTTGTATATGTAACTCCCCCCTCCTTAGGATTGTTGTTACCCCTGAAACAATTTATTTTGTCCCTACTTAAGTATAAGATTAGGATACATAGCGTCAAAATAGGTATTGTGTGGTATAATATATGAATTATCTTTTTGAATATGCAATTGTGATATTTTTTCGTCTATTACATCAATATTGTTTATATCTTCCAGTTTAAAATTTTTTTTAAATTAAAAGGTTTGATATATTTGTGCATAGTTTAGGGTTATCTAAAAACAAAGATTTACATCTTTATCTTTATCATGGCTGTGGGATTTTGTATACGTAACTCCCCCCTCCTTAGGATTGTTGTTACCCCTGAAACAATTTATTTTGTCCCTACTTAAGTATAAGATTAGGATACATAGCGTCAAAATAGGTATTGTGTGGTATATTATATGAATTATCTTTTTGAATATGCAATTGTGATATTTTTTCGTCTATTACATCAATATTGTTTATATCTTCCAGTTTAAATTTTTTTTTAAATTAAAAGATTTGATTTATTTGTGTATAGTTTAGGGTTATCTAAAAACAAAGATTTTTCTTCTATTTCATTATAATTTTCAAAATATTTCTTATCTATAATAATCTTACATTTTTCAAATTGTATTAAAACATTTTTTCTTATTTTTCTTTTTTTTTTCATTACAATTAGTACTCATCTCTATATTACTGTTCTTAACTAACAATTCTGTATGGAAACACAATTTTCATATGGTTGCAACTTATTTAATTCTTCATCCTAATATATGTATGCAATTGATCATTTATTTTCAGTTCTTCTTTATTTATATATGGCAAAGTTGTTATAAATATATATACTATAGTCTGTCAAAGCTCTTCAAATCCAGAAATCTCACCATAACTTCAAAACTACTGCTGTACAGGACCATGGTCCTGCTAGTACTCACATATGGATCCGAGACTTGGGTGCTTAGCAAAAGGCACTCCGACCTTAAGGAGAATTGTTGGCCCCATATGTGAGGAAGGACGATTCCGGAGACGGTAAAATCATGAATTGTACGCAATCTACCTTGAAGCGGATATCGTGACAAAAATTAAGCTCGGTAGACTCCGGTGGGCAGGTCACCTAGCTCGCATGAGCGAAGAGGAACCTGCTCGGAAAGTTCTTTGTGGTACATTCTATGGTAGACGACAGCGTGGTAGACCATGCTTGCGCTGGAGAGATGGCGTAGACCAGGACGCCCGGAGCCTTGGGGTGCGCAACTGGATGGCGGCGGCTCGAGACCGGGATGGGTGGAGAGACTTGTTGAAGGAGGCGAGGACCGGACCCCGGTTGTCGAGCCGACGATGATAATGATGTTATAAAAAATTTATTATTTTCTAACATTTCATCGGATATACTTATAATGAATATAATTTCTTGGTCATATAAACCTGTTGTCATTTTTATATTTTGTAGTTTATCAAAAGTTACATTGTACATAATTATTTCATGATTAGAAAGTATTGAATTAACCATTGTATTTAATTTACTTGATAGGACATTATTTTGAATTCTTTCTATTACATCTTTAATCTTATTAATTTTTTCACGGATTTCTTTAGTAATAATCCTCTGAATTATTGAGGAACTACCAAGTTTAATATTTATGACATCTTAATTTTTGTACATATCATTGAATGCGGATTGTTTTGTATTTAATTGTTTTTTTTTTAATTTGTTATTAATGTCTATTTGTTTATTCGAGGTTGTAATGAGTTCATGGTTGTTGAGTTTGTTTATGTTTAACTGCTCTTCAATATTTTTTCTATCATTTTCATCTAACGTACCAAACAAAAATTTAAGTGTGCTACCACCAACATTAATTAAACTTCTTTTATCCCTATTATGATAACAAACTACTGATTTCGGCTTTAATAAATTTTATTTCGCGATAGAGTTCTTCGGGTAATTAAATATTTTTTAAATTATAAATTTCTTTATCAATGTTGTCTAAAACTTCTTCAATTTGGGTCATATTATTTATTTTGTGCACTACATGCTTATAACTTTTAACTATTTTTATTTTATCCAGTTTTATTTTAGTACAACCTTCTTGGATATCTATATTTTCAATAGTTATATCACTGAATACTAATTTTATCAGGAGAATAAGGATTAGATACTTCATTATAATTATTTTTCGATCGGAAATACGTCTAACTCGACTGAAATCTATTGATCAACTTATTTTATTCTGTTTGTATTTCACGTTACACTCTTTGGTCTCCCAGGTCTTTTCTTAAGAATAATGTAATCTTTATTTTTAATTTTCGTCGTTCTATGTCGTTGTATATTTACAGGGTGAACATGATCAGTTTTTCTATAAAAGAATCGTGGTGTAGTTTTATCATACTTCCTATGATGATTTACTATAAAAGCTTTACTACGAGTTTCATTATAGTCTTCTCTATTTTTTGATGTTTAATGTAAAAAACGATAAAATTTGTTTACCGCAAAGTCCCATATAATGAAATCAATCCTTTTATAATTAAAAAACACCTTTATGACTTTGCCTTTTCTATTCAAAGTTTATTTATTTATTTTTGTCATCCCCAGGGAGTACTTTTAAACTAATCTCAAAAATTGACACATCTACTATTTAATAGGAAAGTAGATGAAAACAAAAAAGGAAAAGAAAGTACAAGACAAAAGAAATTAACAACCAAGAAATCAAATTATTACAAAATTGTGTACGTATGCTATTTAATGACATCCAGAGCTTTGAATAAAGGTGACCGTATAGGTGCTTCCATGGTGTTCATTGTGATGTGCTTATTGAGGTACATATAGATGCTCTCGTAAGCGTCTAGTTTGTATGATTCCAGTACTTGTTTCTTTAGTTTGATGTTGTTTGTATCCCATTTTGTGTTCTAGTGCATGGAGTGCCACTGCAGATTTCGTTGCCTGAATTTTGTTTATGTTGTTCAAATGTTCTTTAAAGCGTGTATGAATATTTCTTTTAGTTTGGCCGATGTATTTTTGTTCACATTCAGAACAAGTAATCTCATATATTCCTGATTTTTTCTAATTTTCGTTTTATCTTTCAAGTTTATTAATAAATATTGAATTTTTCTTTTGCTTGAATGGACGATTTCCATATTATGTTTTTTAAATACTTTTTTAACTTTATTTGTTATTTTTGGAATATATGGAAGAGTTATTCGTTTTATGTTCGGTGTCCGAAGAAAGGGTGGTTATGTTGCGTTTTTTGATTTTGTTCGAGTGTAGATTTACCATCGAGTCGATCATTTCTTCTGTGTAGTTGTTCAAAAAAGCTGCTTCTTTAATGTATTTTAATTCTTCCATAAAGTATTTTACATTAAGTGGTAGTCTGCATAAGCGAAAAATCATGCTGTGAAACGCTGCTTTTTATGTGTCACTGGGCAATATGAATCAGATGGGATGTACCTTGGTGTATTTGATGGTTTCCTATACACAGAGAATTCAATGTTTCCATTACATTTCCGATTAAGACATACATCTAGAAGAAGGCAATCTTGAATTCTTTTCTATTTCTATTGTGAAATTTATTGTTTCCCATTGTTGGTTAAGGTGTTGTAATAAATTATTTATTTTCACTTTTTCTGCTACAGGAATTAAATTTCAATCGGAGTTTGTCAAACAAGACATCAGAAGCACAATAATGACAAGCGTGCTAAGTGATGATGAGGTGCGAGTATATTTGTTATGTTTTTTTTTGTTTCTATTGTTTATATTGTTTTTTTATGGCGTGTGCTATATGGTGTTTAAACTAGGTGTTCCTAGGTTCGTTGCACTGGCGCGTGTCGTATAGTTGGGTCTCTATTTTGAGTGGAATAGTTTTCCTAACAAACATACCAAATGAGTAATTTTTAAATAAAAGTAAAAGTAAATCATTTTAATAAAATAAAGCTTTTTTATTTTCAAAATATGCATTAAGAATATATTGTTTTTATTTATTTTCTTTTTAAATAGGTATCTATGAATTGTGATCGGTTGCAAAACCAAGCCATTTTACAAGCAATCGACTAGATAAGTATCGGGAAACTTATTTTTTTGTAGTTTCAGCTCATAGAACCCGCCTTTGATAGGGTTTCCCTGATAGTCTTCTAGCAGATATGTTACTAGATTTGTGTGTTGAACTTTGTTTATTTTGAAAATCTCGTTTGTCCAATTTGGTGTGCATCCTTTATCAAATATATGCTTGCATTTACTTATTCTCACAAAATCTCCCACTTTGAACTTTGGATCACAATGAATTTTGATTTGATCATATATTGTTGAAAGTATTTGCTTTTCATTTGCAGCATTGACTTTGGATGGCTTCATTTTAATAGTGCGATGTTTTGGCGGTCAGCCATCAGCCGAATAGGGGTAATAACATGTAGCATACGAAAACATGCACGTGTCGTAACTATTCGGGACTGGTGGAAGTGTGATCATAGCCTCTTCGCTGCGGCCGCTAGAAACAAGCCTTTAAAAGGGTTTGGCTAATATGATCGGGCTGGTTCCACAGGTTGGCAACAGGTTTATTCCCTATTCCGTAAAACTAAACGAATTTCGATACCTACAACAAGCCTCGGAAACGGACTGATCTCACGACGACAACCCACGCAAAAAAAACGGAAAAATGATTTCCGAATTTTCTTATGGAACGTACGATCGCTCTATAGAGCTCGAGCTGCTCAGCAGCTAGCCGATGCCCTGTCAAAATATAAAGCTGACATAACAGCACAACAAGAAATTAGATGGACAGGGAATAGTGTTCTCCAGAAGAAAGATTATGACTTATATTACAGCTGTCATACAAAACACCATGTGCTCGGGGTAGGCTTCCTAGTCAGCGAAAAAATGAAGTCTGCCATCATCGGCTTTAAAGCTATAAGCGAAAGGCTATGCACCCTTCGCGTGCGAGGCAAATTTAAGAACATCAGCCTCATTAACGTTCACGGACCTACGGAGGAGTCCTCAGACGAAGAAAAAGAGACTTACTACGAACAAGTCGAGAGGGCCCTCAATGCCTGTCCAAGGTATGACGTAAAAATCATCCTTGGGGATTTGAATGCAAAAATAGGTCGGGAGCCGGTATTCAGGCATTACGCAGGCACCCATAGTTTGCATGAGAACACTAATGACAATGGACTTCGAGTCTTAGAATTGGCAGCATCGAAAAACATGGTCGTTGCGAGTACCAGGTTCCCGCGTAAAGATATCTACAAAGCCACTTGGGTATCACCTGATGGAGTCACTCGTAACCAAATTGGCCACGTGTTGATAGACCGTCGCCACTACTCGAACTTGATTACGGTACGAAAGTTCCGAGGTGCCAATATCGACTCGGATCACTATCTTGTTGGTATGGTATTCCGAGGGCGGATTGCCTTGCGAAGACGTATTGCATCCGCCGATCAGGTTCGAATCAACACGGCTGCTCTGCGCAATGAAAACACCAGTAACACCTTTGGTAATGCGTTAGGACTCGCCCTAGAACTGGGTAGAGTAAGTCCTGGAGCCAGTATGCTGGGCGTAGATGAGAAGTGGACACGCCTTAAGAATACTGTCATTAGTACTGCCAACTCCATCTTAGGCAGCAGTCGTAGAAATCGGAACGACTGGTTTGATGATGAATGCAAGCTAGCGACTGAACGTAAGAATGTTGCGTACCGAGCAATGCAACAATCTCATAGAACGCGGGCACGCGAAGACGAATATAAAGAGCTCAGAAGAATTGAAAAACGGCTTCACAGACAGAAAAAATCAGCCTGGGAGAAGAACATAATCTGTGAAATAGAGAAAAGCCGAGAGCGAGGTCCGCACCAGGCGCGGAAGTTCTACCAATCCGTCCGAAACATGACGCAGTACACACCACGCTGCACATACTGCAAGGACGGAGAGGGAAATCTGATCACCGATCCTCAAAGCATACTGGAGCGATGGGAAGTGTACTTCAATGAATTGCTAAATGGTCAGCTCACTGCAGAAGTGGAGACTCCACTACTTCAAGAAGAGTACCCTATGCTGCCGCCACCAAGCATAGAAGAGGTTGAGAAGGCTATAGGCCGGCTAAAGAAAAACAAAGCCCCGGGAGCCGATGGTATACCAGCCGAACTATTTCAACACGGTGGGCCAGCTTTACGTCAAGCAATTCATGAGATTATAGTGCACGTGTGGGAGCATGAAGAAATTCCAGAAGACTGGCGAAAAGGTATAATTTGCCCTATACATAAGAAGTGAGATGTCACAACGTGCAGCAATTATAGAGGTATCACGTTGTTGAGTACCGCCTATAAGTTACTCTCCTCTATCCTACAAGACCGGATAACCCCATACGCCAAAGCCATCATCGGACAATATCAGTGTGGTTTTATTCCAGGTAAATCAACAACTAATCAGAACAGGCAGGCGATGGCAAAATGTCTAGAATTTAACATCCCAACATACCATCTGTTTATAGACTTTAAGGCCGCCTACGATGGCCTGCCTCCTCTTCAACCTGGCGTTGGAGAAAGCAATCCGTGACTCTGGCACGGCAACAAGAGGGACCATCGTCAACAGGTCCAGCCAGATACTGGCTTACGCAGACGACATCAACATCATCGGAAGAACCGAGCAAGCTGTACATGATTCCTTCATCCAGATCGAGCAGGCGGCACAAAATCTGGGGCTGCACATTAGTGAAGGTAAAACAAAGTGCATGGTGGCGTCGAATACGAGAGGAACAGTTGGTCAAACAATCAAGGTAGCGGAGCACGAATTTGAAGTGGTGCAATCCTTTAAATACCTTGGGTCAATAGTAGCAGCCGATAACAATATAGAAGAAGAACTACGCGGGCGGCTTCTCAAATCCAACAGAGCCTATTATAGTCTGTCAAAGCTCTTCAAATCCAGAAATCTCACCATAACTTCAAAACTGCTGCTGTACAGGACCATGGTCCTGTCAGTACTCACATATGGATCCGAGACTTGGGTGCTTAGCAAAAGGCACTCCGACCTTTTAGCCGCGTTCGAGAGAAAAGTCTTGAGGAGAATTGTTGGCCCCATATGTGAGGAAGGACGATTCCGGAGACGGTACAATCATGAATTGTACGCAATCTACCTTGAAGCGGATATCGTGACAAAAATTAAGCTCGGAAGGCTCCGGTGGGCAGGGCACCTAGCTCGCATGAGCGAAGATGAACCTGCTCGGAAAGTTATAGGTTTAATAATTTTAAATTTTTTCTTATGAAGTGAATCCACACTAAGTTGAAAATTATTTTTTAAATATTTATTTTAATCTTTCATACAACAACATTAATTTTTTAATTCTTATTAACCTATATTCAATCATGCAGCATTCACATGTATCTGGTCCTTCTTTGCATAAGGGCAGTTTGCAAAATGGCAGCCATAATCAGATATTGACGAAGATAAATTAATAAATCGTTTCAAGAAGATTATGCAATTCAAAAGTTCCGTATGATGTTCCTCTAGTAAGATGTTCTTATTTTCACTAACGAATTTTAAGATTTCATCAAAAATCAATGTGGGCTTTATGTTGAGCATCGTGAGTTAATGACTGATCACATAGGTATTTAAGTAAAGACTAAATTAATTTTAAGTAGATATAACATATTTTCCCTTTTTTAAGTATTTTTCAATTTCAATTTGAAGGCTTTGTCCTAATTGGCCAATTTTCTGATCAACATAGCTTTTGATAGCTGCGTCTCTTTGTTCTTGAGGTTCCTGAATATTTTTTAATCGTTTTTCATTTATGTTGTAGTCACCGTTTTCAGTTACCCTCGCCAGGTGGTCCAGGCAAGCCTGACTCACCCTGTTCACCAGTCGGCCCCGGCTCTCCTTCTTTTCCTCTTGGGCCTCTGGGTGGGGTTCTATATGAATAACGACCAAATTTATCAACACTCAATGTTATTTTCTATTCGATAATATCAGCCTCTTTAAGTTCTTCAATAATTGAAACGATTTCGTTAGAATGATTGTTATGTCCAGCTTGTTGTGAAGCATTCATCTCATTCGATCTTCAAGCTCATTAGGATCATCCCAAAATATATTGTCTTTTTTATGTTTGATAATTGCATTAATCCATTTCCTGAAGTTGATTGTGGTGTTGATGGTGTTGGATTATTAGAAGTATTTGTGTTGAATCCTCATAATTTCTTGGTTATTTTCTAATACTTATAACTCCTATTGCCATGTACTTGACCGAGTGAATCATGACCAATCCTTCACCTTACTTCATCGGTGTAAATGCTTTCATCTGGTTTTTTCTTAAATGTAAGCTCATATAAAACATTTGTTCCTTCAAAGGTTTTATTTTTATTTTTATATCTTTTCCAAGAATGATTAATTCGCCATTTCCGATGTACCACTTCTCATCTTTTGAATATACCCCATACGTTTTATCAAGAGTGTTGGAATTATTTATAAACAAATATATGTATTTTTTAGGTGAATCATGGAATTCTTCTTGTAATAATAGCTCAGAAAAGTTACGGTGGTTAAGGCTTTTCTTTGGTCTTTTTGGGGTGATGGTATCATTAAATTCAGGTGAATCGTTAATATAAGTGTTGGGTGTGATGATTTAAAATTCATTTGTTCGTTCTTGTTGTTTAAGGGCCACTTGCACCAAAGTTATCTGACAGCAGTAACTACTGATTTATCCTGAGATAAGCTAATTTATCTAATTTAAAAAAAAACTGGTTGCACCATTACATTTATCAACCTATCCATAGATAAATATTTAAAATAGTTATCCAGTCTCATTTCTCTGGATAACTCTTATTAACTGTCAATATTAATTTAAAAGGAAGGGAAAACTTTCAAAACTGATTACAAAAAGCGAGAAAACATTATTATTATGCTCATGATGTTTAAGTTTTTCTACATATGTATGTATGTATGTATGTATGTACATATCTACAAGTTCCAATTTTCGTTTGCTATAATTAATGAAAGAGGACGTCACTGATGTCTTTTGTTAAGGTCTTCTTCTACCAAAATCATGTTATTTATTTTTAGTTGTACTTATCTATTAAGATTTCAACAGATGTATGCACATAATTATGTAAGCACGTCACAACAAAATATACAAAACAACAATACCTTTGGCCAATTGCTGAATTGCTAAGCTCAAAAAGAGAATCTACAAAGTGGTAAAATTTGGAGCTCTTGAACGCTTTTATAGTGAATTAGACATCGCAAAACCGATAGAGAATGAAACTATTTAAAAAAAAATCAGAAAAAACATGACATTTATGACTTAAGTTTCATTGTTTTTTTTTCTAATGTTGCTCTTTCTGTAATTAAATAAGTATCCTATAGTTACTTATCCAAGTTAGTTTTTTTCATTTGTGCAACGTCAGAACAAAAATAATAAACTTATTTTTATATCCAAGGATAGCTATCTCCAATTTTAGAAATTTATCCTTTGGTTTCGTGCAAGTCGCCCTAAATTTGCTTTTTGTTTTCTTTATAGGACTTTCAACTAAGTCATTTTGATTTTGTTCTTCTTGTTCAGTGTTTGCTTTTTTTACTAACTCATTAAGGGGTTTGGTAATGGGTTTTAGAGTTTCCTCAATTTTAGTTTCGTAAGCTTCCCTACCGGTCTTGAGAGCTTTGTAGATCTATCGCAAAGCATCGGTGGTTTTAATAAGCTCTTTTGTTAGTTTTACATCTATGTTCATCATATTGTAAGATTTATTTCTTCTCTTTTCAACTGCAAGAAAAATAAGTCTCGAAGTTCTTGAAAAAATCTTTCGATGGTTTTTAAACTGAATTTTATATTACGGTTACTGGTCTTAACTTTTGAATACTGATTCTCAAACTGGATTCAACCCCTTTTTACTGCTATGATCTGCTCGCTGAACTGTTCTGTACTGCTCTCATAGAACATAACTGTGTATATGATTCAAAAATCAAAAATTGTGTCTATTTTATATCTTAAGAAGGCAGTCAAAACCTTTTCTATAACGACCTTCATTTAAGGGGCTTTCCCTTAAATAAGACCATAATTTGTGTTCCAGCATTCTGCACATAGGTTTTGAAACATTTTTAATGTCATATCTGAATTGACATGATCATTATAAATGTGTCCTGTTTGAAGACGATGAGAAAATTCGCATTATGTACATGTTTGGCATAAATAAAAACTTTCGATGTAATGATGTCGTCCCATACTAAAGTACAATCGAATTGTGTCTTGTTTTTCACAGGCAATATCGTCAAAGATAAATATAGAATTTGGTTTATCCTCTTCGGGCCGAATAATATCACTGTTATTGGAAAATGTAAAAACCCCATATTTTTTATGGGTTTTATGGCTTTTCGTAAAAACTCATACTTCGGTTGATGTAGAGATTTAGAATATATATAGATATTTTCAAATTTCAAACCGTTTGGGTGTTGTAGAAAACTCATCATGACATTTGTTTTTTCACAGTTTGAGGGAATAGTAATTAATCCCCTTATACTATGAGGAAATAGTTTACCATGCTTTTTTCTTTCAATCTTGTTAGCCAGTTCCATATTTTTTACCGGTAACTCGTATTGTTGCTTAACGAATCGCATAGTGACAACAACTAAATAAATTTCTATAAGTGTCAAGTTTATATATATAAAGCCTCATATCACATCTAACCATTCTAACGCAAAGATAAATCATATAAAATGTTTGATTATTCAAAAAACTCTATCAGTCAACGAAATATTGTGAAAGGAAAAGGTTTATTAAACACTTTAATAAATAAACTACCTCTTGAACTAGATCTACCTGGTTACCAATACTGCGGACCTGGAACAAAACTTCAAGAACGCTTAGCTCGAGGGGATCCGAGAATTAATTTGCTTGATCAAGCTTGCAAAGGACACGATATATCCTGTTTTAAATTTAAAAATACATCTGATCGACACATTTCCGACAGGATTTTAACTGAAAAAGCTTGGCAACGATTTCAATCTAAAGACGCTAGTATAGCTGAGCGGGCAAATGCACTATTGGTTACCAATCTTTTGAAAGCAAAAACAAAATTTGGTATGGGTTGCTCTAAGAAGAAAGCCTAAAAAAATGGCGAAAAATAAAAACGAAGAAAAGAAGTCGAAAATAGATAATAAAGCTAAACAACCCTCTTTTAGAAAAGTTATTCAAGCAATTGGAAGTTATGTTAAACGTAAAAAACCTGCCAATTTAGAAAAGGCAATTAAAATAGCAATATCATCTGCCAGGAAAACAGTTCGAGAAATCAGTAATAGCATTAAGGCGCCCAGAGTTATTGCGATACCAAAAATTGGTGGAGTAATTCCTTTCCTTGTTCCTCTGTTTGCTGGACTTTCAAATCTTGGATCTTTAACGGGAGGAGCTGCAGGAGTAGCCAAAGCTATCAGCGATATCAGCATTGCTAAAAAAGATTTAGAGGAGAAAAAAGATCATAATTAAAAAATTGAATCCATTGCAGTCGGACAAGGCTTACACCTTAAACCTTATAGAAAGGGCCTTGGACTTTATTTAAATCCACAGCCAAAAAACTCATATGTTCGCTACCCAATGGTGCATTAAATGAAATAGATTTGAGAAATTTCGCAAAGAATTTAATCCCGAATTTTCGAACAGTTTTCATGCGAGATAATTTACCAAAAACTAAACCGATGAGAAATGAGTCTGGAATTGTAAATCTTGATTCCTCAATTACTCCTGGAAGACACTCGGTAGCGTATAATAAAAAAGGCAGTAAAATTGAATATTATGATAATTATAATTATACTAAATATCAAGATTATGACTCTATTAATTGTGGTCATTTATGTTTAAGATTTTTATATGATTGTTAATTTTAAATAAATAAAGATTTTTGTTAAAAAATCGTTTCATTGTATTTTTATCACCATGGCGTTGACACTTACGCTAAGCGTCAGAGCTTCCAACCTGTCAGCCGAATATTTTCCACCTTTGAACCTGGATCGGGATTATGTTTGTCGATTGATTGATTTTCAAACGTACAACTCTATACCGAATGTAGATTAGCGTAACAATTTGTTCCATATATGGGAATATGAAATTGTAATACCAACTGGGTCTTATGAAATTGACGACATTGCAACATTTATTTCCGAAGAATTATTATTGCGAAATTCTACAGCTGTTGTTAGAATAGAAGCAAATAATAATACAATGGTATCTAAAATCGAAAGCAACGAAAAAATATATTTCAATAAGGATAGAACTATTGGAAAATAACTAGGTTTCAGTAAATGTGTTCTTGACTCCAATGTGGTACATACGTCAGATTTACCTGTTGATATAAGCAAGGTGAATATAATACGAGTTGAGTGCAATATCAATACCGGTTCCTGTTTTAATAATAGTCCTGTGCATACTATACATGAATTTTCTCCAGAAACAGGGGCAGGGTATAACATCATAGAAGTCCCGAAAAATGTCATCTATTTACCTGTGAACGTCAAGCGAATAAGCAGTCTTAGATTAAAACTCGTGGACCAAGACGGTGACTTGATAAATTTTAGAGGAGAAAGAATAACTGTGCGATTGCATTTAACTCCAAAATCACAATAATGTTAATCTATAATAATTATTATAAAATAGATACAAAAGGTAACTATTCATTTAGTTCTACTAGAACAGCAACACTGTCAAGACCGAAACTATCATCTGAAAACAAGTCCTACCTTCTTACATTAGGATTTAAACTAAAGTAAAAAACAATATGAATGAAATATTAAACATTACTCATGGACCTAGCTATGATAATAGCATAGGTATCTAAATTTGAGTACCATAGTTACTCGCCATATCTTCAGTCATTCAATCAAAGTGCTGAAATACGTATCCCTATACAACAACAGAACTTGTGTATTTTACCTTGTGAAAGCTACATTTATATAGAAGGAAGTCTAAAAAAATCAGATGGAAAGCCTTCTTCTACGGGAAAATTATCTATGGCATTTATATTTGAAGAAATACATTATGAACTCAACGGTGTGGAAATTGTGAACAATAAAAACGTTGGCATTACAACATCAATGAAATATTATATATCATTGAATGAGAATGAAAGTAAAAGCGTAGAAAATGCTTCATGGACTGCAAACTCCACCATTACTCCTGTATCAGGTACTTTTAATTTTTGCATACCACTAAAAATCTGTTGGGGTTTGCTAAAGACTATAAAAAGATTATAGTAAACGCAAGACATGAATTGATTCTAATTCGTACTCGATGTATTGAGAATGCCTACTAGCTATTCTGTCGAAGAAGAATTAAAACTTTCAATTTTTAAATTGCAATGGAGAGTTACACATATTACCTTATCCGATTCGAATAAGCTTACGTTATTGAAACAAATACAATCAAATCCAATACAAATTCATTTTCGAAATTGGGAAATGTACGAATATCCAACACTGCCAACCAACACTGATCATTTATGAACAGTTAAAACTTCAAGTCAACTTGAGAAGCCAAGATATGTTATTATTGCTCTACAAACCGATAGAAAAAACCAACGAACCAAGGATGCCAGTAAATTCGACCACTGTGAAGTGAGCAATATAAATTCGCATTTAAAATCTGAATCTTACCCTCGTGAAGATTTAAATCTTAAATATAAATCTATGAAATGTACAGTAAATTTCAACACTCATATTATCAGAAACAATCACAACCACTTTTATCGTGACAAGACTTTAAGGATATTGCTCCAATAATGGTGGTTGATTGTTCCCGTCAAAATGAATCAATTAAAATACGACCAGTGGATGTAAAAATTGAACTTAAAACAACACTTCCAGTTCCTTCGTCAACAACTATGTATTGCCTTATACTTCATGATCGTATAATTGAGTATAATCCCTTATCTGGTGAAGTTAACAAACTCACTGAAATTTATTGTCATTGTATATAAACTTGTCAGTGGAAAAAGTGAGTTTATCGAGGACATATCTTAAACATGAATACCTTAATGTAGACTTTCAAGGATTTGGAGAATTTAACAATAGTTTCATTGTGAAAGAAGAAGCTGTATTTCATAATGATCACCATCATCATTTCATTGTTATTCCTCCATTTAATCTTAATCTTCTACCCACACCACTTAGAAGGCAGGCAAATTGGTTATATCTATCAAAATTATCATGGATTAACCTGGAATGGTGGGCTTACAAATTTTTCTCAAGTAAAGATATTTCTTCGAGAACATATCCAAAATGGAGCTGTTTACGTTAAAGGAACTGAAAAATCTCAATGGCTTAGAGAATTACTTAATAGTGAAAACATAGAAGTCATTAACCTAGAAGATATCTACAGCTGTCCAAATTTAAAGAAACTGCGAAGAATTTATCCTTATCAAATAAAATGCCTAAGCCATGGAAAATGTTGTGCCCTTCAAAATGTTCATCTTTTAAGCAAGTTCATAAGAGAAGCAAAACAGTTGTAATATACATAAATATATTTTATGAATAAACCAACACTTGTGTTATATATATATATATTATTTTTTATTTCATAAGCTAGAATACTGTCTTTTAAAACCGAACGGTACGGAACTGTGATCAACGAGAAAACGACGTTTTTCTGCTTTAGGTTTGTATGTTTTAACCTCTTCTACAGTAACTACTTGATGTTCTCTTGTTCGTCTTATGTTATTAGACTTAATAACTATACTTTCATCATCTTCTGCAGTAAAATTTAATACTGCTTCTTTAATTGAATCAAAATAAATTTTTTGAGATGATTCATAGTTCAGAAAGATTCCGTTTACCTTACACATAACGTGTTCACTATTATAGGCGTAATTTTTTGGACCGCCACTAAAAAATTCGGCGATGTAACTTAATTGACCAAAGCTCTGTAATTCATCAGTCATATCACCAATAAATTCTACAGTGGGTGGATCGAATTCTCCTTGACAGCTTACGTAGATAACGGAATCAGTATCATAGTAGAGAACTTTTTCTTTCACTTTTTCTAAGTAAGTGTACAATTTTAGACGAGCTTGTGTTGTTGTATACGCGGCAATACAAACATTAACCGTAGGGAGACAGTCAGCGGCCTCTTCTTTTAACTCAAAATTAACCACAATATTGTCTTCATTAATTGGCAAAATATGCAAAACTTCAATAGAAGGATGAGTAAGCAGTAGAAACGGATCTGAAGGTTTATTCAAGACACAATTTTTTTGTTGATTTTCTCGTTGACCAAATTTACCCCAAAAAGAATTCAAAATAAGTTTGGCTAGTGATCTTTTTCCAGGATTGTTTTCTATTTCAGAAAACTCTAGTTCTATATTTTCCTTATCTAGGAAATCAGCAACATATTTGTTTTTATCTTCTTGAGATGTACAGGTACTCGGCCATCCTGACGCCTCTTGTTTTATTTTTAAATAAGTATTCATCATACGAGTAAAAAGGCCATCAGAACTTTTATTTGGATTATATTGGGACACATCATATTCCCAAATTTCTGAAACAGCAAGTAGCTTATACCCCATTTCAACTGCTTTCACAACTTCTTCGATTACCCAAGTTCCAAGTAATGCTCTTTCGTCATCAGAATGAGTGAAGATTTGTTCTTGAATTTTTTCACTACTGCAAGTTCTACATAAGGAAAATATCAGCTTATTATTTTGCTTCATGGGTAAAACTGGATGGAATAAATTTTCTGGTGGAAGAATTTTTCATTTTACAAGTCCATTTACACCCTCCAGTTTCATAGCAGAGCAAATATCATCGTTAGTAGTGTGAATTTTTGGATGACCAATAGGGAATTTCCCATTTTTACAAACCCAGGGGTAAAGAGAACATACGTCTATGTATTTTATTTTCTCCCCTTCTTTACATTTATAGTAATTAAATGTATTTCCTGTCCGTCCACCATAGAAAGCATCGCTAGGATTTAAAGATGTGTTTTGTATTAACGGGTGATTATTCAAGAAATTAAGTTCTTCATTATTTAAATAGTTTTGTTGAATCTGAATTTCACAGTGCCACATTTCAATTACTTCGTAAATAAATGATCTTAATCGTGTTGTTTTGGCTAACGTTCTCTCATATCTGTGGTTCAGGGTGTCATATTTGTCTTCTGATAGAGGGTCGTCACGTATATGTTTTAAACAAGTAGGATGATCGTGATAAAAACAACCATGGAATTCAAAAATCTATTTGGTTTCTTCACAAAAACTATCGTCTTTAACTCCATTTATTATTGCTTCCCTTCCTTTAGCGGCATGCCTGATACCAATTTTTCGCTTTTTTTCCTCCCAAATCAACCATTTGATTGCGGTTGTTGACTGATTATCTACACACCTATATCCGTTTTTAGGTATTAGCACAATAGTATTTGGTTGAAGAAAGTTACGCCTGAACACAAGGTTACAAGCTGATGCTATTGTTGTCGCTTCCAAAAACGGTTAAACATTGCTTTGGCTGAGGAACAACTGTCTAAACTTTAAGCAAGTCTCAGTTAAAATTTTAACATCGCTGATACAAATTCCACTAGTTCACGCTCCATGTCAAAATGATCGTTTTGATGTTCCGCATACCATTTTAAAAAGTTGGAACACTTTTGGCAGTTTTGACAGAGCCATCGGAAAGTAATTTAATGAATCTAGGAACTTGATATTTTCAATTTCCATTAATATAAATTTAACGCCCCGCATTATTAATTGTGGGGTCAAATTTGTTTGTTCCAATATATAATTTAGCAGAAATTGGTGGTCGTATGATTGCCCATTATGTGCAATCACAACTACTTTTTTAAACTTTTGCCGAACTTGAAGTATATGTTTCAGGAATGTAGGTATAACATCTCCTTCTTCTTCTTCCTTTATAAAGCTAAGCGATAGATTACACTTTTGACAAAAATGTAAATTTGGAACACCAAAACAATGATGACATTTTTGTTGAAAAACGCATAAATTTGGTTCATGTTTTTCCACTGGAGTAAGTGATGTTTTGCTTCCAATGGTTATAATTTTTTCTCTTATTACTTTCTCCTGGCGACTCTCTTAATCATTAAAGATGTCCAGGGTGTCTTTATATGAAGGTTGTTACGGTAAAATTTACCGCAACAATGACCAGCCTTCAAGTCCTTCATTCCCCTTTTATTTTTCGTGGCTGCTGCAAAATACTGGTGACGTTGAGGGCAACCGTGGTACCATCAACCATTGGTGTACTTATCCAGCATTTTGCAAAAGCGACAAAAGCAGGTGTTCGAGTGGCTTCCAACTTCGATTGGAACGATGGTTCCAAATCCAGGAGACTTAACCATGCAGACGGGTAGTCTCATGATGCCAGCGGATGAGCTGGAGAAGTAACGAGTCAGCTTGACTCTTACTTTTATCTAAACTTAAATTAAATTAACGTAACTTTATTATTGTAATGAAACGGGTTGTTAACGTTTTTGAATTTGTAAAATTTCTTATCTTTATTAATTTTAAACACAAAAAGTCTATCGGAATTTTCACCTAGAAAAGTAGGGTTCGCGATTTTGAAATGTGCCTTCCTCTCTCTCATCTCGAAAGAATAGTTTCTGAATGGTTTTGTTTCGTGCTTCGAATCACCCGCGTGTAAATTGTGTTAACTAGGAGAATGCCTAGTGAAGGCTTTTTCTCGGTTTTAATTCTTTTTAATTTTTCTCGAAATATTTAGTTTGGGATGGGTCTGAACTCGCCATTAAGATTCGGCAAGTTTTGGAAAGACATCCAACAACTTGTTGACTCCGTGTTTGTGAGAGTGGTTGTAAAGTTTCGTTGAGATTCAACAACGGCGGCTTTCTAGGAGAGCACGTAGCCTTCCAGGAAGTCGGCATCCCGTGACCGATGATCACGAAAGCGAATGGCTGAATATGTGAATGTGTGTGTGATTGGAATGGTCGAGGGAGGAAATGGGTTAAGTTTGGAAAGTCACTCTGAGGAGAGCTAACCAAGCGACAAGTTGAATTTTCGGAATTTCGAGAATTGAAGAAAAAAAAAATCGAGAAAAAGTTTTGGTGGAAAAATTTTGGAGAAAAAGGATCGAGGAAAATTTTAAGAAAAGGAGATTCGAGGTTCGAGGAAGTTAGAAGAGTAGGTAATGCGGTACCACCACGTGGGAACTTTTTTACGACTTTTTTAATGGTTTTTTGGTGGCTGTTTGTTAATTGCTTTTTTATTGCGTTCTAATTGTTTTGTTTTCCTTTGACGCCACGAGGCGGCTGGTTTTTGACGATTTGTTTCGGGGGTGGGTGAAAAAAAAAAATATGTTGACGTTGGTTGTGGTGTAATTTGAGATGGGATTATGGGATGTTGATCATAAATGTGAGAGGGATCTTTTGTGGGGGTTCTTATGTGTTCGTATATTGAGGATCGGTATTAGATGATATATATGTCAATTGGATTTCTTGCACTGCTGTCGGTTGATGTGTTTCAAGTGTTGTTCTAGCTAGATACATATTTAGTGTATATTCCTGTTTGTCATCATCAGATATGCTGACTTCTTAGATGAGGGCATCGACCTAGTCCGATAGTCCAGCATCTAGGTTGAGGGTTGAATATTGAAGTTGATATTGTGTGCGGAGTGTACTTGTGAGAAGTGTGTGTAGTTTGTTCGCTATTAGAGTTTTGATTTTTATGATAAGGTTGCTGGGTGACAATGAGGTGTGAGTATAGTTCTAGTGTTTGTTTCTATATTTGTATTTTATGGTGTGTGCTAGGGTTATGAGGACTACAATCAATACCTAACTTAACATAATGAAAATCCAATTAAAAATATTTTAAATGACTCGAAGTAAAATTATCTAATAAACTAAGTAACTCAAATCTTAATATGAAGAAGAAAATATCCAATTAAATCAAGTAAATCGATATCCTCAATTTTTTAATTTCATCTATAATTGTTTTCATCGTAAAATCTTAACATTATTATTATTAAGGAAAGCCCATAAAAAAAAGCAATCAATTAAGGGAGTACATTTGGGCACTTTCAAATGAAAAAAAAGACAAATTCAGCAGCAAATAAGTGCAGTCAACCGATATTCTCACCACTTTTTAATTTCATCTACAAATATCCCCATCGTAAAAATCATTGTAAAAAATGTTGTAAATAAAACTCAGAAGCACTTACTACCGATATGAAAAAAAAAAATCGAAGGCATTAGTTGGAGAATTCGACACTTGACAAAAGAATTTAAAGAAAAGGCACGATCTCTAAAGAAAAAGGAGAGCTAACATTTTGTTTTTATAACCGCGGTCATCATCAACAAAACAAGCTGTTCCTACAATGACCAGAATCATATATACATAGTTTTAGAAAAATCGAGAGTATAAAACCACGCTGGTCTTTCAGTTTCAAAACAGTTCGTTCGTGTATCGTGTTACTTAATCTGGAACATTCAAACTTCTTACTTAAATAATTAAAACAAAATGTCTTTCTTGAAGAAGATTAAAAATGCATTGAAGCAATCCGAAGAGAGGAAGCCGATTTGCAGCATTTCGAAACTAACTTTCAAAAAGAAATTCCCAATCATGTACGCAAATAGATGCACTACACGGTTTGGGGAGCAAATTTTGGTGGAGCTCCAGGACTGTGTGGTGTATCTGCCAAAACGGCTTGTTTCTAAACTTGATGATGACGACATGAACCACTTGACTAACTGCTCGCTGGAGGTGTTGGGGCCTCGCGGGCAGTCATTTAGTCTGGATTTTCATGAGAAGGAACAACCACAACAACAGCAGCAACAACATCAACAACAACAACTACAACAACAACAACAACAACAACAGAATCAACAAGAGCAACAAGAACAGCAACAAGAACATCAGAATCAGGATGGAGATGAGCCAGATGTGAGTGGGTTAATTTCTTCACCCTCATATTTTATAAACTCGCAAAAGCGTAAAAAAATAAAAATAAATACATATATACATTTTTATAAAATACAAATTTTACTGTTTTTATTTATTTATTTTCTGTGTATTCGTTTGGTAAAAGACATTGTTCTTTTCTTTTAAATTTTCAGCGAATTGAAGTTTTGAGCGAGATTGATACTTGAGTCAAGCGATTCGAAATAAAGGGAAGAAAAATTGAATTTAAAATCCAGCCCATACCAAAGAATGAAGAATCATCTTCGTGGGTTAAAGAGGCAATTCACGACATGATTAAATTCGCTGTACCAGGACTTGATTTAACAGATAAGGTTGGAATTACTTTCTGTGGAAAGGGATTTACCGAAAGAGGTCACGGATGGATTAATTTTAAAAACCTCTCAGAGTTGAAATTTAAAGATGTTTGGGATATGATATCCAAAATATTTCAAAGTAACTCAGAAGGTTTAAGCACCGATAATTTCTGTATGTCAGTTACCTCGGTAAAAATGCCAGTAGGAGAAGGGAAAAAACCTTCTCATATGTTTAAAACGTTCGAGGAAGAGTGCAATAAACGCAAAGGAATCATGCAAATAAATAATGTGGATAATTTATGTTTGCCTCGAGCGTTGGTTGTAGCTAAAGCATATGCCGATAAAGAAAATGACATACAAAAATTGAGAAAAGACATCAGAAAGATTCAAACGCAAAGAGCGTTAAAACTAATCAATGATGTTCAGATCAATAAACCTTCTGAAGGTTGCGGGGTTGCAGAGTTAAAAATCACTTAAAGGACTATAAAATAACAGTCTATGAACACGGAGCAAAAGGTCGGAACATTTTTTTTGAAGGAGTTTCTGTTGCAGATGAATGTGAAGGAGAGAAAAAAATTAATTTGCTGTACCATAATAAACATTACTGTGTAATAACATCATTGACATCCGCGTTTTGTTGCAGTTATTATTGCGAAAAGTGTCATATACCATATGATGCAAAAAAACACCATAAATGTGTAAGATCCTGTCCCCAATGCCAACAAACACCTAGTTGCACCAAAACCCCAAATGAGATTTTATGTGAAGACTGCAATCGAATCTTCAGAGGAAAAGAATGTTTTGACAATAATCAAATGAGCGGTACTATTGGAAAAAATTCTATATGTCGCCAGATGAAAAGATGCCTATTGTGTCTAAAAACACACGAAGCAACACGACATCATATTTGTAATGAATACTTTTGCAAGCAGTGCAACAAACATGTAGACAAAAACCATCATTGCTACATTCTTCCGGACAGGAGAACACCCAATTATAAAGACTGTTTGTACATATTTTATGATTTAGAAAGCCGCCAAGAGGTATTAGGTATTAGAAAAAAATTTTAAAAAGTAATCGTCATAGCTCATAATGGTCAAGCATATGATCATCAATTCATTTTGAATTACATTTTGTAAAAAACAAAACTGACTCCTGAATTGATCATGCGTGGAACAAAAAATATTTTAATGCAAATAGGAAATGTTAAATTTATAGACTCATTAAATTACTTTCCTATGGCACTGTCAAAACTTCCGAAAGCGTTTGATCTTCCACCTGCTTTAAAGAAAGGTTATTTTCCTCACTACTTCAATACTAAGGAAAATAAAAACTATACTGGAAAACTGCCCGCAATAGAATTTTACTCACCAGATACAATGAGGGCAGAAGACCGCAATGTCTTTTTAAAATGGTATGCCGAACATCAAAACAAATAATTGTAACGTGAATTTGTGGAATATTGCATAAGCGATGTTGAAATTTTGACCGAGGCATGTTTGACATTTAGAACATTGTTTCTCAATCAGAGTAATGTTGAACCATTTTTGGAAGCAACAACTATAGCGTCAGCATGTAATCTTGTGTTCAGACGTAACTTTCTTCTTCCAAACACTATTGGCTTAATACCTAGAAATGGGTATAGATGTGTGGATAATCAATCAACTGAAGCAATAAAGTGGCTGATTTGGGAGGAAATAAAACGTAATATTGACATACAAAATGCATCAAAAGGAAGAGAAGCAGTTATCAACGGTGTAAGAGTTGACGGATTTTGTGAAGAAACCAGACAAATCTTTGAATATCACGGTTGCTACTATCACGGTCACCCGCTCTGTTTGAAACACAAACGTGATGATCCTCTCTTCGAAGACCCCAATGATACTTTAAATCGCAGATACGAGAGAACACAGACCAAATCAGAGCGACTAAGAAAATTCAATTACGAAGTCATTGAAATGTGGTCTTGCGAATTCCAAAGACAATTGCACTCGTTCAATAAAGAAGATTTAAATTTTTTAAATACACATGCATTGATACTTAACTCCCCGTTAAATCCACGTGATGCTTTCTATGGCGGTCGAACGGGGAATTCGGTTAATTACTATAAGTGTAAATTCAATATATGGACGTATGTTCTTTATATCCATGGGTTTGTAAAAATGGAAAATTTCCTATCGGACATCCAAAAGTTCACATTAATTGCTCTGACTTGAAATTGGAACATATGAACGGTCTTGTTAAATGTAAAATTCTACCCCCAGAACATCTATTGCATCCAGTCCTACCAATGAAACAAAATAACAAGCTTATGTTTTCTTTATGTAGAAGTTGCAGTAGCGAAAAAAATCAAAATCAATTTTGGACTCACTCTGATGACCAAAGATCCCTACTAGGAACCTGGGTAGTTGATGAAGTTTTGAAAGCAATTGAAAAAGGCTACAAATTACTTTATGTTTACAAAATATGGGAGTACGAAGTAATTGAATACAATCCAGATACAAAATCTGAAGGTCTTTTCACTTCGATGATGAATACATTTTTAAAGATGAAACAAGAAGCATCGGGGTGGCCAAGCAAATGTATATCTGCTCAAGAAAAACAAAAATACATTTCTGAATTTCTCAATAAAGAAAATATTAAATTGGAATCATCAGAAATTTGTAGCAACCCAGGAAAGACGTCGTTAGCAAAATTAATTTTAAATTCATTTTGGGGGAAATTTGGACAGCGTGAAAATCTACAACAAACATGTATTTTAAATGACCCTTCGGATTTGTTTCTATTGCTTACACATTAGGGTGTCCCGTCAAAAATTTTTTCGGAGAATCTTAATGAAAGACCCCTCAAAAGTTGGGTATTGAACAGGATATTACAGGAGAAATAATAAAATAAAAATTGGAGGGTACTTTTGGGGCTCTACCGCTCGTTGAAGTTTTGAAAACTAAGCAAATATTCATTGTTTTTTTTTTTTGTTTCCCTCATTTCGTATAACAACAATTCTTTAAACCTGTCAACTTAACTTCTTTTAGTAATTTGAATGTTTTTATTTGCATTTGAGAACTTATTTTTATATCATTTGAATGAATATGTTTGCCGCAAGCGGATCAAAGGTATTTCAGTAAAACTGTGATCGGTATTGTTAAAATAAACTGACGCCATTAAAATAAAAAAACACTAGATGAAAAAAAAAGTAGTGCAATCTGTATAATCAAATGGCTGCCTTCTGCCTCTACTGCTTTACCAACGGTTAAAGACGATACATTCGATACAGTAGAGTTAATCGAAACCATAAAGTTAGTCAATACTATACAACTAGTCGAGACAGTAGAACGACATATATTTTTATCAGTCATCTTAAAACACTTCAACGTCGGTCACCGTCATCAAGTTAGCAAAATTCTACTTGTTCTATACAGTATGTATCAAGAGTTTGTGATAGGTATGCATTTTCAGTTCAATTTCGATCTCCTCCAGCAGTTGCTACTGCAGTTCTGTAGGAGAATGGAATAGTATATAACATTAATACGAGATTCGTGTCTTGTAATTTATGAATATATGAATTTGTCACACGACAACTTATATGACTTATAACTCTCAACCAGCCAGCAGAAATAGATGGGACCAACGATTTAACGTCTAAGATGAAGCGCACTTAATCATCACAAGAGATAGTTTCGAAGGATTTGTCTGTCCCCGCAAGGCACAGTACCTCACTTTTCTTAAGTGCCGAAGCTAGGATTTGATCCCAGACCTCCAGCATGAAAAACCATAGGACAGTTCTAGCAGAAAATATTTAATTCTTGCGAAACCAGAATCAATTTTCTTAGTAATGATTGAAAATAATCAAAACAGGTTACTTTCCTTCCATATTAGCCAATCGAAAACGTGAAAATGACATATATAAGATAGTTCACAACTGCAAAAAAAGTCCTAGGGCTTTATGTAAGTTCTAGTATTTTTCCAAACAATAATAAAATTTTTGTTGAGTACATAATGAAATGTTTCGTGTCTGTGTGGTTTTCGGTAAGAAACAAACCTTCCTTGATAAATGTAATGTAAAAATAATATGCATTCAATATGTTATTAATGAATTTTCCTAATTCATGATCAGAGCACATACGAGTAGAAAATATGCAATTATTAGAAGCTACATATTATATTTTAGGACCGTGTTTGTATTGCTTCACTCTATTATCAAAGAATAAATTCTGAACGTTTAAGTCATGAATTAGGTATACTTCATAATGAGGTTTAAACTATTTGCTCCCTCCCTTCATCAAATATATATTTTAGTGCCATCCTATGGTCGCATTATGATTCATTTGTTAAAAAAGTGAGTTGACTTCATTTATAAAGATAAAAACGAATTCAGTAATAACTTCTTTAACCATAAATTTTGAGTATATTTTTGGTTTTGAAAACTTATTTCTAACTTCCGAAAATATTTGATTTGTTTAAAACCTTTACCTTAACTTAAATTTAACTTATAAATGAAAAAAATTTATTGGAATAATACAAAAAGAAACAAAACAAAATGTGCATCTTATAGTTTTTTTTGTAAATTTTCAAACGCCGGTAGAGGCCCAAAAGTTATGTCCAAATAAAAAAGTACGTACATATTCTGCATCTACGCGCTAATACGCAACTTTTGATACCCCTTTCGACGAAAAATTCGACAAAAAATTGTTCTCCATACAACGACGGGACACCCTATTACACATCCTTCTGTAGATGTTTTGCATATTCTTCCGGTTAATGAAGAAAACGTTGTGATTAATTTTGAAATAAAAGAAGATGCAATGGAACCTCTATCAACGGTTAACGTTTGTGTTGCTGCCTATACAACTACACTTGCTCGTCTTAAATTATACAGTTATTTAGAAAAGTTAGAAGAAAGAGTTCTATATTACGACACTGATTCTGTGGTATATATGTAAGTCGACAGGGAGAATTTGAACCACCTACTGGAGAATTTATTGGTGATATGACTGATGAACTAGAAGGCTACGGAAATGGAAGTTTTATAACTGAATTTGTAAGTGGAGGCCCCAAAAACTATGCCTTTAAAGTCTTTAGCACAAAAGATAATACTGAACACATTGTCTGTAAAGTAAAGGGTATCTTTCTAAATTACGAATCATCCCAAAAAGTTAATTTTGATACTATTTAACAAGCTGTATTAAATCATTGTTCTCAAGATAATGAAAGTATACTATTAAAATATAATAGCATTCGACGAACGCGGGAACATCAAGTGGTTTCTGTAACAGAATCAAAAACTTATAATCCGAAAGCGGAAAAACGTCGCTTCCTCGACGATCACAGTTCTGTTCCATATGGATTCAAAAGACAACGCTATGACTCAGCAAATTCTTCTTATAAAAAACTATGTAACAAACGTTTTTTATATTGAAAAACATAAACAAAAAATTACCTTATGAAATAAAAATAATTTATATTACAATGTTTTTGGTTTTATTTCTGATAAAAAGAAAAGTTTACATTTGCTTGGAATCACTTATAAACTTATTTAAAAGATGAACATTTTGAAGTGCACAACATTTTTCATGTTGTGCATGTTTTGCAGACATCTTCAAGGTTAATTACTTCTACGTTATCATTATTAAGTAGTTTTTTTAGCCACTTTGTTTTTTCAGTCCCTTTGACGTAAAAAGTTCCAATTTTAATTTTGTCTCGAAGTAATGTTTTTATTTGATGAAAATCCGTAAACCCTCCATTCCATGTTAACCCGTGATGGTTAAAAAATAACCAATGAGCTTGTTTTTTAAGTGAAGTGAATAGTAAACTAAAGTCATATGGAGGTGAAACAATGAAATGATGATTGTGTCCATCATGGAATATGGCTATCTCCTTCAAGATGAATACGTTGTTTAACCCTTTGAAGCCTTGAAAGTCCTTAATATAGCTATTATCCATTTTGTGATGTGGTTATATCTTCTTTACTTTTCCAAATGATTGTTTTTTATTATGGTGGCATGTAATTAAATGATTTTGTGAACTTCTCCAGTTAATGCATTATATTCAATTACTCGATCATGTAAAATTAAGCAATACATTGATGTTGAAGGTGGAATAGGGGTTGAAGTTTTGAGTGTAATTTTTACGTCAACAGGTCCGGTTTTAATTGTTTCATTTTGACGGGAACAATCAATTACTGTGATTGGAGCGATATCCTTAAATTCTTCCCTAGTTAAAAGTGGAAGTGATTGCTTTTGGTAATAGGATTGTTGAAATTTGGTGTATATATCATATAAAATTGCATAACGATCCAGCTTAAATTTTAAATTTAAATCTTCACCAGGGTATGACTCCGAGTTCAAATGCACCTTGACATTACCGACATCACAATGATCAAATTTGCTTACGTCTTTATTTTTTTGATTTTTCCGTCCAGTTTGTAGAGCAATAATAATATATCTAGGCTTCTCCAGTTGACTTGAAGTTTTAACTGTCCATATATGGCCAGTGACTGTAGGAAGTGAGGGGTATTCGTATAATTCCCAGTTTCGAAAGTGAATTTGAATTGGTTTTGATTGGATTTGTTTTAATAATATTAGCTTATCTGAATCAGCTACGGTAATGTGAGGTACTCTCCACTGCATTTTAAAAATTGAAAGCTTTAAGTCTTCATTTTCTGTAGAAAAGTAAGCATTCTCATTTGATCGAGTTCGAATTAAAATCAATTCATGTCTAGCATTTGTTATGTTCTGTTTGTAATCTTCCGCAAATCCTAATAAACTTTTTAATGGAACACAAAAGTTAAACGTACCCGATGAAAGGGCAATGTTGTCACATCCAGACCATGAAGCATTTTCCAAACACTTGCTTTCATTCTCATTCAATGATGTAAACATTTTTAGTGTTGTTGTGATCCCACATTTTTATTGCTCTCGATATTCATTCCATTAAGTTCATAATATATTTCTTCGAACAGAAATGCCATTGCATTATTACATAATTTAACTGTAGATGAGGGTGATCCATCGGATTTTGTAAGACCTCCTTCTATGTAAATGAAGCTTTCACTGGGTAAAATGCACAAGTCTTGCTGTTGTATGGGGATACGTATTTCATCGCTTTGATTGAAGGATTGAAGAAAAGGTGAGTAACTATGATACTCGAATTTTGTGATACTGTTGTTATCATGGCTAGGTCGGTTTTAAATATTTAATATTTCACTCATATTTTGTTTTTTACTTTAGGGCAAATCCAAGTGTTAGAAAATAAGCTTTATTTTCGGGGGAGAGTTTTGGTCTTGTCAGGTTTGGGGTTCGAGCAGAACTAATCGAATGGCCGTGCTTAGCTTCGGATATATAATTATTACAGACCAACATTATGAAGATTTTGGGGTTAAATGCAATCGTACAGTTATTGTTTCCCCTCTAAAATTTATCAAGTCACCTTCCTGGTCTACGAACTTTAACGTCAGAGAAGTTATACGTTTGACATTCACTGGTAAATAGGTAACAGTTTTTGGAACTTCTATGATTTTATACCCAGCTGCAGCTTCTGGTGAAAATTCGTGAATTGTATGCACCGGATTATTGTTTAAATACGAACCAACAATGATATTACATTCGATGCGTATCACATTTACTTTATTTATATCAACAGGTGAATCTGAGAAATGTGATACACCCGGTTTAAGAACTCGTTTAGTAAAACCCAGTAATTTTCCGATAGTTCTAGGCCTATCAAAAAATATTTCCTCATTACTTTCAACTGTTGCTTTTAATAAATTATTATTTGCTTTTATTCTAACGGTAGTGGTGGAATTTAGTAATAATATTTGATCGGTAATATATGAAGCAATATCGTCTATTTCATACGATCCTACAGGAATTTCAATGTCAAGATTTCCTACATGAAACATATTGTTTCGTTCGTCAACATTTGGTATGGAGTTGTATGTTTGGAAATCAATTAATCCACAAACAAAGTCCTGATCCAAGTTCAAAGGTGGAAAATATTCTGCTGTTAGATGGGAAGTATCCCCACTTAATGTTAGTGTCAACACCATGAAGATAAGAATGCCAATGAATTAATTTTTAAATAAAACCTTTTATTTATTCAAAATAAGAATCGTATAAGAATCTCAAACATAAATGACCACAATTAACAGAGTCATAATCTTGGCGGTCAGCCATTCAACCGAATAGGGGGAATAACATGTAGCATACGAAAACATGCACGTGCCGTAACTATTCGGACTGGTGGAAGTGTGATCATAGCCTCTTCCCGGCGGCCGCTAGAAACAAGCCTTTAAAAAGGTTTGGCTAATATGATCAGGCTGGTTCCACAGGTTGGCAACAGGTTAATTCCCTGTTCCGTAAAACTAGAAGAATTACGAGACCAACAACAAGCCTCGGAAACGGACTGATCTCACGACGACAACCCACGCAAAGAAAACGGAATAACGATTTACGAATTTTCTTATGGAACGTACGATCGCTCTATAGAGCTCGAGCTGCTCAGCAGCTAGCCGATGCCCTGTCAAAATATAAAGCTGACATAACAGCACTCCAAGAAATAAGATGGACAGGGAATGGTGTTCTACAGAAGAAAGATTATGACTTATACTACAGCTGTCATACAAAACACCATGTGCTCGGGGTAGGCTTCCTAGTCGGCGAAAAAATGAAGTCTGCCATCATCGGCTTTAACGCTATAAGCGAAAGGCTATGCACCCTTCATGTGCGAGGCAAATTCAAGAACATCAGCCTCATTAACGTTCACGGACCTACGGAGCCTTAAGAATACTGTCATTAGTACTGCCAACTCCATCTTAGGCAGCAGTCGTAGAAATCGGAACGACTGGTTTGATGATGAATGCAAGCTAGCGACTGAACGTAAGAATGTTGCGTACCGAGCAATGCAACAATCTCATAGAACGCGGGCACGCGAAGACGAATATAAAGAGCTCAGAAGAATTGAAAAACGGCTTCACAGACAGAAAAAATCAGCCTGGGAGAAGAACATAATCTGTGAAATAGAAAAAAGCAGAGAGCGAGGTCCGCACCAGGCGCGGAAGTTCTACCAATCCATCCGAAACATGACGCAGTACACACCACGCTGCACATACTGCAAGGACGGAGAGGGAAATCTGATCACCGATCCTCAAAGCATACTGGAGCGATGGGAAGTGTACTTCAATGAATTGCTAAATGGTCAGCTCACTGCAGAAGTGGAGACTCCACTACTTCAAGAAGAGTACCCTATGTTGCCGCCACCAAGCATAGAAGAGGTTGAGAAGGCTATAGGCCGGCTAAAGAAAAACAAAGCCCCGGGAGCCGATGGTATACCAGCCGAACTATTTCAACACGGTGGGCCAGCTTTACGTCAAGCAATTCATGAGATTATAGTGCACGTGTGGGAGCATGAAGAAATTCCAGAAGACTGCCGAAAAGGTATAATTTGCCCCATACATAAGAAGGGAGATGTCACAACGTGCAGCAATTATAGAGGTATCACGTTGTTGAGTACCGCCTATAAGATACTCTCCTCTATCCTATAAGACCGGATAACCCCTTACGCTAAAACCATCATCGGACAATATCAGTGTGGTTTCATTCCAGGCAAATCAACAACTGATCAGATCTTTACCCTTAGGCAGGCGATGGAAAAATGTCTAGAATTTAACATCCCAACATACCACCTGTTTATAGACTTTAAGGCCGCCTACGATAGCATAGCCAGGGTAGAACTTTAGAAAGCCATGAGAGAATTCGGCATCCCAAATAAATTGACACGACTATGTAGGTTGACCATGACCAACGTAACAAGCCAAGTAAAAATAGCCGGATTGCTATCCAAACCAATCAACATCTTTAATGGACTCCGACAAGGGGATGGTTTGGCCTGCCTCCTCTTCAACCTGGCGTTGGAGAAAGCAATCCGTGACTCTGGCACGGCAACAAGAGGGACCATCGTCAACAGGTCCAGCCAGATACTGGCTTACGCAGACGACATCGACATCATCGGAAGAACTGAGCAAGCTGTACATGATTCCTTCATCCAGATCGAGCAGGCGGCACAAAATCTGGGGCTGCACATTAGTGAAGGTAAAACAAAGTACATGGTGGCGTCGAATTCGAGAGGAACAGTTGGTCAAACAATCAAGGTAGCGGAGCACGAATTTGAAGTGGTGCAATCCTTTAAATACCTTGGGTCAATAGTAGCAGCCGATAACAATATAGAAGAAGAAATACGCGGGCGGCTTCTCAAATCCAACAGAGCCTACTATAGTCTGTCAAAGCTCTTCAAATCCAGAAATCTCACCATAGCTTCAAAACTGCTGCTGTACAGGACCATGGTCCTGCCAGTACTCACATATGGATCCGAGACTTGGGTGCTTAGCAAAAGGCACTCCGACCTCTTAGCCGCGTTCGAGAGAAAAGTCTTAAGGAGAATTGTTGGCCCCATATGTGAGGAAGGACGATTCCGGAGACGGTACAATCATGAATTGTACGCAATCTACCTTGAAGCAGATATCGTGACAAAAATTAAGCTCGGTAGACTCCGGTGGGCAGGGCACCTAGCTCGCATGAGCGAAGAGGAACCTGCTCGGAAAGTTCTTTGTGGTACATTCTATGGTAGACGACAGCGTGGTAGACCATGCTTGCGCTGGAGAGATGGCGTAGACTAGGACGCCCGGAGCTTTGGGGTGCGCAACTGGATGGCGGCGGCTCGAGACCGGGATGGGTGGAGAGACTTGTTGAAGGAGGCCAGGACCGGACCCCGGTTGTCGAGCCGACGATGATGATGATAATCTTGATGCTTTGTATAATTATATTTAATATTTTTTCCTAAATAATTAATTACATCAACTGGTGGTTGAAGATTTCCGAAGCTGTCAAAATATTCAATTTGATGCCCTTTTTTGTAATACGCTACCCAATGTGTTCCAGGACCATTTGCAGAATCAAGATTAACAATTCCACACTCGTTTCTTAAGGGTTTACCTATTGGTAATTTATCACGCATAAAAACTCCTCGAAAATGTGATATAAAAGTATTTGCGAAATTTCTCAAATCCAATTCGTTCAATGCACGATCGGGTAGCGAATTTAAAAGTTTTTGCCTCTGGTTGCAAATATAGTCCAAGTCCCTTTCTATATGGTTTTATATGTAAGCCATGTCCAACTGCAATCGATTCTATTTTTTATTATGACGCTTTTTTTCCTCTAGATCTTTTTTAGCAACAACAACATCATTTACAGCTTTATAAACACGTGCAGCTCCCCCTGATAAAGCTCCAAGAGCTGAAAGTCCAGCAAATATAGGAAGAAGAAATGCAATTGCTCCACCCGTTTTTGGTACAGAAATAACTCTAGGTGTCTTTATGCTATTGGCGTTCTTCTTAAATGTTTTCTTAGGAGATGATAATGCTATTCGAATAGCTTTCTTCAGCTGGAACGGGGGGAGAAGTTTTCCAAAATTGCGCTGAATAACTTCTCCAATATCTTTTATTACTCCTCTAAAGGAAAGTTTTTTAGTTGCTCCTCTACCTCCTCCTCCTACTCCTCTTCCACTTTTAAATGTTTTTCGTTTACTTTTTGAACAACTAGTAGTGCGTTTGCTCGCTCAGCTATATTTGCGTCTTTTGATTTCGCTCGCTGCCAGGCTTTTTCATATAAAATCTTATCTACGTGGTGTCGATCAGAGGTATTTTTTATTTTAGAATAAGATATATCGTGTTCTTTGCATGCTTGATCAAGCAAATTGATTCCAGGATCACCTCTAGCTAAACGTTTTTGAAGTTTTGTTCCAGGTCCACAGTACTGATAACCAGGAAGATGTAGCTCAAGAGGTACAGGACAAAGCATACGAACAAAATGTATTTGAAAGTCCAATAAAGAAAATAAAGCACATCTTGAACGAAGAATTTATCACTCCTCCTAACACTTCCGTTAGTTCTTTCATTACTTCTACAGGAGCTGTTACTCAAAAACATCACAAAGAAACACCAAAAACTTCAAATCAACATCTTAGATACCTTGACTTTGCAAAACAGTTATTATTGCAAGAAGAAACGTATTTAGATTTATTTGTAAATAATTCCAACTTAATTGATAACGTATATGGTATACATTTAAAAGAAAGAAAGTTTTACATTGGATATGCCAAATTTAATGTTCAAGGAAAAGATTTACAAGTTAAAAATAAGAACTTTGAAGGAACAAATGGATTATATGAGCTAATATTTAAGAAAGTACCTGATAAATCCATCTACAATGATGAAGATTTACAAAATTACAAGACGATATTATATGATACCAATGCACATAGGGTTTCTTATGACTCGAGAAAACAAGTTCGTGGCAATCGTGGTTATAAATACAAAAATATAATACGTAAATTATTTGGAAATAGCACACATAATAGCAATAATTTTTCACCTACAACTATAGGAAGTGGATAGATGCAGTTATAAAAAATGAAAAAAGACTATATATTCTGGGATGATCCCAATGAGCTTGTAGATCGAATGAGACTTCTAATTGCTTCACATCAATCCGGGCATAATAATCACTCTAACGAAATTGTTTCAATCATTGCAGAGCTGAAAGAATCAAATAATATTGTATAAAAATTAAAAAATAATATGAGTATTGATAAATTTGGACGTTTTTCGAATAGATCATTCCCCCGAATGATCAAAAGGGGAAAAAGCCGAGCAAGGACCACCTGGTGCACAGGGTGAACGAGGATTGTCTGGGGCTCCTGGCGAGGGATTTCTTATTACGAAAAACGGCAATTATAACCTAAACTGGAAACGTTTACAAAACATTCAAGAACCACAAGAAAAAGGAGACGCCACTACTAAAAATTATGTAGACGAAAAAATCGAACAAGTTAGACAATACTTTCAAATTGAAATTGAAAAATACTTAAATAAAGATAAATATGTCATACCTACTTAAACATAATTTAGTCTTTACTTAAATACCGATGTGATCAGTCATTAATTCGTGATGTCCAAAATAAAGCCTACATTGATATTCGATGAAATCTTAAAGTTCGTTAAAGAAAATAAGAACATCTTACTAGACGAACATCATGAGGAGCTTTTGAACTGTATAGTCTTCTTGAAACGATTTATTAATGTATCCTCGACAACGACTGATTATGGCTGTCATTTTGTTAACTGTCCCTGGTCTTCAAATTTATGCAAAGAAGGACCAGATACATGTGCGTGCTACATGGTTGAAAATAGGTTGATAAGAATTAACAAATTGATGGCGTTGTATAAAAGACTAAAATAAATATTTTAAAAACAATGTCTTTAACATTCTGTTTGTTAAATTCAGTTTGCATTCACAATTCAAATGAAAAACATGTCTCCTTGAAAAATTAATTTAGTCGCTGACGAATTTCTATCATTTTTAAAATCCAATCAACACATCATACACGAGGCACACTTTTCAGAAGCTATGCAGTGTATTTCTTTTATAAAGAGATTTAAAGAAAATGGTTATACTATGTCTCAGCAGGGGTTTTATTTCCTGAACTGCCCTTCAAACTCTTCACCAAATTTGTGCAGTGAAGGACCAGATAAAATTTATGAAATTCAGAGAAGTGTGAATTTTTATAAGAACATTTTAAATGAATAAACTAATAAGAAGGCAAAATGTTTTGTTGTTTTAATCAGTCTGTACAATGATGAGTTAAAGAGACGTTGTCGAAGAACTACATAAGTCAGCAAGGAGAAATTTCAAAAAAAAGCGAGTCATTATCAAGGGACTTGATGATTTATGGCAGGCTGACCTTGTCGAAATGGGGGCGTATTCAGCAGATAATAAAAATAATCGATATCTTCTAACTGTAATTGATGCATTTTCTAAATTTGCTTGGACAGCTCCCATTAAAAATAAAACCGGATCGAGTGTCACTGAAGCTATGAAAAACATATTAAAAAAAGGTCGCATTCCAAACAATTTACAAACAGATGACGGGAAAGAATTTTTCAACACTACTTTTCAAAGTCTTATGAAAAAACATCAAATCAATCATTATTCGACATTTACATCTCTTAAAGCTTCGATTGTCGAACGATTTAATCGCACTTTGAAAACCCTTATGTGGAAAGAGTTCAGTGCTAATGGTTCATATTGCTGGATTGATATAATAGATACACTAACTAAAAAGTACAACAATTCAAAACATCGTACTATTAAAATGAAGCCGTCCAAAGTCAATGCTGCAAATGAAAAGCAAATACTATCAACAATATATGATTACATCAAAATTCATATTGCTCCAAAGTTCAAGGTGGGGGAATTTGTCAGAATTAGTAAATACAAACATGTATTTGATAAGGGATACACACCGAATTGGACAACAGAGATCTTCAAAATAGCCAAAGTTCAACATACAAATCCAGTTACATATCTATTAGAAGACTATCAGGGGCGCCTCATCAAAGGAGGGTTTTATGAGCTGGAATTACAAAAAAACAAAGTTTCCTGATACATACCTCATCGAAAAAGTGCTTCGAAGGAAAAAAGATCGATTACTTGTAAAATGGCTTGGTTTTGCATCCGATCATAATTCATGGATACCTGTTTCAAAAGAAAATAAATAAAAACCATATTTTCTGTATATTTTCAAAATAAAAAACTTTATTTTACTACAATGATTTCACTTTTCTTTTATTTAAGAAATATTCGTACTCATTCTATTCAAAAAATAGCAACCTTTCACTCCAAATACACAGGCAGCACACCTACGCGCGTGCGTCAGCGTACAAGCAACCCCCAACCTCCTATTTTAAACATCGAACACCACATAACCCCAGCACACACCATGAAATACAAATATAGAAACACACACTAGAACTATACTCACACCTCATTGTCATCCAGCAACCTTATCATAAAAATCAAAACTCTAACAGCGAACAAACTACACACGCTTCTCACAAGTACACTCCGCACACAATATCAACTTCAATATTCAACCCTCAACCTACATGCTGGACTATCGGACTAGGTCGATGCCCTCATCTAAGAAGTCAGCATATCTGATGATGACAAACAGGAATATACACTAAATATGTATCTAGCTAGAACAACACTTGAAACACATCAACCAACAGCAGTGCAAGAAATCCACTTGACATATATATCATCTAATACCGATCCTCAATATACGAACACATAAGAACCCCCACAAAAGATCCCTCTCACATTTATGGCTGATTTCCAATGACGCGTTGGCGTTAGTGATGCGTTCGTATACGTTTATTTGCCTTAAATTTTGATAAAATGAAAGCAAAAGACCCGGAACATTTTTTTTTCAAAACAACAAGGATGTGTCGTCAACCCTTCTACTCATGCTCCTTCACTAAAGTAATACATTTCTCTTCAAAAGAAATCTTATAAGACAATTTTTATTCTATAACTTCAAATTTATGTACAAATATTTCAAAATCTAATTATATTCTTACCTCTTGAAAACAAATTCAAATTTTTTTTAACACACACAAGATACATATTAACTAACATTACTGTCAAAACGCACGCAGAAGTAGATATTTTTCAACTTTTGCGTTGAGGTCGCTTATGTTACGTTGGTTTGTGTACCTGCTAATAGATGCAAAATCGTAACATTATTGTCCAACGCGTCATTGTAAACACTATACATAAATTTCTATGTCTGAACTTTCGCGTTGACAGAAGAATCTTTCAAAGCGACTCCCAACGCGGCATTGGAAATCAGCCATTATGTTCAACATCCCATAATCCCATCTCAAATTACACCACACTCAACGTCAAAATATTTTTTTTTTCACCCACCCCCGAAACAAATCGTCAAAAACCAGCCGCTTCGTGGCGTCAAAGGAAAACAAAACAATTAAAACGCAATAAAAAAGCAATTAACAAACAGCCACCAAAAAACCATTAAAAAGGTCGTAAAAAAAGTTCCCACGTGGTGGTACCGCATTACCTACTTAGAAGAAACAAACAAGTTCGAGGAGATAGAGGAGACGAGAAAAAAAAAGATAAGTAGAGTGGTGAATTTTAACTCATTTATTTTCGTCGTTTAAAGAGTTGAAAATTCTGATAGACGGGTAGTAGTAATTTTGTGTAAATTTCGACTTTTTATCCCAACTATTTGAGGGAGACGGTTATTCTTTTGGTTCTTTAAATTGAGCGTTAATGGCCCATTTTTTTTTATTATACGGCTTAACGGTTCCCCGTTAGCCTGTTAAAAATGTATCCCTGTTATTTGTTTGTTTAATTGAAAAAATTTTGGGTTTTAATCCTGGGTTTCGACCCAAAGGTTTCCCAAATAAAACCTATTTTAAAGTCCCCATCTGGGCATACAAACTCTATGTTTTATTTCTTTAAAATTCAAATTGTTGTTTTTTTTACTTCGTTATTGATTGTACTTCTCTTAAAATTAGATTTGGAATTTTGCTAATTTAGCCTAATTAAAATTCCTGGCGCCCACTTTTTATTACAAGTATCCCACTGTACTTGCAATAAAACATTTCGTTCGTTTTAATCCATTCGATTAAAACGATCATCAATATTATTTTCGTTGATATACTCTTCCACAGAAAGAACCCACCCCAGCTGAGCAGTCGTGGTTGACAGCTTTTTTTATCGTGCTGCTTGTGTGCACTTTTTTTATTATTCTCTTTCGCTCTCTTCTTCTGGGTGTTTTGACCATCTGTCAAATCACTTATTCCTTTTATCGTCGCGCGCAAGGTGGATACCTATGTCCCCTTTCACACGAGGAAACAAGTTGCTGGAGATTTTTTTGACGTTTTCTTTTAATTTCCTTAAAAATCTCCTGTACCTTTCACACGAAGAAACAAAATCGTGGAAACTTTCTGTATTTTCCTTTTAAAATAGCTTAGTTGAACACACTCTACTGTGTGTGTGAAGAGGAATGTCAAAAAAATCTCCTCGAATCGTTGACTGGGGAGATTTCATTTTCCCCTCTTACTTCTTGCCCTTCTCACCAACAAACTGATTGTTGCTGGCAACTCAGTTTCCTCGTGTGAAAGGGGACTATTTTTCTTTTTTTCTTGTTTATTAATTGTTCACTGTCTTCAAGTTCGTTTTGATAATAATTAATAATAATAATAATATACTAATCGTAAAAACAAAAGAAGGGTTGAATACCCACTTCCAAAGAAGAAAAAGTGCAACAAGGTGTCCTATTATCGGTCTGAATGTAGCACATATGTTCTTTTGCTACATGCTTACTACACATTTTGCAGAAGTATTCACCACAAATATGTTGACGACTTGCTCCGCATGTTTTTAGACATAAAAGACATTTTTGCATTTGTTTGAAACTTGAATTTTTTCCCGTTGAGTTGCTCGCTTGGTGATTGTCGAAACAGTTTTTTCCTCTTAAGTTTCGATTATAATCTTCACATAAAATTTCTTTTTCAATTCTAGAGCAACCTGGTGTGTTTTGACATTGTGGGCAAGATCGCTGACTTTTTGAATTGTATGAAACATGACAATCTTCGAAATAATAGCCACAACAAAATGCTGCAGTTAACGACGTTATAACATTAAAATGATTGTTATAATATAATAAATTAATACTCTTTTTTTCTTGAGTAGGAAATCCTTCAAATATCACCTTCTGCCCCTTTGACCCATACTCGAACACAGTCACCTTATATTCCTTTAAATAGTTTTGGAATATTTTTAAGGGCTCTTTGGGTTTGAATTTTCGCAATGTCTCGCCTGACTTTTTTCTTTAGGTTGTTTTTCCTGTCGGCATATACTTTGCCCACAACTAAAGCCCGAGGCAAACATAAATTGTCATCTTTTCTTACATTTATTATTCCTCGGCGCTTATTAGATTCCTCAGCGAATAAAATAATTTTCAACTTAGTGTGCTTTCACTTTATAAAAAAAAATTTTAAAATGAATAAACTTATAAAAATGTAAAATGTTTATTGTTTTAATCATTCTGAGAAAAGATGAGTAAAATAGACGCTGTCGAAGAACTACATAAGCCAGCAAGAAGAAATTTAAAAAAAAGGAGAATCAGTTGGCAAGCTGATCTAGTTGAAATGGGGGCATATTCAGTATATAATGAAAATAATAATGGGTTTAGAACTTTTTTTTTAAAAAAAACACAAAAAATTCGAAAAAATGAATGAAATATTTACTTGAATCGATAGTTTGAACCCTGCAATTTAATGTTTAAAGATAATTTCATGCAAATGTTGACCGCGGCTGCGTCTCAGGTAGCCCATCCGCTGAGTCCAATTTTGGCATACTCTTTCACACATATCGGCCGGTATCTCACGAATGAATGCATGGATGTTGGCTTCCAGTGCGTCAATCGAAGCGGGCTTGTCCCTATAGACATTAGCCTTGACATACCCCCACAAAAAATAATCTAATGGTGTCAAATCGCACGATCTAGGCGGCCAATTGACCGGCCCGAAACGTGAAATTAACTGTTCACCAAACTCGCCTAGCAATTGCGCCATTGTTTCGCGTGCTGTGTGGCATGTGGCACCGTCTTGTTGAAACCACATATCATGCAAGTCAAGAACTTCCATTTCGGGCAATAAAAAGTTTGTTATCATCGCTCGGTAGCGTTCACCATTGACAGTAACGCTGCGATTCGCATCATCTTTGAAGAAATAGGCCCAATAATGCCGCCGGCCCATAAACCGCACCAAACAGTGGCTTTTTCGGGATGCATTGGTAGCTGTTGCAATGCTTCTGGCTGATCTTCACTCCAAATGCGGCAATTTTGCTTATTTACGTACCCATTCAACCAAAAATGAGCCTCATCGCTGAACACAAGCAGCGCGCGATGAACATTTCGAACCGAGCACGAATTTTGATAGTAAAATTCAATAATTTGCAAGCGTTGTTCATTTGTAAGACGATCCATGGTTAAATTGCAAACCAAACTGAAGCTGTTTGACAGTGACACAAGGTACTAAACACACGTCAGCTGTCAAAACCAGTGTTGCCAAAACCAAACCAGCTAAAAAATCACCCGTTAGATATCTTCTTACGGTAATTGATACATTTTCTAAAATTGCGTGGACAGCCCCCATTAAAAATAAAACCGGGTCGAGTGTCACTGAAACTATGGAAAATATATTTAAAAAAGGTCGTATTCCAAAAAAATTACAAACAGATGACGGGAAAGAATTTTTCAACACTACTTTTCAAAGTCTTATGAAAAAACATGACATCAATCATTATTCGACATTCACACCCCTTTAGGCTATGATTGTCGAACGATTTAATCGGACTTTGAAAACCCTTATGTGGAAAGAGTTCAGTGCTAATGGTTTATATTGTTGGATAAATATAAAAGATACACTAACTAAAACGTACAACAATTCAAAACATTGCACTATTAAAATGAAGCCGTCCAAGGTCAATGCTGCAAATGAAAAGCAAATACTTTCAACAATATATGATCAAATCAAAATTCATTGTGATCTAAAGTTCAAGGTGGGAGATTTTGTGAGAATAAGTAAATGCAAGCATATATTTGATAAAGGATACACACCGAATTGGACAACAGAGATTTTCAAAATAAACAAAGTTCAACACACAAATCCAGTTACATATCTGCTAGAAGACCATCAGGGAAACCCTATCAAAGGCGGGTTCTATGAGCTGGAACTACAAAAAACTAAGTTTCCCGATACTTATATAGTCGAAAAAGTGCTTCAAAGGAAAAAAATCGATTGCTTGTAAAATGGCTTGGTTTTGCAACCGATCACAATTCATGGATACCCATTTAAAAAGAAAATAAAAAAAAAAACAATATATTCTGAATGCATATTTGGAAAATAAAAAAGCTTTATTTTATTAAAATGATTTACTTTAACTTTTATTTAAAAAATACTCATTTGGTATGTTTGTTAGGAAAACTATTTCACTCAAAATAGCGACCCAACCATACGATACGCGCCAGTGCAACGAACTTAGGAACACCTCATTTAAACACCATATAGAACACGCCATAAAAAACAATATAGCAACAAAAAAAAAACAACAAATATACTCACACCTCATCATCACTTAGCACCCTTGTCATTGTTTTCATTCAAATACACACCAAATTCATAATTTAAATTCAACCCTCAAACACCATCGAATTCCTTTCGGGCTAGGTCGATACCCTCTTGTACGAAGTCAATATATATATATAAATCCACTTGACCGATATTCTCTAATACCGATCCTCAATGACATTGTTTATAGAAACACACACACACAATAGCTATTCAAAAGATCCCTTTCACATTCATGACCAACATCCCATGACGCCATCCCAAATAACACCAAACAATAAAACGTCAAAATACTCTTTTTTTAAACACTCAATCATGAAAAAGGTCGAAAAAAAAAGAAAACTGAACCCACTTGTGCGCAATTACAAACCAGCCACCAAAACAATCCATTAAAAAGTTCGTAAAAAAAGTTCTCATCCTCAAGTATCCCTATACCTACTCAAGTACCCTAAACCAAAAGGACTTTATGTAGAAAATTGCTATGATTTATGCGATAGAATGAAAGAAACTTAAAAACAGGTAATGCGCTTTTAGTATCATTTGATGAAGAATCATTGTTTCCTAGCATATCGATTCCAGAAACGTAGAATATTCTACAAGAATGGTTATTAGAACATGAAGTATGCGAAAAGAAAAGAAGAGTATTCTTTGAACCATAGATACACCATATAAAGATGACAATCTTTCGTACGTTTCACCCTCCAAAACCCATTTGTTTACATTGTTGTATTTGTAATTTAATTTTGTGTCGATGAATATATGTGAATTGCAACAACAATTTAATGGGGTGGGTTTGTTCTGTTTTGCTAGATCGGCCATTTTTTATGTGCAAACAACGCAGCCATCTTTAAAAAAATTTCAACTCACCAGCTTTTCACCATGAAAATGGGGGATGTTAGGTGGGGTATCGGGTTGTGTTGATAAAAACACAAATTTAAAGATGCTAAGTCCGCTGTTACACTACTACTTTGGCATGATGAAACTTCTTTAAAATTTTTTTGAAAATTCATCTTGTAAGTCGTGCGCTATTTCGCATTAGTTTGATTGGTTATTGAAATCTTCAATGCTCTCTATATATGTATATTAACAACCATACAGGTATACATGTGGGCTCTACAAACAACGGAAATAAATGAAGCGACTTGTTAAATAAACAAGGAATACAATAGCATATATAACATAATGCTCATAAAAGCCCGGAGTGATTCGTTGAAAAAAATGACATTGGATATTAGCGACGCCATCACAGAAAAAAATGGACTTTCCATAAAAACTATTGATTACAAGTATGTAATTCAAGCCAATAACAGAGTTTTTTTTAATTCAAGCCAATAACAGAGTTTTTGTTATTGCATTAAACATGTAATTTATTAGCCCCGACGTTGTTTTTTTCGACAAATTTCCTCCCACCAAAAAATGTCAAATTCCATTGAGGGATGGCTACGATGACGATGGATTAAAAAACCTTTGAAAAATTCGAAAATTTTTCCATTTTATTTTCTGCTCCGGATTTTTTGTTTCTGGAATATGCAATTGTAGAACTTTCTGGTGTTTTTTGAAGCGAAAAATATTCTACAGACGTCGAAATACAGTTTGTTGCCTTTCAGTCGAGTAATAGACTGTCAAATTTCATGTCTTCGATGTCAAAAAATCCAAAAATTTGAGATTTAATTTTTTGAAAAGGGCAATTTTAGAGCTTTCGTGACTTTCGTAAAGAAATATTCGTCAAAATAAAGTTTGTCCCCTATCTGTCAAGCAATGTCAAGTTTCGTATAAAATTGAATTTTTATTTCGAAATGAAATGCCTTAACATAATATGCATGTCTGAAAAAAAGTATATGCAACCGACTTTTTTTCACCCGGGATGCATTTAAGAGCACATCCACATAAGTCAAAAAATATATGGCTACCAACCTTCGGTAACGAATATTTTTCAGCAACCGATCTAAGCGCCACCTAAACATCTCAACATTTCAACAATTTATATCCACTCTTATGTTCACTCTTATTACAGACCTAAGTTATATTCATTTTTCGATTTGTATTTGTTTGCGTGTAAAAATTTGCTGATATCACTATTTACTTTCTCAAAAAACACGCCTATTGTTTTTTTTTAATCATATTCACTGTTTGTTTCAGTAAATTGAGAGTAAAAAACAAAAGACAATCGAATATACTTAAATCGATTATAAATTTTCACTTTCAAAACTTGTTTCCTCAAAATTATCCATATAAGGTCGGGTTAGCACTTTATAACTCGTAGCTCAATTTACTATACTTTTCGAACATACTCGTGGCATTTTTAAAATAACCGGCATTTTGGTGGTGAATGGACGCCAAGTGCATATGTGTGCAAATAAATCATGGTGAATGGATGCCAACTGCATATGTGTGCGTGTTTCTCCTGAATTTCCCCTGAATTAGCTTGTAGGCAAACTCGGATGACAGCCGAGATTGTCATCTTTATATGATGTATCTATGCTTTGAACTGACCAAAGTTTGTATGGATATGATCATATGTCAGTTTGATAACAAATTTTACAAAATCACTAAAGGCACTTGTATGGGAAACGCACTTTCACCTTTCTTAGCTAATATGTTCATGTCGCATTTTGAAATGAAGGTGCAAGAAAACAAGTCCTTGCCAAGAATTTGGTACAGATATGTAGATGATATAGCAGCAGTAGCAGAAAAAGTGAAAATAGATAATTTATAACAACACTTTAACCAACAATAGGAAACAATAAATTTCACAATAGAAATAGAAAAGAATTCAAGATTACCTTTTGTAGATGTATGTCTTAATCGGACTCCATCAAATACACCAAGGTACATCCCATCTGATTCATATTGCCCAACGACACATAAAAAAGCAGCGTTTCACAGCATGATTTTTCGCTTATGCAGACTACTTAATGTAAAATACTTTATGGGAGAATACAAATACATTGAAGAAGCAGCTTTTTTGAACGGCTTCACAGAAGAAATGATCGACTCGATGGTAAATCTACACTCAAACAAAATCAAAAACAGCACCATAACAACACTTTCTTCGGACACCGAACATAATTAACGAATAATGCCCGATTTCATTAAAATACACTGAAATCCCTTTTATCTAAAGTCCTCTTAAATTTTATCAGACTTTTAAATATTTCCAGTTTCACCATAAAAAAAAAGGAAATTTTAGGGAAATTTTAGTTAAAATTGGGTTTGCCTCACATCCCTGGATATGGAAAAAAGATGTTTCCCTCTCACATTCGAAATGCACGTGAATAAGCATTATATGTAGAAAAAATGCTACGAAAAAAAAAATATTTGGAGAACGGATTCCAATATGAACTCGGAATATTCTTGGACGTCTTACTTTATGTTGCTCTTCATCCTCCGATGAACAATCAATTATTCTAAAAACAAACAAATTATTAAGGCTTTCCGAAACCAACGTGAAACATTCGGAGCGAATATGCGATGACTGAACAATATTTGAAGATTCACATCGCGCCAATGTGGGTGCTCTCATTTAGCTCCATGTAAATAAATTAAGAAAGGCGAAAGTCTTGTCGTCGTTTGGAAGTATACGCGTTGGCTTGGGAGAGCCTTAAAAGATTATTATCTACACAAAAACTATATTTATGTTTCGACCTATTCACAATTTATAAATATTTGCAAGAAATTAATTAAAAAAGTGACTGCAAAATATCATCTACATATTTATAATTTTCTTACTCGTCGGCTGACATATTAGACTTCACAAATCACACTTTTAAAATTTATTGAGACGAAAATGGGCTTTTAGTTTATAAGGGCATTTAAAAGCATTTTAAATTTAAAAGCACTTGGTGAAACCAAAAAATCCCATTTTAACTCTAAATGGGCTTTTAAATATTTAAAAGTCCTTTATGAAATCGGGCATAAGTGTTCCAAATGTTCCATAAATAACAAATAAATTTAAAAAAGTATTTAAAAAACATAATATGGAAATCGTCCATTCCAGCAAAGGAAAAATTCAAAATTTATTAATAAACTTGAAAGATAAAACGGAAAATTTGAAAAAATCAGGAATATATGAGATTACTTGTTCCGAATGTGAACACAAATACATCGGCCAAACTAAAAGAAATATTCATACACGCTTTATAGAACATTTGAACAACATAAACAAAAATCAGGCAACGAAATCTGCAGTGGCACTCCATGCACTAGAACTTAATCACACAAAATGGGATACAAACAACATCAAACTAAAGAAACAAGTACTGGAATCATACAAACTAGACGCTTACGAGAGCATCTATATGTACCTCAATAAGCACATCACAATGAACACCATGGAAGCACCTATACGGTCACCTTTATTCAAAGCTCTGGATGTCATTAAATAGCATACGTACACAATTTTGTCTTAATTTGATTTCTTGGTTGTTAATTTCTTTTGTCTTGTACTTTTTTTGATGTGTAAACATCCATGCTGGCGGTAGAGTGAAAAAAAACGTGAACGTTCGTGTGCAACGTTACGTCGTGCACTTTACGTTGTAGCACGTTACGTTACGAAATCTGATTTGCCCCGACCAAAACAAATTGATTTTAACGCGACCGACAATTAGATTATACTTTATCGCGACCACTCATTTATATTGTTTTTGCCAACGACGAAAGCAAATTGTTTTTAGCGCGACCGACGATTTTATCATTTTAACACTTATATTTTTATATTTTTTTCTTTAATTTTTAATTATTCCCCGAACAAAATGGACGCGACACTAGTAATTAAAAAGAAAACAAAATCAAAACAAAAATAATAATAGTCAGCTGCAGGGATTGACAATTGACTGTAGGTATGGTAGGTCAATGGCTGTAGGTATGGTAGGATATCGGGTGCGTTCAGTGATACAAATCTGAACTTAAATTCTACATTTACATTATACTGCTTTTAAACGATGCAATTTCTTCTTGCAACTTTTAGGCACGTAGGCGAGGGACGTAGGTGGCTGGGATATACAAAATAGCTGAGGTTGAACAAATTGCAGAGTTATCGGCTACCTTTGTACTTGCACAAAGTTAACATTCATTAAAAATCACAGCGTCCAATTCCATAGGCGATTGATGGTGTCAAACGATTGAAACTGCGATTTTAGTGATTTCCACTGACAACAACTGCAACTATAAATATTCTAAAAACGCAAGATATATAATTCGCCGGCTATCATGACGCAAGATATATAATTCGCCGGCTATCATGAGAAGTGACATTCATTTGAGGTTCGTTCAGTATAAAATTAAGACTGAACTTTTTGTAAGTTCTACTCGATGGAAAGATGGAGTTTCATAAGGGTTGCAAGTTCGTTGACAGTTCTAACTGGATATTTTAATTCGGCCCCTGTCAGTCAAACCATTAAGTTCCTTTGGAATTTGGGTACGGTGTCATTTAATTGAAACCGATTTTAGTGCTCTCCGCTGACAGTTTTTGTTTGTCGATGCTCAGAGAGTGATTACCATAAACAATAACCATGTGTAATGTGAAGTCATCTTAAAGTTGAGAGTGAACTACGAAGCAGGACCTTTCAGTACCGAACCTTCACCTTTCGTTGGACACTTCACCACCAGCCTTTTAGTGCTTGGAAATTTCGTTACAGCGGTTCCCCCACTGGGTATTTCGCTGCCGTTCTTTCAACACTAAACTTTTTAAGCACTGCCTACAGATAGGTAATGTAGTGTTAATTATTCAATATGTTTCTTTTGATGACGTTCAGTAACAAAAATGAGGCACTTGAACAAACGTTGATGTTTACACATATTTAACCGTGAGTCCCCGCACTCACATATTTTTTTCCTTTTTTGTTTACATCAACTTTCCTATTAAATAGTATGTCAATTTTTGAGATTTGTTTAAAAGTACTCGCTGAGGATTACAAAAAGTCGAAATTTGGAGAGTATGAAATGTACCTCAATATTCATATAAATGTAACATTTGATTTATACTTATTTGGTTAAATTTATTATCCATTACGATTTTCATGGGTTTCTTATGCAAAGAAATGAATTGCATAACTGCTTCTTTAATAGTTTCTCCATTGCTATCTTTTATGTGAGTCATTGTTAATTTCTTACTAAACCTGTCAATAGTGGAAAGGAATTTCAAGTTTTGTATGTAAAATATATCGATATGAACTATTTGATTGATATCTGTTGGAGTCTCGGTCAATTTGAATTTTGGCTTGATCGGATGCCTATCGTATTTGTTTTGTTTGCAGATGTTGCAACTGTTAACAAAGTCAACTACTAATTTTCTCAAATTAGGATAATAAATATATGGTTGTATTCCCAAGTTATTCTCTTCGATACCCGCATGAACTGTTTCTAGTTCGTGATAAGATTTTATTTTTTCTATAACTTTATTTTCATCTTCTTATTCTTGTGCTAGGTAACTACACTTATAAAACTTCATTATAGTTTTGTCAAATAATTTGATTAATTTCTGTTGTAATTGATTGAAAAGATGATAGTCATCACAATATATTCCTGTTTGTTTAATTTCTAAAACTTCCTTAATTTGTTCTTCAAATGTTTCAGAATCGATTATTGTAGGAGACAATTCAATTAATTTTCTATTGCCTACTAAAGTCTTTGTTCTTATATTTCTTCCACTATAATCGTTATTAACCACTACCTGTTGTTTAAACTTGTTAACTGGCTTTTCTATTATAGGAAAATGATCTAACTGCTCCTCATCTTTTGAGTAAAGAGTTTCTTCTGGGCTGGAATCATCTAAGTGATTAATTTCTTCAGTGTTTTTTACTTCTCTACTGAGATAATCTGCTACTGTATTTTGACTTCCTTTAAGGTATTCTATATTGAAGTTATATTCACCGAGCGACAGAATCATTGTAACCTTCCTGATATATCTTTACCTAGACTCTTTGTTTTTAAGGTTGATGATCAGACTTCAATTGAAATTTCCTTCCGTAGAGATACGGTCTTAAATATTTGACTGCCCAAACTATTGGTAATAGTTCTTTCTCTGTGGTGGAGTAATTTCTTTCGTGTTCGCTAAGGGTTCTACTTATGAATATAATTGGGTGTTTGTCTTGAGCTAAGACTGCCCCTATTGCATAATTAGATGCATCGGTTGTCAATTCAAAAGTTTTATCAACATCTGGATAAACCAAAACTGTAGGTGAAACAATTAATTTTTTTAGTGTACCAAATGATTTTAAATACTCAATATTCTTTGTATCAATTCTAAAAACTCCTTTGTCTGTAATTGTGTGTCTAAGAAATTTAGTTTCTTTTACAAGAAAGTGACATTTGTCTATTTGTACCTTTAAATTGAATCCTCTTTATTTTTTAAATATCTTATTTAAATTTGTCATATGTTCTATTAAGGATGTTGAAAAATACAAAATGTCTTCCATATATACGACAACAAATTTTATTAATCAGTTCTCCTAACACTTCGTTAATCATGCATTGAAAGCTTGCCAGATCTAATGTAGAAAAATATTGGGATCTTCCTAACTTATCTAAAACATCGTCAATGTTTTTCAATGGGTATTTATATTCAATGGTTTCTTCGTTTAATTTACTGTAATCAATTACCATACGCCATTTTGGAACTCCCGAGTTTTCTATTTTTTCGGAACTATCCAAACAGGTGAATTATACGGACTTCTACTTTTTTGTATAATTCCATTACTAAGCATTTCTTTTATTTGTCTAGCTATTTCTTGTTCGTGAACTTTTGGGTATCTATAAATTTTAGAAAAAATTGGAGTATCTGTTTTTGTTCTTTTAATTTTTGCATACCACTAAAAAATCTGTTGGGGTTTGCTGAAGACTATAAAAAGATTATAGTAAACGCAAGACATGAATTGATTCTTATTCGTACTCGATGTATTGAGAATGCCTACTAGCTATTCTGTCGAAGAAGAACTAACACTTTCAATTTTTAAATTGCAATGTAGAGTTACACATATTACCTTATCCGATTCGAATAAGCTTACGTTATTGAAACAAATACAATCAAATCCAATACAAATTCATTTTCGAAATTGGGAAATGTACGAATATCCAACACTGCCAACCAACACTGATCATTTATGAACAGTTAAAACTTCAAGTCAACTTGAGAAGCCAAGATATGTTATTATTGCTCTACAAACCGATAGAAAAAACCAACGAACCAAGGATGCCAGTAAATTCGACCACTGTGAAGTGAGCAATATAAATTCGCATTTAAAATCTGAATCTTACCCTCGTGAAGATTTAAATCTTAAATATAAATCTATGAAATGTACAGTAAATTTCAACACTCATATTATCAGAAACAATCACAACCACTTTTATCGTGACAAGACTTTAAGGATATTGCTCCAATAATGGTGGTTGATTGTTCCCGTCAAAATGAATCAATTAAAATACGACCAGTGGATGTAAAAATTAAACTTAAAACAACACTTCCAGTTCCTTCGTCAACAACTATGTATTGCCTTATACTTCATGATCGTATAATTGAGTATAATCCCTTATCTGGTGAAGTTAACAAACTCACTTAAATTTATTGTCGTTGTATATAAACTTGTCAGTGGAAAAAGTGAGTTTATCGAGGACATATCTTAAACATGAATACCTTAATGTAGACTTTCAAGGATTTGGAGAATTTAACAATAGTTTCATTGTGAAAGAAGAAGCTGTATTTCATAATGATCACCATCATCATTTCATTGTTATTCCTCCATTTAATCTTAATCTTCTACCCACACCACTTAGAAGGCAGGCAAATTGGTTATATCTATCAAAATTATCATGGATTAACCTGGAATGGTGGGCTTACAAATTTTTCTCAAGTAAAGATATTTCTTCGAGAACATATCCAAAATGGAGCTGTTTACGTTAAATGAACTGAAAAATCTCAATGGCTTAGAGAATTACTTAATAGTGAAAACATAGAAGTCATTAACCTAGAAGATATCTACAGCTGTCCAAATTTAAAGAAACTGCGAAGAATTTATCCTTATCAAATAAAATGCCTAAGCCATGGAAAATGTTGTGCCCTTCAAAATGTTCATCTTTTAAGCAAGTTCATAAGAGAAGCAAAACAGTTGTAATATACATAAATATATTTTATGAATAAACCAACACTTGTGTTATATATATATATATTATTTTTTATTTCATAAGCTAGAATACTGTCTTTTAAAACCGAACGGTACGGAACTGTGATCAACGAGAAAACGACGTTTTTCTGCTTTAGGTTTGTATGTTTTAACATCTTCTACAGTAACCACTTGATGTTCTCTTGTTCGTCTTATGTTATTAGACTTAATAACTATACTTTCATCATCTTCTGCAGTAAAATTTAATACTGCTTCTTTAATTGAATCAAAATAAATTTTTTGAGATGATTCATAGTTCAGAAAGATTCCGTTTACCTTACACATAACGTGTTCACTATTATAGGCGTAATTTTTTGGACCGCCACTAAAAAATTCGGCGATGTAACTTAATTGACCAAAGCTCTGTAATTCATCAGTCATATCACCAATAAATTCTACAGTGGGTGGATCGAATTCTGCTTGACAGCTTACGTAGATAACAGAATCAGTATCATAGTAGAGAACTTTTTCTTTCACTTTTTCTAAGTAAGTGTACAATTTTAGACGAGCTTGTGTTGTTGTATACGCGGCAATACAAACATTAACCGTAGGGAGACAGTCAGCGGCCTCTTCTTTTAACTCAAAATTAACCACAATATTGTCTTCATTAATTGGCAAAATATGCAAAACTTCAATAGAAGGATGAGTAAGCAGTAGAAACGGATCTGAAGGTTTATTCAAGACACAATTTTTTTGTTGATTTTCTCGTTGACCAAATTTACCCCAAAAAGAATTCAAAATAAGTTTGGCTAGTGATCTTTTTCCAGGATTGTTTTCTATTTCAGAAAACTCTAGTTCTATATTTTCCTTATCTAGGAAATCAGCAACATATTTGTTTTTATCTTCTTGAGATGTACAGGTACTCGGCCATCCTGACGCCTCTTGTTTTATTTTTAAATAAGTATTCATCGTACGAGTAAAAAGGCCATCAGAACTTGTATTTGGATTATATTGGGACACATCATATTCCCAAATTTCTGAAATAGCAAGTAGCTTATACCCCATTTCAACTGCTTTCACAACTTCTTCGATTACCCAAGTTCCAAGTAATGCTCATTCGTCATCAGAATGAGTGAAGATTTGTTCTTGAATTTTTTCACTACTGCAAGTTCTACATAAGGAAAACATCAGCTTATTATTTTGCTTCATGGGTAAAACTGGATGGAATAAATTTTCTGGTGGAAGAATTTTTCATTTTACAAGTCCATTTACACCCTCCAGTTTCATAGCAGAGCAAATATCATCGTTAGTAGTGTGAATTTTTGGATGACCAATAGGGAATTTCCCATTTTTACAAACCCAGGGGTAAAGAGAACATACGTCTATGTATTTTATTTTTTCCCCTTCTTTACATTTATAGTAATTAAATGTATTTCCTGTCCGTCCACCATAGAAAGCATCGCGAGGATTTAAAGGTGTGTTTTGTATTAACGGGTGATTATTCAAGTAATTAAGTTCTTCATTATTTAAATATTTTTGTTGAATCTGAAATTCACAGTGCCACATTTCAATTACTTCGTAATTAAATGATCTTAATCGTGTTGTTTTGGCTAACGTTCTCTCATATCTGTTGTTCAGGGTGTCATATTTGTCTTCTGATAGAGGGTCGTCACGTATATGTTTTAAACAAGTAGGATGACCGTGATAAAAACAACCATGGAATTCAAAAATCTGTTTGGTTTCTTCACAAAAACTATCGTCTTTAACTCCATTTCCCTTCTTTTAGCGGCATGCCTGATATCAATTTTTCGCTTTTTTCCTCCCAAATCAACCATTTGATTGCAGTTGTTGACTGATTATCTACACACCTATATCCGTTTTTAGGTATTAGCCCAATAGTATTTGGTTGAAGAAAGTTACGCCTGAACACAAGGTTACAAGCTGATGCTATTGTTGTTGCTTCCAAAAACGGTTCAACATTGCTTTGGCTGAGGAACAACTGTCTAAACTTTAAGCAAGTCTCAGTTAAAATTTTAACATCGCTGATACAAATTCCACTAGTTCACGCTCCATGTCAAAATGATCGTTTTGATGTTCCGCATACCATTTTAAAAAGTTGGAACACTTTTGGCAGTTTTGACAGAGCCATCGGAAAGTAATTTAATGAATCTAGGAACTTGATATTTGCAATTTCCATTAATATAAATTTAACGCCCCGTATTATTAATTGTGGGGTCAAATTTGTTTGTTCCAATATGTAATTAAGCAGAAATTGGTGGTCGTATGATTGCCCATTATGTGCAATCACAACTACTTTTTTAAACTTTTGCCGAACTTGAAGTATATGTTTCAGGAATGTAGGTATAACATCTCCTTCTTCTTCTTCCTTTATAATGCTAAGCGATAGATTACACTTTTGACAAAAATGTAAATTTGGAACACCAAAACAATGATGACATTTTTGTTGAAAAACGCATAAATTTGGTTCATGTTTTTTCACTGGAGTAAGTGATGTTTTGCTTCCAATGGTTATAATTTTTTCTCCTATTACTTTCTCCTGGCGACTCTCTAAATCATAAAAGATGTACAGGGTGTCTTTATATGAAGGTTGTTACGGTAAAATTTACCGCAACAATGACCAGCCTTCAAGTCCTTCATTCCCCTTTTATTTTTCGTGGCTGCTGCAAAATACTGGTGACGTTGAGGGCAACCGTGGTACCATCAACCATTGGTGTACTTATCCAGCATTTTGCAAAAGCGACAAAAGCAGGTGTTCGAGTGGCTTCCAACTTCGATTGGAACGATGGTTCCAAATCCAGGAGACTTAACCATGCAGACGGGTGGTCTCATGATGCCAGCGGACGAGGTGGAGAAGTAACGAGTCAGCTTGACTCTTACTTTTATCTAAACTTAAATTAAATTAACATAACTTTATTATTGTAATGAAATGGGTAGTTAACGTTTTTGAATTTGTAAAATTTCTTATCTTTAATAATTTTAAACACAAAAAGTCTATCGGAATTTTCACCTAGAAAAGTAGGGTTCGCGATTTTGAAATGTGTCTTCCTCTCTCTCATCTCGAAAGAATAGTTTCTGAATGGTTTTGTTTCGTGCTTCGAGTCACCCGAGTGTAAATTGTGTTAACTAGGAGAATGCCTAGCGAAGGCTTTTTCTCGGTTTTAATTCTTTTTAATTTTTCTCGAAATATTTAGTTTGGGATGGGTCTGAACTCGCCATTTAGATTCGGCAAGTTTTGGAAAGACATCCAACAACTTGTTGACTCCGTGTTTGTGAGAGTGGTTGTAAAGTTTTGTTGAGATTCAACAACGGCGGCTTTCTAGGAGAGCACGTAGCTTTCCAGGAAGTCGGCATCCCGTGACCGATGATCACGAAAGCAAATGGCTGAATATGTGAATGTGTGTGTGATTGGAATGGTCGAGGGAGGAAATGGGTTAAGTTTGGAAAGTCACTCTGAGGAGAGCTAACCAAGCGACAAGTTGAATTTTTGGAATTTCGAGAATTGAAGAAAAAAAAAATCGAGAAAAAGTTTTGGTGGAAAAATTTTGGAGAAAAAGGATCGAGGAAATTTTTAAGAAAAGGAGATTCGAGGTTCGAGGAAGTTAGAAGAAACAAACAAGTTCGAGGAGATAGAGGAGACGAGAAAAAAAAAGATAAGTAGAGTGGTGAATTTTAACTCATTTATTTTCGTCGTTTAAAGAGTTGAAAATTCTGATAGACGGGTAGTAGTAATTTTGTGTAAATTTCGACTTTTTATCCCAACTATTTGAGGGACACGGTAATTCTTTTGGTTCTTTAAATTGAGCGTTAACGGCCCATTTTTTTTTATATTATTATTATACGGCTTAACATTTCCCCGTTAGCCTGTTAAAAATGTATCCCTGTTATTTGTTTGTTTAGTTGAAAAAATTTTGGGTTTTAATCCTGGGTTTCGACCCAAAGGTTTCCCAAATAAAACCTATTTTAAAGTCCCCATCTGGGCATACAAACTCTATGTTTTATTTCTTTAAAATTCAAATTGTTTTTTTTTTACTTCGTTATTGATTGTACTTCTCTTAAAATTAGATTTGGAATTTTGCTAATTTAGCCTAATTAAAATTCCTGGCGCCCACTTTTTATTACAAGTATCCCACTGTACTTGCAATAAAACATTTCGTTCGTTTTAATCCATTCGATTAAAACGATCATCAATATTATTTTCGTTGATATAGGCCGAGTTCAACGCACATCTGAATATTCAGAATTCTGAATTTTTGAAGCTCTTGATTGGCCAGCTGTCAGAAGTCATCTGAATTTTCAGAACTTTTTCTGACAGCTGGCCAATCAAGAGCTTAAAAAATTCAGAATTCTGCATATTCAGATGTGCGTTGAACTCGGCCATATTCTTCCACAGAAAGAACCCACCCCAGCTGAGCAGTCGTAGTTGACAGCTTTTTTTATCGTGCTGCTTGTGTGCACTTTTTTTTTTTTCTCTTTCGCTCTCTTCTTCTGGGTGTTTTGACCATCTGTCAAATCACTTATTCCTTTTATCGTCGCGCGCAAGGTGGATACCTGTTTTTCTTTTTTTCTTGTTTATTAATTGTTCGCGGTCTTCAAGTTCGTTTTGATAATAGTTAATAATAATAATAATATACTAATCGTAAAAACAAAAGAAGGGTTGAATACCCACTTCCAAAGAAGAAAAAGTGCAACAAGGTGTCCTATTATCGGTCTGAATGTAGCACATATGTTCTTTTGCTACATGCCTACTACACATTTTGCAGAATTATTCACCACAAATATGTTGACGACTTACTCCGTATGTTTTTAGACATAAAAGACATTTTTGCATTTGTTTGAAAATTGAATTTTTTCCCGTTGAGTTGCTCGCTTGGTGATTGTCGAAACAGTTTTTTCCTCTTAAGTTTCGATTATAATCTTCACATAAAATTTCTTTTTCAATTCTAGAGCAACCTGGTGTGTTTTGACATTGTGGGCAAGATCGCTGACTTTTTGAATTGTATGAAACATGACAATTCGAAATAATAGCCACAACAAAATGCTGCAGTTAACGACGTTATAACACTTAAATGATTGTTATAATATAATAAATTAATAGTCTTTTTTTCTTGAGTAGGAAATCCTTCAAATATCACCTTCTGCCCCTTTGACCCATACTCGAACACAGTCACCTTATATTCCTTTAAATAGTTTTGGAATATTTTTAAGGGCTCTTTGGGTTTGAATTTTCGCAATGTCTCGCCTGACTTTTTCCTTTAGGTTGTTTTCCCTGTCGGCATATACTTTGCTCACAACTAAAGCCCGAGGCAAACATAAATTGTCATCTTTTCTTACATTTATTATTCCTCGGCGCTTATTAGATTCCTCAGCGAATAAAATAATTTTCAACTTAGTGTGCTTTCACTTTATAAAAAAAAATTTTAAAATGAATAAACTTATAAAAATGTAAAATGTTTATTGTTTTAATCATTCTGAGAAAAGATGAGTAAAATAGACGCTGTCGAAGAACTACATAAGCCAGCAAGAAGAAATTTAAAAAAAAGGAGAATCAGTTGGCAAGCTGATCTAGTTAAAATGGGGGCATATTCAGTAGATAATGAAAATAATAGATATCTTCTTACGGTAATTGATACATTTTCTAAATTTGCTTGGACAGCCCCCATTAAAAATAAAACCGGGTCGAGTGTCACTGAAACTATGGAAAATATATTTAAAAAAGGTCGTATTCCAAAAATATTACAAACAAATGACGGGAAAGAATTTTTCAACACAACTTTTCAAAGGCTTCGATTGTCGAACGATTTAATCGGACTTTGAAAACCCTTATGTGGAAAGAGTTCAGTGCTAATGGTTTATATTGTTGGATAAATATAAAAGATACACTAACTAAAACGTACAACAATTCAAAACATTGCACTATTAAAATGAAGCCGTCCAAGGTCAATGCTGCAAATGAAAAGCAAATACTTTCAACAATATATGATCAAATCAAAATTCATTGTGATCTAAAGTTCAAGGTGGGAGATTTTGTGAGAATAAGTAAATGCAAGCATATATTTGATAAAGGATACACACCGAATTGGACAACAGAGATTTTCAAAATAAACAAAGTTCAACACACAAATCCAGTTACATATCTGCTAGAAGACTATCAGGGAAGCCCTATCAAAGGCGGGTTCTATGAGCTGGAACTACAAAAAACTAAGTTTCCCGATACTTATCTAGTCGAAAAAGTGCTTCAAAGGAAAAAAATCGATTGCTTGTAAAATGGCTTGCTTTTGCAACCGATCGCAATTCATGGATACCTATTTAAAAAGAACATAAATAAAAACAATATACTCTGAATGCATATTTGGAAAATAAAAAAGCTTTATTTTATTAAAATGATTTACTTTTACTTTTATTTAAAAAATACTCATTTGGTATGTTTGTTAGGAAAACTATTCCACTCAAAATAGCGACCCAACCATACGACACGCGCCAATGCAACGAACTTAGGAACACCTCATTTAAACACCATATAGAACACGCCATAAAAAACAATATAGCAACAAAAAAAAAACAACAAATATACTCACACCTCATCATCACTTAGCACCCTTGTCATTGTTTTCATTCAAATACACTCCAAATTCATAATTTCAATTCAACCCTGAAACACCATCGAATTCCTTTCGGGCTAGGTCGATACCCTCTTGTACGAAGTCAATATATATATATAAATCCACTTGACCGATATTCTCTAATACCGATCCTCAATGACATTGTTTATAGAAACACACACACACAATAGCTATTCAAAAGATCCCTTTCACATTCATGACCAACATCCCATGACGCCATCCCAAATAACACCAAACAATAAAACGTCAAAATACTCTTTTTTTAAACACTCAATCATGAAAAAGGTCGAAAAAAAAAGAAAACTGAACCGACTTGTGCGCAATTACAAACCAGCCACCACAACAATCCATTAAAAAGTTCGTAAAAAAAGTTCTCATCCTCAAGTATCCCTATACCTACTCAAGTACCCTAAACCAAAAGGACTTTATGTAGAAAATTGCTATGATTTATGCGATAGAATGAAAGAAACTTAAAAACAGGTAATGCGCTTTTAGTATCATTTGATGAAGAATCATTGTTTCCTAGCATATCGATTCCAGAAACGTAGAATATTCTACAAGAATGGTTATTAGAACATGAAGTATGCGAAAAGAAAAGAAAAGTATTCTTTGAACTGACCAAAGTTTGTATGGATATGATCATATGTCAGTTTGATAACAAATTTTACAAAATCACTAAAGGCACTTGTATGGGCAACGCACTTTCACCTTTCTTAGCTAATATGTTCATGTCGCATTTTGAAATTAAGGTGCAATAAAACAAGTCCTTGCCAAGAATTTGGTACAGATATGTAGATGATATAGAAGCAGTAGCAGAAAAAGTGAAAATAGATAATTTATAACAACACCTTAACCAACAATAGGAAACAATAAATTTCACAATAGAAATAGAAAAGAATTCAAGATTACCTTTTGTAGATGTATGTCTTAATCGGAAATGTAATGGAAACATTGAATTCTCTGTGTATAGGAAACCATCAAATACACCAAGGTACATGCCATCTGATTCATATTGCCCAACGACACATAAAAAGCAGCGTTTCACAGCATGATTTTTCGCTTATGCAGACTACTTAATGTAAAATACTTTATGGGAGAATACAAATACATTAAAGAAGCAGCTTTTTTGAACGGCTTCACAGAAGAAATGATCGACTCGAAATCAAAAACCGCAACATAACAACACTTTCTTCGGACACCGAACATAAAAAACGAATAATGCCCGATTTCATAAAAATACGCTAAAATCCCTTTTATATAAAGTCCTCTTAAATTTTATCAGACTTTTAAATATTTCCAGTTTCACCATAAAAAAAAAGGAAATTTTAGGGAAATTTTAGTTAAAATTGGGTTTGCCTCACATCCCTGGATATGGAAAAAGGATGTTTCCCTCTCACATTCGAAATGCACGTGAAAAAGCATTGTATGTAGAAAAAAATGCTACGAAAAAAAAAAATATTTGGAGAACGGATTCCAATATGAACTCGGAATATTCTTGGACGTCTTACTTTATGTTGCTCTTCATCCTCCGATGAACAATCAATTATTCTAAAAACAAACAAATTATTAAGGCTTTCGAAACCAACGTGAAACATTCGGAGCGAATATGCGATGACTGAACAATGTTTGTGCTCTCATTTATCTCCATGTAAATAAATTAAGAAAGGCGAAAGTCCTGTCGTCGTTCGGAAGTATACGCGTTGGCTTGGGAGAGCCTTAAAAGATTATTATCTACACAAAAACTATATTTATGTTTCGACCTATTCACAATTTATAAATATTTGCAAGAAATTAATTAAAAAAGTGACTGCAAAATATCATCTATTTATAATTTTCTTACTCGTCGGCTGACATCTGACATATTAGACTTCACATATCACACTTTTAAAATTTATTGAGACGAAAATGGGCTTTTAGTTTATAAGGGCATTTAAAAGCATTTTAAATTTAAAAGCACTTGGTGAAACCAAAAAATCCCATTTTAACTCTAAATGGGCTTTTAAATATTTAAAAGTCCTTTATGAAATCGGGCATAAGTTTTCCAAATATTCCACAAATAACAAATAAATTTAAAAAAGTATTTAAAAAACATAATATGGAAATCGTCCATTCAAGCAAAGGAAAAATTCAAAATATATTAATTAACTTGAAAGATAAAACGGAAAATTTGAAAAAATCAGGAATAATATGAGATTACTTGTTCTGAATGTGAACACAAATACATCGGCCAAACTAAAAGAAATATTCATACACGCTTTATAGAACATTTGAACAACATAAACAAAAATCAGGCAACGAAATCTGCAGTGGCACTCCATGCACTAGAACTTAATCACACAAAATGGGATACAAACAACATCAAACTAAAGAAACAAGTACTGGAATCATACAAACTAGACGCTTACGAGAGCATCTATATGTACCTCAATAAGCACATCACAATGAACACCATGGAAGCACCTGTATGGTCACCTTTATTCAAAGCTCTTGATGGCATTAAATAGCATACGTACACAATTTTGTAATAATTTGATTTCTTGGTTGTTAATTTCTTTTGTCTTGTACTTTTTTTGATGTGTAAACATCTGTGCTGGCGGTAGAGTGAAAAAAAACGTGAACGTTCGTGCGCAACGTTACGTCGTGCACTTTACGTTGTAGCACGTTACGTTACGAAATCTGATTTGCCCCGACCAAAACAAGTTGTTAAACAAAGCAATAGACACCTTATTGACCACAACGGATAGAAAATTAAAACAAAATTAAATAAAAAATTAAAAAACAAATTGAAAGTTTGATTTTTACTTTTTTAATTTTATTTGTCTTCACAAGAATGCATTTCGAACCTTATGTGGTTCATCTTCAGCAATACACTAAGTTGGCAAACAAAGAGAGAGGATAAATAACAATTCAAAACAAAACAAGATAATTGAAAAAGAACTTTACATTTTCTTACGTTAGAGAAAAAGAGACATTTAATTACTATTACACTAGACTAAACAAAGGTGATATGACATTGCCATTGTCATTATTCGTGGTGTTGTTGTTGTTGTTGTTGATGTATAAGCTTTCGTACGCATCGAGTCGTCGGTGGTTTGTGACGTGTTTGAGTAGTTTAACGTCCTCTAATTTAACATTAAAGTGGTTGTGGGTGAGGACGTGTAAGGCAACGGAGGATTTTTCGGGTCGATTAAATTTAATGTGATTTGAATGTTCACCAACTCTAACACCGATGCTCCGTTTTGTCTGTCCGATGTAAACGGCGTCGCAGTCTCCGCACTTTATTTGGTATATGCCAGATTTGTCGGTAATTTTTGTTTTATCTTTGGTTGAACCTAGCAAATTTTTATTTTTCCATTGTTGGAGTAAACGCACTCTATGTTTTGTTTCTTTAATTTTGTGTGCATTTGGTTTGTTATCATTGGGAAGTACGTCATTGATGCTCTTTCAAGGTTGCTGTCGTTTAGTTGTCTATTTTGTCTGTATAATGTTGTGAGACTAGATTTTTGTATTTTTTTGGTGTGCTTCCTTATGAGTTGGTCTATTAAAGATGAGTTGTATCCATTGACGGTGGCGATATCTTTTAAAAAATTATATTCCGCGGAATAGTTGGTGATTGAAAGGGGTAGTTTACATAGCCTGTGAACCATTGAGTGGAATGCAGCAAGTTTTTGTTGAATAGGGGAGAAAGAGTCGTTGGTTATGTATCTTTTTGTGGTTGTTGGTTTCCGGTGGATAGCAAATTCGATTCTTCCGTTTTTTCTACATAAACTGAGGTCTAAAAAAGTTAACTTTAGATTCTCTTCTTGCTCGTGAGTGAAGTTAATGCTATCGAACTGGGAGTTCAGAGTTCTTAAAACTGAATCTATTTCCGTCTTCTTAACGATTGCAAAAACATCATCGACGTGACGAAACCAAATTCTCGGAAGCAATCCTTTATTTTTTAGGTTGGTTTCGAAAGAAGACATAAACATTTCAGCTATAAGTGGTGACAGAGGATTTCCCATACTCGTTCCGGATTCAACCTTGTAGAAAATGTTTCTATATTGAAAAAAGTTTTGTGACATACATATTTTAGCTGTTTGTAAAATTGTGAGCTTCTTGTCATCGTCTATCTCGAACTTATCCAGGTGTTTTTGGAGAGAAACTTAAGCTTCTGGAATAGGGATGCTCGGGAACAAGGCTTCCACGTCGAAAGAAATCATGATTTCATCTTCGTTTATAGAGATATTTTAAGTTTTCTCTACAAAATCAAATGTATTCTTTACTGAGCAGCTTTCAAGGGTATATTTCTTCATCTCATTTACTAACCATTTGGCTATTTTAACAGAAGGCGAGTTTATATTTGAAACAATTTGACGCATTTTATTTCCTGGTTTGTGTACTTTTGGTAAAGCGTACAGTTTTGGCACATCTGGATTCGATACATTAAAAAAACAAGTTGATTTTAACGCGACCGACAATTAGATTATACTTTATCGCGACCACTCATTTATATTGTTTTTGCCAACGACGAAAGCAAATTGTTTTTAGCGCGACCGACGATTTTATCATTTTAACACTTATATTTTTATATTTTTTTCTTTAATTTTTAATTATTCCCCGTACAAAATGGACGCGACACTAGTAATTAAAAAGAAAACAAAATCAAAACAAAAATAATAAATAATAGTCAGCTGTAGGGATTGACAATTGACTGTAGGTATGGTAGGTCAATGGCTGTAGGTATGGTAGGATATCGGGTGCGTTCAGTGATACAAATCTGAACTTAAATTCTACGTTTACATTATATCTACTGCTTTTAAACGAACAAATTGCAGAGTTATCGGCTACCTTTGTACTTGCACAAAGTTAACATTCATTAAAAATCACAGCGTCCAATTCCATAGGCGATTGATGGTGTCAAACGATTGAAACTGCGATTTTAGTGATTTCCACTGACAACAACTGCAACTATAAACATTCTAAAAACGCAAGATATATAATTCGCCGGCTATCATGAGAAGTGACATTCATTTGAGGTTCGTTCAGTATAAAATTAAGACTGAACTTTTTGTAAGTTTAACTCGATGGAAAGATGGAGTTTCATAAGGGTTGCAAGTTCGTTGACAGTTCTAACTGGATATTTTAATTCGGCCCCTATCAGTCAAACCATTAAGTTCCTTTGGAATTTGGGTACGGTGTCATTTAATTGAAACCGATTTTAGTGCTCTCCGCTGACAGTTTTTGTTTGTCGATGCCTAGAGAGTGATTACCATAAACAATAACCATGTGTAATGTGAAGTCATCTTAAAGTTGAGAGTGAACTACGAAGCAGGACCTTTCAGTACCGAACCTTCACCTTTCGTTGGACACTTCACCACCAGCGTTTTAGTGCTTGGAAATTTCGTTACAGCGGTTCCCCCACTGGGTATTTCGCTGCCGTTCTTTCAACACTAAGCTTTTTAAGCACTGCCTACAGATAGGTACTGTAGTGTTAACTATTCAATATGTTTCTTTTGATGACGTTCAGTAACAAAAATGAGGCACTTGGACAAACGTTGATGTTTACACATATTTAACCGTGAGTCCCCGCACTCACATATTTTTTTCCTTTTTTGTTTACATCTACTTTCCTATTAAATAGTATGTCAATTTTTGAGATTAGCTTAAAAGTACTCGCTGAGGATTACACAAAGCCGAAATTTGGAGAGTATGAAATGTACCTCAATATTCATATAAATGTAACATTTTATTTATACTTATTTGGTTAAATTTATTATCCATTACGATTTTCATGGGTTTGTTATGCAAAGAAATGAATTGCATAACTGCTTCTTTAATAGTTTCTCCATTGCTATCTTTTATGTGAGTCATTGTGTCAATAGTGGAAAGGAATTGCAAGTTTTGTATGTAAAATATATCGATATGAACTATTTGATTGATATCTGTTGGAGTCTCGGTCAATTTGAATTTTGGCTTGATCGGATGCCTATCGTATTTGTTTTGTTTGCAGATGTTGCAACTGTTAACAAAGTTAACTACTAATTTTCTCAAATTAGGATAATAAATATATGGTTGTACTCCCAAGTAATTCTCTTCGATACCCGCATGAGCTGTTTCTAGTTCGTGATAAGATTTTATTTTTTCTATAACTTTATTTTCATCTTCTTGTTCTTGTGCTAGGTAACTACACTTATAAAACTTCATTATAGTTTTGTCAAATAATTTGATTAATTTCTGTTGTAATTGATTGAAAAGGTGATAGTCATCACAATATATTCCTGTTTGTTTAATTTCTTAAACTTCCTTAATTTGTTCTTCAAATTTTTCAGAATCGATTATTGTAGGAGACAATTCAATTAACTTTCTATTGCCTACTAAAGTCTTTGTTCTTATATTTCTTCCACTATAATCGTTATTAACCAGTACCTGTTGTTTAAACTGGTTAACTGGCTTTTCTATTACAGGAAAATGATCTAACTGCTCCTCATCTTTTGAGTAAAGAGTTTCTTCTGGGCTGGAATCATCTAAGTGATTAATTTCTTCAGTGTTTTTTACTTCTCTACTGAGATAATCTGCTACTGTATTTTGACTTCCTTTAAGGTATTCTATATTACAGAATCGTTGTTACCTTCCTGATATATCTTTACCTAGACTCTTTGTTTTTAAGGTTGATGATCAGACTTCAATTGAAATTTCCTTCCGTAGAGATACGGTCTTAAATATTTGACTGCCCAAACTATTGGTAATAGTTCTTTCTCTGTGGTGGAGTAATTCCTTTCGTGTTCGCTAAGGGTTCTACTTATGAATGTAATTGGGTTTTTGTCTTGAGATAAGACTGCCCCTATTGCATAATTAGATGCATTGGTTGTCAATTCAAAAGTTTTATCAAAATCTGGATAAGCCAAAACTGTAGGTGAAACAAATATTTTTTTAGTGTATCAAATGATTTTAAATACTCAATATTCTTTGTATCAATTCTAAAAACTCCTTTGTCTGTAATTGTGTGTCCAAGAAATTTAGTTTCTTTTACAAGAAAGTCACATTTGTCTATTTGTACCTTTAAATTGAATCCTCTTTATTTTTTAAATATCTTATTTAAATTTGTCATATGTTCTATTAAGGATGTTGAAAAATACAAAATGTCTTCCATATATACGACAACAAATTTTATTAATCAGTTCTCCTAACACTTCGTTAATCATGCATTGAAAGCTTGCCAGATCTAATGTAGAAAAATATTGGGATCTTCCTAACTTATCTAAAACATCGTCAATGTTTTTCAATGGGTATTTATATTCAATGGTTTCTTCGTTTAATTTACGGTAATCAATTACCATACGCCATTTTGGAACTCCCGAGTTATCTATTTTTTCGGAACTATCCAAACAGGTGAATTATACGGACTTCTACTTTTTTGTATAATTCCATTACTAAGCATTTCTTTTATTTGTCTAGCTATTTCTTGTTCGTGAACTTTTGGGTATCTATAAATTTTAGAAAAAATTGGAGTATCTGTTTTTGTTCTTTTAATTTTTGCATACCACTAAAAAATCTGTTGGGGTTTGCTGAAGACTATAAAAAGATTATAGTAAACGCAAGACATGA